>CP125979.1:0-600000 GCA_030063025.1 Avena longiglumis
CGTGCAGTTCCTCTGTCCCTCTAGGTGTGTGGCGTGGGATGGCCATCACGAACCACTACTACTTGAGCTCTCACGCCGGGCAGCGGAGAATCCCGGATGGCATTCAGACTATTTCCCGACTTGGGAAGCCTTCTTCGTGGATCGGCGTGAGGCGCTCGCCCGGGCACGAGGACGGCCCACCTCCTCCAAACTTCAACGGGCGGCCGTCGGCTGTGGTGGCGTGGCGGACTCTCCAAGAGTCATGGCCTACGACACGGCCGACTCTAGCCCTGTGCTACCCTCAAGTCCAGCCCACTCGTGCCTCGGCCTTCAAGGTTCAACTTCTGGCGACCCCGGCGGCGGCAATGGCCGGCCGAAGTCTGACGACTGATGGCGGTATTACAGATGTGGGAAGAGCATGACTGAATCATTCCAACATTGCAAAACAAGTTCGCCGATTGTAGCTTAATCTGGCCATGTATCTTAATTTTCAGTTCTTCTATGTAACTTTGTGTTAGTTATGTTATGTACTTTAATTCGTTCTATCCTAATCACATTTTCTTTCCGCCCATTATTTTCCGCCCTTTTTCCCATAAATTAATATATAAAAATATAAGTTAATTCAAATCCAAATTAAAAAGCAGAAATGGTTTTGAATTACTTATTCAAATCAAACACTTTTTATGTTTAAAGTTTTTCTAAATTCCAAATTAATATTAAAAAATATAAGTTAATTCATTTTAATTGTAAATGGTTCATATTTTAAATGATTACATTAATTATTTTTAAAAAGAAATGGTTTTGAATTATTTATTCAAATCCAAACACTTTTATGTTTAAAGATTTTCTAAATTCCAAATTAATATTCAAAACATATAAGTTAATTCATTTTTAATTTTAAATGCTTCATAGTTTAAATGGTTACATTAATTATTTTAAAAATAGAAAAAAAGTTTGAATTAGTTATTCAAATTCAAACACTTTTTATGTTTAAAGTTTTCTAAATTCAAAGTAATTATCATTTAAAAAACATTACAAATTTAAACCCCAAAATAAAAATAAAGGGAACAGAGAAAATTCTCAAATTTTTTAAAAACAGGTCATCCCGGTTGGTGACCCTAGCCAACCCTTGGTCTCGAAAAATTGGAGTATACGTCCCGGTTGGAGCCTCCAACCGGGACGTATGACCCTTTAGTCCCGGTTGGAGCCACCAACCGGGACTAAAGGTCCTTCGTTTATAACTGGCTCGCCTGTTCTTCTTCCCCATCTAATTTCTCATCAACGCGCACACAGGAGACGCCGCCCCCGCCGTCGTGTCGTCCGCAAGCATAGGAGCGTCGCCCCGCCGCGGCCACCATCGTGATGTCGTCGTCCCGTCCTCCACCATCAGCATCGGTGCGCCGCCGTTGCCGTGCGCCAGGCTGCGTCGACATCGTCGACATCGCCGTCGTTCGAACTTTCGCGGCCTCCTCGAGCCCTCCGTCATCCACGGTGAGCTCTTGGTCCCGTGGACCCTTCCTTCCTCTCGCCATGTATCGCCCTAGCCGCATGAGACCGGTTCCTCCACCGCGGCAAATCGCCCGGCCATGCCGTGACCTATAGGTAGCAGCGCCGCCACCCTTAGGCTAGTCATCATCCCGTGCATCGAACCCACCTATCTGCGCAGTCCGAGCCACTATCGATGTCCCCGCCGCCGATCTGTGGCCACCGTCGGCGTGATGTCGCGCTGACGTCATGTTGACATCACCCGCAGTCGACCCGTCAAACCGGCGGGTCCCACTCGCCAGCGTGGATGCCGAGGTGGCTCTAGGGCCACTCCGCCGCCCAACGCGCTAGGTGATGCTCGCTGTATAAAAAGTAATTCCTATTTGGTTAATATTTTCATAAAATGAATAAATCTTATAAAATCAATAACTTATTAATTATAAGTCAGAAAAATATGAATAATATATCAAAACGTTTAGAAAATTGAGACCTACCTATATAAGCTATCATCATACATTGTCAAGTAACGTAAAAACCCTAGATTAGATAAGGAAGCATCAATACCACTTAGGTGCATGTGGGTTCGACGATGTGCCTTCGCCAGGGCATTTCGAACCCTCTTAAATCGATTCCAATATGGTATTTTTTCAGTATCTAGTGTTACCTATCTGCTGGATAGTTTCCCTATTGTAGCCTTTATACTCATGTTCCTCTCATATGCATCGAGGTTTCTCCGAACTAGGTTTTACACCCTCGGAACTCCGAATATTGATTTTTGTTGAATTTAGCTAGAGTTACCTATCTACTACACGGTTTCCTTTTTAGCCAGGTTTAGGGTTTAGGGTTTCTCTTCATTTTATTATTGTGTATGTATATATTAGGGTTTCTCTTAATTAGGGTTTATATCTCTCAACCGTACCTAACTTTATCCCTTAGCCGCTTTGACTTATTCGTTTTCCACCTATGCGTAAAATATGGACCCACGCCGAGACAAAGAAAAGGAAGAGTTGATCCAAGGTGTGATCCATGGGAAGAAAATTTAGATGTATCAACATTTCAACAACTCGGTGAGGTGATCCTCTTTTACCGGAATAGATGACTTGTTTGAGGTTGAAGGTGTTGCCTTCCGAGGGAGAAGCGATGCCTTGCGTAATCGAGAAGACGACTCCCCGGGTAGGTGCATGTAATATAATTAATTCATTAATTAATCATCTGCTATCTATATAGAAATAGTAACAACGATCTTTATTCTTTTAGCCCTCCGGATCGAACAAATCTAATGAAAAGAGCAGACGAGGCCCAACCAAAAAGTTGCAAGACCATGAGAGGTTCAGGATCGAAGATGTCGCTGAAGACGGCAAACCGACGGCTCCCGAAGTTGTCGCAAACAAATTTGTGGCACAATGCGGAGTAATCGTTAGGGACATAATCCCGATCACCATTATAAATTGGAATAGTCCTGCTAATGCGGATGAAGAGGGAACATGTTTATTTGTCCCTAACCACGCCAAATATTTACTGTGGAAGAGGCTCATGGTTAATTTCAAACTACCAAAGATAGAGCTGGATCCAAATGCGGAGGATCCAGTTGAGGACGCCTTAGAACATGGGAGAGCCATGGAGGCTAAGGTCAGGGAGTGGGCTTTGAAGAAGATAGGCCCAGTGTTTCACCAACTAGAAGAAAAGATTGCACCTTGACTATGTCGTGAAAGAGAAGACTCCCGATTTCAAGAATATTCAGTTTGAGAAGATCAAACCATTCTGGGCTGAGTTTGTGGAATACAAGACATCAGAAAAATCTAAGAAAATGTCTTCAACGAATAAGCTGGATGCTGCTAACAAGAAGTATCACCATACTATGGGGCAAGGTGGCTACATGGCTGGCATTCCTAAGTGGGAGAAACTTGAGAATGAACTGCGTGCTAAAGATCACCCTAGAGACGATTGGGTAGAACGTGCAAGGAATTGGTTTTACGGGCATGGGGGCACGTTGGACTCGGAAGGGATGTGTATATATAACATACGACATAAAAAAGACCCCTAGCCAATCGAGAGGATGAGAAAAGCAGTAAAGGATGTTAAAGATGGGGACTTCATTCCCGATAGGGAGAATGATGAGCTCACACTCGCCCTTGGAAATAAGGAACATGATGGAGCAACACGAGGCACAAGAGGCTCCCAACCATGGAGGACTGGTTTCCAAGAGAGGAAGAAATATCCCGATAGTAGTAGCCGAGGAGAATGGATGGGCGGAAGTTGAGCGAGAATAGTCGAAAAAGCGAATGCGTATAATTGAAGAACGAATAAAGCAACAACAAGATGAAATTAATGCACTTAAAGAGCAAAGTACTGGCCCATCTCAAGCAGACTGCGCATTCGATGCTACCGACCTATCGAATAATCAAAAAAAGCGATGTGGCTTCCACCCAGTCCCGGTGATGACAATGGCGATGACGATGGTGCACCACGATGGCTCACATACCCAAAGGATGATATCACGAGATGACACATCGCGAGCTACATGTCAAAGTTGTGAACATATCAATGAAGGTGGCGGTCGGCTATGCCTTACCAATTGGACCCACACCAACTTACCACTATCGTCTGGTTCCGAAGGGCTACCGTTGTCGGGTGGATGAAATCATGCCCACCTTTGAAGTTTTGGAACTTGACTACCCCGCAGTGAAGGGGATGTGATCTTGGGAGACGCAACAAACGCCCATTCTATGGTCAAGGAATGTATCGTTCTTCAAATCACACGCCAAGGCCATCTTCGCCACGCCTCACCCGTCTCCAATGAGGTCGCCGCCGCCGGCAGTCTTCGTCGCCTCACCCGCTCTGTCGCCTCACCAATCTCCGGCGCAGCCATCGCCGCGCCAGATAAAAGCGTAAGCGTATCGCTACTCAAGGCCGTAAGCAATCGCCGAACGTAAACAAGAGCCTCGTCAAAAGTACCAAATGTTCCTCCCAAGAGAGCTTATGATCGATCAAGAGGAGATCGGCGATCGTTGATGCGAAACGACAGCGTTGTTAAGCTAAACCGAGGGCCGAAGATCCAGTTCCCAACCAAAGAAGAAAAAGCCAAAGTGTTGAAAATGCTAAAGACTCTTCATCAACCCGAGCCAAAGCTGTCATCGACTATGAGCGTTCTATTCTCAAGTCACATGCACAAAAAGCCTCAAGAGCAGATCTTGATGCAAGCGAGAAATCTGTTGCCCATCTCGGAGAACAAGCAAAACAGTCTTGCACCCCTCTCAAGGTGATTTCCCAAACCAATGTGGGGTCGAGCAAATATGGGGTCGAAGAGTAGTATGATCCAGAGGTAGTTGCACAATACGGAGAATCTGCCGCTGCTCAAGGTATGAGTATTTCCCAGTACTTATCCCAGTTAGAGTACTTCCCCGTGAGTAAAGTAACATACAAATACCAGTACGGCAAACCTCTCGTCAATCCTGAGGAGGTAAACAATCTTCCAACAAAAATGCGAAGATTGCATAACTGGTACATGCATGCCACAAAGGCCGGGGCTAACTGGATAGTGCTGAGGGTTACAAAAAAGCATCATGGGAAAGAAAAGGATGACATGATATCCATTGAATTTGATGAACTATTTCAATTATTCAATCAAGACGCCTTGGACAAATCGATCATCGATTGCCTATTGTAAGTACTAATTCTGTAATTAATTTAGTCTCCAGCTATCTCACCTTGTTTATTGCATGTATATAATCATACTGTAATATGCGGAATGTAGATTCTCGAATGCAGCAGAGGAAAAATCTATGATATTGGCTTCATTGACCCATATTGGGTTCATGAAGCTAATCTCAAAACAAGCCCCCAGGATACGGAGGATAATATATTACACGCGTTAAGGTTTCAAGAAAGCAGAAGAGAAATACTTTTTCCTTACAACTTCGAGTGAGTGTTATTGTCTTCTATACACTTTCTATTTCGGTTACTCGATGTTAAGTATATAATTTATTAGTTATGCATTCGCAGCTTCCACTATATTCTGTTAATCATTCAACTTGACAAAGGGCGTGTACTAGTCATGGACTCGAAACATAAACCTCTTGAGACGTGGAAGGACATGCAGATGCTTCTCCAACGGTAATTCTAATCATTACGACACTATATCGGCAACGTTCATGAATTTTATGATATCAAGTAATTAATAACTTATTTAATTCGTTTTCTTCGCCGGGCAGCGCTTGGAAACGGTTCACCAACAAGGCTAGGGGTGTTTAGAAAGAGGAGCTTACATTTCAACCACTAGATGTAAGCACCACTAGCTATATCTGCGCATCTCTTTGATTCTAGTTTTGATACAGTTATTATCATGCTTGATTATTATTTTGATTGAACTATGTTCTCGTAAAGTGCCTGACGCAGGGACCAGGTAACAATCTATGTGGATACTACGTTTGCGAGTTCATCCGGCAGACATGCGATGAGAAGGGCAGAAATTTAGAGAAACTCCACGTACGTAAACAATTTCTATAGTTTTTAATTACAATCAAATTGTGTTTAGTTTCATTCATATAGGCTGACTCCTTTTTTAAATCAGATCGAACGTCTATGGGACGGTCTTCTGCCAAAGGATCGTGTACGAGCAATTCAGGAGGAATTGGCGGGATTCTTGGATGCAGAAGTCCTAAACCCAAAAGGGGAATACTATTCGGCTGTGTATAGACAATAGGGATTGTAAAAATAGCAACTTTTGTATGTAGTGAATGAACTCGATCCATGTATTGAATGTAATATTGTCATGATGATCTTGTGTAATATAACGGTTCCTTCATTGATAAGTGCAAAACACTAAATAAACAATAAAACAACCTAAATGAATTCTGCCGCGGCACAAAAAGTGGCGAAAATGCTGACGTGGCAACAAAATGTGCCAAAATGAATTCTCTGCCGCGCAGAAATACAAATCCGCCATGCAGAGAAGTTATTGTCCCGGTTCGTGTTACGAACCGACCGATGCTCCACCCTCGCCGCTGCCACGTGTGCACCCATTTGTCCCGGTTGGTGGGGCAACTGGGACTAATGCCCCTTACCAACCGGGACGCATGGCACATTTTCTACTAGTGATGTACCGGTTTAGAGATATACCATGTAAGTTGGTCTAGTATTTTGGAAAAATGGGACGGTAGTATTCTGAAACAGCATTTTGGTGGTTACTTCAAAATACGACTCGTTTTTTGCCCTCAGAAAATGGAAAATGGCTTTTCCGTGCGGCGAAAAGGAAAACTTCCTCCTACAATATTGTTCTCCATACCAATGTCCACATGCATGCATAATATGGCCACGGTATCACAAACTATGCCGTGATTCAGCACATAACATCGGTCATTTGGACCGAAAGCCATGAAACCTCGAACATGATAGGTCATGTTGTGAAGGTTTTTTCGAGACATGACCAATATACCAAGTTTGGTATTTTTCCTTGCAATTATGTCACATAATATGACACCACGCGAAGGATTTATATTATTCGGATTTTTTTGAATTTCTTATGTCCGTTTGGAATTTTTTGAATTTCTAACTATGGTCGAACCGGCGTGGATGAAGATAGGGGACGAGCATCGTTAGAACTTGCATTGGATCTCTGAAGAAACCACATATTGCGAGTCTAAGAATGATTTTTTCAAAAAATCATGGGCGTTAGATCATGTACCTGTAGTACAAACCAGAACACTTCTTACCGATTTGACAGACATTTGTCCTTTTTACCTGGGATGGACGAAAAGGTTTGAGATGTCCCGTTTGGGAGATAGTACATGTAAGCTGGTCTAGTATTTTAGAAAAATGGGACGGTAGCATTCTGAAACAGCATTTTGGTGGTTACTTCACAAAACGACCCGTTTTTTGCGCTCGGAAAATGGAAAATGGCTTGATCATTTGGACCGAAAGCCATAAAACCTCGAACATGATAGGTTCATCTTTAGTCCCGGTTGGAGGGATTTCGGCAGGCTGGGCCAGGCAACACTAATGATAGGGGTGAGTGTCGACATTATGTCGTGCGGCTTGTACCTTGTCCCGGATGGTGTCACCAACCGGAACTAAAGATGAACCTTTAATCCCGGCTGAAGACACCAACCGGGACAAAACACGAGTCAGCACTAATAATATGGGTGAGTGTCGAAATTATGTCGTAAGTGTCGACACTATGCCGATTTTTCTCCTTGCGTCACCTGCAAACTCCAGGAAGTCTCTCTCGATTTTTCTCCACTGTGACCCATCAGTAGGGTGTCTCAACTTCCCGTCTTTCTTACGGTCTTTTTTGTGCCATCACAACAACCTGACATGCTATTTGTTTGTGAACATGAGTTTTAACCTTTGTATTATAGGAGCATACCACATAACCTTAGCAGGAACCCTCTTCCGGAGGGGCTCTCCCTCAACATCACCAGGGTCATCTCGTCTGATCTTATACCGCAATGCATTGTATACCGGGCATTTATCTAAATTCTCATACTCCTTACCACGGTAGAGGATGCAGTCATTAATGCATGAATGTATCTTCTGCACATCTAATCCTAGAGGACAAAGAGTCTTCTTTGCTTCGTACGTACTCTCGGAAAGTTCGTTATGTTTTGAAAACTTCGGCTTTATTATTTTCAGCATCTTTTCAAATGAGGAGTCAGTTAGACCACACTCTGTCTTCCATCACAACAATTCCATATTGGTACCGAGCTTTGTGCTGCCATCTTCGCAATTTGGGTACAACAATTTTTTGTGATCTTCTAACATTCCCTCTAACTTCAACTTCTCATTTTCCATTTCACAGTCTCGCTTTGCATCAGAAATGACCCTACCAAGTTCATCAACGGGCTCATCTGATGCCCGTTCTTCACCCCCTTCCTCTTTATTGTCTTCCATTGCAGTATCACTGTATTCAGGAAACATATGATGATAGTTGTTATCATCATCTTCTTCTTCAATGTCTTCCATCATAACCCCTTTTTCCCCGTGCTTGGTCGAGCAATTATAGTTGGGCATAAAACCTTTCATAACCAGGTGGTCGCGAATGATTTTCGAGAAAGAGTACTCCTTGTTGTTCCAACATTGAACACATGGACAACGTATAAAACCATTCTCTTTGTTTGCCGTAGCCACATCGATAAATTTATCCACGCCTTTAATGTACCCGGGTACACGCCGGTCACCGTACATCCATTCCCGACCGTTCATCTGCATCATATAATTAAGTTTATCAAAAATGGGACATCATAAATAGTAAAATGACCAATTCACATCAACACATGCATTGTATCAATGACAGAGAAGAGATAAGATTGCTAACCTCGATCGAGGGAAATAAAGAGCAGAAAGCTCAAGTGTGTCTCAGACACCTTCTATATTTTTGTTCTGTAAGAAATTTAACAGGATCATTCACTCAAACATTTCATCAAACACCTTGAATGCATGCATAGAAAAAAAATTAGCACACCTCTCACACCTTCCACCAAGAAAAAACAGAGGGGAGACAGAGGGCTGGGGCGTCATATTTATAGACTAATGGTGTGTGCCACGCCACGTGGATGACGTCCAACCTTTAGTCCCAGTTTGTGTTACAAACCGGGACGCATGACCCCTTACGAACCGGGACGCATGCCTCCGGCCACCATGTCCACTCAAACCTGGACGCGTGCCAGCATTAGTCCCGGTTCGTGGCGCAACCGGGACTAATGCTGTTATGGGGCGCGAACGGATAGCCTGTTTTCTACTAGTGCGAACATAACTAATCCTGGTGTAAAAAAATCAAAATTAATATTTCCAACTTCAAAAAAATCTGCAAATAATCTGGATGTAGCTAGTGATGTATACCAAAACATGCAAAATATTAATTAGAATTAATGTGTATGTTGAGCTACACAAAAATGACAAAATTATAGATCACACTATAGTGATTTCAAATCTAAACAATCTAAAATTTGTCATTTTTTGTAGCTCAGAATACAAAATATTTCGAATTGAGAGTTTGTACATTTGTGTCATACATCATTCGCTACTTTTAAGATTTTGTTTTACATTTTTCTGAAATTTGTAATTATATTTTTTTATGTGCAGGGAGCATTGGACCGAGATTTTGGGGCTGGTAAACTAAAATTTGGGGCCTTATTATTAAAATTTATGCATATATGAGATGATAAAAAATAAATATTTTAAGTATACTCCAAATTATAAACTTCATATAAAAATAACAATGTTTGCATGATACCTTAAAATTTTCTTCAAAAAATCCTAGAAGCAAAGTCCGTGACCATGAATCGATATCAATCTCGTCCACTAACTTCTTCTCTATGCATAGAGTTGCCAAACCATTTAACATCTTCTGAGACATTACAGATCTCATATAGTTTTTTTTGAACAATTTACCGTAAGGGAAGCCCCTACGGTGTAGTTTTTTTATATTAAATAAGAAGAAGAAACTTTACAAATAGTTCTTCAATAATTTTAACTTTGAAAATCTTCTTTCAGCTTATGTAACCGTCACTGGCATAGTAAATAAGATCCAATAAGCGATATAAATATTAGGATACAATACTAGCAGATTCATCATCATGATTACTCATATTGTCATCATCTGTGTTGATATGAACATCGTCCTCTGTACCGGCATTATATTCCGAATCAACATTAGTGTGTTCCCCACAAGAACTAGCGCCAACTCATCTGGATTGCTCCTAGTGTTCGTGTTGCTTTTTAAATATTTATGAAAAGGTCCTCTCTTTGATTGTATTATTTTTTACTCTTGTTCTCTCCTTTTTATTTTCTAAGCACCGGATTTATGCGCCATAATCAGTTAACCTCGTTCTGTACAAACAAGAAATCAAGAACACCAATTACTAACTAGAATTAAGAATTAAGAAATAAGAATTAAGGCTGGGTGGGGGCAGACCAGCAGGCAGATTTGAAGATCGTCGATGGCCTTCCTGCGTGCGGGGTGCCTGGCGGTCGATCGTAAAGGGCTTGAGGCAGGGCTCTTGAGAGGGGATCAAGCGACGGGAGGCGATACGATCCAGGGGAGGCGATTAGGTGACGGGACTTGGGAAGCAGGGCATGTCCGGTCGTGGAAAGCCGAAGCGAATAAGAGAGTCTAGACCAATTCCTGGAGTTGTCCAGTACTCGAGTCGAGCACATGCCTTGGTCGTGGTCAAGCGATGCGCCGATACCTAGGAGTTGTCGAGTCCAGCGATCGCTTCCTTGGCATGGGAGTCGATCGTCGAGGCATGCGAGCGATCAGGCCCTACGAGCGACCGATGCTTGTTTCCTGGTAGCAAGGGAGTCGATGTATAGCCCATAAAAAATGTCATTTTTACAATATATAGTAGGCCTATAAAGTTTTGGGCCCCTAATTTTTTCGGGCCCGGGGCGACTGCCCGCTAGTCCCCCCTCAGGACTGGCCCTGAGCATTGTAGCTCCGGAGTCGAAATGACTTTCAGAATAGGAAATGTGAGAATCAGCTGCTGGTGGGGTGGGGAGCGCACGATTTTACCTAAAGATCTGTAAATCCTAGTGCTAGACCATACTAACACGAACATGTGTGTTTTAATAGAAATTTTATATATCAAACTGGTCGGTTTTAGGCATATGTTAAACTTAAGAGGATGCTTTGTGAATGCATACCCTTGAGTGTAGCGGGTGTACATATGACGTCGATGAATATAAAACGTTGCATGGTCAGCAGGTATTTGTAAGCGTATCCAAGCAAAACTAGGTACTCCCTCTGTTTCAAAATATAAGATGTTTTAGATTTATAAAGAGAATATATCTAGACTTGTTTTAGTATGTAGGTTCACTCATGTTTGAAGTAAATCTAGACACTAAAACAAGTCTAGATACATTTGCTTCATAAAACTAAAACATCTTATATTTTGAAACGGAAGGAGTAGTTGTTTGTGTCCATCATGCAACGTGTGAAGGCTGATGACACATAGAAACTTTTTGAGGTTTTGGAGGACCGCGGCGTCCTCCATCCCTTTCGGTGAGCAGTGCATGATATTTATCCAGTCCGCATGAAAGGTTTTTCTAAGAAGTGGCGCGCTCTTATTCAGTCGTTTGTGTTTGGGGTAGTGTTGCCATGAAAGGAAATGAAGATACTACTTTCAGATCAAGAAAGGACTGAGACAAGAGGATCCATTATCGCCGTTACTATTTAATATAGTGACAGATATGTTGGCTATCCTTATTAAGAGAGCAAATGCTGGTCAAATTGAAGGATTAGTTCCACATCTTATCGATGGTGCACTCTCTATTCTTCAATACGCTGATGACACAATATTGTTTATGAAACATGATCTGAAGAAGGCTAAAAATCTGGAATTAATTTTATCAGCATTCGAGCAACTATCTGGGCTTAAAATAAACTTTCATAAGAGTGATTTGTATTGTTTTGGCGAGGCCGAAAACGAGGCCCACCTATATGCTGAACTTTTCGGCTGTGGTCAGGGGCAATTTCCAATCAACTATTTGGGAATACCGATTCATTATCGGCGTCTCACAATTATTGAATGGAAACTTGTTGAGGAAAGACTACATAAATGTCTTAACAGTTGGAAAATCAAATTGTTATCCCTTGGTGGAAGACTAGTACTCATAAATTCAGTACTTACTAACATGGTATTGTATATGATCTCGTTTTTCCAATCACCAAAAGGGGTCTTGAATAAAGTGGATTATTTCTGTTCAAGATTCTTTTGGCAAGGGGATAGTGAGAAAAAGAAGTATCGACTGGCAAGATGGAATGTGGTTTGCCGCCTGAAGGAGTTTGGTGTATTGGACATACACGATTTGCAAGTCAAAAACACCGTGCTTCTGGAAAAATGGCTTTTTAAACTACTTAAAGAAGATGGTGTTTGGCAAACCATGTTATGGAGGGAATATATGGGGTCCAAAGTTGAATCTCAAGTGGTTTGGAAACCCGGTGATTCACATTTTTGGGCGGGTCTTATGGCCACCAAAAAATATTTATTTCGTTTTGGTGCTTTCGAGATTAAGGATGGATCGCAGATTAGGTTTTGGAAAGATAAGTAGCTTAGTCAAACTACTCTTCGCGAACAATATCCAGCTCTATATTCGATTTTTAGACACAAAGGGGATACAATTGTTGGAAATATGAGCAATTTACCAAGTGATTTATGCGAAATAAATAGCATGTAAAACATGACTAGAACGATCAATAATAAACTAGCCAAGTAATCTGACAGAAAGTGTGCAGAGAGTTGCAGATAGATCGAAATAATCCGAACAAGATGAAGAAAGAAAACATACAGCAGTGTGCCGGAGTTGGAATTGTCACCCATGTCGTCGAGGAAGAGGTTCTTGATGGCAGGGAAGAAGTCGTCGTTGGGGAAGATGTCGTCAGCGTCGGTGAAGGAGTCCGTGATGAAGCCAGTAGTCGCGCCGATAGCGCTCCCCAAAAACCTTATCGCCCTTCTCCCGTACAGTACTCGAAGAGGCGGGGTTTCGGAGGCCTACTGTCTCGGCTCGCGGTGCACGCGCAAGACGGGATGGGGAAGAACTGTTGGCAGCTCAGTGCTCTGGAACTTGGACGCGATGGTTCTGATAGATGCCTGAGGAAAGGAGCGACCTTCCGCTCTTATAGGCACAGGTAGACAGGCGAACAGGCAGTGTCGGAAGAGGAAACGAACAGGCAGCGACCGAAGCCAGACAGCCTCCACTAAGTTCGAATTAAACCTCGAATTAAACCCTATTAGCGCAGACTGTTCAAATTCTGCACACCCATTCATATACTAGTCATGCGTGGCAAAAAAGAACTCGGCTCGGCGAGATTCCAATTCACAAGGCCGCAGCGTCGTGATTTAGGCGTGGCGGGCGGCAGAGGAGGATGAGTGCGCATGTGGGACTCTTTCCTTCTCCTTCTCATCCTTTTACCAAGTGGTAGGAGAGCCTCCCTTATAAGCCGGTGCAAACCTCCTTCAACTAGCAATGTGGGACTAAACATTTGTCTCACCTCATGCCATGCATGAATAGGCCACATGGGCCTCTTGGATTTTTTGGAATTATTGAAATGGAAAATGGGCTGGGCTATTTGGGCAAAAATTCCAACAATCCCCCACCAGATCCTAGAGGCACATGTAATTTGCCTTTGGTTTCAAAACACCGTTTATATACCGGTACTGCAGTGGAGACTGTTAAGTTGAACTTCCACCTAGAATTCTATGCTACACTAGGCTGCGACTTGTACAGTGGACTATGCCTTGAACTGCAAGTTTGCTACAACCAAGCTTCACACAAAGCCTTGACCGATACTGGGCTACCGTGGGATTTTCCTGGTGGAGCTTATGCATCATACTCCATGGCCTTTCTGGTTTTATTAGAGAGCACCCAACTCTCATAGACTGTGACGTTTGATAGTCGACTCATATAGGTGTGTTCTTCAAAAGATGTTCTGCAGACAACATCTGCTTAATATTAAGCCACTTAGAACACATTAAGATAAAAATCAACATTCCATGCAGAATAGAAAAGTATTACATCTTTACGGAGTGGTGTTCATTAAAGTAGGGATACTTTCCTCTCATTCTACCAACAGCTTGTCTCTCAATTCTAATTCACGGGATCTCCGATCACATAGATTGATTTGCTACTATGGAAAACTCATAGTGTGGGTCTCATACCCATCTCCTTCGATGCATTTTCTATCACATTGCATGATAGTCCCTTTGTGAAGGGATCTTCCAGGTTCTTAGATGTTTGGATATAATCCAATGCAATAACTCGAGTTTCTCATTTTCGACATATTTTAGTCTCCTTCACATGTCTTGAGGACTTCATATTATCCTTAGAATTGTTCACCTTAATAATCATAGTTTGATTATCACAGTTC
This sequence comes from Avena longiglumis, assembly GCA_030063025.1. Lineage (NCBI taxonomy): Eukaryota > Viridiplantae > Streptophyta > Magnoliopsida > Poales > Poaceae > Avena > Avena longiglumis. The sequence goes on from CP125979.1 coordinate 14,327, forward strand.
ATTGAATTACGGCTATAGGTTTTTCAACCACGTAAGTCCATCAGAGTTCACGAATCCACTGCTTCAACAAAGGGCCATGTATAGTGTTGTGAGTTCTACTTCCATAGTTGACCTTGTTAAGATGGTCTGCTTGCAAGACTTCTAATAAACAGAGCCACCACCAAGTGTAACACATATCCACTCGTGGACTTTATCTCATCAGCATCATATATCCAATTTGAATCACTATAACCCTCCATTACCCTCGGATACCCTATAGTGAATTTCATAGCTTGCGATTTTTTAGATAGCGCATGAATCTTTCAAGAGCTTGCTAATGATCATCTCCGGGATTTGAAACAAATCAACTGACTTTGCTAACAGCAAACGCGATGTCAGTCCTTGTAGCGCTAGCCAAGTACATAAGCGAGCCAATTATTTGAGAGTTGTCAATTGATCTCTATCAGTGCCTCGATTCTTTCGAAGTAGCACACTAGGGTCATACGGTGCTGGAGAAGACTTGCAGCCGCTATAACCAAAGTGACTCGAAATCTTGTCCACATAATGAGACTGAAGCAGTGTGATCCCACTATCATCATCTCTCAACAGTTTGATGTTCAAGATAACATCAGCTACTCCTAGATCCTTCATCTCAAAAGACTGAGATAAGAAATCCTTGACCTCCTAAATTACAGTAAGGTTGGTCCCAAAGATTAGTATGTCATCAACATACAAACATAGAATAACTCCTTCGCCCCCACCATGGCGATAGTATACGACTTGTCGCCTTACATAAACAAAGCCTGCAGAAGTTAAGGTTTTATCAAACTTTCGTACAACGCTTAGGTGCTTGTTTAAGACCATATAAAGACTTCAACATTGCACACTTTTCTTCCTTGACCATTTACTACAAAACCATCTGGTTGATCCATATAAATTTCCTCATCCAACTCTCCATTTAGGAAAGTCTTCTTAACATCCATTTGATGAATGAGAAGACCGTGTGAGGCAGCCATAGAAAATAGTACTCGAATGGTGGTCAACCTTGCTATAGGTGAGTAAGTGTTAAAGAAGTCTTCACCTTCCTTTTGGTTATAACCCTTGGCCACAAGCCTTGCCTTGTACTTCTCAATTGTACCATCAGCCTTAGTTTATTCTTAAACACCCATTTACATCCCAGGTTTGCACCCATAAGGATGATCAGGTATTTATCATGTTTCATTAGCTAAAATGAAGTCCATCTCACTACGGACGGCTTCCTTCCAGTAATCAGCGTAGGAGATGCATAGGCTTCTGAATGGGAGTATCATCCATGAGGTATACAACGAAATCATCACCAAAAGACTTTGTAGTCCTCTGTCTCTTGCTCCTTTTAGGAATTTCGTTATCCTCCTCCTCAGGATTTTCTAGGTGTTCGATCGAATGATTGGTTCGAAATTGTATCTAATTCGACTTGATGAGTTAGGCATATCCTTCATGGGAAAGATATCCTCAAAGAAAGTTGCATCATTCGACTCCATGATTTTACCAGATGCATGTCCGTACTCGGATTTTACTACCAATAATCGATAGCCAATGCTACGAAAAGCATATTCCAGAAATACACAGTCCACAGTTTTTGGACCAAGCTTGCACTTCTTGGGGACTGACACATGAACTTTTGCCAAACAGCCCCAAGTTCGTAGATAAGAGAGACTTAACCTTTTCTTCTCGCATTATTCAAATGGAGTAATTTCTTTGTTCTTTGTGGGAACTCGGTGTAGGACATGACATGCGGTCAGTAATGCCTCCCCCCACCATTCCTCGGAGAGACCCGATGTGTCTAATATGGCGTTAACCAAATCTGTTATAGTACAGTTCTTTCTTTCGGCTATCCCGTTTGACTGGGGTGAGTAGGGAGGCGTCCTCTCATGGATTATAGCATGTTCTGCACAAAAGGAGTCAAACTCGTTGGAAAAATACTCTCCACCACAATCACACCTAAGCCTCTTAATCTTTCGATCAAGTTGGTTTTCCGCTTCAGCTTTATAGACTTTGAAGAAACTCAAAGCCTCATCTTTTGTTTTTAGAAGATACACATGACAGTATCTCGTAGAGTCATCGATCAACGTCATAAAATATGTCTTTCCACCTTTTGTCAACACACCATTAATCTCACAAAGATCAGAATGTATGAGTTCTAGTGGTGCCAAATTTCTCACCTCTACAGTCGTATGTGACTTGCGAGTTTGTTTTGCTTGCACACAGGCTAGGCACTTAGATCCTTTGACAGTAGTGAAATTTGGGAGTAAATTCATTTTAGATAACTGTGTCATGCAACCAAACTTAACATGACAAAGACGTGAATGCCAAACATTTGATATAAGATCATATGAAACATGATTCATAACTTTATTACAAACATCTGATAATGACAAAGTGGAACACCTCGCACTCATATCCTTTACCAATAAAAGTACCAAACTTAGATAGTACAAACTTATTGGAATCGAAAACAATCTTGTAGCCATCGCGACATATAAGAGATCCGCTAACAAGATTCTTATTTATTGAGGGAACATGATGCACGTTTCAGCATACGGTCTTCCCAAGTGAACTTCAGATCGCATTCAACACCATGAATGTAAGCACACGAGTCGCTCCCCATCAAGATGGACTGAGTCCTCGACTTGATATGAAGAAAACATGGAAATGTCAGAACAAACATGTACATTAGCGCCCGTGTCAATCCACCAATCAGGAGAATGACATAATGAAAGAACAGTAGGTAATATACCATACCCAACATCCTTTATCTCAACGTCGCCCATGACAATATTAGCGGTCTTGCCGCTCTTCCCATGTTGGCGCCTGTCATAGCGGTTGGGGCAGCTAGGAGTCCAGTGATCAGAATCACCGCACACATGACAGGAACCTTTCTTCTTATCAGTCTTCTTCTTGAAATTGGTAGACTGTGAGGGCTTGTTCTTTCCATCAAACTTGTTCTTGAACTTGTGGGACTGGAAGTTCTTTTTCTGTACCAAGTTGGCACTTGAACCTCCATCAACAACTCGAGCACGTGTGTCTTTTGCTCTCGCATTCTCTTCCACATCAAGAGTTCCAATGAGATCCGATACGGAAAAATCATGTCTCTTGTGCTTTAGAGAAGTAGCAAAGTTCCTAAATGAATGGGGAAGCTTGGCAATAATGCCCCCAGCAACGAATTTGTCCGGTAACACACAGGAGAAGTACTCATGATCCTTGGCCAGTGCCTGTATCTCATGAGCCTGCTCAACGACGGAGCGATCATCAGACATATTGAAGTCATATAATTGATCCATGATATAAAGTTCACTGCCAGCTTCTAGACCCCAAACTTGGCCTCACGAGCAGCCCACATGTCCTTGCCATTATCAAATGACATATAGAGTTCAACAATGTTCTCCCAATCACGCATAACAGCAGCCCCTGAACAGCTTGTCGATTTAAAATACTTGCTCTGCAGAGTAAGCTCTCCTCGAGCTTGCAGAGTGGCATCATAGCAGTTCATGTTCTCAAACCAGAGAACTGCTCTCACGCACCATCTCTTATAGTGCGTACCCTCAAAAACATGTGGCTTCACAGATGCCACAAAACCACTTGGAGTAAATTGCCTATGATATGGTTTTTGGATTGTTTGAAATTTGAGCAATTTACCAAGTGATTTATGCGAAATAAATAGCATGTAAAACATGAATAGAACGATCAAAAATAAACTAGCCAAGTAATCTTAAAGAAAGTGTGCAGAGAGTTGCAGATAGATCAAAATAATCCGAACAAGACGGAGAAATAAAACATACAGTAGTGTGCCGGAGTTGGAGTTGTCACCCATGTCGTCGAGGAAGAGGTTCTTAATGACAGGGAAGAAGTCTTCATTGGGGAAGATGGCGTCGGCGTCGGTGAAGGAGTCCGTGATGAAGCCAGTAGTCGCGCTGATAGCGCTCCCCAAAAACCTTATCGCCCTTCTCCCGTACAGGACTCGAAGAGGCGGGGTCCGAGGCTCCTCATCTTCGGTGCACGCTGCAAGACGGGATGGGGAAGAACTGGTGGCAGCTCGGTGCTCGAAATTGGAGGTGATGGTTCGATAGATGCCCGAGGAAAGGAGCGGCCTTCCCTTATAGGCACAGTAGACAGTGAGGAGGCGGAAGAGGAAACGAACAGGCAGCGACCGAAGCCAGACAGCCTCCACTAAGTTTGAATTAAACCTCGAATTAAACCCCATTTGCGACGAGGCGTGGCGAGGCGGGCGACGGAGGAGGAGGAGCGCGCGTGTGGGACCCTCTCCTTCTCCTTCTCATCCTTTTACCAAGTGGTAGGAGAGTCTCCCTTATAAGCTGGTGCAAACCTCCTTCAACTAGCAACGTGGGACTAAACATTTGTCTCACCTCTTTCCATGCATGAATGGGCCACATGGGCCTCTAGGATTTTCAGGAATTATTGGAATAGAAAATGGGCTAGGCTATTTGGGCCAAAATTCCAACAACAATTTCCACAGTGATGAAAGACAAGCCTTCTAATGTGTCTTTCAGAAGAAGCCTCATTAGGCCTCGACTAGTATCTTGGAACAATCTACTATTACGATTATCCACGATACAATTGTCGGACAGTGTTGACCTGTTCAAATGGAAATTACTAGAAAGTGGTAAATCTTATGTTGGCTCACTATATAGAACTTTGGTCCAACCTGATATCCCGGTCGATGATAATAGTAAAATTTGGAAAATGAAATTACCCCTTAAGACAAAAATATTTGCATGGTATCTACGAAAAAGGCTAATTGTAACAAAAGATAATCTTGCAGAGGAATTGGCATGGAAGTACACAATGCGTTTTTTTCATCACGATGAGACAATTCGTCATTTATTTTTCTATTGCAAATTTGCTCGCTCTATATGGTTATTCATCCAAATAGCTTCTGGTTTATCTCCTCCACGTTCTATAACCAATGTTTTTGGTAATTGGTTGCATGGAATTGTTGATAAGTACAGAACTTTGTTTAGGGTGGGAGCGCTTGCCATTATATGGTCGCTATGGCTTTGTAGAAATGACAAGATTTTTAATAATATTATGTCTTCTCCTTTACAGGTTATTTATCGAGCCACGACTATCCTTCAATCATGGAATATTCTTCAACGCATGGAGTTTCGCGACTTATTTGTGAAGGGATGTACGATTGGAGGACACAGCGAGGATATTTTCTCCCGATATGGATGGTCGCGTGATTTGAGGATTGATCTACCTTAGGTTGAAGACAATTATTTCGGTAGTGTATTTTTGTAATGATTGTCTATCTTTTTCCTAGTTCTGCTCGTATGGCTGTGTGCATCTTGATTATGCAGAGGCCGGGCATAAACATTAAATATTTTATGTTAATAAATGCGCCCATTTTTAAAAAAAAGTAAACATTGATAGGATAAGTGTTACTACATGTTAATCATTAACTCCCGGCTTTGCCAATGGACTATAGATTAGTTTTTATGTTTCAGTATATAATGTATTATCACTAGAACCGACGACACATATATAGTGTTGTGCTATATATGCCCACAAATTTTAGATAAATTTTATTTTTTCAATCTCTTATGGAAGTTAAGAGGTTAGTACTGCAGACTCGGTAGGATCATAGGAACTACTTCTTACATTAATCACATCGTCCGCAACAAGTACAACATCTGGGGCTGGACCTTGAAGAAAATGTTGCAACAACAGTGTGTCCTAATACCTCCCATGCCGAACAAAAAAAGGATTAGCTACCAAAGAGGAAAAAATCATGTAACTGAAGAAAGTGCAACCTATACACGTGTGCGCGCTTGTTGCTTGTTTGAAATTGGAAAAGAGCGGCAGCGGTATAAGTTTTATAATGCACAATGAAGGCTTGACATGAAGTAGTCATGCTAGAAAACCGAGTACTAGCAGCGATGTGAGGCCAAAATTAATTAAATGCGCTTACAATAGATGGTTACTCACAAAAAAAACATGTGGAAGGGAGAGCATATTTAACTTCAGAAACTTTAAGACGCTCCACTTACCTCCTTAGATTGTTTTATTGCCTAGATGTTATTTTGAATTGATTGAGTTGAAAATCTAGGAACTGATTGCTTATGTTTCATTAGATGAAGAAATCAATGCTCACATGTCATGATCTACAAGTAGACCTCACACGATCAAACTTCAACTAATTATTTTAGAGAGAACCTCCTCCCGTAACCTCTCCCTCGCACCCCGACCCCGTCCTGTAACCCAAATCCCGCCGCCATCGGGCAAAGCCTGGTCGGCATGGCGGTGGCGGCGGCCTCCCTAGGGCGCTGTTCTACTGCAGTGAAACCTGCTCCCGGAGATGTGGCTTGTCCCTCCCCATGGCGTCATGTCCCTCTCCCTAGCGGCGCATCTCTTGCCTCGGCGGCATGTCCATGGCGGCATTCCCCCACCGGTTGTGCTAGAGGCGGCCCTCAACGGCAGTGCAACCTTGTGCTGCCTAGGCGGAGGCGGCCGCTTCAGAGGCTAGGTAGCCACGGGATCCAGATGTTTTGGCGGAGGCACGCTATGGGGAGGCGGCATCCCGGTGACCTCCTGCTGGACGACGGCATAAGATATCGGGGCTTCTCTCGTAGTACGAGGACGACTAGGGCAGTAGCCCTAGGTATGATGGTGGAGGTGGCGCCGGATGTGGTCGTCCTGAGCCTGGTTTTACGGATCTCAATATCCATCTTCTAATCCCAGCTGCGAGGCGGTGAGCCCTAGGTGCCTGTGAAAACTGAGCTGTTGGCGGGCGATGGTGACGTTACTACGTCATTACTTTGATGAAGGCATTGTCATGCGACTAGTGTCAACCTCAATCGTGCAGCTCTGGGGAACCCTAAGATCTCCGGGTCGGCGATGGCGGCGCTGCGGTGTCACGTTCTCTCTTGGGAGCATCGTTTGTGGAGCAGCGCTGGAGGGCAGAGGCAGGAGGTGGAGTGTCTTTGTATTGCATGGAGTCTTCGTCGGAGATGTCAAGTCATGCCTAGCCGTCAGGTTCTGCGCTCAGTCATGTCTAGTTTGCTAGGTGCTACGCACGACAGATCTTTCGGAGGTATCTAGTTGCGTCTATTGACGGGACCCAGTGGCATGGTGCCGAGAGGTCTCGGTGGCGATAACGCGCTTGGATGGATGCGCGTAGGGCGGTGGGGTCGTATTGCGTCATGGCGACGTCGATGGCAAGCCTCGCAAAGTCAGTGCATTAATCTCTCTAGAAGTTGGGTATGCGAAAGATGCGCGGTGGCTAGGATTTTAGGAGCGTGTATGCTGATACGTGTTGAGGGTCTGCTGGATCGGTTGTGCCACTTTCTCGCCATTGGACGACTTCTCGAGGCCTTCGGTTTTAGATGATGCGCATTGGTGGGATGTTAGGGATATTGACCCTGTTTATAGACACTCCTTTATGAGGGTTGTAGGATTAGCGAGTCGTCGCTTGTTTTGGTGTGCTTCGGTTTGATTTTTGTAATTTCTTTTATATAATTTTTTTGAGAATAATCTAATAAAACAGGATGTGTGTATCTCTTAGATGTAAAGGCCGGAATGATCTCCCCCCATTTCAAAAAAAAAAGAAAAAAAAAAGTAGACCTCACACGAGATGACTGCATATGTCAAGCCTTTGGCAAAAACAAGTGGATCTAAGTCATCAACAAGACCACCGCGACCCTGTCAACGGCCTTGCCAGGGGCTCATGGCACAGGGGGTCCCAAAATATATACGCATATATATCCTGTGGCATATATATATCTGCCTGGGATTTTTTTTTTCAAAGGTCCACCGCAAGGCACAACGTCCAGGCCCCCACGACGCCACACGGCGGACTAATTCGCGTCGCGGTCGATCTCCTCGAGGGACGCTGACTATTCGGCTCCGCCATTCGCGCCTTTCGTTCGGTTCAGAGTAGGCTGTAGGTGACAGGCGCACGCGGCGTCGGAGACTCGATCATCAATCATCATCAATCGCCACCGCTAAACGGCAACGCCAGACATGTCGATTTGATCCTGGGTTCATGACGCCCCAATCTGCCAAACAGTACATATATACCTTTATTAAATCTTGTCCCTGATTGCTTGCATGTTTTTTGCCTTAGGGTTCTAATCTATTTTGAATTCTTTATATGATGTAATCTATTCCTTTGGAATTTTAGGTAATATATGGTGCTGAGACAGAAGTCCGGTGCTACGAAGAGGAATAAAAGAAAATGAGAGATCATAACTTTTATTTTGAAAGTATGGTTGGATGTTATATTTTGGGACTAAAATGTATGGTTGGATGATAACTTTTATATTGAAAGTGAATGTGGATACATATATGTCCGTCTTTTATATAATGGCTTCATATACATTAGCCTGAGGGGAACATGCAGTCGACTTCACCTAGGGCCCCGCAAAACATAAAGCCGGTCTTGGACATCAATGCGTACCATGGACAAACGGTCGAGTGTATCACAAGTTTATAAACCTTTTAGACGAATAGAGAGGCACCTCCCCTGCCTCCACTGGTTTTTTGGGAAAGAAAAATACATGTATATGCGCATAGAAAGTAGTACTTTTGAAAAGGAAATTTAAAACAAGGTGTTCTATTCTCTGGGATCATTACATCAAGTAAACTAATAGAGAGGAGAACTTGTCCTCAGGTAAAATGAAAAGACAAAGAAGTGTCACTGTTACTCATTTGGACCTTCGCCTTCTTTCTTATTTGCATTGAGCTCCAGTCCAACAGGTTCAGCTTCCTTAATGCCGGGGTTGAGGGAAATGGAATAAGCAACAAAGTCATGCTAGCAGGTTGTATTGGTAAAATCCAGGATCACCCCCACGACAAAGTGAGAGTCTCTTGGAGCCATGCGCGAGACATCGAACACCACCGAGCCGAGACCCACCATCGTCGATGATGTAGATGGCACACCGCTCCACCTTCTCGAACACCACCATCTGCCATGGGTCTCACAAGTCATGTCCAACTCCCATACATTGCCCTAGGTGGTAAAACGAAGCTAAGTGCCACCAACATCAGATCGGAAACCGAATCCCATACCAGGCTATAACCTATTGGATTGAGGAAATTAAAAAGGAGAAACTATATTTGGCGGAACACACAAAGCCTCGTAGAAGAGCGAAGTGGGGCAGGGTTTGTATTCGAGGTAAAGGTGGTAGATGATGGCGAGCTCTCTCGAAATAGGCTTTTGACCCGCTATATTAATATAACAACCACACCGATACAAGCATTCAAAACAAAGGAAGTGCTGGGGCAGCAGCAAACACATGCCCAAAAGGAAAAAAATGAAGACAAAGGCGAATCAACGAAACGATGATGCCCCGCAACCGCAGCGCCCTCCGACATTGACCCACCACATGCAAGCGCCCCGAAGCGTCCGTATCAAGCAGCACCTTCAAGAAGGTAGCACCGTCGACGCAATGCTACTACCCAGACCAAATTGATCATAGGGTTTCCCCCAATACATAGAGTAAAGTGGGTAGGGATTCCCGCGGAGCCCTTCAAGAAGGAATAGTGCAACTAGAGGGCGGCACCACGCCCGAGTCAGACTAGCTGACAGGGATTTCTCCCAATCCCTGCCCACAAAAAAACTGGCGCAACGGAGCACCTCCACCCTGCTTTGCCACCCACGAGCATGCGCCTCCATGATCTTGTAGTCACCATCGCTAGTCTCTTCATGAACACTAGCGCAGGCCTGCAAGGCGGAAGCACGCGACATCGCCGAATGAGGGACAACAGCCTCGCCGCCACGGGAGGACCCACCTCCACCGCCGAGGTAGTCATTGACCGGACAGATCAGCGGGAGCACACCATGCCCTAGCAGGCCCGGCCGGGCCCAGACGGGCCCGTGAAGCTTCAGCCGTCCTGCTGCAATAGGCAGCCGCAACGCTGTCGTCCCCATCCTAGCTCAGTCGCCAACGCCACCTCCAAGAGGCTCCACAGACGTGGTGACCTGGCCCGCCCAAGCCCATCTGGGGCCCTCCCGAGCCCATCTAGGGGACGAGGAGCCCAGAACCGACCGGAACGGCGGCTGACGAACCACCGCATCCATGGTGTCCTGCCGCGAGAGGACGCCGCCGCCAGCAACACCCAACCTTGCTGGACCGAAATCTTCCGATGTGCACCGACGCCAAGGAGGAGGGCCCCGAACCGCTCTCCATGGCGCGGGGAGAGGCAGGCCGCCATCGCCCGGCGACCCCTCCCGACGGCAGCGACGGCGGGGGGGGGAGGGGGAGGTGGGGGAGGCGGCCGGAGGAGGAAGAGCCTCGTCGCCCTCGGGGGAGCGAGAGGGGGCTCGCGTGTTTCTTTTTTCATCGGGATATGGTTATTCTGTTCCCAAGATCATTTTCTCATGTCTAAATAGTTAAATGCATATAAAAAGAAAAAAGAAACAAAAATTGAAACTTTTGTACAATGAGTATGAACATACGTTTTCTACCCGCAGCTTTTTTCCAAGAAAAGACATATTTAGTGGTCTAAGATTAAAAAAAACAAATCTGATTGTTTTGAAGAACAAATCTCAATGCTCTAAGGAGTACCATTTTTTTACAGACGACCCAATCTGCCATTTCTCTGCAAAAATTTGCATGCAGTTAGAAGTTAGAACACATTCTCATGTTAATTGTCCCAAAAATTCATATATTTTTATTTTCGTTCCTAATTGCTTTTACTTTTTTATTTTTAGAAGGAGCCTATGAGCTTGGGTCCAGATGGGTATTTTTGAACTTAATTTGCAGATACAACTTTGTAGTGAGCCTATCACAATTTACAAGATATACAGAACAAAACCGAGTCCTAATCTTACTGGGTCCTCTTCCCTCTGCAGCGCATCACATGTGTAGTATATATCATCTTTTTTGTGGGTATGCCAACATGTGTATTTTCATCTTAACTCTAAACTGCTACAAGAATAACTCTTTGCACCTAATATTAGAGGTGGTCCATGCTCTCCATCTCATTAAATCTCCCGCCTTTCCTACATAAATCTTGAAGTTCAACACCCACATAGATATATATCCCCTCCCGGGCGTCTTTTGAGATGTTAATTTGCCAGCATTGGAAGAACTAGCACCGGTTCATTAGTTGTTCTTCTTCTTCTCCTTTTCACGCGCTAACTCCTGAGCCCAGCTACTTGGTAGGAATGGTAGGCATCGGGAGGGAGGTGCCAACGCCAACATGATCTTTTGGCTTTCTTGGTAGGAATGGCTAGCCTAGTCTAGTCGTGGACCGATTATGCACGACATGAAGGAGTCGATTGGCGCAGTGAAGATCAGCCGCGTGCACTCCTCGTTCCATGCCGTCTGAAAGCTTCGGCGACGCAGAACTGATCACCAGGCACTTCCCTTTGTGTAGCGATGACCTATCTCGGCATGTGTAGGAGAGTTAAGTTGCTTCTTCTCAGGCGCAGGGTGAAGGTGGTGGTTCGTCGAGATAGGCACGTAGCCGCCGTCACGCCGGAAGATATGGAGGTACGAGGCTGTGACGCGATGTTGGGGTAGATGCATAACTGTTCTGTGTATGGATGGAAGTGGGGATAATTTGCACCTCCGCCCTATTGGCCATTATCGAGACTCCCAACTGCAAGGCCACAAGTATGTTCAATCTAATTTCCAAAGCGCCCCGCTCAATTGACTGAGATGTCTGTTCCGTCACCAAGACGACCAAAAATTGAGCGTGGTCAGTTCTGTGAGATCAATACATGGATTCTCCAAAAAAATATTACTCCCTTGGACCCATATTAGTTGACTAATATTTATCTATATATGGATGTATATAGCACTATAATCTTTCAGTATCTAGACAAATTGAAATCAACTAATAACGTCTGTCAAAAAGAAGTATGATCAACGCCAACTCGTTTCCTAGAGTTCTGCACTGGTGGAAAACGGGCCTCTTGTCCCATGCCGTAACCGGCTCTAAAACCGGGACTATCAAATCGGTACTAGAGGCCCCCATCTCTAGTCCCGGTTCGCTACGGCTCGGGACTAGAGTCGATCACGTGGCAGTTTCCGCGAGGCGGAGAGCGGAACCCCTCTAGTACCGGGTCATAATACCACCCGGGATTATAAAGTTTTCTGTCGCGGTAGAGAATTTGTGTGTTTCTTTGCCGCGGCAGAGATTGTGTGTTTCCTTTTTTTTGTCATTTCGTTCCTTTTTTGTTTTGTGTTTTACTATAATTTCGAATATATATTTCAGTACACTTATTCTAAGCTACTACATACACAGTACACGTTGATGCATATATATAATTAATATTCAATCCCTTGCAAGCATATATATATATATATATATTCAATCATATTGAAAGGAATAATGTTTTAAAATTACATGGTCATTGATGATATATCATATCAACTACATGAAGATCACTAAGACATATCGAGTTCTGCGTCCTTCACATAATGTTCTCCATGTACGTCAAGGACCTCCTTCATCAGAAATCCCGCCAGTTCCTCTTGAATTGCTCGTACAAGTTGTTCCGGCTCTAGGTTCTCCCGCAAAGCGTGAATATAATGTGAATCAACTTTCCGATCATTGGTCAACTTGCGAATATACTCGCAGACGAAGAATCCATATAAATGAGTCCCCGATGGCTACTGTAAACTCTTCACCGTTTTATAAGTTAGCTCATCTTTGAATGGAGCTGGTATTTTCTGTCTGAACTGTGTCCAACACCTGCTCGGCAAAGAAAATGAACAAAGAAGTTATTAGTTACTTGATATCAGAAAATGAACCAAAGAGGCTGATATAATGCGATAATAATTAAAATTATATATGGAGCATTGCTTTCATGTCGCTTCACTTCTCTTGCTTCCAACTTAATGAGTCATGGACTTCAACTAGGGACTTGTCAACCGAAGGCCTCTTTTCCAGTAGTGCTGGTAGTTTCCTAGAGTTTACATTTTTCTTATACCCGTTATGGCAGCTTATTTATCTACAAATACTATTATTTATTTTCTTATTTTGTTATTTGAAGTACTATAACTTAGTGTGCACACACAACTCTGTAGGGTATGCGTGTTTGGCCTAAAAAGAAAAAGTTGTAGTCTGCATCTTACAATTGGGTCATGTCCCCATTGTAGCGCGTTAAATGTGTAGTTTCATCTTGTTCTTTTGAGGGAATGCGAACATGTTTATTTTCATTTTTTAGGGAATCCAAACATGTGTAGTTTCATCAGCTCTGTCTTGTAAATTGAATAACTCCTCGAATCGGGATTTTGCCCCACTATATTAATATAGCAACCAACACAATCTGGTACACCAACGAGATCACTGTTGGGGGTAGACAACACAACTAAGCCTAAAAGAAAAATAAGAGAAAGAAAAGAGAAACGAATGCCGACAGCGCTGGATCGAAAAAACCTAGTATGACTCGCAACCTTGAATAACTCCCTACAACTAATATTATAGGTGATCCATGCTCTCCATATCCTCAAATCTCCCACCTTTATTACACAAATATTAAGGCTGCTTATATACATAGCCTCCCCTCCCTTCCCAACGTATTTTTGAGATGTTAATTAGCCCTCCATTCTTCCGTTTCTCCTTTTTCGCTTGGTAACTCTAGAGCCTAGACACTGGATGGGAATGGCTGGCATTCGGAGAGAGGTAGAAATAGGAATGGATCTGGTACGTTTTAGGGAGGAGTAATCCTTTGCGTTTCCTATGGAGGTTGGCTAGGCCAATATTTGAAGCATAACTTGTGAACTCCTTTCTCAACCTAAATTAATGAAACGACAAGCCACAATGGTCCAATTTTGACGAATTGAGTTTGAATGGACTATGGTGTGCCTACACTGCATTGATTGGGTCGACCCACAAAAATTAGCGAGGTGCTAGCAATAACGCTTCCCATGCTCGTTTGGGGATGATCCAATGGACCTAGTGGCTCAGATTTTGTGGGAGGGGCTAATTCCGCAATGGTTTTGTGGAGTCCATCCATCCCTTAGTTTTACTCGTATTTCTACATGGAGACGATCCCAATAAATACATATTGAGATGCCCTAAGCAAATAATGATATCACATGAAAATAATACTACGAGTTCCACAAAGTTAATTCTTTACACGGATGAATGCATTTGATTCAAATATTGCTTGTATAATCCTAACATACATTCATAGATGCGGAAAAGATAAGGATTCTTCCCTTGTGAAAAAAATGTCAAAATATATTAAGGGTTACTTAGAAAGATAAAAAGTTTGCATTGTCTGAAACTCTTTCAATCTTACATATAGCAAGCGGAAATTATTTGAAGTTGGGCTAGGAAAATCATTTGAGAACAAACTTTTTCGTGATGACAAAAAAATCAGTCTAAATCTTACAGCTAGGTCCTCTTCCCGTTGCAGCATTACATTTGTAGTTTCATATTCTTCTTTTGAGGGAATGCAATCATGTTTGGTTTCATTTTTTTTTGAGGGAATGCCAAGTTTCATATTAAGCCTTTCACAATGGGTGTTTCTTAGCGCAGTATTCTAGGTGTTTTGCCTATGTGGCATGTCATTTAATAAAAAAATAGGGTGTTGTTGTATCTTATCTAAACTACACCTCTTGTATGGTATCATAGGCAAAAAACTTGGCTAAACCAATCACACACATGCATGAGACTAAAATTATTAAATGCAACACCACTAAGAAACACCATCTAAGAAATAATGCATTGTCATCGTTGTTTCTTAAGTTTTAATTACTTTTATAAAAATGTGCTAAGAAACGCCCTATTGTGAAAGGCCTTAACTCTAAGTGTATGTTTAACCCTCAGCGCTTGTTTAAATGCTTAAGGGAGGGGGAATCGGGAAACCAATCCTAGCGCCGGGACAGAGGAGTCCATGCCTCCAACGCACGGCCCTTAATTTCAGGCGCTTGTTACTTGATTCGATTTTTCTGCCGCAGCAAATTGTAGCGAAGCGTAGGACGGTATGCTTTGCGTCGACGCCATAAAATAAGCGTCTCTTGGCCAGGATCGAATGACACAACCGTCAATCGGCGGGGAAAATTTCCCTAGCGCCCGTTCATAAGAGGCTGCGATGTACGTGCCCTAACCTGCAACTAATAAGAATAACTGTCTGCACCTAATACTATAGGTGACCCATGCTCTTCATATCATCAAATATGTCTCCTTTATTTCAGAGATTTTAGGTTTGAACTACCGCATACATATATACACAGCATCCCATCCCTTCCCTACGTATTTTTGAGATGTTAATTATAATTTCCCAGCGTTGGAAGAAGTAGCACCGGTTCATTCGTTGGTCTACCGTTGTTTCTCCTTCTAGCTCACTAACTCGTTTAGCCTAGCCACTGGACGATATGGGGATGGTAGGCATCAGGAGAGAGGTAAAAACATTGAAGGGTTCTTCGGGTTTACTTGAGGGCAGGATGGGTCGCGCTGGTGCGTTGCGCTGGGTCAGATGTCAGCAAGTTTTCCTTGGATGCCATGGCCCCGAGGAACAATTGTTCACCACGGGTTGGCCAACTCGTGGGCTACCTGATCTATGATCTCATCTTCTGCGCTTTTCATACAACCGAAGGGTTAGCCGCGCGCTCTTTGGTACCTTCCCGACTTGGTGCTGACGCTGCCACCAGCTTTTTAGCTGCACGATGAAGGTAGGGCCGGCCCTGGGGAGGGGCAGGGTGTGCGGCCGCCTAGGGCCCCAAAAATCGGAAGGCCCCTTCCCAGGTATACACATACATATAGTCTTCTTATACGTTGATATGTATTGGCTGAAAAAAAGTCACAGGCGAGCGTTTGGCTAAAAAAAAAGTCATATGGGCCTCACGTACCGTCTAGGATTAGAAAAGGCCTGACTAGAAACTCGATCGTCATCCTGGCTACAGAAAGAATCAATCGACAATTGATCCCAATTCCTATCGCGCGTCCTCCTGGAACATAGCTCGTCCCGTCAGGCGTCAGGCGGCGCCCAGTCCGTCGGACCGTCACCGACGACAAGAGCAGTAGAGCACGAGCGGTCGAGCGCAAGTACTGCTAACTTTATTTCTCAGCTGATCTTCTTGCTCTGCCTGACGGCCGCGACCGCGTGGGCCTTCTTCTTCTCCCGGTACTGGCGCGGCTCCTTGACTGCTTGACCTTACACGACGGCTGAAGGCACTGCCGCACTAACCAGCGCGCGATCGGCGATCCCAAGTCCTAACCGCTGGTAACCTTCGCGAATTTAACACGCTTCTTATTCCTAAATTTCATCTAATTATGTACTATTGATTGCTTAGTTTATGGACTCGTCATCTCGTCGATTTGTTTTCGGGCCCCTGATTGCGATCGCGAGAATATCACACGTATACCACAAATCTGAGGTATATCCATATATTCAACATTTTACTTGGTAATATGTATAAATTATTTAATATGTTCATACTTTTTTGAATGCGTTCAAGGCTTATTGAGAACATATATATATTACACGTATAATATCCATCGGTACTATTGTGACCTCTATACTAAGGGTTCTAAGTTTTAGTCTTGTCCAGGGCCCCCAAAATCATAGGACCGGCCCTGGATGAAGGCACGTCGAGTTGAGGTTGATCATACCTAGCTAGCGCAAAAAAGACACGGGTCAGAGGCTATGACTTAACGCTGGAAGGTATAGTGAGCTAGCCGAGGCGGTGGGGATATTAAGCGGATGCCCGTTGCGTGGTGCAGGTGACGGCGACAGTGTGTTGGATTTGAGGCTCGTAGCTACATAGATTTGCGGCTCGTATGCTTTTCACGAAAAAAAAAAGTGTAAGTATACAACGAGACACACATAAAAGTTGATAAAATATTTCATGCATGGTTTGAAATGCTTCTATTCTTACATACAGAACGAGCAAATAATTTGAAACCGGGTAAGAGAAATCACTAGAAACGGAACTTCTTCATGATTAACAAATTGTCTCTCTAAACATAATTTGAAAATGAACTTTATTATTTATTTATATAGGTCTTATAGTTAATGAATCCAATGAGCAACAACTCACTGTCCTTGGTACTCCCAGCATATCACCAATTATTGACATTTTGGACATGCTTGAGACTAAGGATATTGTTTTACCTATTTATCATTTGCATACATTTTCTTTCCCAGTAAATACTTCAAGAATCATACAATTGTTTTTTTTTGTTTTTACCATATATTACTACTAAAATTAGCGCTCAAAATTACATCTTGGAGACCGCGTCAATGCTCAAAATGACAAGCTTTCCTGATGTGAAGGGAGTGTATGTGCACACAATTTTCTTGCATTTATCTTGGTTGTAGAAAATCAAAGAGAGAATTTAACTTTTTTGCTCCTTATCTATTATTTACCAAAAGCAATATAAGGGAGTTTTCAAGGCACTAGGTGGATCCACATCATATAAATTATAATATTTCCATCTAATTAAACAAATTAATACACACAATGGACTGAAGGATACAAACTTTTAAAAAATGGTAGAGAAATTGTTTCCTAAAAGGTAGCTTGCCGTTCTTCATTTTGAACAATGTTTTTCCTACTATTATTCAGTAAATAAAATATAATAGAATGAGACTAGTTGAGTGAAAACAAATATTTAAGATGTTCAATAAAATGAAGCAGCAGCAAAGTCCCTCCATGATAATTCCAAGATTCATTCTTCGTAATTGGACTTCCTCCCATTTCTGGAGAAATGAGATGAAGCAAAACATGCAAAAGCTAGACTAACTTCATGGTTTTGTAGATCCACATACCGTCAAACTAAAAATGTGGTACCATAAGATAATTAAATGCACATTAGACTAGGGCACATCTCACGCGTGACATAGTGCCAAATAACCGCTATCCATCCCAACATTGTTGAGGAAGAAGATCAGATCTGCACCTGAGCACCACTAGCTATATAGAGTAGACTACGATGGCCATGCCACGGTGGGGATGAAACCTTGAGAGATTCATTTTGTTCGGTAGAATATCCACCACGCACACAAAGATCTAATGAACACTCAAACCTGCTAATTAACTCTCTTGATTTTCGGTAGACCTGCATCCTTTCCTACGGTCCATGGGTATTGTCCTACGTTTCTACTCTGATTTCTGAGGGTAAAAAGGGAGACCAGTGGTGCAACGGAGGGCATCGTGCCAGATGCCATGCACATCATGTGATGCCGTTCACAGACTGGTACGACCGCATAGTGTATGTCAGCGAGCAAGAGACTTTCAAGGCAAACTCGTGCGCGGTGTCCTTGTATCCATCTACCAAATCATCATGCACGCCCTCACTTCAACGTACATGTCACGTGCATCCTCGGCGTCATTCCTGAAGTATAGCTTGTTGTCGGTGGAGGTGTCTTCCATTTACATGTCGATGGCACAAGAGCTCCTTGCAGCCATGGAAAGGTGTGTAGATAGACGAAGCCGAGGTCTCGTGAAAATGGTTTACTTATTTAGCTAAAATACTGTTGATTTTGGGAAATGAGGAACTGACAGTAAAAAGGAGAAAGATTATTATGGTAATTAAGGAGAAATATTTTAGGAGGGATTGTCTTGCTTTTGTGGTGCAGCAAACCTTTTACAGGTCATAATTTAGGTGAGACCATACATGCCAAGGGTAAAATGAGAGCTCTGTATGGCTGCAACACTCTCCAATAGAGCAAAAATATTCAAATTTTTAGGCACTTGGTTAGGGATGAAATGAGATCTTGTTATAAAAAAAGAAATGAGATCAAATACTAGCTATATTTTACGTTGCTCTAATTTAAGTGTTATTTTACACTAGAATTTGATCTTGTTCAATGCTTGAAATGAGTAAAAACTGGAGATAAATGAGGAAAGATGCGAACTATTCGTCATTTAGGAATGGACTTGTTAGGTAAAGTGATTATCCTAATCTTCTTACCATAAGGGAAGTCAGTTTTGCGAGAAAAGCGGATGATGATGAGAAATGGTTGCATTTTCATGCTGTAATTTTTTTGTACCATTTTAGTCATTTTAGTAGTAAGAACATAACCAAAAAACTTTATGACCCGAAACTTCTATTTCTGATAGGGACGAATAAGAACAAAGTTGTAGAATGGCCTAGAAGCCCATAGATAAACACGGAGGGAGAAAAATGGAAGGAAGATGATTTCGTGCCTAACTGTGTTTGTTATTTTTTGATAAAGGGAATATATTAGTACCAAGACGATATTAATTACACCCGACCTATGCAACAACAAAATGTCAATACCAAGTCTAGACATCAAGGATGCACATAGCTAAAATGGTAAAAAAAATAAATGTAAAAAGAAGTGCCATGGAGGAAATCATGGACTCGCACCGCAAAGAGCAACATTCACGACGTCTAAACGTCAAAAAAGGTTCTCCAAAACTTTGTTTGTCATGTCTACGAAAGAACCGTACCAGACAATTAACCAAACTGGTTGATGGATAAATAACCAATTTAAATTTGTAGAAACACACGGATATTTATCTAGTACTAGTAGTGATGAAGAGGCCAAATTAATTGAACATGCTAAAATAGATGTAGTTAAAAAAACTAGTCATAGTGTGTAGTAACTTAGACTATCTAGTAATGCATATGTATACCTACTTAGAACTAGAGATTTGAAGATCTCTGGGGTGCCCATCTCTTTGATATGAAATATTTATTCCTTGATTAACACCTAGATAAGTCACGAAATCTATTTAGTATTTACGACCTATTAGATTCAAGAATCTAGTTATTTCTACATCACCGGTCTTCTTAGCTTATGTTATTTTATCTTTGCTTTTGCATTGGTCAATATGTTGGTTGTGTGCATCCTCGATACTTTGTCATACGTTGTTGCAGAGGTGAGATTACATATCTGTCTTAGCTTAATTATGAAATTAGATGTTACCGAAAGCACCACATCACTTAAGAGCGTTTTACTAGCATTATGGTGCAAGAGTATGTGGATATTATTTTTGTGTGTAGTCTTCAATATGATACGATATGAGGGGGAAAATCACCAAAACGTTTGGTTCAATAACTATGTGTAGGACAAATAGTATATATACACACACATTTAATAACTAGAGTAAAATGATAAGATATGATTATTTATGAAGCATTGATTACTATATCTACTCCTTCTTGTGAAATCATAAATAGATGGTCCTAATGATATATCATATTCCTAACAGAGAGATGGTACACAATAAGAAATGTGCTGAGCACAAACTCATTCAGAGGTTGTGATTAGTTAATTGTCAAAACAGATTCTCTCTGATGTTTTACCTTTCTTTTGGATGGATGTAAGATAAATTATTCCTTCGATGCATGGCCATACTTGTGACTGACTAATTAAGTATATAATTCAAGATGCAAATTGAAGTGCTGAGTTTACTGAAATACTAACTTTGACCTCATCCATCCAGCGACAACATTTCTAGGATAAAATGTATTTTCATGAACCAAACAAGTGGGAGAAATAAACTTTCTAATTACTCGTTAGTTACTTTTGTATGGAATGTATCATAATGTACAAAGATCTAGTTTATGACATTTCTTGAGATCCAAAAAATTGTATTCAATAAATGATTAAACTATGGGAGGGATCATATATACATGACTATTTCATACCTAGTGGAATATGTGGAGATCATGGATCATACACGAACCACAAGTCGGACTCACTAACATATCATCCGAGCCAACAAATTACTAAGTTTACATCTTGTCCGATAGAACAAACATTCTCGAACTATAACACCTGAAGTCACATTTTGGGGCAAGTTCATCTGAAATAACAGAAGGTGCATATTGCTAGTCCGTTGTCCTTATAAGATATCTGTGTCTAAATACTCTGATAAAGTTGTATTGTTACATAGTAAAAAATTTAGATGCTTATGATTGCTTGTTTGGAGTATGTTAAATTACATTGAATTTCATGTTCTCTTACGCACCATGCTCGCTTATGTATCACAAAAATACTTTTTCCTTCCTTTGTCATTGAAAGTAATATATCATAGTGTGCACTATTTTTTTGTAGTGAGCTAACACAAGCTCTAGATCTATAGAACATATCTAAGTCCTAATCATGTTGGGTCCTCGTCCCGTTGCAGCGCATCACATGTGTAGTATCTTCTTTTTTCTACGTTATGCCAACACGTGCAATTTCCACCTTAACTCAATACTGCAACATGAATAACTCTATGCACCTAATACTAGATGTGGTCCATGCTCTCCATCTCATGAAATATTTTACCTTTGTTACAGAAATTTTAAAGTAGAATAGCTCATACATATATACGCAACTTCCTTTCCCTTCCTAGCGTCTCTTCAGATGTTAATTTCCCAGGGTTGGAACAACAAATAGCTACTTGATGGGGATGGTAGGCATCAGGAGAGAGGTAGCAACTCTGAAAGGACCAAGTGGTTTACTTAAGGATGGGAATGGCAGCCTGATCTTGTCGTGGACCTGTTCCACGCGACATCAACGAGACATTTGGGTAAGTGAAGAGTCAGCCGCGAACTCTTCATAGCTTCACGAGTCTTGACTCTTCGGAAACACGGAATTAATTGTCGATCACTTGTCTGGCTTGGGGATGCTTGTTATTGCGACGATCAATATCGGTAGGCGTAGAAGCCTTGGTGCTTCCCTTTTGCACGGTGAAGAAGTGGAGGTCCAAGGCTATGTCGACGACACGTTGCATGATATAGCAAATGAGGTACAAATGGATCAGGCTCCATGAATCGGGTGGGGACAGTTCAGTGCAAGGGGGACACGAGTGAGTTCAAAGCGCTCTGCTCGATTGCCTCAGATGTCTTTTCAATCGCACGCGATCAGTTCCCTTGAGATCAATGCACGGACATGAATGCACGATTGATGCCAATCAGAGATTGAAATGGTTATTATGGGAAGAAACGGCGCAAGCCGTAGGCGCACCATGGGCCATGGACGGGGACGGCCAAGTGAGGGCACGCAGACCTACGATACCCGGTCTATTATCATGTAGGATAGACCCACCTCAATGCATAACTATTGCTCCATTCAATTTTAAACACATAAAAAAGATTAAAAAACTGAAAAAAGAAGGACACGTGTCAAACATAGGAGAGGGGTGTCATAAGATTATTTATAGACATTAGGGTGACTGAGGCACACTTAAATCTCCATGATTAAATAGAAGCTGGAAGCACTAACGGGTTCATAAGAATCAGTACTAGCGAATACCTGGAGAAGCTAAAAACAACAAATAAGTTTAGGGCACCAAGCTGTTTAGCTCTCGCATCATCAAGAGACATTCAACTGATTCTTTTCATCTATCCGCTCATCCTGATCGAGTGGCACTTCAATGTATAAAATCAAATCCAAAAGAACGACCGGAAGCAGATAGACTAGAATATCAACGAGCCATTAACAAGATTGTAGCATCAGGAACTGTAGAACAATAACACATAAGCCAAAAGACTACCCAAGCAATATTAATAAATTTCACACCAAGGGAAGCGCTCACTAATCATTTATCACACTACATCTAGAGCTGCTACACCACAAAAGAAGCTTTGTAGACACACACATAAAGATGTGGATTTGATGAACCCCGGTGTGGAGAATATGTTTTTAACAGTAAAATCAGAATAATACTAATAATACTAAATATGCTGCAAAGATCATTTGTGTAGAGAATGCATTCATGCAAACTAAAATAGAAAATGTCCAAGTAACAAAATAAGGCTAGATTTGTACTATTCAAACAAATACAAATTTTCATTTATTATTTTCTTGTGTAGGCCATAAGTAGTACTAGTATTTATTCTTGAATTGTTTCTATTATTCTGATATTTTAAAACCATATTTTTCGATTTAAAAAAAAACAGGACCACCTACAACTGGGTATCATTAGCTATTTTTGGGAAGATAATAGTGGACCACTCTTAATAAAATTCACGGCTAGTCACGGCCAACCGGACAAGACATTAATAATATTATGGGAAATGATACTACTCTGCAGTGGGATAACGCCATGCTGTCGTCCAGGTCATGAGCACATCCACTACCGTCTTGTTTGCATTCCTGCCCCGGCCGCTACCCGTAGCCAGGTGCTGCGTAATGTTCATTCCTTTCTATCCAAACTATTGTCTAGGACCGGAAACGATTTACCATTGCACTTACCGTCTTTTGTGGATCAAGTAAAATACCCTAGTAATGCGTTAACCGGTGGTAAATTTCCATTATGTCCAAACGGGGCCTAAGTGTTTCTCTTGTACAGGTGATCAATGAATACAAAACCTTGCAGGGGCAGCAGGAATTTGTAAGTGCATCCACCAAGCAGCATGCGAATACTTAGGACACATCTGAGGTTTCGTTTTGCAAAAAAAAAAATGAAAATTTGTGAGGTTTCGGACCACGGAAACGTTGCCGTCCTCCATGGCTTTTGTGGAGAAAGGTAACTAGGTAAGGTACAGATCTAGTAAATTGGCAGTAGCTGAACCGTGCAACATTAATTGGAAGCTGAAGGGGAAACGTCCTTGAGGATAACTGGATAAGTGTTGTTACTTGTTTCGTTAATTCTGGCCTTTGCTACAGATAACTAACAAAGAACAAACTGTTCTGCTTTGCGACGGACCGTAGATAGGTTTTTATATTTCAGTGTCCAATGCAAGCCCATACAATAATGGATGACACATATATTGTTGTCAGCGGCGGAGCTTGGCAAGGATCCATGGGGGGGCAAAATACAAAACTTCATGGTCTTGGGGGGCAAAAGGCTAAAAAAAATCCCATTCTAAACCTTCTAAAAAAATTTCCTTCAATAAAATTTTAAAAATTGGGGGGGCGGTGGCCCCTGCTGACATATGCATAGCTCCGCCACTGATTGTTGTGCTATCTCCACAAATTGTAGATCAAATTTTATTTTTCCAGTCTCTATAGTTGAATCTACCCACGCTGTAGGACAGCATCGTCCTTTGGATTATAGGAACTACGTGCTTCTTACAAGAATCACATTGTCCACAACAAGAACCACGCGTAGCAGTGGACCTTGAAGAAAATGTGGGAATGACGCCTTTGCGTGTCCCAGTACCTCCCATGCCAAACACAAATAATTAGCTAGCAAGGCGGTGAAAAAATGAATTTAAAGAACTGAGCAAAATTTGCAAATTATATCTATGTGTGCATGCATGTAAGCTTGTTGTTTGTTTGACATTGGAAGAGGAGACGACACATGTTAAGGTTATATATATATGTGTGCAATGCAGTATTGCCATGGAGTAGTAGTGATGAACACTAGTGGAAAAAAGGTCATCTGTTCGCGCCCCCTCAGAGCATTAGTCCCGGTTGCGCCACCAACCGGGACTAATGCTGGCACGCGTCCCGGTTCGAGCGAGCACGGGGCCAAGAGGCATGCGTCCCGGTTGGTAAGGGGGCATACGTCCCGGTTGGAGCCACCAACCGGGACTAAAGGTTTGGCCACAGCCACGTGGCGTGGCACACACCTTTAGTCCCGGTTGCTGGCTCCAACCGGGACGTATGCTCCCGCCCTCTATAAATGCAACGCCCCTGCCCCCTCTGCCTTCACTCTGTTTTTTCTCTTGGTGGAAGGTGTGAGGAGTGTGCTAGTTTTTTCTTTTCTATGCATGCATTGAAGGTGTTTGATGAAATTTTTGAGTGAATAATCCCGTTCAATTTCTCATAGAACAAAAATATAGAAGGTGTCCGAGACGCACTTGAGCTTTCTCCTCTTTATTTCCCTCGATCGAGGTTAGCAATCTTATCTTTTCTCTGTCATTGATACAATTCATGTGTCGATGTGAATTGGTTATTTCACTATTTATGATGTCCTGTTTTTTGATAAACTTACTTATATGATGCAGATGAACGGTCGGGAATGGATGTACGGTGACGGCGCCAGTGGCGGTATATGAAAGGCGTGGATAAATTTATCGATGTGGCTACGGCAAACAAAGAGAATGGTTTTATACGTTGTCCATGTGTTCAATGTCGGAACAACAAGGAGTACTCTTCCTCGAAAATCATTCGCGGCCACCTGATTCTGAAAGGTTTCATGCCCAACTATAATTGCTGGACCAAGCACGGGGAAAGAGGGGTTATGATGGAAGATGGTGAAGAAGAAGATGATGATAACAACTATCATCATATTTTTCCTAAATACAGTGATACTGCAATGGAAGACAATGGAGAGGAAAGAGGTGTAGAACGGGCATCAGATGAGCCGGTTGATGAACTTGGTAGGGTCATTTCTTGGAGATGCTGGAGGACTGGGATCCGGCGGCATCTCCCTGAAACTGGTTGTAGTGGTGTCCCTGCTCTCGAAAACCATCTTGCAGCTTGTAACTTCTCTAACTAGATCAATACGCCTGGGAGCTAACTAATTTCACATATTAGGGAGTGCCTCTATGACCAGTTTCTTGGAGATGCCGGAGGACTGGGCTCCGACGGCATCTCCCTGAAACTGGCCATAGTGGTGTCCCTGCTCTCGAAAACCATCTTGCAGCTTGTAACTTCTCTAACTAGATCAATACGCCTGGGAGCTAACTAATTTCACATATTAGGGAGTGCCTCTATGACCAGTTTCTTGGAGATGCCGGAGGACTGGGCTCTGGCGGCATCTCCCTGAAACTGGCCGTAGTGGTGTCCCTGCTCTCGAAAACCATCTTGGAGATGCCTCAAACTGGCTGGAGGACTGGACTCGCAAGGATTCCTATTTATAGTACAAGCAGCTCGGCATAGTGTCAACACTTACGAAATAATGTCAACACTCACCCCTATCATTAGTGTTAACTCGTGTTTTGTCCCGGTTGGTGTCTCCAACCGGGACTACAGGTTGATCTTTAGTCCCGGTTGGTGACACCATCCGGGACAAGGTACACGCCGCACGACATAATGTCGACATAATGTTGTGCCCATATTATGCATGTGTCGCACGATATAATGTCCCGGTTGGTGACACCATCCTTTTTGTCGCACGGAAAATCTCTTTTCCATTTTCCGAGCGCAAAAAACGGGTCGTTTTGTGAAGTAACCACCAAAATGCCGTTTCAGAATGCTACCGTCCCATTTTCCTAAAATACTAGACCACCTTACATGGACTATATCCCAACAGGGACATCTCAAACCTTTTCGTCCATCCTGGGTAAAAAGGACAAATATCTGCCGAATCGGCAGGAAGTGGGTCCGGTTTGTACTACAGGTACATGATCTATCGCCCGTGATTTTTTGAAAAAATCATTTTTAGACTCGCAATATGTGGTTTCTTCAGAGATCCAATGCAAGTTCTAATGATGCTCTTCCCCTATCTTCATGCACACCGGTTCGACCATAGTTAGAAATTCAGATAATTCAAAACGGGCATAATAAATTAAAAAAATCCGAACAATGAAAATCCTTTGCGTGGTGTCATATTATGTTACATAGTTGAAAGGAAAAATACGGACTTAGTATATTGATCATGTTTGAAAAACCACAAAATGACCTATCATGTTCGAGGTTTCATGGCTTTCGGTCCAAATGACCGATGTTATATGCTGAATCACGGCATAGTTTGTGATGTTCTGCCCATATTATGCATGTGTGTGGACATTGGTATGGAGAACAATGTTGCAGGAGGAAGTTTTCCTTTTTGTCGCACGGAAAAGCCCTTTTTCATTTTCCGAGCGCAAAAATGGGTCGTTTTGTGAAGTAACCACCAAAATGCCGTTTCATAATGCTACCATCCCATTTTCCTAAAATACTAGACCAACTTACATGGACTATCTCCCAACAGGGTCATCTCAAACATTTTCGTCCATCCCGGGTAAAAAGGACAAATGTCTGCCGAATCGGTAGGAAGTGGGTCCGGTTTGTACTATCGCCCATGATTTTTTGAAAAAATCATTTTTAAACTCGCAATATGTGGTTTCTTCAGAGATCCAATACAAGTTCTAACGATGCTCGCCCCCTATCTTCATGCACACCGGTTCGACCATAGTTAGAAATTCAGATAATTCAAAACGGGCATAATAAATTCAAAAAAAATCCAAACAATGAAAATCCTTCGCGTGGTGTCATATTATGTTACATAGTTGAAAGCAAAAATACCAGGCTTGGTATATTGATTATGTTTCGAAAAAACCTTCACAAAATGACCTATCATGTTCGAGGTTTCATGGCTTTCGGTCCAAATGACCGATGTTATGTGCTGAATCACGGCATAGTTTGTGATGTTGTGCCCATATTATGCATGTGTGCGGAAATTGGTATGGAGAACAATGTTGCAGGAGTAAGTTTTCCTTTTTGCAAAAAACGGGTCGTTTTGTGAAGTAACCACCAAAATGCCGTTTCAGAATGCTACCGTCACATTTTCCTAAAATACTTGACCACTTTACATGGACTATCTCCCAACAGGAACATCTCAAACCTTTTCGTCCATTCCGGGTAAAAAGGACAAATGTCTGCCGAATCGGTAGGAAGTGGGTCCGGTTTGTACTACAGGTACATGATCTATCGCCCGTGATTTTTGAAAAATCATTTTAGACTCGCAATATGTGGTTTCTTCGAGATCCAATGCAAGTTCTAACGATGCTCGCCCCTATCTTCATGCACACCGTTCGACCATAGTTAGAAATTCGATAATTCAAAACGGGCATAATAAATTCAAAAAAAATCCAAACAATGAAAATCCTTCGTGGTGTCATATTATATTACATAGTTGAAAGAAAAATACCAGACTTGGTATATTGATCATGTTTCAAAAAACCTTCACAAAATGACCTATCATGTTCGAGGTTTCATGGCTTTCAGTCCAAATGACCGATGTTATGTGCTGAATCACGGCATAGTTTGTGATGTTGTGCCCATATTATGCATGTGTGTGGACATTGGTATGGAGAACAATGTTACAGGAGGAAGTTTTCCTTTTTCGCCATACGTAAAAGCCCTTTTCCATTTTCCGACACTCACCCCTATTAATAGTGTTCGTGTGTTTTGTCGGTTGGTGTCTCCAACCGACTAAGTTCATCTTTAGTCCCGGTTGGTGACACCATCCGGGACAAGGTACACGCCGCACGACATAATGTCGACACGCCATTTTTCCCGCCATTTTTCTTCCCGCCATTTTTTCCGCCAGTTCTTCCCTCTAGTTCTTCCCGCCAGTTCTTCACTATATATATATATATATATGTAGGGTTGGCCTCCATTGTCATTGCACATCTCTAGACTCATATTTGCAACCTCATCACTCTTTCCCATGGCTTCCACCGTAGCACTAACTCATGAGGAGGTGGAGGCGCTTGCGCCGAACTACCCACTGGCCATCAGTATCCCCCGTTTGGATCTTTGGCCGAGCCGAGGCGTGCCGGTTCCTCCTGTCCCTCTAGGTGTGGCGCGTCGGATGGCCATCACGAACCACTACTACTTCGAGATCACGCCGGAGCAGCAAAGGAATCCCAGATGGCATCCCGACTATTTCCCGACTTGGGAAGCCTTCTTCGTGGATCGGCGTGAGAGGGCACTCGCCAGGCACGAGGAGGAGGGCCCACCTCCTCCGAACTTCAACGAGGCCGGCCGTCGGCTGTGGTGGCGCGGCCGGACTCTCCAGAGCGTCATGGCCTACGACACGGCCGCCGACTCTAGCCCCCGCCTGTTGGAATTATGCCCTAGAGGCAATAATAAAGATGTTATTATTATAATTCTTGTTCATGATAATATTTATATTCCATGCTAGAATTGTATTAAGCGTAAACTTCAATACTTGTGTGGTTTGTGAACAACACCGTGTCCCTAATATGCCTCTATGGACTAGCTCATTGATTAATGATGGTTAAGGTTTCCTAGCCATGGACATGAGTTGTCGATTAATAATGAGATCATATCATTGGGAGAATGATATGGTCGACAGACCCAAACTAAGCGAATCAATTAGATCGTGTCATCGTGTTCGTCTTTGCGAAGATTTTCTTATGTCAAATATTGTATTCCTTAGACCATGAGATAATACAACTCCCTGGTATCGGAAGAAAGCTTTGAGGTCATCAAACGTCATCCTATGAGAGGGTGATCATAAAGGTGTCTCTCAGGTGATCGGAAAGTATCTGTTGGGTTGTATGTATCGAGATGGGATTTGTCCCTCCCAAGTCGGAGAGATATACTTCGGTCCCACTCGTTAATCGATATCAACACCGCTTGCAAGCATGTGGTTAAGGAGTTAATCACAAAATGATATCGGATTACGGAACGAGTAAAGTACTTGCTGTGAACGAGATTGAACTAGGTATGACTACCGCAAGCGATCAAATCTCGGGCAAGTAAAATATCGCGAGACGAAGGGAATATATATATGGGATTGATTGAATCCTGGCATCGTGGTTCATCCGATATGATCATCGATGAATGTGTGGAGTCAATATGGGTGTCCGCACCCGCTATTGATTATTGATAGAAGATCATGTCGCATATTCTCGAACCCGCAGGGTCACACACTTAACGTGTCTCGACGCTAGGATAGATTGGATAATTGGTTTATGAGTTTTTGTTCGGAGTCTCGGATGGAATCCGGGACATCACGAGAGGTTCCGGAGTGGTCCGGAGAATAAGATTCATATAAGGCAATGCAGTTTTTGGAGTTCGGAATTGTTCCGAATTAATCGGTATTGTACCGGAAGCTTCTAGAACCTTCCGGAAGGGGACCAACGTGGCCACACCTTCCGGGAGGGGGCATGGGCCTATGAGGGAGTGCCCTGGCCTCATTGGGCCAGGGGCACAAGGCCCCATAGGGCTCAGCCGGCCAAGAGAGTTTAAATTCTAGATAGAGCTTCTAGAAGGGGGGTTTCCTTGCCCCCCACTCTTCCTCCTTGGGGCCGCCGACCTTGGCTTGGGGGAGGGGCTAGGGCTGCGCCCACCCCTCTATATATAGAGGGCTGGGGGCGCACCAACCCCCCACACCTTCCCCTCCAACCCTAGATGCCCTGCTGCCCTCCTCTCTCCCTCCCGACTGTTTGTAGGTGAAGCCCTGCTGCAAAAATTCTCCACCATATACACCACGTCGTCGCGTTGTAGATCCAACCCATCTCTCCACCATACTTGCTGGACCAAGGAAGGAGGATACGTCGAGGTGTCGCACGTGTGCATCTCACGGAGGCATCGCCACTTGTGGTGCTAGATCGGATCGGATCGCGAGGAGGAGAAGCGAGTACGCCTACATCACCCACGTTCCGACGAACGTTCCGCTGTGCGAATCTTCAAGGGTATGAAGATCTAATCCAATCTCTCTCGTTGTTTGCATCTCCTAGATTAGATATTGGCTTCCCTCTGTTCGCATCCGTAGAAAATTTTGATTTACTATGCCGCGAAACCCTACACCGCATGCGCTACCCTCAAGTCCAACCCACTCGTACTCAACCTTCAAGGTTCAACTACGGCGACCCCGACGAAGATAGCGACGACGGCCGCGGCAATGCACGACAAAGGGCGAGTATTACAGGTGTAGGCAGGAGCATGAATGAATTATTCCAACATTGCAAAACAAGTTCGGCCGATTGTGGCTTAATCTGGCCATGTATCTTAATTTTCAGTTCTTCTATGTAACTTTGTGTTAGTTGCGTTATGTACTTTAATTCCAGTTCTATCCTAATCAAATTTTCTTTCTGCTCATTATTTTCCGTCCTTTTTTTCCGCCCATTAAAAATAGAAAATGGTTTTGAATTACTTATTCAAATCCAAACATTTTTTATGTTTAAAGTTTTTCTAAATTCCAAATTGATATTAAAAAATATAAGTTAATTCATTTTTAATTGTAAATGGTTCATATTTTAAATGGTTACATTAATTATTTTTTAAAACGGAAAATGGTTTTGAATTATTTATTCAAATCCAAACACTTTTTATGTTTAAAGTTTTTCTAAATTTCAAATTAATATTCAAAAAATATATGTTAATTCATTTTAAATGGTTACATTAATCATTTTTTAAAAATAGAAAATGGTTTTGGATTATTATTCAAATCCATACACTTTTTATGTTTAAAGTTTTTCTAAATTCCAAATTGATATTAAAAAAATATAAGTTAATTCATTTTTAATTGTAAATGGTTCATATTTTAAATGGTACATTAATTATTTGTTAAAACAGAAAATGGTTTTGAACTATTTATTCAAATCCAAACACTTTTTATGTTTAAAGTTTTTCTAAATTCCAAATTAATTATCATTTAAAAAACAATACAAATTTAAACCCCAAAATAAAAAATAAGGCGGGAACAGAGAGAAAATACCTGAAATTTTTTGAAAAATAGAATATGTCCCGATTGGAGCCACCAACCGAGACTAAGACCTCACAAGACGCTTCTTCATCTGCTGAAAATTGGAGTATACGTTGGTGGCTCCAACCGGACGATGTTTTAGTCCCTTGGAGCCACCAACCGGACGATACTCCCCTTTATAATTTCTTCTTCTTCTCCATCTCACTCTTCTTCGCTTCTGTTTCATCGACGACGCCCAGGCTGCCCGCGCCCTCCGTCATCGTCAACGCCTCCGCCTCTGCCTCCGCCGCCACCGCCTCCTGCCTCCTTCCGACGACCACGCCGCGCCTTTCCCACCACCCACACATCGCCCCTAGAAGAGGTACACCCCCTCCTTGCCTCTGTCCTCCCCCTCCCTCTGCCGGCCGGAAGCTTGCGCCGCGCGCGCCGCTACTCCTTGAGGTCTGCACCTAGGGTTTGGCCAGGAGAGAAAAATTGCGAGGGAGGGTGAGAGATGACGAAATGGGTACGGGGAGAGAGAGCTCGATACGTCGATTCTTATCCTCATCCTCGCAGGTGGTGGCACGCATCATAGCGCCGGCAAGGATCGACGTCGGTGGCGAGGGTACGCAGCAGCTTCTCTGCGCGAGGAAGAAGACAAGTGAAAGGGTACGCGGTCTTGAGCCGTTGCTGGGCTTCGGGCGGCTACAGGTCAAAGGTGCGGTGTGGAAGAGAGGAGGAGATGGGCCTCGACCCAGGGAGAGAGGGAGAGATATATTTTTTTCTACTGAAATGTTTTCTATTTTTGTTTTGTGTTTTCTAGTTGTATTTTCAATTTCTTTTCTGTTTTTGAATAGGTTCAAAATACAAGATACCTTTATAAAACATTTGAAAACACTAAGGGGCCCTTTATACAATTTGGGCTCGAAACACTTTGAGGTTTTCAAAATTCAAAAGCCATTTGAATTGATTTCAAAGAAGGAGGGAAACTAGGGTTTAGGGTCACCCGCGGGGATTTTTTAATGAAATGCAAAAAAACTATGTGTTTTGTTTCATTTGTACAAAGAAGATTTTAGTACCCAAGAATATAGCACCACACACAAGCTTGGACGCCAGAACTGCTGCAAGACCGCTTATGTTGCCGCAAACAAAGAACACATTATATGTTAGTTTCTAATTCACCACATATAGTACATATAGATTAAACATGTTTCGATTCATTTGCCACAAGGAAGACGTCCGCAGCTGCTTGATGGATGATTCAAATATTTTTTCATGTGTTTTTAGTTGGGTTTCTTTGCCATGTGGTGATCTATAGCAAGAGTTGGGGCAAAGCTTTTGCCCCTGTTTGAAAAAAAAAGTTGTGCATCATCGCATCCTTATCATCGGAATATCCTCGTTTGCTATAGGAGTATCACATTTACTCAATGGTATATTTATACTCCCTCATGTCGGGTTTGTAAGGCTTGCAAGTGTTTTTAGAAAAAAAACCACTAGTGGAAAAAGGGCCATCCGTTCGCGCCCCCTCAGAGCATTAGTCCCGGTTGCGCCACCAACCGACTACTGCCGCACGGCCCTGCGGCGAAGCGGCACGATGGGAGCGCCTAGCGGCGCAAGCGGCGGCTCGAGAAAAGGGGATGTCGGTGGCCGGTTCTGCATGACATGGGAGGCGTGCAGGGACGCGTGGGGCGGGTGTATTATGGCAAGAGAGAGGCAGAAGCTCTGTTTGCTCGGGATTCGGTTAGCGGCGCCAAGAAAGCGCCGAGAAACATCGGATAGAAGGTGGAATCGTGAAAGGGTAAGACACCGAATTGTCTTGGAAAAGGAACGCTTCGTAGATATGCACCACATCTACGATCAAGCCGCCACGATGGCCCGCCCGACAGCCGCAGCGACGAAGGTGAGGAGGGGAGGAGGCGGCGGCGATGGAGTTCCTGCCGCTCACGCGTGCGAGACATGAGCGAAGGGGTCGCGGTCAAAACCATTGTGTTCGACGTGGAAAGCTCGGTCCTGCCTCGGTCACAGCATAAATCTTCCCATGAAATTGCATGCAAAGTGACCATCTTGCGAGGAAAGCTCGTCTGCTCGGTCTAAGCCGAGGAAAGCTTGGTCCAAAATTGCCGAGAGCTCGAAGCCTGTTGGCTACCGGCCACAAAAAGAGCTCGGCCCGAGCTTCCGCCAAGCTTGGTGCAACTCATGACCCTAGCGGGGCTGAGTGACTGACGGGTGGGCCCTCTTAAATAGCAGCAGCAGTGTGGGCAGCGCGGCGCGGCTAGCATGGCGAGGACGAGGGGTCTAGGCAGCGGTGGTGGCTCCGACGAGAAATCACGAGCTCTGTGGCGATCTACAAAGGGGAAAAATGTCAGAAAGAATATGTGCTTCGAGGGGAAGAGGGGGCAGGAGATCGAAACCGAGACGGGCAGGGGAATCGATCGGCATCGATGCTTTAGGGTTTCCCTTTATTTTCGGTGTTTGGATTATTAGGTTTATTATTAGTTAGGTATTATTAGGTTTATTAATTAGTTTGGTATTATTAGTCTTCGTCCCTATCTTAAAAACCCTATCTTAGATAAGGAATCATTAATACCCCTTAGGTGCATGTGGGTTCGACGATGTGCCTTCGCCAGGGCATTCCGAACCCTCTTAAATCGATTCCAATATGGTATTTTGTTAGTATCTAGTGTTACCTATTTGCTGGATAGTTTCCCTTTTGTAGCCTTATACTCATGGTTCCCTCTCATCATATGCATCCGAGGTTTCTCCGAACTAGGTTTTACACCCCTCGGAACTCCGGAATATTGATTTTAGTTGATTTTAGCTAGAGTTACCTATCTACTACACGGTTTCCTTTTTGTAGCTAGGTTTAGGGTTTAGGGTTTCTCTTCATTTTAATTATTGTGTATGTATATATTAGGGTTTCTCTGAATTAGAGTTTATATCTCTCAACACCGTACCTAACTTTCTCCTTTAGCCGCTTTGACTTATTCGTTTTTCCACCTATGCAGAAAATATGGACCCACACGTCAGAGACGAAGAAAAGGAAGAGTTGATCCAAGGTGTGATCCGTGGGGAAGAAAATTTAGACATATCAACGTTTCTGAACAACTCCGGTGAGGGTGATCCTCTTTTTACCGGAATAGACGACTTGTTTGAGGTTGAAGGTGTTGCCTTCCGCGAGGGAGAAGGCGACGCCTTTTGTAATCGAGAAGACGACCGCTCCGGTGAGGTGCATGTAATATAATCAATTCATTAATTAATCATCTGCTATCGATATATAAATAGTAACGACGATCTTTCTTCTTGTAGCCCTCCGGATCGAAGAAATCTACTGAAAAGAGCAGACGAGGACCAACCAAAAAGTTGCAAGACCATGAGAGGTTCAGGATCGAAGATGTCGCTGAAGACGGCAAACCGACGGCTTCTGAAGTTGTCGCAAACAAATTTGTGGCACAATGCGGAGTAATCGTTGGGGACTTAATCCCGATCACCATTAGAAATTGGAATAGGCCTGCTAATGCAGATGAAGAGGGAACATGTTTATTTGTCCCTAACCACGCCAAAGATTTACTGTGGAAGAGGCTCATGGTTAATTTCGAACTACCGAAGATAGAGCTGGATCCAAATGCAGAGGATCCAGTTGAGGACGCCTTACAACATGGGAGAGCCATGGAGGCTAAGGTCAGGGAGTGGGCTTTGAAGAAGATGGCCCAGTGTTTCACCAACTGGAAGAAAAGATTGCACCTTGACTATGTCGTGAAAGAGAAGACTCCCGATTTCAAGAATATTCAGTTTGAGAAGATAAAACCATTCTGGGCTGAGTTTGTGGAATACAAGACATCAGAAAAATCTAATAAAATGTCTGCAACGAATAAGCTGAATGCTGCTAACAAGAATTATCACCATACTATGGGGCAAGGTGGCTACAGGGCTGGCATTACTAAGTAGGAGAAACTTGAGAATGAACTGCGTGCTAAAAAGATCACCCCCAGAGACAGATGATTGGGTAGAACATGCAAGGAATTGGTTTTACGGGCATGGGGGCACGTTGGACTCGGAAGGGAGATGTATATATAACTTACGACATAAAGAAGACCCCTTGCCAATCGAGAGGATGAGAAAAGCAGTAAAGGCTGTTAAAGATGGGGACTTCATTCCCGATATAGAGAATGATGAGCTCACACTCGCCCTTGGAAATAAGGAACATGATGGACGAACACGAGGCACAAGAGGCTCCCAGCCATGGAGGACTGGGTTTCCCGAAGAGAGGAAGAAATATCCTGATAGAAGCCGTCAGAGGAGAAAGGACAGGGCGGAAGTTGAAGCAGATAGTCAGAAAGAGCGAATGCGTTTAATTGAAGAACGATTAAAGCAACAACAAGATGAAATTAACGCACTTAAAGAGCAAAGTACTACCGGTACATCTCAAGAAGACACGCATTCGATGCTACCGCCTATCGAATAATCGAAAAGCAGTGTGGCTTCCACCGAGGTCCCGGTGATGACAATGGCGATGCGATGGTGCACCGACGATGGCTCCTGGCTGCCCAAAGGATTATATCACGTAGATGACACACCGCGAGCTACATGTCAAAGTTGTGAACAGATCAATGAAGGTGGCTCGGCTATGCCTTACCAATTGGACCCACACCAACTTACCACCGCCGTCCGTTCCGTGAGGGCTACGTTGTTGTCGGGTTGGATGAAATCATGCCCACCTTTGAAGTTTTGGATCTTCACTACCCTGCAGTGAAGGGATGTGATCGTCGGGAGACGCAAAACGCCACCATTCTATGGTCAAGAAATGTATCGTGCTTCAAATCACACGCCAAGGACATCTTCGCCGCTGCCCGCTCTCCAACAAGGTCGTAGCTGCCGGCAGCCGCCTTCGCCTCACCCGGCTCCGTCGCCTCACCAATCTCCGGAACAGCCATCGCCACGGGAGCCATCGCCGACGCCTCAGGATAAAAAGCGAAGCGCATTTCATCTTGTAAGGCGTGAAGCGATCGCCGAAACGTAAACAAGAGCCTCTTCCAAAAGTACCAAAGGTTTCTCCAAGAGAGCTCATGACTGTACTGAAGAGGAGACTACGGCGATCGTTGATGCGGAAACGACAGCGTTTTTCGCTAAGCTGAGACAGTCGAAAGAGCCAGAGTTCCCAGCATCAAAGAAGAAAAAGCCAAAGTGTTGAAAATGCTAAAGACTCTTCATCAACCCGAGCCAAAGCTGTCATCAGACTATGAGCGTTCTATTATCAAGTCATATGCGGCACAAAAAGCCTCGAAGAGCAGTACTGATGCAAGCGAGAAATTTGTTTTCCAGCTCGGAGAACAAGCAAAACAGACTTGCGCCCCTCTCAAGGTGATTTCCCAAACCAGTGTGGGGTCGAGCAAATATGGGGCCGAAGATCAGTATGATCCAGAGGTAGTTGCACAATACGGAGAAGCTGCCGCTGCTCAAGGTATGAGTATTGCCCAGTACTTATCCCAGTTAGAGTACTTCCCCGTGAGTGAAGTAGCATACAAATACCAGTACGGCAAACCTCTCGTCAAACCTGAGGAGGTAAACAATCTTCCAACAAAAATGCGAAGATTGCATAACTGGTACATGCATGCCACAAAGGCCGGGGCTAACTGGATAGTGCTGAGGGTTACAAAAAAGCATCATGGAAAAGAAAAGGATGACATGATATCCATTGAATTTGATGAACTATTTCAATTATTCAATCAAGACGCCTTGGACAAATCGATCATCAGTGCCTATTGTCTGTAAGTACTAATTCTGTAATTAATTTAGTCTCCAGCTATCTCACTTTGTTTATTGCACGTATATAATCATACTGTAATATGCAGAATGAAGATTCTCGAATGCAGCAGAAGACAAATCTATGACATTGGCTTCATTGACCCATATTGGGTTCATAAAGCTAATCTCAAAACAAGCCCCCGGAATACGGAGGATAATATAGTACAAGCGTTAAGGTTTCAAGAAACCAGAAGGGAAATACTTTTTCCTTACAACTTCGAGTGAGTGTTATTGTCTTGTATACACTTTCTATTTCGCTTACTCGATGTTAAGTATATAATTGATTAGTTATGCATTTGCAGCTTCCACTATATTCTGTTAATCATTCAACTTGACAAAGGGCGTGTACTAGTCATGGACTCGAAACATAAACCCCCTGAGACGTGGAAGGACATGCAGATGCTTCTCCAGCGGTAATTCTAATCATTACGACACTATATCAGCAACGTTCGTGAATTTTATGATATCAAGTAATTAATAACTTCTTTTATTCGTTTTCTTCGCCGGGCAGCGCTTAGAAACGGTTCACCAACAAGGCTAGGGGTGTTTGGAAAGAGGAGCTTACATTTCAACCACTAAATGTAAGCACCACTAGCTATATCCGCGCATCTCTTTGATTCTAGTTTTGATACAGTTATTATCATGCTTGATTATTATTTTGATTGAACTCTGTTCTCGTAAAGTGCCTGACGCAGGGACCAGGTAACAATCTATGTGGATACTATGTTTGCGAGTTCATCCGGCAGACGTGCGATGATAAGGGCATAAATTTAGAGCAACTCCACGTACGTAAACAATTTCTATAGTTTTTAATTACAAAAAAATTGTGTTTAGTTTCATTCATATAGATTGACTCCTTTTTTAAATCAGATCAAACGTCTATGGGACGGTCTTCTGCCAAAGGATCGCGTACGAGCAATTCAGGAGGAATTGGCGGGATTCTTGGATGCAGAAGTCCTAAACCCAAAAGGGGAATACTATTCGGCTGTGTATAGACAATAGGGATTGTAAAAATAGCAACTTTGAAGGAACTGACAGGTAGCATCGAATAGCAACTTTTGTACGTAGTGCATGAACTCGATCCATATATTGAATGTAATATTGTCATGATGATCTTGTGTAATATAAGGTTCCTTCATTGATAAGTGCAAAACACTAAATAAACAATAAAACAACCTAAATGAATTCTCTGTCGCGGCACAAAAAGTGGCGAAAATCCTGCCGCGGCAACAAAATGTGTCAAAATGAATTCTCTGCCGCGGCAGAGAAAAGAGCCAAATCTCTGCCGCGGCAGAAAGTTATTAGTCCCGGTTCGTGTTACAAACTGGGACTAATTCACCACCTCCTCGCCCTCTGTTGCTGCCACGCGTGCACCCATTTGTCCCGGTTGGTGGGGCAACCGGGTCTAAAGGGTAGGGCTTTAGTCCCGATTGCCCCGTCCCGGTTGGACAACCGGGACTAAAGCCCCTTACCAACCAGGACCTATAGGGCTGTTTCCACTAGTGGAAGAGGCTAACATTAATTGTTGCGTTGACTATAGATGAAGTGACTAACAAAAATAGCGTGTGAAAGAGAGATCATATTTCACTTGAGAAATTTTAAGAAGCTCAACTAACCTCCTAAGAGTTTTTAATGCCATCTGACAAATGTTATTTTGAATGAATCGATTTGCAAGTCTAAGAAACTGCTCACTCAGGTTCCATTGGATGAAGAATCAATGCTCAGATGTCATGGCCTACAAATAGACATAGTTTGCATATGTCAGGCCATCTGCAAAAAACAGCGTGTATCCAAGACTTTATTAATGGTTACCAGTTGCCACAGACAAACAGTTCGGTGCATTCACAAGTTCATTGATATTTTAGACAAATAGGGAGGCACCTCCTCAGTTCCATTGCATTTTCAGCATGAATTCGGTACAACCTGTTTGCCCAATGCCAGCAATCTATCTATCTATTTCTATTATATACTAAAAGCAATATAAGGGTTTTTTTCGGGGCACTAGGTTGATCCACATCATCTAAATTATTTAGAACGTTAGATCTATAATTATTGGATGAGATTAAAAGATCTAAAAGTTACGTACATATAAATACATAGTCCGGTTCACGTGCTTCACGCACTCTACACCCAACCACATTACGTGTTACCAAATAAATTGGTTTGATCTGCAATTAATGGATGAGATTAAAAGTTCTAGAAGTTACATATATGCAAATATATAGTCCGATTCTTGCCCTGGGCCTTACACCCGATCACATCACATATTACCGAATATAATTTGCCAAGATTTAATATTAACAGAAAAAAATATGTGCGAGAAGAGATTGGAGATGCACGGCAACGTGCTGCGGTGTTTCCTCCAAGAAGACCAGGTGCACGAAACGGGTGGGATGCATGTGCTGACATCATCAATGGCATCAGCAGATTAATGCAATGGTATTCAATTAAATTGTTTCCTGTTAAATTGTTTCCTATCGGTGACTTCTAAAATTATTTTTGTATTCAAAAAAATCACGTGTATATAAAGGATTCTACTAGGACCTCTAATCATTTTAAGAGCCTTTTGCTAACGTGTTTCTTCATAAAATTACAATCTATACCAAATATATTGTGTCTAGCGTGGGGTTTAACGTTGATAGATGATTTATTTTGAGACAACCCAAAAGAAATGATTGAGATCTAGAGATAAAAAAGAATGGATGAGATTTTAGTCATGGATGAATGAATAAAATACGGATAATCCGCATATAAAGATAGCTCTTGGTTTTTAAAATCTTCACGTCGTACCCGTTCCTTTTATGTTACTTTTTATAAGATAAGACGTAACACATGGAAGCTGCAGCCATGAAAATTATTTTAAGTTTAATTTGAACTATAATTAGAAGGATAGAATAGCTATGAGGATGAGAAATGAAAAGGAACACTTTTAAGTAGTTTGTAGAGATTTAAGTTTTATGTACAAACAGAGTAATTTTTCATCTCACAATTATAAAAAATCAATTGGCCAGGTTAAGTTTAAAGGTTAATTATTGTCACTAGCAAACAATTAAGCCAAGTTCACTTGATTAAGAATGTGAATGTACCAACCTAGTTCAAGTCCTCTTGGATGTGATTTGATTTCTAATTATCTCTAAAAACAAAAAATAATCTATAGGGTCCTACGCTCACAGCGTCCCTTTAATAAAACTCTACTAGGATCTATTGCTATTAAGTGCATGTTTAATATTGTACTAACATGTATACTTATGAGGTGGCGGCACAAATAGTACAAGTCTAAAACATGATTTTAGGCTTAGAAGTGGGACATGTTCATCTTCAAATTGCCACATGATTTTTTTGTAAAACACAAATGTAGAAAAACATGGTGGTGAGATATAAATCGAAAAATATGTAATGAAGTATTGTCTAATCATTTTGAAAGCTTTTATATAATGTGTTCTTCAAAAATATTTCACTCTATCGAATATAATATGTCTAACATGTGGCTTGACATTGAAAAATATTGATTTTAAGAATGCACGAAGAAATGGTTGAGATTTATATGTAAAAAATAATGGATGAGATTTCAGTAATGCATGAAGGAAACAACAACGGATATTCACATGGAAAGATATCTTTTGATTTTATTGAAGATTCATGTCGTTCCATAACACCTATATTTTTATGGAGTCATACACACTCATGAACAACTACTGACACATGGAAGCTGCAACCATGCAATTTCTTTAGAATCCAATTTGAAGTCCAATCAGAAGGATGGAAAGGCCACGAGGATGAGAATTTTTTTACATAGTTTATACAGATCTAATTTTTATGTACATATAGAGCAATTTGTCACCTAGCAAATACAAAAATCATTTGGTTGGGTTAAGTGTAAAGGTTAACTCAGATCATTTTGCCATTTATGTCGAATTCAGCATACGAAATTAGTATCTAATCTTTAGTGTGATGAATTTAACAATACCAAAGAAGTAAGACAAGTTCACTTAATTAAGATAGAGGATATACCAACCAGGTTTAAGTCCTCATAGATGCTATTTGATTTCTAATTCTCTTTATTAAAGCATTGTAGTATCCTCCCTTACTGCACCCCTTTAACAAAATAATACTACTAGCAAATAATTGGTAATCACCTGAGATGTTTAAAAAACTCTTCGTGAAGTTTGCAAGCTTATGGTACAAAAGAACTATTAAATGGATACATCGATTTATATGTAATGAAATACCACATTTTAAGAAATGTACATTGTTTATTTTATTGCATCATTAGATGTTAATGCTATTGAATAAAGCATGCCCAGAACAACAATGAAGGTCAGAACTAGGGTTTTCATCCTAAAACTCAAGACTC
This sequence comes from Avena longiglumis, assembly GCA_030063025.1. Lineage (NCBI taxonomy): Eukaryota > Viridiplantae > Streptophyta > Magnoliopsida > Poales > Poaceae > Avena > Avena longiglumis. The sequence goes on from CP125979.1 coordinate 55,640, forward strand.
GGTACTTAAATAAACACCATTGCAATCAAAGTAACTATGATATGGTATTTTGGGAATGACAAAATCACGATTCACTACCAATTTAAAGAAGATTAAATATATTTTTCAGCAGAAGAAATAATATATTTATCTTTATGTTCATGATGACAATACAATGTGTAATTTCCCCACACAAAAATGGGAATAACCATAAACTTACAAACTATTCCCGAAACACTTTCAACACAATACAACAATACCCTCGCAATTGCGAGGGCCACCATGCTAGTTATATACTAAAAGCAATATAAGGGTGTTTTTCAAGGCACGAAGTTGATCACATAGGCCTTAAAAATATACTACGTTGATCTGCATATTAACGGTTTAGATTAAAAAATATAAAAGGTGTTACGTAAAATATTAAACATGCACACATGGATATGTGACACGTAGTTCAAAAGGAAACTAAAGTCTAGATCCCGTACGTGGACTTCCTTCCGGCTGGCCGAGAATATTTTTTCAGAAATAAGGAAACAAAAATTAATAGGTTAGGATTTAACTAGAGACTGTTTCACCTAAGTCACCTAACGTGATTGCAAACATGAAAATCCACGTGCTCATTTCCTAAAAAACATGTGCTCATTTATTTGCGATCTAAGCTGACTAACAAGCTACGGTATATTCTATTGAAGTAGAAACCGAGTAGCTTCCAAACAAGAAGGTGTACGCAATTTCATTGATATAGTCCGTACGATCTACTACTAATCTCTAGACGAAAATCCCTCAAAAAAATTCTGGATCAAAAAATCTTTCCTCTGTATTAGACGTGGGGTTAAGTTATGTAGTAGCTAGGATTCAACTATGGATCGGACTGCAAACACCAAGAGCCATGAGGTCGTTTATTTCTGTTTGACAAGATTTAAGATGATAGAGTCCGTGCAAGGTACTACTAATATCTACCATCCTTTTAATTAAAGTGGAAATCGAATCGTGTTCCAAATAAATATGGACATGATTTTGATTAGAAAAAGAACCACTTAGGATAGCCAAACAAATTATATTTGTCGAGAAATGCAAAAATGACAGTGACATAATCCTTATTATCCATTTTGATCAATTATATTATTTTCTTATATTCATAACAGCGTAACATTCATGCGGAAGCCCCGTCGCGCAATGACATACCTCAGTTGCTAGGGTAATTTACGTGTGGGGCCTAGCACATTACACTTTTGTTCTTCGGATTTGCATCTACATTGAAAACTTAGATCGCCATGGTCCCTAATTTGGCACATTCAAGTGGTTTCTTCCCTTTATATTGGATGTAGGTGTAAGATATGTAACTACCTCCATCTAAATAAAGACATGTAACTCGCACCGGAAACCCTAGAATCGTGGTATGGGAAATGCACGGGCTATTCTTTAGATGGAAAATGGTAGGCGGGACGCTCTAAAGTAATTAGGCTATATATATCTAAAACACGTATTTAGTGAAATTCCAAAATTTGCATTAATCAGCTTTTTAGATGAATCCAAAGTTTATTTATTCATAAAATATGTACAATAGATCAACTAAACTAAAGAGGTTTACCATGGTTCAAAGGACATTGGAATGGAGAAGATAAACCTAACCATTTGTCTTATTAAAATCGGTAGAATAAATAATAGATTCTCTTCACATTGGACGTGGGTAAGATATGTAAGTCCCTATATCTAAAAAATAGACATATAAGTCCCACTAGAAATGTAGAACCGTGGCATGGAAAATGCACATGCTATTTTTTAAATGGAAAATGGTTGCTCTAGAATAATTAGGTTATAGGGTTAAAACATATAAAGCGGTTCAAAAACATTTTTTTCAAAATTTTGCAAGTAGAAAATTTAACACTAATATGAATTTATTTATTCAAAAAATATACACAATAGATCGACGACACTCAAGAGGTTTAACTGTGGTTTAAAGCACATAGGGAGCTCGGACGATGCACCCAACCATTTATCTGATTCATAGGTGAACTAATTTGTTAATGCAAGTACATCTAGACGTCAATATATGATGAGGGATAAAAATTGCTCTCTAGGAGAAATATTTTGTTTTAGGAACTTTTATATTATGTACTCATTTAGGTGTTAAGATAAACAAACACTAACTAAGCCTATTCCTATTAGATCGATAATGAAATAGAAAAAAAAACATGTGTATTTTACAATGACAGATGTACCTAGAGAAAAAACATAAGCTAGGAAAATATATTCTTTTAGACATATTAAAAATGATGCCCTCGCATTTGTGAGGGCCACCATGCTAGTTATTCTGAAAAGGAAAGCTAGATATATATCACGGTTACTCCTTGTTTGCGCAACGCCAGCAATTGTTCTGAAAAGGAAAGCTAGATATATATCATGGTTACTCCTTCCGACAGCAAAAGGAAAAATGTGTTACAATCCCCAGGATCATTACATGAAGTAAAGTGACAGCGAGCTAAACTGAAACACCAAAGATATATGTCACTGTTACTCCTTCAGACTGTCACCAACTTCGACGTTCGCATTGAGCTGTTCAGAATCCGGTCCATCAGGATCGCCTTCGGGATCGCCGTGTGTGGATTTATTTATAAAACGGGACGAAAGCCTATTTCAAGGATCGTCTTCCATGGGATCCTCGACCCTAGGTGTACGGGGTCACCTAGCGACTACTCAAGAAATCATACATGTTGAACACATCGACCTAATTCTTGTATCCGACTTGTTAATAGCAAAACCGGAGAAAGTGTAGATATGCGCGCTGGTGTAGGAGAGGAGGTATCACGCATGAAGCTCGCTTCACTCTATTTTCTTTTGAAATTAGCAACTTTTTCAGCCACAGCTGAGCTCAAGGAAAACTGGGGGGTACGTTGTTATGCCATGTCAATGCGATGGGAAGGAAAGGTTTTGCCCTTTCTCGAAAAGAAGTCGAACTCCATTTTGCCCTTGACTCAAAGCGAGACAAGGGAGTAAGGGTGAACATCGTACAAGCTTCAAGGGGATGCCTACTACAGGTTTCTTTTCAATTCCGGGGAAGAGGAGGTACTGAAATAACTTGTGACCAGGACAAAACAATTTGTTTTTTAGAGAAGAAAAAAATTATGCTATCTTTAAGGTCATATGATATAAGACTGAAAAGCATCCAAATTTTTTGTTCAAGACTTAATTGCATTAGAAGTTTAGAACACACGCATAATCATTTGGTATAATTAGAGAAAACTGATGAGAAGCAGGTATGTATGAGTTCAATGCGTCTTTATCAACTCTCCTAATTTATTATTCTCATAGCCTGTCGAGTGAGGCAGAATACACCTAACACCCTGCTCGATATCTCTGCCTAGCATGGATGAACCTAGGGGTGGATGGGTGGCCAACGGCCTACACAGAGATATCCCCATAGCTTTCCATAATACAGCGGGGTGTAAAGCCTGTTTCGAGAGAGGACCATTGCAAAGATCTGTTAAAGATTTTTGATTCCACTCAAAATTAAGCACTTCTTGTGGCAGAGAACGAGAGGTTGGCTCCCCAGCGGGGATCAGGTTCAGAAACGGTGTGACCATGGTGATGACCTTTGCCCACTCCGTCACCATCCAGAAGACCAAAACCACATCTTATTCTCTTGCAACCATCCTTCCTTGTTCTGGGCCGGCTTTCGCCAGACTCTGGGTTGCACGTCGTCCCCAGATCCTTCCCCCAGTTCTTCGCTCTCCTGCAAGGCATCTCTGCTCTCTCGAGGCATATGAATTGGCTGGCCTTTGCGGCAATGCATGGGCGCTCTGAAATATTAGTAACAAAGACCTTATTGAGAGAAGATTTATTTCCTCACCAACTCACGGGTTGTATAAAATCATTTTTTATCTCCAGATTTGGAGGCCTCTGAGTCGGGGAAGGGAGTGGGATGCTATATCTCTTCCGTTATTGAGGCGATGAGGTCCAAGATCATGGAGCTGCCCCGGAATATCGACTCTGGCTGCATCGTAACTCGTAAGCACTGCCTAATGCTGCCTTATCGGTAGTCCAACCCCTTGTTTGCTTATTAGAATGTTGGCTTGAACCTTTTTCAACCAGTTTGTTCTGGTGTGCTTATCCTGGCTTGTCCCGTCGATGATCTCTTGTATCGCACTTGGTCCCATGGGGCTTTATTTATAAAGCCGGACGTTTTTCATAAAAAGAACCTTGCTTCGGTCCCCCACCCCCTTTCCCTCTTCCTCTTTCAAATTTTGACAAACAAAAACTCGATTTCGATTGTTTAGAGAATCGTACAAACCCACCCAAACTTCATATGGTCCTCTTAGACGTATACTCACCATATACGTATGCTCATGTGTCTGCGAAAGACGAAAATCAGAAGTTATATAACAACAACAAATTTTTTTTAAAAAATATGGCATACAAAGACATAGATCGCGATAATAGGAGGTGATATCGGCCGATCGGAACGTGGATTATACCCAGTTCGACCGAGTACACATATACAGAGATATATGTGATCTCGATATGGGTTTCGGCCGGTCAAAAAATAACAGGGCCCATGTAGCTTAAGTTTAGGGTTGGGGGACGTAAGCATATCACAAGGAGTATAGACAAAACAAAATTAATGTCTGAATCTTACCGGGCCCTCTCCCATTGCTCACGTGTAGCTTGATCTTCTCCCTTTTTTAGGGAGTGCCATCATGTGTAATTTCATCTTAACTACCAACAGACAACAGGAATAACTCTCTGTACAATATTATAGCGATAGATGCTATCCATCTCATCAAATCTCCCGACCGGCCTTTAATACAGTACATAAATTTTACTAAAGTTGCACTACCGTGTACACATATACATAGCTTCCCTTTTCAACAAGGTCTTCACATGTTATTTCCACAGTGTTAGAGCAACTAGCACTTGTTGGTTGGTTTATTCATCTCTTTCTCCATTTCGCTCGCTAATGTCAGTGTAGACACTTGATGGGAATGGTAGGCATCAGGAGAGAGGTAGCAACTAACAAGGGATGAATTGGTACGGTGGTTTACTGAAGGATGGGAATGGTCCGAGACTGTGGCACATAACTCCCTAGGGTCGCAAGTCGGCGTAGACCCTTGGCGGGCTCTGTGAATCAAGATGAGAACATTGCTGGCCACATCAGTCTCCCGACTGCACCGCCACGAGTGTGTGCTACAGACCTTTCTTTCGCCGACTAGGATGACTGTTCGGTCGCATGTAGCTATGAAAGACTATCGATCCCTACACATGAACGTCAGTGCTAGTTTCTCCCACAAAGGCGTCATTATTGGCTGTGCCCAAAGATCAGCACACATATATTGTGTACAGAAGAAGAAGAAAGATGGGTAACACGTACATACGAAAGAATTTTTGTGCTCAAACTAACACCTCTTAGCCAGAGCTTATCCTCCTTTGACCATTTCTCGTGGATTATTCCTAACTAAGAGCCTATCCCTACAAGATTTGGAATCTACACGAATTTTTCTTCAATAAGTGTTTGATTCATAGAAAACGCAAAGGAATTGTAACATGAGATGAGGTGGATAGATAGTTTCCTCCAAAACATAGTGCAATGCAATCTTATGAAAAAAAATACTAAGTGTAAAATCCTATGAATCAAACGTTACACATATATAGAAAAAATTCCTCAAAATCAAAATGCTGCAAAATTCCTATAAGATTCCTTTGAATCGAACGAGCCCTAAACATGGCCATCATCTTGTATACACACCTTATCTGATCTGTGTGTGTAGACTGCCACACCTTTCTGGCGGGTGAATCGATTACACGCACAACTCAAAACAAAAAAATTTAAGCATGATCTGATCATCTAGACCTAGAACTAATAACAGGATCAGTTCTAACAATCCTCGGCAACTAAGCACGCTCGTCAATGCATTGAGTGCGATTAGAGAGTAAATTGCATATGGAGAAGAAACGGCGCCAGCCACGGGTGCGGCTATGCAGTATGCACAGGATACTCAAGTTAGGACACACACGCGATGGTGCTGTAGCATGGAAGTGAATGCAACCGACGCCGTGAAGGAGCTTCGTGGGGAAGCAGACAAAGCGTCGTTGAGGTGGGAAGGCCAAGTTCATAAAACAGCATGTAGCTAGTCGAAATTTGAATGCCAAGTTGCTGCGTAAAACCACAAGGACCAGCGATCTCACTATACCCTATTGTACGTCACCAAAATGCCGACTCACCAAACCAAATTATAACATTTTTCTCCTCCAACGCGTTTTGGACTGAAGGCAGCATGTCTTGGTTTTAAATAAACAAATCCACATGGCTAAAAGTATCACATACCGGAAGACGGCTTAATTTTTACAAACCAGCCCCTCAGGCACACTGATAGACCAACGAAGGTCAAGTGCACACAATACAAACTCAAACTCAACACTAGAGAGCACACACTAGATACACTACGTGTAGCTAGCTAATTAACTAGAGGGGAGGAAGTCTTGGTGAATATGTCCTTAAGTAGCACAACCAGCTCGTTCATATCCAGCACCACCTTGGGTTTTAGCAGAGGCCTCTATCGCTACAGAAAAATCATTGTTTCAAGGGTTAGCCGGTTCCATGTCCTGATAAGGCTTGTGCTACTCAGTCCTGTCCACCGCTTGAAACGCTCCTCATTTTTTCCACCTCGCTCTAACCAAGCATCATGAATCCCCATACAGAGTGTTTTCATCTAGTCAAGGCTCTTTGACCATTTCTGGGATGACTATTGGGGCCTCAAGAGTGTTATCCTTGATGGGCTGGTCCAAAACTGACTCTCCATGGCTGTAAACCGAACGCGGTCTCTCTAGATGTTCTGTCACCTCGCTAGTTCAAATACCGTCTGAGCACCTACGCTGGGACACACGAAATAGGTTGTTTAGTCCCAGCTTGCTGGTATAAATTACTTTCAAATTGGTTTATAAACCTAATGGCACTGACTTGGTCGTCTTGTACATGCTTGATGTATATGATTTTCTCCTCCAAACTCTTTTTATACTAAAGGAAGCATGTCTCTGTTTTAAATAAATAAAGTACCATGGAAGCTTACAGTAACACATAGTAGAAGACGGCTTAAGTTCTACAACCCAGCCCTTAGGCACACCGATAGACTAAGGCCCAGTTCTTTTGGCGGCTTCTCCGAGAAGCCGCCCTACCCCCAGCTTCCTGGGGAAGCCGGTTTCAAAATTTTCCGAGGCTTCCGAATTAGTTTAGCCTTAACCACTTTAGAAGCCTCGTAATATTTTTGAACCGGCTTCCTCAGGAAGCTGGGGGTAGGGTAGCTTCTCAAAGAAGCCGTCAAAAGAACTGGGCCTAACAAAGGTCAAGGTTACACAATACAAAGTCAACACTGGAGAGCACACACTAGATACGCTACAGGTAGCTGGTGAATTTTCTGGAGGCGAGGAAGTCTCTTGGTGAATATGTCCTTAAGCAGAACGACCAGCTTGTCCAGAACCAGCGACACATTGGGTTTTAGCAGAGGTCTCCATTGCTGCAAAAAAAACATTGTTTTATGGGATAGCCGGTTCCGCCCCACTAAAGTCTGTGCTACTCGGTTTTGTCCACCGCATAGTGAATTCCCACTATTGAATATACTGCCTAGCTCCTTTGCCCATAGTTTGGGCATCCAGGACGATTTAAAATAACCCTATGGTCCGATTCATGTTTGAGGGCACGACCAAAAACTCTCCATTTTCATATTTTTTGCCATTTTTATGAGTAATTGTCCACAGTTTTGGGGTTCGAAGGTAATTTACATGTTTGAGAGTTATGACCAAAAAATCATCGTTTTTGTGTTTTATGGCCATTTTCATGAGTTGTTGCCCATAGTTTTGGGGGTTCCAGGCGATTTAAAATGACTATAAGACCTAATACATGTTTGAGGGCATGACCAAAAACTCGACATTTTTTATGGCCATTTTCATGAGCTATTGCCCATAATTTTGAGGTTCCAAGGGGATTCACATGGCCTGTAAGACCCGATACATGTTTGAGAGTTATGATCAAAAACTCGTCGTTTTCGCGTTTTATGGCCATTTTCATGAGTTATTGCTCATAGTTTTGGGCATCCAGGGCGATTTAAAATGACCATATGATCTGATACATGTTTGAGGGCATGACCAAAAACTCTCCATTATCGTGTTTTATGGACGTTTTCATGAGCAATTGCCCACAGTTTTAGGGTTCCAAGGCAATTTACATTTTTGAGAGTTATGACCAAGAAATCGTCGTTTTTGTGCTTTATGGATATTTTCATGAGTTATTGCCCATAGTTTTGCGGTTCCAAGGGTATTTAAAATGATTATAAGACCTAATACATGTTTGAGGGATTGACAAAAACTCGACATTTTTTATGGCCATTTTCATGAGCTATTGCCCACAATTTTGAGGTTCCAAGGGGATTCACATGGCCCGTAAGACGTGATACATGTTTGAGAGTTATGACCAAAAACTTGTCGTTTTCGCGTTTTATGGCCATTTTCATGAGTTATTTCCCATAGTTTTGGGGTTCCAGTGCGATTTAAAATGACCGTAAGACCCGATATATGTTTGGGGGCATGACCAAAAACTCGGAATTTTCGTGTTTTATGGTCGTTTTCATGAGCTATTGCCCACATTTCTGGAATTCCAAGGCGATTTACATGTTTGAGAGTTATGACCAAGAAATCGTCGTTCGTGTTTCATGGACATTTTCATGAGTTATTGCCCATAGTTTTGCGGTTTCAAGGGTATTGAAAATGACTTTAAGACCTAATACATGTTTGAGGGCTTGACCAAAAACTCGACATGTTTGTTTTTATGGTCGTTTTCATTACCTATTGCTCACAATTTTGGGGTTCTAGGGGGATTCGCATGGCCCATAAGACCCGATACATGTTTGAGAGTTATGACCAAAAACTCATCGTTTTCGTGTTTTATGGCCATTTTCATGAGTTATTGCCCATAGTTTTGGGCATCCAGGGCTATTTAAAATGGTCGTATGATCCGATACATGTTTGAGGACATGACCAAAAACTCTCCATTTTCGTGTTTTTGGCCATTTTCATGATCTATTGGCCACAATTTTAGGGTTCCAAGGTGATTTACAAGTTTGAGATTTCTGACCAAAACTTTGCCGTTTTTGCGTTTTATGGCCATTTTCATGAGTTATTGCCCATAATATTGGGGTTCCAGGGAGATATAAAATGATTGCAAGATCCGATACATGTTTGAGAACATGACCAAAAACTCCGTATTTTCGTGTTTTATGGCTGTTTTCATGAGCTATTGCCCATAATTTTCGGGTTCCAGGGGTATTCACATGGCCCGTAAGACCCGATACACGTCTGAGAGTTATGACCAAAAACTCATCGTTTTCGCGTTTTATGGCCATTTTCATGAGTTATTTCCCATAGTGTTTGGGTTCTAGGGCGATCTAAAATGATCGTAAGACCCAAGACATGGTTGAGGGCATGACCAAAAACTCAGAATTTTCGTGTTTTATGGTCGTTTTCACGAGCTATTGCCCACAATTCTGGAGTTCCAAGGAAATTTAAATGTGTGAGAGTTATGACAAAGGAATCGTCGTTTTTGTGGTTTATGGCCATTTTCATGAGTTATTGCCTATAGTTTTAGGGTTACAAGGCGATTGAAAATGACTATAAGACCTAATACATGTTTGACGGCTCGACCAAAAAGTCGACATTTATGTATTTTATGGCCATTTTCACGAGCTATTGCCCACAATTTTGGGATTCCAGGGGGATTCGCATGGCTCGTCAGACCCAATACATGTTTGAGAGTTATGACCAAAAACTCATTGTTTCCATGTTTTATGGCCATTTTATGAGTTATTGCGCATAGTTTTGGGAATCCAGGGCGATTTAAAATGACCGTATGATCAGATACATGTTTGAGGGCATGACCAAAAACTCACCATTTTCGTGTTTTTGGCCATTTTCATGAGCAATTGCCCGCGGTTTTGGGGTTCCAAGGCAATTTACATTTTTGAGAGTTATGACCAAGAAATCGTCGTTTTTGTGTTTTATGGATATTTTCATGAGTTGTTGCCCATAGTTTTGGGGGTTCCATGGCGATTTAAAATGACTATAAGACCTAATCCATGTTTGAGAGCTTCACAAAAAATTCGACATATTTTATGGCCGTTTTCATGAGCTATTGCCCACAATTTTGAGGTTCCTAGGGGATTCACATGGCCCATAAGACGTGATACATGTTTGAGAGTTATGACCAAAAACTCATGGTTTTCGCGTTTTATGGCCATTTTCATGAGTTATTTTCCATAGTTTTGGGGTTTCAGGGCGATTTAAAATGACCGTAAGACCCGATACATGTTTGGGGGCATGAACAAAAAATCGGAATTTTCGTGTTTTATGGTCGTTTTCATGAGCTATTGCCCACATTTCTGGAGTTCCAAGGCGATTTACATGTTTGAGAGTTATGACCAAGAAATTGTCGTTTGTGTTTCATGGACATTTTCATGAGTTATTGTCCATAGTTTTGCGGTTCCAGGGGTATTGAAAATGACTTTAAGACCTAATACATGTTTGAGGGCTTGACCAAAAACTCGACATGTTTGTTTTTATGGTCGTTTTCATTAGCTATTGCTCACAATTATATGGGTCTAGGGGGATTCGCATGGCCCATAAGACCCGATACATGTTTGAGAGTTATGACCAAAAACTCGTCGTTTTCGCGTTTTATGGCCATTTTCATGAGTTATTTCCCATAGTTTTGGGGTTCCAGGGCGATTTAAAATAACCATATGATCTGATACATGTTTGAGGGCATGACCAAAAACTCTCCATTATCGTGTTTTATGGACGTTTTCATGAGCAATTGCCCACAGTTTTGGGGTTCCAAGGAAATTTACATTTTTGAGAGTTATGACCAAGAAATCGTCGTTTTTGTGCTTTATGGATATTTTCATGAGTTATTGCCCATAGTTTTGCGGTTCCAAGGGTATTTAAAATGATTATAAGACCTAATACATGTTTGAGGGCTTCTTATGGATGTTTTCATGAGCTATTGTCCACAATTTTGAGGTTTCAAGGGGATTCACATGGCCCGTAAGACCCGATACATGTTTGAGAGTTATGACCAAAAACTCGTCGTTTTCGCTTTTATGGCCATTTTCATGAGTTATTTCCATAGCTTTGGGGTTCCAGGGAGATTTAAAATGACCGTAAGACCCGATACATGTTTGGGGGCATGACCAAAAACTCGGAATTTTCGTGTTTTATGGTCGTTTTCATGAGCTATTGCCCACGTTTCTGGAGTTTCAAGGCGATTTACATGTTTGAGAGTTATCACCAAGAAATCGTCGTTTGTGTTTCATGGCCATTTTCATGAGTCATTGCCCATAGTTTTGCGGTTCCAAGGATATTGAAAATGACTATAAGACCTAATACATGTTTGAGGGCTTGAACAAAAACTCGACATGTTTGTTTTTTATGGTCGTTTTCATTAGCTATTGCTCACAATTTTGGTGTTCTAGGGGGATTCGGATGACCCGTAAGACCCGATACATGTTTGAGAGTTATGACCAAAAATTCATCGTTTTCGTGTTTTATGGCCATTTTCATGAGTTATTGCCCATAGTTTTGGGGTTCCAGGGCGATTTAAAATGACCGTATGATCCGATACATGTTTGAGGACATGACCAAAAACTCTCCATTTTCGTGTTTTTGGCCATTTTCATGATCTCTTGCCCACAATTTTAGGGTTCCAAGGCGATTTACAAGTTTGAGATTTCTGACCAAAACTTTGCCGTTTTTGCGTATTATGGCCATTTTCATGAGTTATTGCCCATAATATTGGGGTTCCAGGGCGATATAAAATGATTGCAAGATCCGATACATATTTGAGGGCATGACCAAAAACTCCGTATTTTCGTGTTTTATGGCTGTTTTCATGAGCTATTGCCCATAATTTTCGGGCTCCAGGGGTATTCACATGGCCCGTAAGACCCGATACACGTCTGAGAGTTATGACCAAAAACTCATCGTTTTCGCGTTTTATGGCCATTTTCATGAGTTATTTCCCATAGTGTTGGGGTTCCAGGGCGATCTAAAATGATCGTCAGACCCGAGATATGGTTGAGGGCATGACCAAAAACTCGGAATTTTCGTGTTTTATGGTCGTTTTCATAAGCTATTGCCCATAGTTCTGGAGTTCCAAGGCAATTTACATGTGTGAGAGTTATGACAAAGGAATCGTCGTTTTTGTGTTTTATGGCCAGTTTCATGAGTTATTGCCTATAGTTTTAGGGTTACAAGGCGATTGAAAATGACTATAAGACCTAATACATGTTTGACGGCTCGACCAAAAACTCGACATTTATGTGTTTTATGGCCATTTTCACGAGCTATTGCCCACAATTTTGAGATTCCAGGGGAATTCGCATGGCCCGTCAGACCTAATACATGTTTGAGAGTTATGACCAAAAACTCAATGTTTCCATGTTTTATGGCGATTTCATGAGTTATTGCGCATAGTTTTGGGAATCCAGGGCGATTTAAAATGACCGTATGATCAGATACATGTTTGAGGGCATGACCAAAAACTCACCATTTTCGTGTTTTTGCCATTTTCATGAGCAATTGCCCGCGGTTTTGGGGTTCCAAGGCAATTTACATTTTTGAGAGTTATGACCAAGAAATCGTCATTTTTATGTTTTATGGATATTTTCATGAGTTGTTGCCCATAGTTTTGGGGGTTCCATGGCGATTTAAAATGACTATAAGACCTAATACATGTTTGAGGGCTTCACAAAAAATTCAACATATTTTATGGCCGTTTTCATGAGCTATTGCCCACAATTTTGAGGTTCCTAGGGGATTCACATGTCCCGTAAGACGTGGTACATGTTTGAGAGTTATGACCAAAAACTCATGGTTTTCGCGTTTTATGAACATTTTCATGAGTTATTTTCCATAGTTTTGGGGTTTCAGGGCGATTTAAAATGACCGTAAAACCCGATACATGTTTGGGGGCATGACCAAAAACTCAGAATTTTCGTGTTTTATGGTCGTTTTCATGAGCTATTGCCCACATTTCTGGAGTTCCAAGGCGATTTACATGTTTGAGAGTTATGACCAAGAAAATCGTCGTTTGTGTTTCATGGCCATTTTCATGAGTTATTGCCCATAGTTTTGCGGTTCCAAGGGTATTGAAAATGACTATAAGACCTAATACATGTTTGAGGGCTTGACCAAAAACTTGACATGTTTGTTTTTTATGGTCATTTTGATTAGCTATTGCTCACAATTTTGGTGTTCTAGGGGGATTCGCATGACCCGTAAGACCCGATACATGTTTGAGAGTTATGACCAAAAAATCATCGTTTTCGTGTTTTATGGCCATTTTCATGAGTTATTGCCCATAGTTTTAGGGTTCCAGGGCGATTTAAAATGACCGTATGATCCGATACATGTTTGAGGACATGACCAAAAACTCTCCATTTTTGTGTTTTTGGCCATTTTCATGATCTATTGCCCACAATTTTAGGGTTCCAAGGCGATTTACAAGTTTGAGATTTCTGACAAAAACTTTGCCGTTTTTGCGTATTATGGCCATTTTCATGAGTTATTGCCCATAATATTGGGGTTACAGGGCGATATAAAATGATTGCAAGATCCGACACATGTTTGAGGGCATGACCAAAAACTCCGTATTTTCGTGTTTTATGGCTGTTTTCATGAGCTATTGCCCATAATTTTCGGGTTCCAGGGGTATTCACATGGCCTGTAAGACCCGATACACGTCAGAGAGTTATGACCAAAAACTCATCGTTTTCGCGTTTTATGGCCATTTTCATGAGTTATTTCCCATAGAGTTGGGGGTCCAGGGCGATCTAATATGATCTTAAGACCCGAGACATGGTTGAGGGCATGAACAAAAACTCGGAATTTTCGTGTTTTATGGTCGTTCTCACGAGCTATTGCCCACAGTTCTGGAGTTCCAAAGAAACTTACATGTGTGAGAGTTATGATAAAGGAATCATCGTTTTTGTGTTTTATGGCCATTTTCATGAGTTATTGCCTATAGTTTTAGGGTTACAAGGCGATTAAAATGACTATAAGACCTAATACATGTTTGACGGCTCGACCAAAAAGTCGACATTTATGTGTTTTACGGCCATTTTCACGAGCTATTGCCCACAATTTTGTGATTCCAGGGGGATTCGCATGGCCCGTCGGACCCAATACATGTTTGAGAGTTATGACCAAAAACTCATCGTTTCCATGTTTTATGGCCATTTTCATGAGTTATTGCGCATAGTTTTGGGATCCAGGGCGATTTAAAATGACCGTATGGTCCGATACATGTTTGAGGTCATGACCAAAAACTCACCATTTTCGTGTTTTTGGCCATTTTCATGAGCAATTGCCCGCAGTTTTGGGGTTCCAAGGCAATTTATATTTTTGAGAGTTATGACCAAGAAATCGTGTTTTTGTGTTTTATGGATATTTTCAAGAGTTGTTGCCCATAGTTTTGGGGGTTCCATGGCGATTTAAAATGACTATAAGACCTAATACATGTTTGAGGGCTTTACAAAAAATTCGACATATTTTATAGCCGTTTTCATGAGCTATTCCCCATAATTTTGAGGTTCCTAGGGGATTCACATGGCCCGTAAGACGTGATACATGTTTGAGAGTTATGACCAAAAACTCATGGTTTTCGCATTTTATGGCCATTTTCATTAGTTATTTTCCATAGTTTTGGGGTTTGAGGGCGATTTAAAATGACCGTAAGACCCGATACATGTTTGGGGGCATGACCAAAAACTAGGAATTTTCGTGTTTTATGGTCGTTTTCATGAGCTATTGCCCACATTTCTGGAGTTCCAAGGCGATTTACATGTTTGAGAGTTATGACCAAGAAATCATCGTTTGTGTTTCATGGACATTTTCATGAGTTATTGCCCATAGTTTTATGGTTCCAAGGGTATTGAAAATGACTTTAAGACCTAATACATGTTTGAGGGCTTGACCAAAAACTCGACATGTTTGTTTTTATGGTCGTTTTCATTAGCTATTTCTCACAATTTTGTGGTTCTAGGGGGATTCGCATGGCCCATAAGACCCGATACATGTTTGAGAGTTATGACCAAAAACTCATCGTTTTCGTGTTTTATGACCATTTTCATGAGTTATTGCCCATAGTTTTGGGCATCCAGGGCGATTTAAAATGGTCGTATGATCCGATACATGTCTGAGGACATGACCAAAAACTCTCCATTTTCTGGTTTTTGGCCATTTTCATGAGCAATTGCCCACAATTTTGGGGTTCCAAGGCAATTTACATTTTTGAGAGTTATGACCAAGAAATCGTCGTTTTTGTGTTTTATGGATTTTTTCATGAGTTGTTGCCCATAGTTTTGGGGGTTCGAAGCGATTTAAAATGACTATAAGACCTAATACATGTTTGAGGGCTTATTATGGATGTTTTCATGAGCTATTGCCCACAATTTTGAGGTTTCAAGGGGATTCACATGGCCCGTAAGACCCGATACATGTTTGACAGTTATGACCAAAAACTCGTCGTTTTCGCGTTTTATGGGCATTTTCATGAGTTATTTCCCATAGTTTCGGGGTTCCAGGGAGATTTAAAATGACCGTAAGACCCGATACATGTTTGGGGGCCTGACCAAAAACTCGGAATTTTCGTTTTTTATGGTCGTGTTCATGAGCTATTGCCCACATTATGGAGTTCCAAGGCGATTTACATGTTTGAAATTTATGACCAAGAAATCGTCGTTTGTGTTTCATGGCCATTTTCATGAGTTATTGCCCATAGTTTTGCGGTTCCAAGGGTATTGAAAATGACTATAAGACCTAATACATGTTTGAATGCTTGATCAAAAACTCGACATGTTTGTTTTTTATGGTCGTTTTCATTAGCTATTGCTCACAATTTTGGGGTGCTAGGGGTATTTGCATGGCCCATAAGACCCGATACATGTTTGAGAGTTATGACCAAAAACTCATCGTTTTCGTGTTTTATGGCCATTTTCATGAGTTATTGCCCATAGTTTTAGGGTTCCAGGGCGATTTAAAATGACCGTATGATCCGATACATGTTTGAGGACACGACCAAAAACTCTCCATTTTCATGTTTTTGGCCGTTTTCAGGAACTATTGCCCACAATTTTAGGGTTCCAAGGAGATTTACAAGTTTGAGAGTTCTGAATAAATCTTTGCCGTTTTTGCGTTTTATGGCCATTTTCATGAGTTATTGCCCATAATATTGGGGCTCCAGGGCGATATAAAATGATTGCAAGATCCGATACATGTTTGAGGGCATGACCAAAAACTCCGTATTTTCGTGTTTTATGGCTGTTTTCATGAGCTATTGCCCATAATTCTCGGGTTTCACGGGTATTCACATGGCCCGTAAGACCCGATACACGTCTGAGAGTTATGACCAAAAACTCATCGTTTTCGCGTTTTATGGCCATTTTCATGAGTTATTTCCCATAGTGTTGGGGTTCCAGGGCGATCTAAAATGATCGTAAGACCCGAGACATGGTTGAGGGCATGACCAAAAACTCGGAATTTTCGTGTTTTATGGTCGTTTTCACGAGCTATTGCCCACAATTCTGGAGTTCCAAGGAAATTTACATGTGTGAGAGTTATGACAAAGGAATCGTCGTTTTTGTGTTTTATGGCCATTTTCATGAGTTATTGCCTATAGTTTTAGGGTTACAAGGCGATTGAAAATGACTATAAGACCTAATACATGTTTGACGGCTCGACCAAAAGTCGACATTTATGTGTTTTACGACCATTTTCACGAGCTATTGCCCACAATTTTGAGATTCCTGGGGGATTCGCATGGCCCGTCAGACCCAATACATGTTTGAGAGTTATGACCAAAAACTCGTCGTTTCCATGTTTTATGGCCATTTTCATGAGTTATTGCGCATAGTTTTGGGCATCCAGGGCGATTTAAAATGACCGTATGATCCGATACATGTTTGAGGGCATCACCAAAAACTCACCATTTTCGTGTTTTTGGCCATTTTCATGAGCAATTGCCCGCAGTTTTGGTGTTCCAAGGCAATTTACATTTTTGAGAGTTATGACCAAGAAATCGTCGTTTTTGTGTTTTATGGATATTTTCATGAGTTGTTGCCCATAGTGTTGGGGGTTCCATGGCGATGTAAAATGACTATAAGACCTAATACATGTTTGAGGGCTTTACAAAAAATTCGACATATTTTATGGCCGTTTTCATGAGATATTGCCCACAATTTTGAGGTTCCTAGGGGATTCACATGGCCCGTAAGACGTGATACATGTTTGAGAGTTATGACCAAAAACTCATGGTTTTCGCGTTTTATGGCCATTTTCATGAGTTATTTTCCATAGTTTTGGGTTTCAGGGCGATTTAAAATGACCGTAAGACCCGATACATGTTTGGGGGCATGACCAAAAACTCGGAATTTTCGTGTTTTATGGTCGTTTTCATGAGCTATTGCCCACATTTCTGGAGTTCCAAGGCGATTTACATGTTTGAGAGTTATGACCAAGAAAACGTCGTTTGTGTTTCATCGACATTTTCATGAGTTATTGCCCATAGTTTTGCGGTTCCAAGGGTATTGAAATGACTTTAAGACCTAATACATGTTTGAGGGCTTGACCAAGAACTCGACATGTTTGTTTTATGGTCGTTTTCATTAGCTATTGCTCACAATTTTGTGGTTCTAGGGGGATTCGCATGGCCCATAAGACCCGATACATGTTTGAGAGTTATGACCAAAAACTCATCGTTTTCGTGTTTTATGGCCATTTTCATGAGTTATTGCCCATAGTTTTGGGCATCCAGGGCGATTTAAAATGGTCGTATGATCCGATAATGTTTGAGGACATGACCAAAACCTCTCCATTTTCTGGTTTTTGGCCATTTTCATGAGCAATTGCCCACAATTTTGGGGTTCCAACGCAATTTACATTTTTGACAGTTATGACCAAGAAATCGTCGTTTTTGTGTTTTATGGATTTTTTCATGAGTTGTTGCCCATAGTTTTGGGGGTTCCAAGCGATTTAAAATGACTATAAGACCTAATACATGTTTGAGGGCTTCTTATGGATGTTTTCATGAGCTATTGCCCACAATTTTGAGGTTTCAAGGGGATTCACATGGCCCGTAAGACCCGATACATGTTTGAGAGTTATGACCAAAAACTCGTCGTTTTCGCGTTTTATGGCCATTTTCATGAGTTATTTCCATAGTTTTGGGGTTCCAGGGCGATTTAAAATGAATGTAAGACCCGATACATGTTTGGGGGCATGACCAAAAACTCGGAATTTTCGTGTTTTATGGTCGTTTTCATGAGCTATTGCCCACGTTTCTGGAGTTCCAAGGCGATTTACATGTTTGAGAGTTATGACCAAGAAATCGTCGTTTGTGTTTCATGGCCATTTTCATGAGTTATTGCCCATAGTTTTACGGTTCCAAGGGTATTGAAAATGACTGTAAGACCTAATACATGTTTGAGGGCTTGACCAAAAACTCGACATGTTTGTTTTTTATGGTCGTTTTCATTAGCTATTGCTCACAATTTTGGTGTTCTAGGGCGATTCGCATGACCCGTAAGACCCGATACATGTTTGAGAGTTATGACCAAAAAATCATTGTTTTCGTGTTTTATGGCCATTTTCATGAGTTAGTGCCCATAGTTTTGGGGTTCCAGGGCGATTTAAAATGACCGTATTATCCGATACATGTTTGAGGACATGACCAAAAACTCTCCATTTTCGTGTTTTTGGCCATTTTCATGATCTATTGCCCCCAATTTTAGGGTTCCAAGGAGATTTACAAGTTTGAGATTTCTGACCAAAACTTTATTGTTTTTGCGTTTTATGGCCATTTCCATGAGTTATTTCCCTTAGTGTTGGGGTTCCAGGGCGATTTAAAATGATCGTAAGACCGGAGACATGGTTGAGGGCATGACCAAAAACTCGGAATTTTCGTGTTTTATGGTCGTTTTCACGAGCTATTGCCCACAATTCTGGAGTTCCAAGGAAATTTAAATGTGTGAGAGTTATGACAAAGGAATCGTCGTTTTTGTGTTTTATGGCCATTTTCATGAGTTATTGCCTATAGTTTTGGGGTTACAAGGCGATTGAAAATGACTATAAGACCTAATACATGTTTGACGGATCGACCAAAAACTCGACATTTATGTGTTTTGTGGCCATTTTCACGAGCTATTGCCCACAATTTTGAGATTCCAGGGGGATTCGCATGGCCCATCAGACCCAATACATGTTTGAGATATATGACCAAAAACTCATCCTTTTCGTGTTTTATGGCCATTTTCATGAGTTATTGCTCATAGTTTTGGGCATCCAGGGCGATTTAAAATGACCGTATGATCTGATACATGTTTGAGGGCATGACCAAAACTCTCCATTTTCGTGTTTTTGGCCATTTTCATGAGTAATTGCCCACAATTTTGGGGTTCCAAGGCAATTTACATTTTTGAGAGTTATGACCAATAAATTGTCGTTTTTGTGTTTTATGGATATTTTCATGAGCTGTTACCCATAGTTTTGGGGGTTCCAGGCGATTTAAAATGACTATAAGACCTAATACATGTTTGAGGGCTTCACTAAAAACTCTACATTTTTTATGTCCGTTTTCACGAGCTATTGCCCACAATTTTGAGGTTCCAAGGGGATTCACATGGCCCGTAAGACCCGATACATGTTTAAGAGTTATGGCCAAAAACTCGTCGTTTTCGCGTTTTATGGCCATTTTCATGAGTTATTTCCTATAGTTTTGGGGTTCCAGGGCGATTTAAAATGACCGTAAGACCCGATACATGTTTGGGGGCATGACCAAAAACTCAGAATTTTCGTGTTTGATGGTCGTTTTCATGATCTATTGCCCACATTTCTGGAGTTCCAAGGCAATTTGCATGTTTGAGAGTTATGACCAAGAAATCGTCATTTGTGTTTCATGGCCATTTTCATGAGTTATTGCCCATAGTTTTGCGGTTCCAAGGGTATTGAAAATGACTGTAAGACCTAATACATGTTTGAGGGCTTGACCAAAAACTCGGCATGTTTCATTTTTATGTTCGTTTTCATTAGCTATTGCTCAAAATTTTGGGGTTCTAGGGGGATTCGCATGGCCCATAAGACCCGATACATGTTTGAGAGTTATGACCAAAAACTCATCGTTTTCGTGTTTTATGGACATTTTCATGAGTTATTGCCCATAGTTTTGGGGTTCCAGGGCAATTTAAAATGACCGTATGATCCGATACATGTTTGAGGACATGACAAAAAACTCTCCATTTTCGTGTTTTTGGCCGTTTTCATGATCTATTGCCCACAATTTTAGGGTTCCAAGGTGATTTACAAGTTTGATAGTTCTGACCAGAACTTTTCGGTTTTTGCGTTTTAAGGCCATTTTCATGAGTTATTGCCCATAATATTAGGGTTCCAGGGCGATATAAAATGATTGTAAGATCCGATACATGTTTGAGGGCATGACCAAAAACTCGGTATTTTCGTGTTTTATGGACGTTTTCATGAGCTATTGCCCACAATTTTCGGGTTCCAGGGGTATTCACATGGCCCGTAAGACCCGATACACGTCTAAGAGTTATGACCAAAAATCGTCGTTTTCGCGTTTTATGGCCATTTTCATTAGTTATTTCCCATAGTTTTGGGGTTCCATGGCGATTTAAAATGACCGTAAGACCTGAGACATGGTTGAGCGCATGACCAATAACTCAGAATTTTCGTGTTTTATGGTCGTTTTCATGAGCTATTGCCCACAGTTGTGGAGTTCCAAGGCAATTTACATGTATGAGAGTTATGACAAAGGAATCGTCGTTTTTGTGTTTTATGGCCATTTTCATGAGTTATTTCCTATAGTTTTGGGGTTACAAGGCGATTGAAAATGACTATAAGACCTAATACATGTTTGACGGCTCGACCAAAAACTCGACATTTGTGTGTTTTATGGCCATTTTCACGAGCTATTTCCCACAATTTTGAGTTTCAGGGGGATTCGAATGGCCCGTCAGACCCAATACATGTTTGAGAGTTATGACCAAGAACTCATCGTTTTCGTGTTTTATGGCCATTTTCATGAGTTATTGCCCAAAGTTTTGGGTATCCAGGGCAATTTAAAATGACCCTATGATCTGATACATGTTTGAGGGCATGAACAAAAACTCTCCTTTTTCGTGTTTTTGGCCATTTTCATGAGCAATTGCCCACAGTTTTGGGGTTCCAAGGCAATTTATATTTTTGAGAGTTATGACCAAGAAATCGTCGTTTTTGTGTTTTATGGATATTCTCATGAGTTGTTGCCCATAGTTTTGGGGGTTCCAGGCGATTTAAAATGACTATAAGACCTAATACATGTTTGAGGGCTTCACTAAAAACTCGAAAAATTTTATGGCCGTTTTCATGAGATATTGCCCACAATTTTGAGGTTCCAAGGGGATTCACATGGCCCGTAAGACCTGATACATGTTTAAGAGTTATGACCAAAAACTCGTCATTTTCGTGTTTTATGGCCATTTTCATGAGTTATTTCCCATAGTTTTGGGGTTCCAGGGCGATTTTCATGAGTTATTGCCTATAGTTCTGGGTTACAAGGCGATTGAAAATAACTATAAGACCGAATACATGTTTGACGGCTCGCCAAAAACTCGACATTTATGTGTTTTATGGCCATTTTCACGAGCTATTGCCCACAATTTTGAGATTCCAGTGGGATTCACATGGCCCGTCAGACCCAATACATGTTTGAGATTTATGACTAAAAAATCATCGTTTTCGTGTTTTATGGCCATTTTCATGAGTTATTGCTCATAGTTTTGGGCTTCCAGGGCGATTTAAAATGACCGTATGATCTGATACATGTTTGAGGGCATGACCAAAAACTCTCCATTTTTGTGTTTTTGGCCATTTTCATGAGCAATTGCCCACAATTTTGGGGTTCCAAGGCAATTTACATTTTTGAGAGTTATGACCAAGAAATCGTCGTTTTTGTGTTTTATGGATATTTTCATAAGCTGTTACCCATAGTTTTGGGGGTTCCAGGCGATTTAAAATGACTATAAGACCTAATACATGTTTGAGGGCTTCACTAAAAACTCGACATTTTTATGGCCGTTTTCATGAGCTATTGCCCACAATTTTGAGGTTCCAAGGGGATTCACATGGCCTATAAGACCCGATACATGTTTAAGAGTTATGACCAAAAACTCGTCGTTTTCGCGTTTTATGGCCATTTTCATGAGTTATTTTACATAGTTTTGGGGTTCCAGGGCGATTTAAAATGACCGTAAGACCCGATACATGTTTGGGGGCATGACCAAAAACTCAGAATTTTCGTGTTTGATGGTCGTTTTCATGAGCTATTGCCCACATTTCTGGAGTTCCAAGGCGATTTACATGTTTGAGAGTTATGACCAAGAAATCGTCATTTGTGTTTCATGGCCATTTTCATGAGTTGTTGCCCATAGTTTTGTGGTTCCAAGGGTATTGAAAATGACTGTAAGACCTAATACATGTTTGAGGGCTTGACCAAAAACTCGGCATGTTTCTTTTTTATGGTCGTTTTCATTAGCTATTGCTCAAAATTTTGGGGTCCTAGGGGGATTCGCATGGCCCATAAGACCTGATACATGTTTGAGAGTTATGACCAAAAACTCATCGTTTTCGTGTTTTATGGACATTTTCATGAGTTATTGCCCATAGTTTTGGGGTTCCAGGGCGATTTAAAATGACCGTATGATCCGATACATGTTTGAGGACATGACCAAAAACTCTCCATTTTCGTGTTTTTGGCCGTTTTCATGATCTATTTCCCACAATTTTAGGGTTCCAAGGTGATTTACAAGTTTGATAGTTCTGACCAGAACTTTTCGGTTTTTGCGTTTTATGGCCATTTTCATGAGTTCTTGCCCATAATATTGGGGTTACATGGCGATATAAAATGATTGTAATATCCGATACATGTTTGAGGGCATGACCAAAAACTCGGTATTTTCGTGTTTTATGGCCGTTTTCATGAGCTATTGCCCACAATTTTCGGGTTCCAGGGGTATTCACATGGCCCGTAAAACCCGATACACGTCTAAGAGTTATAACCAAAAATCGTCGTTTTCGCGTTTTATGGCCATTTTCATTAGTTATTTCCCATAGTTTTGGGGTTCCATGGCAATTTAAGATGACCGTAAGACCTGAGACATGGTTGAGGGCATGACAATAACTCGGAATTTTCGTGTTTTATGGTCGTTTTCATGAGCTATTGCCCACAGTTCTGGAGTTCCAAGGCAATTTACATGTATGAGAGTTATGACAAAGGAATCGTCGTTTTTGTGTTTTATGGCCATTTTCATGAGTTATTTCCTATAGTTTTGGGGTTACAAGGCGATTGAAAATGACTATAAGACCTAATACATGTTTGACGACTCGACCAAAAACTTGACATTTATGTGTTTTATGGCCATTTTCACGAGC
This sequence comes from Avena longiglumis, assembly GCA_030063025.1. Classification (NCBI taxonomy): domain Eukaryota; kingdom Viridiplantae; phylum Streptophyta; class Magnoliopsida; order Poales; family Poaceae; genus Avena; species Avena longiglumis. The sequence goes on from CP125979.1 coordinate 79,139, forward strand.
TATTTCCCACAATTTTGAGTTTCAGGGGGATTCGAATGGCCCGTCAGACCCAATACATGTTTGAGAGTTATGACCAAGAATTCATCGTTTTCGTGTTTTATGGCCATTTTCATGAGTTATTGCCCAAAGTTTTGGGTATCCAGGGCAATTTAAAACGACCCTATGATCCGATACATGTTTGAGGGCATGAACAAAAACTCTCCATTTTCGTGTTTTTGGCCATTTTCATGAGCAATTGCCCACAGTTTTGGGGTTCCAAGGCAATTTATATTTTTGAGAGTTATGACCAAGAAATCGTCGTTTCTGTGTTTTATGGATATTTTCATGAGTTGTTGCCCATAGTTTTGGGGGTTCCAGGCGATTTAAAATGACTATAAGACCTAATACATGTTTGAGGGCTTCACTAAAAACTCGAAAAATTTTATGGCCGTTTTCATGAGCTATTGCCCACAATTTTGAGGTTCCAAGGGCATTCACATGGCCCGTAAGACCTGATACATGTTTAAGAGTTATGACCAAAAACTCGTCATTTTCGTGTTTTATGGCCATTTTCCTGAGTTATTTCCCATAGTTTTGGGGTTCCAGGGCGATTTTCACAAGTTATTGCCTATAGTTCTGGGTTACAAGGCGATTGAAAATAACTATAAGACCGAATACATGTTTGACGGCTCGCCAAAAAACTCGACATTTATGTGTTTATGGCCATTTTCACGAGCTATTGCCCACAATTTTGAGATTCCAGTGGGATTCGCATGGCCCGTCAGACCCAATACATGGTTGAGATTTATGACTAAAAAATCATCGTTTTCGTGTTTTATGGCCATTTTCATGAGTTATTGCTCATAGTTTTGGGCATCCAAGGCGATTTAAAATGACCGTATGATCTGATACATGTTTGAGGGCATGACCAAAAACTCTCCATTTTTGTGTTTTTGGCCATTTTCATGAGCAATTGCCCACAATTTTGGGGTTCCAAGGCAATTTACATTTTTGAGAGTTATGACCAAGAAATCGTCGTTTTTGTGTTTTATGGATACTTTCATAAGCTGTTACCCATAGTTTTGGGGGTTCCAGGCGATTTAAAATGACTATAAGACCTAATACATGTATGAGGGCTTCACTAAAAAATCGACATTTTTATGGCCGTTTTCATGAGCTATTGCCCACAATTTTGAGGTTCCAAGGGGATTCACATGGCCTATAAGACCCGATACATGTTTAAGAGTTATGACCAAAAACTCGTCGTTTTCGCGTTTTATGGCCATTTTCATGAGTTATTCCCATAGTTTTGGGGTTCCAGGGCGATTTAAAATGACCGTAAGACCCGATACATGTTTGGGGGCATGACCAAAAACTCAGAATTTTCGTGTTTGATGGTCGTTTTCATGAGCTATTGCCCACATTTCTGGAGTTCCAAGGCGATTTACATGTTTGAGAGTTATGACCAAGAAATCGTCATTTGTGTTTCATGGCCATTTTCATGAGTTATTGCCCATAGTTTTGCGGTTCCAAGGGTATTGAAAATGACCGTAAGACCTAATACATGTTTGAGGGCTTGACCAAAAACTCGGCATGTTTCTTTTTTATGGTCGTTTTCATTAGCTATTGCTCAAAATTTTGGGGTTCTAGGGGGATTCGCATGGCCCATAAGACCCGGTACATGTTTGAGAGTTATGACCAAAAACTCATCGTTTTCGTGTTTTATGGACATTTTCATGAGTTATTGCCCATAGTTTTGGGGTTCCAGGGAGATTTAAAATGACCGTATGATCCGATACATGTTTGAGGACATGACCAAAAACTCTCCATTTTCATGTTTTTGGCCGTTTACATGATCTATTGCCCACAATTTTAGGGTTCCAAACAAGTTTGATAGTTCTGACCAAAACTGTGCGGTTTTTGCGTTTTATGGCCATTTTCATGAGTTATTGCCCATAATATTGGGGTTCCAGGGCGATATAAAATGATTGTAAGATCCGATACATGTTTGAGGGCATGACCAAAAACTCGGTATTTTCGTGTTTTATGGCCGTTTTCATGAGCTATTGCCCACAATTTTCGGGTTCCAGGGGTATTCACATGGCCCGTAAGACCCGATACACGTCTGAGAGTTATGACCAAAAATCGTCGTTTTCGCGTTTTATGGCCATTTTCATTAGTTATTTCCCATTGTTTTGGGGTTCCATGGCGATTTAAAATGACCATAAGACCAGAGACATGGTTGAGGGCATGACCAATAACTCGGAATTTTCGTGTTTTATGGTCATTTTCATGAGCTATTGCCCACAGTTCTGGAGTTCCAAGGCAATTTACATGTGTGAGAGTTATGACAAAGGAATCGTCGTTTTTGTGTTTTATGGCCATTTTCATGAGTTATTTCCTATAGTTTTGGGGTTACAAGGCGATTGAAAATGACTATAAGACCCAATACATGTTTGACGGCTCGACCAAAAACTCGACATTTATGTGTTTTATGGCCATTTTCACGAGCTATTTCCCACAATTTTGAGATTTCACGGGGATTCGCATGGCCCGTCAGACCCAATACATGTTTGAGAGTAATGACCAAAAACTCATCGTTTTTCGTGTTTTATGGTCATTTTCATGAGTTATTGCCCATAGTTTTGGGTATCCAGGGAAATTTAAAATGACCCTATGACCAAAAACTCTCCATTTTCCTGTTTTGGCCATTTTCATGAGCAATTGCCCATAGTTTTGGGGTTCCAAGGCAATTTATATTTTTGAGAGTTATGACCAAGAAATCGTCGTTTTTGTGTTTTATGGATATTTTCATGGGCTGTTACCCATAGTTTTGGGGGTTCCAGGCGATTTAAAAAGACTATAAGACCTAATACATGTTTGAGGGCTTCACTAAAAACTCGACATTTTTTATGGACGTTTTCATGAGCTATTGCCCACAATTTTGAGGTTCCAAGGGGATTCACTTGGCCCGTAAGACCCGATACATGTTTAAGAGTTATGACCAAAAACTCGTCGTTTTCGCGTTTTATGGCCATTTTCATGAGTTATTTCCCATAGTTTTGGGGTTCCAAGGCGATTTAAAATGACCGTAAGACCCGATACATGTTCGGGGGCCTGACCAAAAACTCAGAATTTTCGTGTTTGATGGTCGTTTTCATGAGCTATTGCCCACATTTCTAGAGTTCCAAGGCGATTTACATGTTTGAGAGTTATGACCAAGAAATCGTCATTTGTGTTTCATGGCCATTTTCATGAGTTATTGCCCATAGTTTTGCGGTTCCAAGGGTATTGAAAATGACTGTAAGACCTAATACATGTTTGAGGGCTTGACCAAAAACTCGGCATGTTTCTTTTTTATGGTCGTTTTCATTAGCTATTGCTCAAAATTTTGGGATTCTAGGGGGATTCGCAATGCACATAAGACCCGATACATGTTTGAGAGTTATGACCAAAAACTCATCGTTTTCGTGTTTTATGGACATTTTCATGAGTTATTGCCCATAGTTTTGGGGTTCCAGGGCGATTTAAAATGATCGTATGATCCGATACATGTTTGAGGACATGGCCAAAAACTCTCCATTTTCATGTTTTTGGCCGTTTTCATGATCTATTGCCCACAATTTTAGGGTTCCAAACAAGTTTGATAGTTCTGACCAAAACTGTGCGGTTTTTGCGTTTTATGGCCATTTTCATGAGTTATTGCCCATAATATTGGGGTTCCAGGGCGATATAAAATGATTGTAAGATCCGATACATGTTTGAGGGCATGACCAAAAACTCGGTATTTTCGTGTTTTATGGCCGTTTTCATGAGCTATTGCCCACAATTTTCGGGTTCCAGGGGTATTCACATGGCCCGTAAGACCCGATACACGTCTAAGGGTTATGAACAAAAATCGTCAATTTCGCGTTTTATGGCCATTTTCATTAGTTATTTCCCATAGTTTTGGGGTTCCATGGCGATTTAAAATGACCGTAAGACCAGAGACATGGTTGAGGGCATGACCAATAACTCGGAATTTTCGTGTTTTATGGTCGTTTTCATGAGCTATTGCCCACAGTTCTGGAGTTCCAAGGCAATTTACATGTGTGAGTGTTATGACAAAGGAATCATCGTTTTTGTGTTTTATGGCCATTTTCATGAGTTATTTCCTATAGTTTTGGGGTTACAAGGCGATTGAAAATGACTATAAGACCCAATACATGTTTGACGGCTCGACCAAAAACTCCATGGCGTTTTATGGCCATTTTCATGAGTTATTTCCATTGTTTTGGGGTTCCAGGGCGATTTAAAATGACCTTAAGACCCGATACATGTTTGGGGGCATGACCAAAAACTCGGAATTTTCGTGTTTTATGGTCGTTTTCATGAGCTATTGCCCACGTTTCTGGAGTTCCAAGGCGATTTACATGTTTGAGAGTTATGACCAAGAAATCATCGTTTGTGTTTCATGGCCATTTTCATGAGTTATTGCCCATAGTTTTGCGGTTCCAAGGGTATTGAAAATGACTATAAGACCTAATACATGTTTGAGGGCTTTACAAAAAATTCGACATATTTTATGGCCGGTTTCATGAGCTATTGCCCACAATTTTGAGGTTCCTAGGGGATTCACATGGCCCGTAAGACGTGATACATGTTTGAGAGTTATGACCAAAAACTCATGGTTTTTGCGTTTTATGGCCATTTTCATGAGTTATTTTCCATAGTTTTGGGGTTTCAGGGCGATTTAAAATGACTGTAAGACCCGATACATGTTTGGGGGCATGACCAAAAACTCGGAATTTTCGTGTTTTATGGTCGTTTTCATGAGCTATTGCCCACATTTCTGGAGTTCCAAGGCGATTTACATGTTTGAGCGTTATGACCAAGAAATCGTCGTTTGTGTTTCATGGACATTTTCATGAGTTATTGCCCATAGTTTTGCGGTTCCAAGGGTATTGAAAATGACTTTAAGACCTAATACATGTTTGAGGGCTTGACCAAAAACTCGACATGTTTGTTTTTATGGTCGTTTTCATTAGCTATTTCTCACAATTTTGTGGTTCTAGGGGGATTCGCATGGCCCATAAGACCCGATACATGTTTGAGAGTTATGACCAAAAACTCATCGTTTTCGTGTTTTATGGCCATTTTTATGAGTTATTGCCCATAGTTTTGGTCATCCAGGGCGATTTAAAATGGTCGTATGATCCGATACATGTTTGAGGACATGACCAAAAACTCTCCATTTTCTAGTTTTTGGCCATTTTCATGAGCAATTGCCCACAATTTTGGGGTTCCAAGGCAATTTACATTTTTGAGAGTTATGACCAAGAAATCGTCGTTTTTGTGTTTTATGGATTTTTTCATGAGTTTTTGCCCATAGTTTTGGGGGTTCCAAGCGATTTAAAATGACTATAAGACCTAATACATGTTTGAGGGCTTCTTATGGATGTTTTCATGAGCTATTGCCCACAATTTTGAGGTTTCAAGGGGATTCACATGGCCCGTAAGACCCGATACATGTTTGACAGTTATGACCAAAAACTCGTCGTTTTCGCGTTTTATGGCCATTTTCATGAGTTATTTCCATAGTTTTGGGGTTCCAGGGCGATTTAAAATGAATGTAAGACCCGATACATGTTCGGGGGCATGACCAAAAACTCGGAATTTTCGTGTTTTATGGTCTCTTTCATGAGCTATTGCCCACGTTTCTGGAGTTTCAAGGCGATTTACATGTTTGAGAGTTATGACCAAGAAATCATCGTTTGTGTTTCATGGCCATTTTCATGAGTTATTGCCCATAGTTTTGCGGTTCCAAGGGTATTGAAAATGACTATAAGACCTAATACATGTTTGAGGGCTTGACCAAAAACTCGACATGTTTGTTTTTTATGGTCGTTTTCATTAGCTATTGCTCACAATTTTGGTGTTCTAGGGGGATTCGCATGACCCGTAAGACCCGATACATGTTTGAGAGTTATGACCAAAAACTCATCGTTTTCGTGTTTTATGGCCATTTTCATGAGTTATTGCCCATAGTTTTGGGGTTCCAGGACGATTTAAAATGACCGTATGATCCGATACATGTTTGAGGACATGACCAAAAACTCTCCATTTTCGTGTTTTTGGCCATTTTCATGATCTATTGCCCCCAATTTTAGGATTCCAAGGAGATTTACAAGTTTGAGATTACTGACCAAAACTTTATTGTTTTTGCGTTTTATGGCCATTTCCATGAGTTATTTCCCTTAGTGTTGGGGTTCCAGGGCGATTTAAAATGATCGTAAGACCGGAGACATGGTTGAGGGCATGACCAAAAACTCGGAATTTTCGTGTTTTATGGTCGTTTTCACGAGCTATTGCCCACAATTCTGGAGTTCCAAGGAAATTTAAATGTGTGAGAGTTATGACAAAGGAATCGTCGTTTTTGTGTTTTATGGCCATTTTCATGAGTTATTGCCTATAGTTTTGGGGTTACAAGGCGATTGAAAATGACTATAAGACCTAATACATGTTTGACGGATCGACCAAAAACTCAACATTTATGTGTTTTGTGGCCATTTTCACGAGCTATTTCCCACAATTTTGAGATTCCAGGGGGATTCGCATGGCCCGTCAGACCCAATACATGTTTGAGATATATGACCAAAAACTCATCCTTTTCGTGTTTTATGGCCATTTTCATGAGTTATTGCTCATAGTTTTGGGCATCCAGGGCGATTTAAAATGACCGTATGATCTGATACATGTTTGAGGGCATGACCAAAAACTCTCCATTTTCGTGTTTTTGGCTATTTTCATGAGCAATTGCCCACAATTTTGGGGTTCCAAGGCAATTTACATTTTTGAGAGTTATGACCAATAAATCGTCGTTTTTGTGTTTTATGGATATTTTCATGAGCTGTTACCCATAGTTTTGGGGGTTCCAGGCGATTTAAAATGACTATAAGACCTAATACATGTTTGAGGGCTTCACTAAAACCTCGACATTTTTTATGGCCGTTTTCACGAGCTATTGCCCACAATTTTGAGGTTCCAAGGGGATTCACATGGCCCGTAAGACCCGATACATGTTTAAGAGTTATGGCCAAAAACTCGTCGTTTTCGCGTTTTATGGCCATTTTCATGAGTTATTTCCTATAGTTTTGGGGTTCGAGATTTAAAATGACCGTAAGACCCGATACATGTTTGGGGGCATGACCAAAAACTCAGAATTTTCGTGTTTGATGGTCGTTTTCATGATCTATTGCCCACATTTCTGGAGTTCCAAGGCAATTTGCATGTTTGAGAGTTATGACCAAGAAATCGTCATTTGTGTTTCATGGCCATTTTCATGAGTTATTGCCCATAGTTTTGCGGTTCCAAGGGTATTGAAAATGACTGTAAGACCTAATACATGTTTGAGGGCTTGACCAAAAACTCGGCATGTTTCTTTTTTATGGTCGTTTTCATTAGCTATTGCTCAAAATTTTGGGGTTCTAGGGGGATTCGCATGGCCCATAAGACCCGATACATGTTTGAGAGTTATGACCAAAAACTCATCGTTTTCGTGTTTTATGGACATTTTCATGAGTTATTGCCCATAGTTTTGGGGTTCCGGGGCGATTTAAAATGACCGTATGATCCGATACATGTTTGAGGACATGACAAAAAACTCTCCATTTTCGTGTTTTTGGCCGTTTACATGATCTATTGCCCACAATTTTAGGGTTCCAAACAAGTTTGATAGTTCTGACCAAAACTGTGCGGTTTTTGCGTTTTATGGCCATTTTCATGAGTTATTGCCCATAATATTGGGGTTCCAGGGCGATATAAAATGATTGTAAGATCCGATACATGTTTGAGGGCATGACCAAAAAGTCGGTATTTTCGTGTTTTATGGCCGTTTTCAAGAGCTATTGCCCACAATTTTCGGGTTCCAGGGGTATTCACATGGCCCGTAAGACCCGATACACGTCTAAGGGTTATGACCAAAAATCGTCATTTTCGCGTTTTATGGCCATTTTCATTAGTTATTTCCCATTGTTTTGGGGTTCCATGGCGATTTAAAATGACCGTAAGACCAGAGACATGGTTGAGGGCATGACCAATAACTCGGAATTTTCGTGTTTTATGGTCATTTTCATGAGCTATTGCCCACAGTTCTGGAGTTCCAAGGCAATTTACATGTGTGAGAGTTATGACAAAGGAATCGTCGTTTTTGTGTTTTATGGCCATTTTCATGAGTTATTTCCTATAGTTTTGGGGTTACAAGGCGATTGAAAATGACTATAAGACCCAATACATGTTTGACTTTCGACCAAAAACTCGACATTTATGTGTTTTATGGCCATTTTCACGAGCTTTCCCACAATTTTGAGATTTCGGGATTCGCATGGCCGTCAGACTCAATACATGTTTGAGAGTTATGACCAAAAACTCATCGTTTTTCGTGTTTTATGGCCATTTTCATGAGTTATTGCCCATAGTTTTGGGTATCCAGGGAAATTTAAAATGACCCTATGATCCGATACATGTTTGAGGGAATGACCAAAAACTCTCCATTTTCCTGTTTTTGGCCATTTTCATGAGCATTTGCCCATAGTTTTGGGGTTCCAAGGCAATTTATATTTTTGAGAGTTATGACCAAGAAATCGTCGTTTTTGTGTTTTATGGATATTTTCATGGGCTGTTACCCATAGTTTTGGGGGTTCCAGGCGATTTAAAATGACTATAAGACCTAATACATGTTTGAGGGCTTCACTAAAAACTCGACATTTTTTATGGCCGTTTTCATGAGCTATTGCCCACAATTTTGAGGTTCCAAGGGGATTCACTTGGCCCGTAAGACCCTATACATGTTTAAGAGTTATGACCAAAAACTCGTCGTTTTCGCGTTTTATGGCCATTTTCATGAGTTATTTCCCATGGTTTTGGGGTTCCAAGGCGATTTAAAATGACCGTAAGACCCGATACATGTTTGGGGGCATGACCAAAAACTCAGAATTTTCGTGTTTGATGGTCGTTTTCATGAGCTATTGCCCACATTTCTGGAGTTCCAAGGCGATTTACATGTTTGAGAGTTATGTCCAAGAAATCGTCATTTGTGTTTCATGGCCATTTTCATGAGTTATTGCCCATAGTTTTGCGGTTCCAAGGGTATTGAAAATGACTGTAAGACCTAATACATGTTTGAGGGCTTGACCAAAAACTCGGCATATTTCTTTTTTATGGTCGTTTTCATTAGCTATTGCTCAAAATTTTGGGGTTCTAGGGGATTCGCATGGCCCATCAGACCCGATACATGTTTGAGAGTTATGACCAAAAACTCATCGTTTTCGTGTTTTATGGACATTTTCATGAGTTATTGCCCATAGTTTTGGGGTTCCAGGGCGATTTAAAATGATCGTATGATCCGATACATGTTTGAGGACATGGCCAAAAACTCTCCATTTTCATGTTTTTGGCCGTTTTCATGATCTATTGCCCACAATTTTAGGGTTCCAAACAAGTTTGATAGTTCTGACCAAAACTGTGCGGTTTTTGCGTTTTATGGCCATTTTCATGAGTTATTGCCCATAATATTGGGGTTCCAGGGCGATATAAAATGATTGTAAGATCCGATACATGTTTGAGGGCATGACCAAAAACTCGGTATTTTCGTGTTTTATGGCCCTTTTTCATGAGCTATTGCCCACAATTTTCGGGTTCTAGGGGTATTCACATGGCCCGTAAGACCCGATACACGTCTAAGGGTTATGAACAAAAATCGTCAATTTCACGTTTTATAGCCATTTTCATTAGTTATTTCCCATTGTTTTGGGGTTCCATGGCGATTTAAAATGACCGTAAGACCAGAGACATAGTTGAGGGCATGACCAATAACTCGGAATTTTCGTGTTTTATGGTCGTTTTCATGAGCTATTGCCCACAGTTCTGGAGTTCCAAGGCAATTTACATGTGTGAGTGTTATGACAAAGGAATCATCGTTTTTGTGTTTTATGGCCATTTTCATGAGTTATTTCCTATAGTTTTGGGGTTACAAGGCGATTGAAAATGACTATAAGACCCAATACATGTTTGACGGCTCGACAAAAAACTCGACATTTATGTGTTTTATGGCCATTTTCACGAGCTATTTCCCATAATTTTGAGATTTCAGGGGGATTCGCATGGCCCGTCAGACCCAATACATGTTTGAGAGTTATGACCAAAAACTCATCGTTTTCGTGTTTTATGGCCATTTTCATGAGTTATTGCCCATAGTTTTGGGTATCCAGGGCAATTTAAAATGACCCTATGATCTGGTACATGTTTGAGGGCATAACCAAAAACTCTCCATTTTCGTGTTTTTGGCCATTTTCATGAGCAATTGCCCATAGTTTTGGGGTTCCAAGGCAATTTATATTTTGAGAGTTATGACCAAGAAATCGTCGTTTTTGTGTTTTATGGATATTTTCATCGGTTGTTGCCCATAGTTTTGGGGGTTCCAGGCGATTTAAAATGACTATAAGACCTAATACATGTTTGAGGGCTTCACTAAAAACTTGACATTTTTTATGGCTGTTTTCATGAGCTATTGCCCACAATTTTGAGGTTCCAAGGGGATTCACTTGGCCCGTAAGACCCGATACATGTTTAAGAGTTATGACTAAAAAATCGTCGTTTTCGCGTTTTATGGCCATTTTCATGAGTTATTTCCCATAGTTTTGGGGTTCCAGGGCGATTTAAAACGACCGTAAGACCCGATACATGTTTGGGGGCATGACCAAAAAATCAGAATTTTCGTGTTTGATGGTCGTTTTCATGAGCTATTGCCCACATTTCTGGAGTTCCAAGGCGATTTACATGTTTGAGAGTTATGACCAAGAAATCTTCATTTGTGTTTCATGGCCATTTTCATGAGTTATTTCCCATAGTTTTGCGGTTCCAAGGGTATTGAAAATGACTGTAAGACCTAATACATGTTTGAGGGCTTGACTAAAAACTCGGCATGTTTCTTTTTTATGGTCGTTTTCATTAGTTATTGCTCAAAATTTTGGGGTTCTAGGGGGATTCGCATAGCCCATAAGACCCGATACATGTTTGAGAGTTATGACCAAAAACTCATCGTTTTCGTGTTTTATGGACATTTTCATGAGTTATTGCCCATAGTTTTGGGGTTCCAGGGCGATTTAAAATGACCGTATGATCCGATACATGTTTGAGGACATGACCAAAAACTCTCCATTTTCATGTTTTTGGCTGTTTTCATGATCTATTGCCCACAATTTTAGGGTTCCAAGGTGATTTACAAGTTTGATAGTTCTGACCAAAACTTTGCGGTTTTTGCGTTTTATGGCCATTTTCATGAGTTATTGCCCATAATATTGGGGTTCCAGGGCGATATAAAATGATTGTAAGATCCGATACATGTTTGAGGGCATGACCAAAAACTCGGTATTTTCGTGTTTTATGGCCGTTTTCATGAGCTATTGCCCACAATTTTCGGGTTCCAGGGGTATTCACATGGCCCGTAAGACCCGATACACCTCTAAGAGTTATGACCAAAAATCGTCGTTTTCGCGTTTTATGGCCATTTTCATTAGTTATTTCCCATTGTTTTGGGGTTCCATGGCGATTTAAAATGACCGTAAGACTAGAGACACGGTTGAGGGCATGACCAATAACTCAGAATTTTCGTGTTTTCTGGTCGTTTTCATGAGCTATTGCCCATAGTTCTGGAGTTCCAAGGCAATTTACATGTGTGAGAGTTATGACAAAGGAATCGTCGTTTTTGTGTTTTATGGCCATTTTCATGAGTTATTTCCTATAGTTTTGGGGTTACAAGGCGATTGAAAATGACTATAAGACCTAATACATGTTTGACGGCTCGACCAAAAACTCGACATTTATGTGTTTTATGGCCATTTTCACGAGCTATTTCCCACAATTTTGAGATTTCAGGGGGATTCGCATGGCCCGTCAGACCCAATACATGTTTGAGAGTTATGACCAAAAACTCATCGTTTTCATGTTTTATGGCCATTTTCATGAGTTATTGCCCATAGTTTTGGGTATCCAGGGCAATTTAAAATGACCCTATGATCCGATACATGTTTGAGGGCATGACCAAAAACTCTCCATTTTCGTGTTTTTGGCCATTTTCATGAGCAATTGCCCATAGTTTTGGAGTTCCAAGGCAATTTATATTTTGAGAGTTATGACCAAGAAATCGTCGTTTTTGTGTTTTATGGATATTTTCATCGGTTGTTTCCCATAGTTTTGTGGGTTCCAGGCGATTTAAAATGACTATAAGACCTAATACATGTTTGAGGGCTTCACTAAAAACTCGACATTTTTTATGGCCGTTTTCATGAGCTATTGACCACAATTTTGAGGTTCCAAGGGGATTCACTTGGCCCGTAAGACCCGATACATGTTTAAGAGTTATGACCAAAAACTCGTCGTTTTCGCGTTTTATGGCCATTTTCATGAGTTATTCCCATAGTTTTGGGGTTCCAGGGCGATTTAAAATGACAGTAAGACCCGATACATGTTTGGGGGCATGACCAAAAACTCAGAATTTTCGTGTTTGATGGTCGTTTTCATGAGCTATTGCCCACATTTCTGGAGTTCCAAGGCGATTTACATGTTTGAGAGTTATGACCAAGAAATCTTCATTTGTGTTTCATGGCCATTTTCATGAGTTATTGCCCATAGTTTTGCGGTTCCAAGGGTATTGAAAATGACTGTAAGACCTAACACATGTTTGAAGGCTTGACCAAAAACTCTGCATGTTTCTTTTTATGGTCGTTTTCATTAGCTATTGCTCAAAATTTTGGGGTTCTAGCGGGATTCGCATGGCCCATAAAACCCGATACATGTTTGAGAGTTATGACCAAAAACTCATCGTTTTCGTGTTTTATGGACATTTTCATGAGTTATTGCCCATAGTTTTGGGGTTCCAGGGCGATTTAAAATGACCGTATGATCCGACACATGTTTGAGGACATGACCAAAAACTCTCCATTTTCATGTTTTTGGCCGTTTTCATGATCTATTGCCCACAATTTTAGGGTTCCAAGGTGATTTACAAGTTTGATAGTTCTGACCAAAACTTTGCGGTTTTTGCGTTTTATGGCCATTTTCATGAGTTATTGCCCATAATATTGGGGTTCCAGGGCGATATAAAATGATTGTAAGATCCGATACATGTTTGAGGGCATGACCAAAAACTCGGTATTTTCGTGTTTTATGGCCGTTTTCATGAGCTATTGCCCACAATTTTCGGGTTCCAGGGGTATTCACATGGCCCGTAAGACCCGATAGACGTCTGAGAGTTATGACCAAAAATCGTCGTTTTCGCGTTTTATGCCCATTTTCATTAGTTATTTCCCATTGTTTTGGGGTTCCATGGCGATTTAAAATGACCGTAAGACCATAGACATGGTCGAGGGCATGACCAATAACTCAGAATTTTCGTGTTTTATGGTCGTTTTCATGAGCTATTGCCCACAGTTCTGGAGTTCCAAGGCAATTTACATGTGTCAGAGTTATGACAAAGGAATCGTCGTTTTTGTGTTTTATGGCCATTTTCATGAGTTATTCCTATAGTTTTGGGGTTACAAGGCGATTGAAAATGACTATAAGACCCAATACATGTTTGACGGCTTGACCAAAAACTCGACATTTATGTGTTTTATGGCCATTTTCACGAGCTATTTCCCACAATTTTGAGATTTCAGGGGGATTCGCATGGCCCGTCAGACCCAATACATGTTTGAGAGTTATGACCAAAAACTCATCGTTTTCGTGTTTTATGGCCATTTTCATGAGTTATTGCCCATAGTTTTGGGTATCCAGGGCAATTTAAAATGACGCTATGATCCGATACATGTTTGAGGGCATGACCAAAAACTCTCCATTTTCGTGTTTTTGGCCATTTTCATGAGCATTTGCCCATAGTTTTGGGGTTCCAAGGCAATTTATATTTTGAGAGTTATGACCAAGAAATCGTCGTTTTTGTGTTTTATGGATATTTTCATCGGTTGTTGCCAATAGTTTTGGGGGTTCCAGGCGATTTAAAATGACTATAAGACCTATTACATGTTTGAGGGGTTCACTAAAAACTCGACATTTTTTATGGCCGTTTTCATGAGCTATTTCCCACAATTTTGAGGTTCCAAGGGGACTCACTTGGCCCGTAAGACCCGATACATGTTTAAGAGTTATGACCAAAAACTCATCGTTTTCGCGTTTTATGGCCATTTTCATGAGCTATTTCCCATAGTTTTGGGGTTCCAGGGCGATTTAAAATGACCGTAAGACCCGATACATGTTTGGGGGCATGACCAAAAACTCAGAATTTTCGTGTTTGATGGTCGTTTTCATGAGCTATTGCCCACATTTCTGGAGTTCCAAGGCGATTTACATGTTTGAGAGTTATGACCAAGAAATTTTCATTTGTGTTTCATGGCCATTTTCATGAGTTATTGCCCATAGTTTTGCGGTTCCAAGGGTATTGAAAATGACTGTAAGACCTAATACATGTTTGAGGGCTTGACCAAAAACTCTGCATGTTTCTTTTTTATGGTCGTTTTCATTAGCTATTGCTCAAAATTTTGGGGTTCTGGCGGGATTCGCATGGCCCATAAGACCCGATACATGTTTGAGAGTTATGACCAAAAACTCATCGTTTTCGTGTTTTATGGACATTTTCATGAGTTATTGCCCATAGTTTTGGGGTTCCAAGGCGATTTAAAATGACCGTATGATCCGACACATGTTTGAGGACATGACCAAAAACTCTCCATTTTCATGTTTTTGGCCGTTTTCATGATGTATTGCCCACAATTTTAGGGTTCCAAGGTGATTTACAAGTTTGATAGTTCTGACCAAAACTTTGCGGTTTTTGCGTTTTATGGCCATTTTCATGAGTTATTGCCCATAATATTGGGGTTCCAGTGCGATATAAAATGATTGTAAGATCCGATACATGTTTGAGGGAATGACCAAAAACTCGGTATTTTCGTGTTTTATGGCCGTTTTCATGAGCTATTGCCCACAATTTTCGGGTTCCAGGGGTATTCACATGGCCCGTAAGACCCGATACACGTCTGAGAGTTATGACCAAAAATCGTCGTTTTCGCGTTTTATGGCCATTTTCATTAGTTATTTCCCATTGTTTTGGGGTTCCATGGCGATTTAAAATGACCGTAAGACCAGAGACATGGTTGAGGGCATGACCAATAACTCAGAATTTTCGTGTTTTATGGTCATTTTCATGAGCTATTGCCCACAGTTCTGGAGTTCCAAGGCAATTTACATGTGTCAGAGTTAGGACAAAGGAATCGTCGTTTTTGTGTTTTATGGCCATTTTCATGAGTTATTCCTATAGTTTTGGGGTTACAAGGCGATTGAAAATGACTATAAGACCCAATACATGTTTGACGGCTCGACCAAAAACTCGACATTTATGTGTTTTATGGCCATTTTCACGAGCTATTTCCCACAATTTTGAGATTTCAGGGGGATTCGCATGGCCCGTCAGACCCAATACATGTTTGAGAGTTATGACCAAAAACTCATCGTTTTCGTGTTTTATGGCCATTTTCATGAGTTATTGCCCATAGTTTTGGGTATCCAGGGCAATTTAAAATGACCCTATGATCCGATACATGTTTGAGGGCATGACCAAAAACTCTCCATTTTCGTGTTTTTGGCCATTTTCATGAGCAATTGCCCATAGTTTTGGGGTTCCAAGGCAATTTATATTTTGAGAGTTATGACCAAGAAATCGTCGTTTTTGTGTTTTATGGATATTTTCATCGGTTGTTGCCCATAGTTTTGGGGGTTCCAGGCGATTTAAAATGACTATAACACCTAATACATGTTTGAGGGCTTCACTAAAAACTCGACATTTTTTATGGACGTTTTCATGAGCTATTGCCCACAATTTTGAGGTTCCAAGGGGATTCACTTGGCCCGTAAGACCCGATACATGTTTAAGAGTTATGACCAAAAACTCATCGTTTTCGCGTTTTATGGCCATTTTCATGAGTTATTTCCCATAGTTTTGGGGTTCCAGGGTGATTTAAAATGACCGTAAGACCCGATACATGTTTGGGGGCATGACCAAAAACTCATAATTTTCGTGTTTGATGGTCGTTTTCATGAGCTATTGCCCACATTTCTGGAGTTCCAAGGCGATTTACATGTTTGAGAGTTGTGACCAAGAAATCTTCATTTGTGTTTCATGGCCATTTTCATGAGTTATTGCCCATAGTTTTGCGGTTCCAAGGGTATTGAAAATGACTGTAAGACCTAATACATGATTGAGGGCTTGACCAAAAACTCGGCATGTTTCTTTTTTATGGTCGTTTTCATTAGCTATTGCTCAAAATTTTGGGGTTCTAGGGGGATTCGCATGGCCCATAAGACCCGATACATGTTTGAGAGTTATGACCAAAAACTCATCGTTTTCGTGTTTTATGGACATTTTCATGAGTTATTGCCCATAGTTTTGGGGTTCCAGGGCGATTTAAAATGACCGTATGATCCGATACATGTTTGAGGACATGACCAAAAACTCTCCATTTTCATGATTTTGGCCGTTTTCATGATCTATTGCCCACAATTTTAGGGTTCCAAGGTGATTTACAAGTTTGATAGTTCTGACCAAAACTTTGCGGTTTTTGCATTTTATGGCCATTTTCATGAGTTATTGCCCATAATATTGGGGTTCCAGGGCGATATAAAAATGATTATAAGATCCGGTACATGTTTGAGGGCATGACCAAAAACTCGGTATTTTCGTGTTTTATGGCCGTTTTCATGAGCTATTGCCCACAATTTTCGGGTTCCAGGGGTATTCACATGGCCCGTAACACCCGATACACGTCTAAGAGTTATGACCAAAAATCGTCGTTTTCGCGTTTTATGGCCATTTTCCTTAGTTATTTCCCATTGTTTTGGGGTTCCGTGGCGATTTAAAATGACCGTAAGACCAGAGACATGGTTGAGGGCATGACCAATAACTCGGAATTTTCGTGTTTTATGGACGTTTTCATGAGCTATTGCCCACAGTTCAGGAGTTCCAAGGCAATTTACATGTGTGAGAGTTATGACAAAGGAATCGTCGTTTTTGTGTTTTATGGCTATTTTCATGAGTTATTTCCTATAGTTTTGGGGTTACAATGCGATTGAAAATGACTATAAGACCTAATACATGTTTGACGGCTCGACCAAAAACTCGACATTTATGTGTTTTATGGCCATTTTCACGAGCTATTTCCCACAATTTTGAGATTTCAGGGGGATTCGCATGGCCCGTCAGACCCAATACATGTTTGAGAGTTATGACCAAAAACTCATCGTTTTCGTGTTTTATGGCCATTTTCATGAGTTATTGCCCCTAGTTTTGGGTATCCAGGGCAATTTAAAATGACCCTATGATCCGATACATGTTTGAGGGCATGACCAAAAACTCTCCATTTTCGTGTTTTTGGCCATTATCATGAGAAATTGCCCATAGTTTTGGGGTTACAAGGCGATTGAAAATGACTATAAGACCTAATACATGTTTGACGGCTCGACCAAAAACTCGACATTTATGTGTTTTATGGCCATTTTCACGAGCTATTTCCCACAATTTTGAGATTTCAGGGGGATTCGCATGGCCCGTCAGACCCAATACATGTTTGAGAGTTATGACCTAAAACTCATCGTTTTCGTGTTTTATGGCCATTTTCATGAGTTATTGCCCATAGTTTTGGGTATCCAGGGCAATTTAAAATGACCCTATGATCCGATACATGTTTGAGAGCATGACCAAAAACTCTCCATTTTCGTGTTTTTGGCCATTTTCATGAGCAATTTCCCATAGTTTTGGGGTTCCAAGGCAATTTATATTTTGAGAGTTATGACCAAGAAATCGTCGTTTTTGTGTTTTATGGATATTTTCATCGGTTGTTGCCCATAGTTTTGGGGGTTCCAGGCGATTTAAAATGACTATAAGACCTAATACATGTTTGAGGTCTTCACTAAAAACTCGACATTTTTTATGGCCGTTTTCATGAGCTATTGCCCACAATTTTGAGGTTCCAATGGGATTCACTTGGCCTGTATGACCCGATACATGTTTAAGAGTTATGACCAAAAACTCGTCGTTTTCGCGTTTTATGGCCATTTTCATGAGTTATTTCCCATAGTTTTGGGGTTCCAGGGCGATTTAAAATGACCGTAAGACCCGATACATGTTTGGGGGCATGACCAAAAACTCAGAATTTTCTTGTTTGATGGTCGTTTTCATGAGCTATTGCCCACATTTCTAGAGTTCCAAGGCAATTTACATGTTTGAGAGTTATGACCAAGAAATCGTCATTTGTGTTTCATGGCCATTTTCATGAGTTATTGCCCATAGTTTTGCGGTTCCAAGGGTATTGAAAATGACTGTAAGACCTAATACATGTTTGAGGGCTTGACCAAAAACTCGGCATGTTTCTTTTTTATGGTCTTTTCCATTAGCTATTGCTCAAAATTTTGGGGTTCTAGCGGGATTCGCATGGCCCATAAGACCCGATACATGTTTGAGAGTTATGACCAAAAACTCATCGTTTTCGTGTTTTATGGACATTTTCATGAGTTATTGCCCATAGTTTTGGGGTTCCAGGGCGATTTAAAATGACCGTATGATCCGATACATGTTTGAGGACATGACCAAAAACTCTCCATTTTCATGTTTTTGGCCGTTTTCATGATCTATTGCCCACAATTTTAGGGTTCCAAGGTGATTTACAAGTTTGATAGTTCTGACCAAAACTTTGCGGTTTTTGCGTTTTATGGCCATTTTCATGAGTTATTGCCCATATTGGGGTTCGGCGATATAAAATGATTGTAAGATCCGATACATGTTTGAGGGCATGACCAAAACTTCGGTATTTTCGTTTTATGGCCGCTTTCATGAGCTATTGCCCACAATTTTGGGTTCCGGTATTCACATGGCGTAAGACCCGATACACGTCTGAGAGTTATGACCAAAAATCGTCGTTTTCGCGTTTTATGGCCATTTTCATTAGTTATTTCCCATTGTTTTGGGGTTCCATGGCGATTTAAAATGACCATAAGACCAGAGACATGGTTGAGGGCATGACCAATAACTCGGAATTTTCGTGTTTTATGGTCGTTTTCTTGAGCTATTGCCCACAGTTCTGGAGTTCCAAGGCAATTTACATGTGTGAGAGTTATGACAAAGGAATCGTCGTTTTTGTGTTTTATGGCCATTTTCATGAGTTATTCCCTATAGTTTTGGGGTTACAAGGCGATTGAAAATGACCATAAGACCTAATACATGTTTGACGGCTCGACCAAAAACTCGACATTTATGTGTTTTATGGCCATTTTCACGAGGTATTTCCCACAATTTTGAGATTTCAGGGGGATTCGCATGGCCCGTCAGACCCAATACATGTTTGAGAGTTATGACCAAAAACTCATTGTTTTCGTGTTTTATGGCCATTTTCATGAGTTATTGCCCATAGTTTTGGGTATCCAGGGAAATTTAAAATGACCCTATGATCCGATACATGTTTGAGGGCATGACCAAAAACTCTCCATTTTCGTGTTTTTGGCCATTTTCATGAGCAATTGCCCATAGTTTTGGGGTTCCAAGGAAATTTATATTTTTGAGAGTTATGACCATGAAATCGTCGTTTTTATGTTTTATGGATATTTTCATGGGTTGTTGCCCATAGTTTTGGGGGTTCCATGCGATTTAAAATGACTATAAGACCTAATACATGTTTGAGGGCTTCACTAAAAACTCGAAAAAATTTATGGCCGTTTTCATGAGCTATTGCCCACAATTTTGAGGTTTCAAGGGGATTCACATGCCTGTAAGACCTGATACATGTTTAAGAGTTATGACCAAAAACTAGTCATTTTCGTGTTTTATGGCCATTTTCATGAGTTATTTCCCATAGTTTTGGGGTTCCAGGGCGATTTTCATGAGTTATTGCCTATAGTTCTGGGTTATAAGGCGATTGAAAATAACTATAAGACCGAATACATGTTTGACGGCTCGACCAAAAACTCGACATTTTCGTGTTTTATGGCCATTTTCACGAGCTATTGCCCACAATTTTGAGATTCCAGGGGGATTCGCATGGACCGTCAGACCCAATAGATGTTTGAGATTTATGACCAAAAACTCATCGTTTTCGTGTTTTATGGCCATTTTCATGAGTTATTGCTCATAGTTTTGGGCATCCAGGGCAATTTAAAATGACCCTATGATCTGATACATGTTTGAGGGCATGACCAAAAACTCTCCATTTTCGTGTTTTTGGCCATTTTCATGAGCAATTGCCCACAATTTTGGGGTTCCAATGCAATTTACATTTTTGAGAGTTATGACCAAGAAATCGTCGTTTTTCTGTTTTAAGGATATTTTCATGAGCTGTTACCCATAGTTTTGGGGGTTCCAGGCGATTTAAAATGACTATAAGACCTAATACATGTTTGAGGGCTTCACTAAAAACTCGACATTTTTTATGGCCGTTTTCATGAGCTATTGCCCACAATTTTGAGGTTCCAAGGGGATTCACATGGCCCGTAAGACCCGATACATGTTTAAGAGTTATGACCAAAAACTCATCGTTTTCGCGTTTTATGGCCTTTTTCATGAGTTATTTCCCATAGTTTTGGGGTTCCAGGGCGATTTAAAATGACCGTAAGACCCGATACATGTTTGGGGGCATGACCAAAAACTCAGAATTTTCGTGTTTGATGGTCGTTTTCATGAGCTATTGCCCACATTTCAGGAGTTCCAAGGCGATTTACATGTTTGAGAGTTATGACCAAGAAATCGTCATTTGTGTTTCATGGCCATTTTCATGAGTTATTGCCCATAGTTTTGCGGTTCCAAGGGTATTGGAAATGACTGTAAGACCTAATACATGTTTGAGGGCTTGACCGAAAACTCGGCATGTTTCTTTTTTATGGTCATTTTCATTAGCTATTGCTCAAAATTTTGGGCTTCTAGGGGGATTCGCATGGCCCATAAGACCCGAAACATGTTTGAGAGTTATGACCAAAAACTCATCGTTTTCGTGTTTTATGGACATTTTCATGAGTTATTGCCCATAGTTTTGGGGTTCCAAGGCGATTTAAAATGACCGTATGATCCGATACATGTTTGAGGACATGACCAAAAGTCTCCATTTTCGTGTTTTTGGCCGTTTTCATGATCTATTGCGCACAATTTTAGGGTTCCAAGGTGATTTACAAGTTTGACAGTTCTGACCAAAACTTTGCGGTTTTTGCGTTTTATGGCCATTTTCATGAGTTATTGCCCATAATATTGGGGTTCCAGGGCGATATAAAATGATTGTAAGATCCGATACATGTTTGAGGGCATGACCAAAAACTCGGTATTTTCGTGTTTTATGGCCGTTTTCATGAGCTATTGCACACAATTTTCGGGTTCCAGGGGTATTCACATGGCCAGTAAGACCCGATACACGTCCGAGAGTTATTACCAAAACTCGTCGTTTTCGCGTTTTATGGCCATTTTCATTAGTTATTTCCCATTGTTTTGGGGTTCCATGGCGATTTAAAATGACCGTAAGACCAGAGACATGGTTGAGGGCATGACCAATAACTCGGAATTTTCGTGTTTTATGGTCGTTTTCATGAGCTATTGCCCACAGTTCTGGAGTTCCAAGGCAATTTACATGTGTGAGAGTTATGACAAAGGAATCGTCGTTTTTGTGTTTTATGGCCATTTTCATGGGTTATTGCCTATAGTTTTGGGGTTACAAGGCGATTGAAAATGACTATAAGACCTAATAATGTTTGACGGCTCGACCAAAAACTCGACATTTATGTGTTTTATGGCCATTTTCACGAGCTATTTCCCACAATTTTGAGATTTCAGGGGGATTCGTATGGCCCGTTAGACCCAATACATGTTTGAGAGTTATGACAAAAAACTCATCGTTTTCGTGTTTTATGGCCATTTTCATGAGTTATTGCCCATAGTTTTGGGTATCCAAGGAAATTTAAAATGACCCTATGATCCGATACATGTTTGAGGGCATGACCAAAAACTCTCCATTTTCGTGTTTTTGGCCATTTTCATGAGCAATTGCCCATAGTTTTGGGGTTACAATGCAATTTATATTTTTGAGAGTTATGACCAAGAAATCGTCGTTTTTGTGTTTTATGGATATTTTCATGGGTTGTTGCCCATATTTTTGGGGGTTCCAGGCGATTTAAAATGACTATAAGACCTAATACATGTTTGAGGGCTTCACTAAAAACTCGAAAAATTTTATGGCCGTTTTCATGAGCTATTGCCACAATTTTGAGGTTCCAAGGGGATTCACATGGCCCGTAAGACCTGATACATGTTTAAGAGTTATGACCAAAAACTCGTCATTTTCTTATTTTATGGCCATTTTCATGAGTTATTTCCCAAAGTTTTGGGGTTCCAGGGCGATTTTCATGAGTTATTGCCTATAGTTCTGGGTTACAAGGCGATTGAAAATAACTATAAGACCGAATACATGTTTGACGGCTCAACCAAAAACTCAGAATTTTCGTGTTTTATGGTCGTTTTCATGAGCTATTGCCCACATTTCTAGAGTTCCAAGGCAATTTACATGTTTGAGAGTTATGACCAAGAAATCGTCGTTTGTGTTTCATGGTCATTTTCATGAGTTATTGCCTATAGTGTTGGGGTTACAAGGCGATTGAAAATGACTATAAGACCTAATACATGTTTGACGACTCAACCAAAAACTCGACATTTATGTGTTTTATGGACATTTTCACGAGCTATTGCAGGGGGATTCGCATGGCCCGTCAGACCCAATACATGTTTGATATTTATGACCAAAAACTCATCGTTTTCGTGTTTTATGGCCATTTTCATGAGTTATTGCTCATAGTTTTGGGCATCCAGGGAGATTTAAAATGACCGTATGATCTGATACATGTTTGTGGGCATGACCAAAAACTCTCCATTTTCGTGTTTTTGGCCATTTTCATGAGCAATTGCCCACAATTTTGGGGTTCCAAGGCAATTTACATTTTTGAGAGTTATGACCAAGAAATCGTCGTTTTTCTGTTTTATGGATATTTTCATGAGCTGTTACCCATAGTTTTGGGGGTTCCAGGCGATTTAAAATGACTATAAGACCTAATACATGTTTGAGGGCTTCACTAAAAACTCGACATTTTTTATGGCCGTTTTCATGAGCTATTGCCCACAATTTTTAGGTTCCAAGGGGATTCACATGGCCCGTAAGACCCGATACATGTTTGAGAGTTATTACCAAAACCTCGTCGTTTTCGCCTTTTATGGCCATTTTCATGAGTTATTTCCCATAGTTTTGGGGTTCCAGGGCGATTTAAAATGACCGTAAGACCAGAGACATGGTTGAGGGCATGACCAATAACTCGGAATTTTCGTGTTTTATGGTCGTTTTCATGAGCTATTGTCCACAGTTCTGGAGTTCCAAGGCAATTTACATGTGTGAGAGTTATGACAAAGGAATCGTCGTTTTTGTGTTTTATGGCCATCTTCATGAGTTATTGCCTATAGTTTTGGGGTTACAAGGCGATTGAAAATGACTATTAGACCTAATACATGTTTGACGGCTCGACCAAAAACTCGACAATTATGTGTTTTATGGCCATTTTCACGAGCTATTTCCCACAATTTTGAGATTTCAGGGGGATTCGCATGGCCCGTCAGACCCAATACAAGTTTGAGAGTTATGACCAAAAACTCATTGTTTTCGTGTTTTATGGCCATTTTCATGAGTTATTGCCCATAGTTTTGGGTATCCAGGGCAATTTAAAATGACCATATGATCCGATACATGTTTGAGGGCATGACCAAAAACTCTCCATTTTCGTGTTTTTGGCCATTTTCATGAGAAATTGCCCATAGTTTTTGGGTTCCAAGGCAATTTATATTTTTGAGAGTTATGACCAACAAATCGTCGTTTTTGTGTTTTATTGATATTTTCATGGGTTGTTGCCCATAGTTTTGGGGGTTCCAGGCGATTTAAAATGACTATAAGACCTAATTCATGTTTGAGGGCTTCACTAAAAACTCGAAAAAATTTATGGCCGTTTTCATGAGCTATTGCCCACAATTTTGAGGTTCCAAGGGGATTCACATGGCCCGTAAGACCTGATACATGTTTAAGAGTTATGACCAAAAACTCGTCATTTTCGCATTTTATGGCCATTTTCATGAGTTATTTCCCATAGTTTTGGGGTTCCAGGGCGATTTTCATGAGTTATTGCCTACATATATGGAGTTCCAAGGAGATTTACATGTTTGAGATTTATGACCAAGAAATCGTCGTTTGTGTTTCATGGCCATTTTCATGAGTTATTGCCCACAATTTTGCAGTTCCAAGGGTATTGAAAATGACTATAAGACCTAATACATGTTTGAGGTCTTGACCAAAAACTCGACATGTTTGTTTTTTATGGTCGTTTTCATTAGCTATTTCTCACAATTTTGGGGTTCTAGGGGGATTCGCATGGCTCGTCAGACCCGATACATGTTTGAGAGTTATGACGAAAAACTCATCGTTTTCGTGTTTTATTGCCATTTTCATGAGTTATTGCCCATAGTTTTGGTGTATAGGGCGATTTAAAATGACCGTATGATCCGATACATGTTTGAGGACATGACCAAAAGCTCTCCATTTTCGTGTTTTTGGCCGTTTTCATGATCTATTTCCCACAATTTTAGGGTTCCAAGGCGATTTACAAGTTTGAGATTTCTGACCAAAACTTTGCCGTTTTTGCGTTTTATGGCCATTTTCATGAGTTATTGCCCATAATATTGGGGTTCCAGCGCGATATAAAATGATTGCAAGATCCGATACATGTTTGAGGGCATGACCAAAAACTCATTATTTTCGTGTTTTATGGCCATTTTCATGAGCTATTGCCCATAATTTTCGGGTTCCAGGGGTATTCGCATGGCCCGTAAGACCCGATACACGTCTGAGAGTTATGACCAAAAACTCATCGTTTTCGCGTTTTATGGCCATTTTCATGAGTTATTTCCCATAGTGTTGGGGTTCCAGGGCGATCTAAAATGATCGTCAGACCCGAGACAATGTTGAGGGCATGACCAAAAACTCGGAATTTTCGTGTTTTATGGTCGTTTTCATGAGCTATTGCCCATAGTTCTGGAGTTCCAAGGCAATTTACATGTGTGAGAGTTATGACAAAGGAATCGTCATTTTTGTGTTTTATGGCCATTTTCATGAGTTATTGCCTATAGTTTTAGGGTTACAAGGCGATAGAAAATGACTATAAGACCTAATACATGTTTGACGGCTCGACCAAAAACTCGACATTTATGTGTTTTACGGCCATTTTCAGGAGCTATTGCCCTCAATTTTGAGATTCCAGGGGGATTCGCATGGCCCGTCAGACCCAATACATGTTTGAGAGTTATCACCAAAAACTCATCGTTTTCGTGTTTTATGGCCATTTTCATGAGTTATTGCCCATAGTTTTTGGCATCCAGGGCGATTTCAAATGAACGTATCATCCGATACATGTTTGAGGTTATGACCAAAAACTCTCCATTTTCGTGTTTTTGCCATTTTCATGAGCAATTGCCCACAATTTTGGGGTTCCAAGGCAATTTACATTTTTGAGAGTTATGACCAGGAAATCGTAGTTTTTGTGTTTTATGGATATTTTCATGAGTTTTTGCCCATAGTTTTGGTGGTTCCAGGCGATTTAAAATGACTATAAGACCTAATACTTGTTTGAGGGATTCACTAAAAATTCGACATTTTCTATGGCCGTTTTCATGAGCTATTGCCCACAATTTTGAGGTTCCAAGGGGATTCACATGGCCCGTAAGACCCGATACATGTTTGAGAGTTATGACCAAAAACTCTTCGTTTTCGCGTTCTATGGCCATTTTCATGAGTTATTTCACATAGTTTTGGGGTTCGAGGGCGATTTAAAATGACCGTAAGACCCGATACATGTTTGGGGGCATGCCCAAAAACTCAGAATTTTCGTGTTTTATGGTCGTTTTCATGAGCTATTCCCCACATTTCTGGAGTTCCAAGGCGATTTACATGTTTGAGAGTTATGAACAAGAAATCTTCGTTTGTGTTTCATGGCCATTCTCATGAGTTATTGCCCATAGTTTTGTCGTTCCAAGGGTATTGAAAATGACTATAAGACCTAATACATGTTTGAGGGCTTGACCAAAAACTCGACATGTTTTTTTTATGGTCGTTTTGATTAGCTATTGCTCACAATTTTGGGGTTCTAGGGGGATTCGCATGACCCGTAAGACCCGATATATGTTTGAGAGTTATGACCAAAAACTCATCATTTTCGTGTTTTATGACCATTTTCATGAGTTATTTCCCATAGTTTGGGGGCTCCAGGGAGATTTAAAATTGTCGTATGATCCGATACATGTTTGAGGACATGACCAAAAGCTCTCCATTTTCGTGTTTTTGCCCGTTTTCATGATCTATTGCCCACAATTTTAGGGTTCCAAGGCGATTTACAAGTTTGAAAGTTCTGACCAAAACTTTGCAGTTTTTGCGTTTTATGGCCATTTTCATGAGTTTCTGCCCATAATATTGGGGTTCCAGGGCGATATAAAATGATTGTAAGATCCGATTCATGTTTGAGGGCATGACCAAAAACTCGGTATTTTTGTGTTTTATGGCCGTTTTAATGAGCTATTGCCCACAATTTTCGGGTTCCAGCTGTATTCACATGGCCCATAAGACCCGATAAACGTCTGAGAGTTATGACCAAAAACTCGTCGTTTTCGCGTTTTATGGCCATTTTCATTAGTTATTTCCCATAGTTTTGGGGTTCCATGGCGGTTTAAAATGACCGTAAGACCCGAGACATGGTTGAGGGCATGACCAAAAACTCGGAATTTTCATGTTTTATGGTCGTTTTCATGAGCTATTGCCCACAGTTACAGTTTCAAGGCAATTTACATGTGTGAGTTATGACAAAGGAATCGCTGCTTTTGTGTTTTATGGCCATTTTCATGAGTTATTGCCTATAGTTTTGGGGTTACAAGCGATTGAAAATGACTATAAGACCTAATACATGTTTGTGGCTCTACCAAAACTCGACATTTATGTGTTTTATGGCCATTTTCACGAGCTATTGCCCTCAATTTTGAGATTCCAGGGGGATTCGCATGGCCCGTCAGACCAAATACATGTTTGAGAGTTATGACCAAAAACTCTTCGTTTTCGTGTTTTATGGCTATTTTCATGAGGTATTGCCCATAGTTTTTGGCATCCAGGGCGATTTAAAATGACCGTATGATCCGATACATGTTTGAGGGCATGACCAAAAACTCTCCATTTTCGTGTTTTGGCCATATTCATGAGCAATTGCCCACAGTTTTGGGGTTCCAAGGCAATTTACAGTTTTGAGAGTTATGACCAAGAAATCGTCGTTTTTGTGTTTTATGGATATTTTCATGAGCTGTTTCCCATAGTTTTCGGGGTTCCAGGCGATTTAAAATGACTATAAGACCTAATACATGTTTGAGGGCTTCACTAAAAACTCGACATTTTTATGGCCGTTTTCATGAGCTATTGCCCGCAATTTTGAGGTTCCAAGGGGATTCACATGGCCCGTAAGACCCGTTACACGTATGAGAGTTATGACCAAAAACTCGTCGTTTTTGCGTTTTATGGCCATTTTCATGAGTTATTTCCCATAGTTTTGGGGTTCCAGGGCGATTTAAAATGACCGTAAGACCCGATACATGTTTGGGGGCATGACCAAAAACTCAGAATTTTCGTGTTTGATGGTCGTTTTCATGAGCTATTGCCCACATTTCTGGAGTTCCAAGGCGATTTACATGGTTGAGAGTTATGACCAAGAAATCGTCATTTGTGTTTCATGGCCATTTTCATGAGCTATTGCCCATAGTTTTGCGGTTCCAAGGTATTGAAAATGACTGTAAGATCTAATACATGTTTGAGGGCTTGACCAAAAACTCGGCATGTTTCTTTTTTATGGTCGTTTTCATTAGCTATTTCTCAAAATTTTGGGCTTCTAGGGGGATTCGCATGGCCCATAAGACCCGAAACATGTTTGAGAGTTATGACCAAAAACTCATCGTTTTCGTGTTTTATGGACATTTTCATGAGTTATTGCCCATAGTTTTGGGGTTCCAAGGCGATTTAAAATGACCGTATGATCCGATACATGTTTGAGGACATGACCAAAAGTCTGCATTTTCGTGTTTTTGGCCGTTTTCATGATCTATTGCGCACAATTTTAGGGTTCCAAGGTGATTTACAAGTTTGATAGTTCTGACCAAAACTTTGCGGTTTTTGCGTTTTATGGCCATTTTCATAAGTTATTGCCCATAATATTGGGGTTCACTACTAGGAAAACAGCTATAGGTAATCAGCACATCCGTGGCTCACATGGTTGAAGTGCCCCACGGCTAAAACAGGCGTGGCTCACCTGTGGGCAGTGCCCTACTAATAACTATAACAACCGTGGCGTACATGACTATAGTGCGCCACAGATGTGTGTGGGCCGAGGCCTCGCAAACGCCAAACATCTCAGGCGCACTATAGTCATGTGCGCCACGGTTAAGGGTCATCTGTGGCGCACGTGTGCTGTGCGCTACGCTGAGCGCATGCCCACCTCTGCTCAAACGGCCACAAACTTACGTGGCGCACTAGTGCGCCCACAGGACTAAAACATCTGTGGCGCTCGGCCTAGTGCGCCATGAGTTTGTACTCACATGGCGCCTTGGGGCGTGTCACGCCACGGATGTGTCGATTCTTTTAGGATAGCACTTTATGTGCACATGTGTGCCCACACATCCACCACCCACACTTCACTTTCCCTTCTTCTTCCTCCTTAGATCTAGTCGGATCTTCTCCTTCCCACCTTAATTTCTCCATACATTCACCATTTTTAGCATGTAAAACTTGCTTTGGATGTTACATAAGTAATAGAGGAGGTCTCCGGTCTCTCATCTATCCGCTCTCCGACGCCAAGACCTCTCCTTTCCATCTGTCTCGCGATCGGTCTCTCATCTCGGTAAGTTGTCCATGTAAGGATGTGTTCATGTGTATATGGATGATGCATGTGCTCATATGTATGTAGATGATCGATGCTCATGATGTGTGTATGTGTGGAGAGGATCGATGGTCATATGTGTGTATATGGAGAGTATCGATGATGCTCATGCATGTGTGTATGGAGAGGATAATGATATGTTCATGTGTGTATGGATCAGTCTCTCTCTCTTGTGTTTGTATGTGAACAAGTTGCCATTTGTTTTGCCAAAATGTTGATTCATTTCCATTTGGCAAGACTTTGGCATTTCGCAAAGGTCCTAATTTTAGGATAGGTCATGCCAAAATTTTCTATCGACCATTGCATGCATGCATTCATTATGTGGTTCTAATAGACTTCAAAATTGTACCGTGTACATCGTGGTAGGCAAAATGGTCCGCATAATGGCGAAGGAATTGTGGCTAGATTTTTGAAATGTGCGACGGCCGACATGATACGAAATAACAAGATGATATAAGATGTCCGTGCGAAGATGCAAACTCAATCGGTGATCGACCCATTCCGGGAATCGAGCGCACTCGCCCGCCATGGTTTCATGGATGGATACACTTGTTGGATAAGCGATGGCGTAGATGATGGAGACGGTGAAGAAGGTGGCCAACATGATGATCATCATCACGGCGAACGGGCGAGATGATGAAGAGGCTCTGGAGATGGTGAAGGTGCGAGGCATCGGATGATGATGATCTAGATGCCGGAGGAGCAGACGACGATGGAACAACGTCAGGCTGGGTGCGGGACCCTTATGTGCAAGAGCTGCTTCTCAAGCAGACGAGTAACGCCAGGGCTGCCGCTAGAGAGAAAGCCAAGCTTGCGCAACTTGAGAAAGACGCGGTTACTCCATTGTATGAAGGATGCAGGCCCGATGATACCCGGTTGAATGTAACGCTCAAGGCTATGGAGATGAAGGCAAAGCACAAATTGAGCGATGCAAGCTTCGACGATATGATGGCATTCTGGCACGATCGTCTCCCGGAGGGGAACACATGTCCAACTAGTATCGAGGATGCCAAGAAAATCGTCTGTCCTCTCGATCTACCGCATGTTAGATATCACGTATGCATCAACGATTGCATCATTTATCGGGGCGAGGACGCGGAGAAAACCACATGTCCGGTGTGCGGCGTGAGTCGATACAAGAAAGGGAAGAAAGCACCTCGAAAAGTGGTATGGTACTTTCCTATCACTCCTCGTCTGCAGCGCTATTTCGCGGACCCTAAGGAAGCTCATGCGATGGCATGTGGAAAGGAAGAAGCCAGAGATGATGATGACCCGAAAAGGATGAGCTGCCGACGCACCCTTCGGGATGCTAGCCCGTGAAAGATTGGACCTCGAATTCCAATTCGTGGAGATTCGAGGAACATCGGGCTTGGTGCGAGCACCGATGGACTCAATCCGCTCGTAGTGAGCAGCACGCACAACACTTGGCCCGTGTTTTTATGGATGTACAACCTCCCTCCATGGTTGTGCATGAAGAAGAAGTACATACAAATGAGTATGCTAATTCAAGGGCCGAAACAACCTGGTACCGACATCAATCTGTATCTCGGGCTGTTGAAAGAGGAGCTAGCAATGTTATGGGAATCTGGAGCCAATACTTACGACGCCGTCGCACAAGATTATTTCACTATGAGAGCCGCGTTGGTCACTATGGTGCAAGACTATCCAGGTTGCGGGTATATCTCGGGGCAGGTTATCCAAGGATTCTGCGATGCGTTAGGTGCATGGATAACACAAGCTATCTCCAACTAGAGAAAGATCCGTGGTCATCGAAACCGTGTTCATGGCGCACCGGAGGTGGCTGCAAGAATGATCCATGGAGAAAACATGGAGACCTGTTCGATGGCAAATCAGACCCGAGGAATCCCGAGCGTAGGAGCAACGAAGAAGTGGAAGAGTTGCTAAAAAACCGGAAAGATTGTCCTAAGCCTGGAAAGAAGCGAAAGAGGCAGCAAGACAAGCCGCTGATGAAGGTATGGAAAACAAGGTCTGTTTTCTGGGAGTTGCC
Source organism: Avena longiglumis (assembly GCA_030063025.1). NCBI lineage: Eukaryota > Viridiplantae > Streptophyta > Magnoliopsida > Poales > Poaceae > Avena > Avena longiglumis. The sequence goes on from CP125979.1 coordinate 110,223, forward strand.
ATACTGGAAGTTTCTCCGCACGCCTCATAGCCTCGACATCATGCATATCACGAAAAACGTGTGCGAGAGTCTGGTCGCCACCATAATCAACATGCCAGATAGGACGAAAGATGGTCCGAAAGCAAGGCACGACCTGATATGCTTGGGTATCCAGAAGGAGCTTCACGGAGGACGCACTACTCGTGATGATTAGGAAGATGACGATGATCATGAGTCGGAGACGACACAAGGTCGTCAGAATGGTAAAAAGTTCAAGAAGAACGAATATTACTGCCCTCCTTCTTGCTTCACTCTAAGCCAGGATGAGATCAAACAGTTTTTCAAGTGCCTTCTAGGAGTCAAATTTCCTTACGGCAACGTGGCCAAGATAAGCAGATACCTAGACGAGGCGAAGCGGAGGTTCAGTGGCATGAAGTCTCACGACTGTGCCGTGCTAATGACGCAGGTACTTCCGGTCGCACTAAGAGGGATAATGGACGAGCACGTCAGGTAAACGTTATTTGGCCTATGCAAGTTTTTCGACGTCATCTCTAGGAAGTCGATTGGCTTGAATCAGCTCGGAAGGCTATAGGAGGAGATCGTGGTGATACTATGTGAGCTTGAGGTATACTTCCCACCCGCATTCTTTGACATTATGGTGCATCTGCTGGTCCATGTCGTGGAGGACATCGACAACTCGGGCCGATGTTTCTCCGCAGATGATGGCGCTCGAAAGGATGAACGGACACATCAAAGGATACGTCGCAATGGTCCCGTCGGATGGAAGCATAGCCAAGGGCTTTCCGTCAAGAGTGCATCTCTTTCTGCACGAATTATCTAGACATCGAGAACCCTGTCGGTCTTCCCGTCAACAGACACCTTGGCAAGCTCGACGGATCTGGTCACCGAGAGGGTCGTCGCATACTGCATGCAGACTTCGATTTTCGACGCGCAGACTTTGATCGAGCAAACCTCGTCGCGCTACAGCATTTAGAACTGGTCGATCCTTGGGTACAGAAGTACAAAAGGTTAATCGAGAAGAAGTACAGTGACCGGGGCATACAGAGGACGCAGGGAGAAATAATCAAAGAGCACAACTCAGATTTCACGCATTGGTTTAGGCAGACGCTCCTTGATAATCCCCCGCGCTCGCATTCTTCTGACACGGAAAAGATCATATTCACCTTGTCGCAGGCACCGATGCAAAACCTGGTGACCTATCGCGATGATATCAACGGCTACACATTCTACATGGAGGAAAAGGACAACAAGTGTGATTATCGAACTCAGCGTAACGCCGAATTCTACACCGATGACAACGTGAAGGAAAGATTCTACTAAGAATCGAGGAGATCCGGGAGCTCGACTCTGTGGAGAAAAGGTGCCATGTTCCGTGTCGATGGGAAAAGAGCCGAAGAGAAGACCGTATTTCACAACCATGGTTATACCCAAGCAGCCAAATCCAAGGTCACGGCAAACGTGGCCGCGAAAAATGAACCGTGGTACTGGCTACCAAAGTGGACCAATGTTTTTCATTACCGACCCGACAAAGCCTAGCCGTGTTGTCGTGAGGAGAGGAAAAGAAACATCATCGGAATGGATGGAGTCGTCAGCGAGCAAGACTTCCGCACGGGCGATCCAAAGATTGAAGATGACGGCGACTACGATGCGAACATACATCACAAGAAGAAAAAGGACAACCCTACCCAAAAAAGGTAGCCCGTTCGAAAGAAGAAACATTAAAGTGCCGGGGCTAAATTATTCAACCGCGACAAAGAAGGGAAAAAAGATTGTAAAACGCTAGCTCAAAAAATATTCTAAAACACGTGGTCGAAAAAGATTGTAATATTCATGGACAAAGTATTATGAAATTTAGTTATACTTTGAATCATATTTGTAACACTTTTATGACATATATTATCAATTTTGGGCATTTTTGGAATATTTAAAAGTATTTTAAAAACAAAACAAAATTTGTATGGCATGTATCACCACTTTTGGAACATTTTAAAGTATTTTTTGGAACATTTTAAAGTATTTTTAAAGTAAAAATAAAAAAGTGGAGCACCAGGATTCAACCAGGTGCTCATCGTTTAGAATAGAGCTAAGGGCGTAACCGGTGGGGTAAGACAAGATTAGTGTTAACTAGTGGGACGGCCAAGTGCTTATCGATAGTCCAACCCACACGCGAGCGCACCGCCAAGTGCGCCACGGTTATCCGTAGCGCACTTGGCCGTGGTGCGCCACGGTGTGGTTGGACTAGTCAACTGCCGCTGAGCCGCCCTCCCATCGCCGCCCCTCACATCGTCCCCATCCCGCCCATCCCCATCCTCGATCGGCGCCCGCCACGCCAGGAGGAGGCCGCCGCCGCCACGCCAGGAGGAGGCCGCCACGCCAAGAGGAGGAGGAGGCCGCCACGCCATGCCAGGAGGAGGAGGCCTCCACGCTAGGAGGAGGAGGAGGCCGCCTTGCCCGCGCGCTCGTTCCGTGGAGGAGGAGGTCGGTGGCGGCGAGGTTCCTGCAGAGTCGGCTCCGCTCCTCCGACGGCAAGGCGCTCTGCCGCTCCCTCCCCCTCGTTACCTCGTCCGCCAGCCCTCGTCGTCGTCATCTCCCCCTCTCTCCTCGAGCAATCTCAGAGGTGAGCTCTGCCCCTCCCCTCTATCCTTCTCCCCCTCTCTCTCCTCAGAGGGTTAGGGTTAGGCTATTGTACTTTGGTGTTTGCATCTGGTTAGGGTTAGGCTATTTTCTTCCTGAATCCATTGCATCTGGTTAGGGTTAGGCTATTGTACTTTGGTGTTTGCAGAATGTTAGACAAAAATGTGCTAGTGCTTGCAGAATGTTAGACAAAAATGTCCCTCCCCTGTCTCTCCCTCTCTCCCTCTCTGCTTCAAGATTCAGTTAGCAGTAAACTAGAATTGGAAATAATTCTGTTAGTAGTAAACAAGATTCAAGATTCAGTTAGCAGTAAACAAGATTCAGTTAGCAGTAAAAGACCTGAAATAATTCTGTTTTTATGCAAGTTTTATTCAGTTAGCAGTAAACCTGAAATATTTGCTGCAATGATCTTAGAGAGAAAAAAATTAGCTCCTAAATGAATTTTTTAGGAAAGTGACTAATGTATTTGGCTTATGGTGACTTTCATAAGATGGATTAATGATAGACAGATGATTTTTATAGATGTTATACTGTTTATTCCTGGAACTAGATGATTTTTATAAGGAGGAGGAGGAGGCCCTGGAACTCCTGGAACTATAGCTCCTCCTCCTGGTTATTCCTTGAATCGAACACACATAGTACATGGTCTTAGCTGCTAGTATTTGTGTTTGTTGCCTCTGAAAACTGAACAACACATGATTGCTACTGTCAAAAAAGATAAACTGAACTAAAAGATCAGGATCTTGTTGCATTCTTGTGTTGTGTGGTTAAAAAGATAAAAAAGTACATGATCCTTTTAGTTAGATAGATGGCTGCGCTTTGGAACCTGGAACTGAACAACACATGATTGCTACTGTCAAAAAAGCAAATGCCTGTCGGTACCACAATTTCACTACACTGGACCATTATTTTCAAAAAAAGGAACTGTTTTTCAGTAGAAAAGATCTTACTACTATATTACTTGGCCATTCAGTTCAGAAAAGTAACAACACTACCATAGCATATATTCAGTTTTGGCAACAGAACTTAGTTTGCAGGGAACCATCAGGCTAAGCTTATTGATTTACTGTTTTGAGTGATAGATACGCATGCTTATGACCAGAGCTAACTTATGCCTAGGATAGACTAGGTTCTATGATATTAGAATTATCAACTTAGTGATTCCATTATCCTAGCAAGAAAAACCATACTGCAGGACCCGCAATTTTAAGAATAGATCATATGCAATTATAACCAGAGTTAGTAGCTAGGGCCTTCAGAACTGAATTAATCAAACCATTGCATAGGCTCCAGAAGTCCAGATCTTGCAAATAGCCTTCTATTGTCAGCACACACAGCTACAACTATGCAGAAGGGAGGCATGCCTCTGGTAGAACATCAGTTGGGTTGTAGAACATGTATGCTTGGGTTTTAGTTGCTGCTGTGTATGCTCATATGTGTTATTTTCTTTTTTCAAGAGACCTAGCAGGCTTTAGTTATTTTCTTTCCATCATATGCTTGGTGCCCGTGAATCCAGATGATAGCGTAAATGCCCATTGCTTGATGTGGTGGGCATGTTGATGCATTCTTAACCAATGTGTTTTCTACCTAGATGTTTATGTTGGCTTTGTTGGCCAAATTATCCTATGTGACCAGATTATGTCTTTGGTGTGTTGGCCATTTATTGTTTTTGGTTGTCAGCTGGCTATGATGAACATTTATTGTGTGCTAGCTATGCTGGCCATATATATCTGGTTCTTGTATGAAATGAGTCCCGATTTTTGCTTAATGTTGATTAACTTCCGCTTTGGCGAAATCGGGCACTCTAGTTTAAGAAAATTAGCAAAGGTCATGCCGGATTTTTCCGTGCATTTAACCAATTATTTGTTTTTATTAGTGCAAAGATGTGTGACAACGACGAGGTGGATGTTCTAAGCATCGCTGAAGGAGAACTTGACCTCTGAATAAACAATTGACATTCGGGAGGCGTCTGAAAGAAGACGATGAAGAATACCATCCTTCGGAGAGCGAGGATGATGAGATGGAAGACGGAGGAAGAAGCCAAGGAACGGCGGACGATGAAACCAGCGATGGCGGGCAGGGAGTGGTGGTAGCAACCTCCTAAGAAGAAGAAGAAGGACCGGCGCCCGAACACGGTCGACGGTCGGGAGGAAATCAAGTGAGCCCATCGGGTTCCTTTGAGCCCGCCTTGTCGTCAAAGTGCGGTGGGCAAGTGGCGGCGATCACCCGGACAACCATATCGATCAACACCGAGAATCTCCGCATAAAGATAATGGCCACTTGCACACTCTCTTCGAGAAGCTGCAAGATACAAGTTCCCGCTAAGTGTAACACAAATTATCATGGGAACGTAAACAAATCCGCCCTCACAAAGATGAGCACCGCCTGCCAGGTGGAGAACCCGGATAAAGAAGAAGATCTATAAAGAAGGCAAAAGTCTCGAGGAGATCCAAGATTGACCGCAGATCACCAAGATCGGTTCCGGAGATCAAGGAGAGGTGTGAATGAAAGAGCCCCGCCAATAGTAATCGGGAAAGGTGCCGCAGCGATGAATATAGGTCATCACCATCTCGGATCTGGTGGATACGTAACCGGAGGCCAAATGGAATAAGGAGGACGAAGAGTATAGATCCAAGGGATAGAAAACCCTTTGCTAAATTCGAACCCGCAGGTTCGAAACTTCATCGGCCCGCTACCATGTGGACCCAAAACCAAACAACTCACCGGATCTGCGGTGAAGGAATTCGAAATTGTGGTAAGTATAATCTAATTACCGCGGATCAACACGATTGCAATCTAATCGATGATCTAAATGATTCACGTTACTTCTTCTGCAGGAGGAGAAATTGTTGCTAGTCATGGATCCTGTGGTTCCTCATCCTGTGGGTCGGCGGCCACCGGTGGGATAACCTTTAACAGGGCGAACTGCCAAGAAAATAGAGCCGTTACGAAGAAGTTGTTGCCGGCTGGCCCGGCCTCGGGGTAAGAATTAGGTGGATCATTTTGGTCCACCGCCGAGGACGCATGTGGCGCCGTCGGAAGGAGCGAGGAAAACAGAGAGGTTCAAGAACTTAAGGCACAAGTGGCGCGGATCCCGCAGATCGTCCAAGACAACTGGCAATCACCCTTACGTCCTTCCGCCTACCTTGGTGGAGTCAATAGCGAACCGGAGTGCGGGTGGTCGAGGGGCCATGCCCGATTCAAGCATGGTCAGCCACTGAACAACGCGGCGCCGACGAATCAGCGAACTACGTGTCCGTGACTCCGCTAGCACCGCTGGCGCCGCGCAAGTGTTGGTGACTCCCGCCATCACCGCGCGGAGTATGTTGGTGCCCCGCCATCGTCGCGCGCACCGGAGCTCCAAGCACCCGTCGGGAGAATACACCGGCAAAGACCGCGCCATCAAGCAGCCCTTCCGTCTCTTGCACGCCTGTCGCCAGATGCGGTGCGTCGACATTAGCCGAGCTCGACGCCATCACGGGAAACGAATGGCTTTAATTACCGCCTTTCATGCCATCTATATATTACTCTTGTGGCATCTCGCTCTGACGACGCCGTACATGTTTTCTGCAGACGGATGTTCCTTGCACTCTCTTATGCTACGTGAACAACGAGCTGAGGGATGTTGCCAAGGGTACCATCGTTCAACCCTTGCAGCGCATGTTCCACTCAAAATTAGTCGGGTGCTAAGGGGCTGCGACGACCTGGAACCTCCCATTCAACCCCCAGGAGCGGATGAAGAAGAGTCGTCTGTCTCGGTTGCTTCGCTTGTTCTTGCTATGGCCAAAGAGCATGATCCGTTTGGGGACGGGGCCATCACGCCATAACAAGACACCGCTGTCGTGCGGCGACAAGCGGTGGCAAGGCCTGCGCCCTCGCCACCTCCACGCGGTGGGTCGGATGATCATGTTGATGATATGCACATGGCGCAGATCCGCCGAGGACTTCAAGACTGGAATGATCACTTCTTCAGACTCGGTTTAACGCGAAGACCTAGCTGGTGGCCCCACAGAAAGCCACTATCACCAAGCGTCTGCTTGGTTCTCGAGACGCCCAGCTTGCGCCTTTACTGAGCCAGGTGATACAACCAATCGCCCTTTATTCTAAGCCCCGACACACTACATAGGGCGGCCGGTGCTCAGATGCGGTGCCTGCCCGCTCCAAAAGGAAAAAGGGCAGGAAAGAAAATCTTGCAATCGAGCCAGCCGGTGGCGTCAACAATGTGAATCCGATCAGGTTTCGGACGGGCCACCAAGACCCGAGGGTATTATGTGGAGTATTCATGTGGATGGGTGAGCCCATGCTACCTAAGAATTTGGAAGCTCGCCATTGAATCGTAGAGTGTGCATGACGCGTCGACGATAGAGAGACGCCTTCTATCGGAGAAAGATCCCCGCACCCGGTATTCGTGGTTAAGGTGCCACCAGGCTTGGGCTTCGTCGACACCGCCTCGGATCTGTTCTTCCTGCGGTTCGAGGACATCTTCAATATGTTCCACCTATACCCGCTGCACTATACCATGGTCCGTCTCTTTCTCTCAGCCTGGCCACGCAGATCATTAGAGAGAACACACCGGGCATCGCTATAGTGGACCCCTACTACATGCGTGATTTGCTGCTTGGGTTCCGCCGAACAACGTATCGTGGCCTCGTACCTAAAAAGAATCCTCGTGGCGAACAAGACAAAGGAATACATTCTCGTGCCTTACTTTCCCGAGTAAGTCGTTATTCAGTCGCCACCGTCGATTGGCTTTATTAGATCATCATCATTCTTTTTTCAACACATTCCATTTGAATTTTTTGCGCAGAGATGAACACTGCACGCTCATCTCCTTATCGCCGAAGCATTCCCACGCCACGTATTTCGACTCGGGGAGTCTAGAAAATAAGAAAAACTACGACAAGATCAAGGAAGTTCTGGATGATGCTCTCACTGGCTTTGCCTCGACGGAAGGCACCAGCTTCGTGCGTAAGAAGGTCAAGTTCGGCAGGCACGTCTTCAACCACGTAACAGAGTTCCCCTGTGTGAAGCAGCTAGAAAACAGTAAGAAGGAAGCCTACTACGCACTCCATCACATGAGGGCGTTCCTACTTGACCAGCAGAATTCTCTGTGCGGATCATCTCAAACAAAGGTCAAGCAAAGGCCAAGATCAATGATTCGGATATTAGACAAGAGATGTATCGCATCCAAAGCAGCTTTGGGGCAATCATCTTCGTGATGTCATGACTTGGGGATCTTTCACGGAGGAAATATCCGAATAACCGTGACATAGAAGATCGCCTAGAGATTCAGTGGTGACTATAGGAAGTTCATGGCGGACAGTATGCCCTCCTCTCAAGCCGAGCCAGAAGGCTTGATGTTGGCCTAGTTGTAGTTGCAAACTATAGATGACCTTTGTGTGTGTGTGTGGACGACAAGTGTACTTATCTTATTAGGTTTATGAATCACCGCTTACTTATTTTGCTTATTATTATATATCAATCAATGCTTGGTTTTTTTGCTTACTCTTTGGTTTTTTTGCTTACTCTTTGGTTCTCGGACGACAAGTGTGAGTTATTTTTGTCTTTTTCGAGAATATGCCGATGATTGAAATGTCGTGGCACAATATATATGTGAATGTGCTATGACGGATTGTTAGCTTGTGATATGCACAAGTCCAGGAATGCATCCTACTTGGCTATGATCCGTCATAAGCATATTCACGTGTCCAACGACCTAGCTAGTTATATATGAGGCATGCTTTTCGAGTTATTTTTGTCTTTTCGAGAATATGCCGATGATTGAAATGTCGTGGCACAATATATGTGAATGTGCTATGACGGATTGTTAGCCTTGTGATATGCACAAGTCCGTGAATTGTGCATCCTACTTGGCTAATAATCCCGTCATAAGCATATTCGTGTCCAACGACCTAGCTAGTTATATATGAGGCATGCTTTTGAGTTATTTTGTCTTTTCGACAATATGCCGATGATTGAAATGTCGTGGCACAATATATATGAATGTGCTATGGGATTGTTAGCCTTGTGATATGCACAAGTCCGGAATTGTGCATCCTACTTGGCTATGAACGTCCGTCATAAGCATATTCTGTGTCCAACGACCTAGCTAGTTATATATGAGGCATGCTTTTCGAGTTATTTTTGTCTTTTCGAGAATATGCCGAGGATTGAAATGTCGTGGCACAATATATATGTGAATGTTCTATGACGGGATTAGCCTTGTGATATGCACAAGTCCGTGAATTGTGCATCCTACTTGGCTAATTCCGTCATAAGCATATTCTGTGTCCAACAACCTAGTTATATATGAGGCATGCTTTTGAATTTTCTCTTTTGATTTAAGAGTACTTTCTATAAGTGTATCTTCATATGCGACTTTAATTATACATGTTTTTTCAATCACCGGTTAGTTATTATTGTCAACTTGTAGATGACGTGGTACGTCGTGTACAAGGGACGGTTCCTGAGTCACGATGATTGGGAAGACTGCCGGAGACAGTGCACCGTTTCAGCGGCAATAGCTACAAAGGGTACAACACTATGGCGGAGGCGGAAGCTAGATACACGCGCTATCTAGCGGTAGTTAGGACAAGGAACCGGATGAAGACCTACACCTTCGTCGCGGCGGTGATCATGCTTATCTTCTTTGGTTATTTATCCCGCGTTTGTGTCTAGCTAGCTAGTTTAGATGTCTAGCGAGCTTAGCTCTAACTTGTTCGATCGACACATATATTCGCATGTCACCAACTACTACTTTGTAACATGATCAAAACAATGTAACTTGGACTATGTATTCATGTATGAGACTTATCTATATGTATTTGTTTCAATCTTGTTTTTCATATTGAATATTTATATATATAATTGTATATCTTGTATCTATGTGTGTATATCTGCTGTAATATTGTATATAATCTGTATTGCATATAATCTGGCTTGGAAATTAAAAAAAAAACAAAAAATACATCTGTGGCGCACATGGTCTACCTTGTGGCGACTACACCTAAAGCGCACCATGGATGTTTAGTGGCGCCGGTAGTGCGCCACGAAGATCAAGGGTAGCGCACCACGCTAAACTTCGTGGCACACTGGGTGGTGCGCCACGCCTATCTCTACACAAGTGGCGCGCACTAGGCGGGCGCCACTACCGAGATAGCCGTGGCGCAAGGCCCGTGGCGCACTACAGGTGCGCCACAGATGATGGTTTCAGGTGCGCCACTAAAGGCCGTTTTCCTAGTAGTGGTTCCAGGGCGATATAAAATGATTGTAAGATCCGATACATGTTTGAGGGCATGACCAAAAACTCGGTATTTTCGTGTTTTATGGCCGTTTTCATGAGATATTTCCCACAATTTTCGGGTTCTAGGGGTATTCACATGGCCCGTAAGACCCGATACACGTCTGAGAGTTATTACCAAAAATCATCGTTTTCGCGTTTTATGGCCATTTTCATTAGTTATTTCCCATAGTTTTGGGGTTCCATGGCGATTTAAAATGACCGTAAGACCAGAGACATGGTTGAGGGCATGACCAATAACTCGGAATTTTCGTGTTTTATGGTCGTTTTCATGAGCTATTGCCCACAGTTCTGGAGTTCCAAGGCAATTTACATGTGTGAGAGTTATGACAAAGGAATCGTCGTTTTTGTGTTTTATGGCCATTTTCATGAGTTATTGCCTATAGTTTTGGGGTTACAAGGCGATTGAAAATGACTATAAGACCTAATACATGTTTGACTGCTCGACCAAAAACTCGACATTTATGTGTTTTATGGCCATTTTCACGAGCTATTGACCACAATTTTGAGATTTCAGGGGGATTCGCATGGCCCGTCAGACCCAATACATGTTTGAGAGTTATGACCAAAAACTCATCATTTTCGTGTTTTATGGCCATTTTCATGAGTTATTGCCCATAGTTTTGGGGATCCAGGGCAATTTAAAATGACCCTATGATCCAATACATGTTTGAGGGCATGACCAAAAACTCTCCATTTTCGTGTTTTTGGCCATTTTCATGAGCAATTGCCCATAGTTTTGGGGTTCCAAGGCAATTTATATTTTTGAGAGTTATGACCAAGAAATCATCGTTTTTGTGTTTTATGGATATTTTCATGGGTTGTTGCCCATAGTTTTGGGGGTTCCAGGCGATTTAAAATGACTATAAGACCTAATACATGTTTGAGGGCTTCACTAAAAACGCGAAAAAATGTATGGCCGTTTTCATGAGCTATTGCCCACAATTTTGAGGTTCCAAGGGGATTCACATGGCCCGTAAGACCTGATACATGTTTAAGAGTTATGACCAAAAACTCGTCATTTTCGTGTTTGATGGCCATTTTCATGAGTTATTTCCCATAGTTTTGGGGTTCCAGGGCGATTTTCATGAGTTATTGCCTATAGTTCTGGGTTACAAGGCGATTGAAAATAACTATAAGACCGACTACATGTTTGACGGCTCGACCAAAAGCTCGACATTTATGTGTTTTATGGCCATTTTCACGAGCTATTGCCCATAATTTTGAGATTCCAGGGGGATTCGCATGGCCCGTCAGACCCAATACATGTTTGAGATTTATGACCAAAAACCTCATCTTTTTCGTGTTTTATGGCCATTTTCATGAGTTATTGCTCATAGTTTTGGGCAATCAGAGCGATTTAAAATGACCGTATGATCTGATACATGTTTGAGGGCATGACCCAAAACTCTCCATTTTCGTGTTTTTGGCCATTTTCATGAGCAATTGCCCACAATTTTGGGGTTCCAAGGCAATTTACATTTTTGAGAGTTATGACCAAGAAATCGTCGTTTTTGTGTTTTATGGATATTTTCATGAGCTGTTACCCATAGTTTTGGGGGTTCCAGGCGATTTAAAATGACTATAAGCCTAATACATGTTTGAGGGCTTCACTAAAAACTCGACATTTTTTATGGCCGTTTTCATGAGCTATTGCCCACAATTTTGAGGTTCCAAGGGGATTCACATGGCCCGTAAGACCCGATACATGTTTAAGAGTTATGACCAAAAACTCGTCGTTTTCGCGTTTTATGGCCATTTTCATGAGTTATTTCCCATAGTTTTGGGGTTCCAGGGCGATTTAAAATGACCGTAAGACCCGATACATGTTTGGGGGCACGACCAAAAACTCAGAATTTTCGTGTTTGATGGTCGTTTTCATGAGCTATTGCCCACATTTCTGGAGTTCCAAGGCGATTTACATGTTTGAGAGTTATGACCAAGAAATCGTCATTTGTGTTTCATGGCCATTTTCATGAGTTATTGCCCATAGTTTTGCGGTTCCAAGGGTATTGAAAATGACTGTAAGACCTAATACATGTTTGAGGGCTTGACCAAAAACTCGGCATATTTCTTTTTTATGGTCGTTTTCATTAGCTATTGCTCAAAATTTTGGGGTTCTAGGGGATTCGCATGGCCCATCAGACCCGATACATGTTTGAGATTTATGACCAAAAACTCATCGTTTTCGTGTTTTATGGACATTTTCATGAGTTATTGCCCATAGTTTTGGGGTTCCAGGGCGATTTAAAATGACCGTATGATCCGATACATGTTTGAGGACATGACCAAAAACTCTCCATTTTCGTGTTTTTGGCCGTTTTCATGATCTATTGCCCACAATTTTAGGGTTCCAAGGTGATTTACAAGTTTGATAGTTCTGACCAAAACTTTGCGGTTTTTGCTTTTTATGGCCATTTTCATGAGTTATTTCCCATAATATTGGGGTTCCAGGGCGATATAAAATGATTGTAAGATCCGATACATGTTTGAGGGCATGACCAAAAACTCGGTATTTTCGTGTTTTATGGCCGTTTTCATGAGCTATTTCCCACAATTTTTGGGTTCCAGGGGTATTCACATGGCCCGTAGGACCCGATACACGTCTGAGAGTTATGACCAAAAATCGTCGTTTTCGCGTTTTATGGCCATTTTCATTAGTTATTTCCCATAGTTTTGGGGTTCCATGGCGATTTAAAATGACCGTAAGACCAGAGACATGGTTGAGGGCATGACCAATAACTCGGAATTTTCGTGTTTTATGGTGGTTTTCATGAGCTATTGCCCACAGTTCTGGAGTTCCAAGGCAATTTACATGTGTGAGAGTTATGACAAAGGAATCATCGTTTTTGTGTTTTATGGCCATCTTCATGAGTTATTGCCTATAGTTTTGGGGTTACAAGGCGATTGAAAATGACTATAAGACCTAGTACATGTTTGACGGCTCGACCAAAAACTCGACATTTATGTGTTTTATGGCCATTTTCACGAGCTATTTCCCACAATTTTGACATTTCAGGGGGATTCGCATGGCCCGTCAGACCCAATACATGTTTGAGATTTATGACCAAAAACTTATTGTTTTCGTGTTTTATGGCCGTTTTCATGAGTTATTGCCCATAGTTTTGGGTATCCAGGGCAATTTAAAATGACCATATGATCCGATACATGTTTGAGGGCATGACCAAAAACTCTCCATTTTCGTGTTTTTGGCCATTTTCATGAGCAATTGCCCATAGTTTTGGGGTTCCAAGGCAATTTATATTTTTGAGAGTTATAAACAAGAAATCGTCGTTTTTGTGTTTTATGGATATTTTCATGGGTTGTTGCCCATAGTTTTGGGGGTTCCAGGCGATTCAAAATGACTATAAGACCTAATACATGTTTGAGGGCTTCACTAAAAACTCGAAAAATTTTATGGCCGTTTTCATGAGCTATTGCCCACAATTTTGAGGTTCCAAGGGGATTCACATGGCCCGTAAGACCTGATACATGTTTAAGAGTTATGACCAAAAACTCGTCATTTTCGTATTTTATGGCCATTTTCATGAGTTATTTCCCAAAGTTTTGGGGTTCCAGGGCGATTTTCATGAGTTATTGCCTATAGTTCTGGGTTACAAGGCGATTGAAAATAACTATAAGACCGAATACATGTTTGACGGCTCAGCCAAAAACTCAGAATTTTCGTGTTTTATGGTCGTTTTCATGAGCTATTGCCCACATTTCTAGAGTTCCAAGGCAATTTACATGTTTGAGAGTTATGACCAAGAAATCGTCGTTTGTGTTTCATGGTCATTTTCATGAGTTATTGCCTATAATGTTGGGGTTACAAGGCGATTGAAAATGACTATAAGACCTAATACATGTTTGATAGTTCTGACCAAAACTTTGAAGTTTTTGCGTTTTATGGCCATTTTCATGAGTTATTGCCCATAATGTTGGGGTTCCAGGGCGATATAAAATGATTGTAAGATCCGATACATGTTTGAGGGCATGACCAAAAACTCGGTATTTTTGTGTTTTATGGCCGTTTTCATGAGCTATTGCCCACAATTTTCGGGTTCCAGCTGTATTCACATGGCCCATAGGACCCGATACACGTCTGAGAGTTATGACCAAAAACTCGTCGTTTTCGCGTTTTATAGCCATTTTCATGGGTTATTTCCCATAGTTTTGGGCTTCCATGGCGATTTAAAATGACCGTAAGACCCGAGACATGGTTGAGGGCATGACCAAAAACTCGGAATTTTCATGTTTTATGGTCGTTTTCATGAGCTATTGCCCACAGTTCTGGAGTTCCAAGGCAATTTAAATGTGTGAGAGTTATGCCAGAAGAATCGTCGTTTTTGTGTTTTATGGCCATTTTCATGAGTTATTGCCTATAGTTTTAGGGTTACAACGCGATTGAAAATGACTATAAGACCTAATACATGTTTGACGACTCGACCAAAAACTCGACATTTATGTGTTTTATGGCCATTTTCACGAGGTATTGCCCTCAATTTTGAGATTCCAGGGGGATTCGCATGGCCCGTCAGACCCAATACATGTTTGAGAGTTTTGACAAAAAACTCTTCGTTTTCGTGTTTTATGGCCATTTTCATGAGTTATTGCCCATAGTTTTTGGCATCCAGGGCGATTTAAAATGACTGTATGATCCGATACATGTTTGAGGGCATGACCAAAAACTCTCCATTTTCGTGGTTTCGCCATATTCATGAGCAATTGCCCAAAGTTTTGGGGTTCCAAGGCAATTTACATTTTTGAGAGTTATGACCAAGAAATCGTCGTTTTTGTGTTTTATGGATATTTTCATGAGTTGTTTTCCATAGTTTTGGGGGTTCCAGGCGATTTGAAATGACTATAAAACCTCATACATGTTTGAGGGCTTCACTAAAAATTCGACATTTTTATGGCCGTTTTCATGAGCTATTGCCCACAATTTTGAGGTTCCAAGGGGATTCACAAGGCTCGTAAGACCCGTTACACGTCTGAGAGTTATGACCAAAAACTCGTCGTTTTCGTGTTTTATGGCCATTTTCATGAGTTATTTCCCGTAGTTTTGGGGTTTCAGGGCGATATAAAATGACCGCAAGACCCGATACATGTTTGGGGGCATGACCAAAAACTCAGAATTTTCGTGTTTTATGGTCGTTTTCATGAGCTATTGCCCACATTTCTAGAGTTCCAAGGCGATTTACATGTTTGAGAGTTATGACCAAGAAATCGTCGTTTGTGTTTCATGGTCATTTTCATGAGTTATTGCCTATAGTGTTGGGGTTACAAGGCGATTGAAAATGACTATAAGACCTAATACATGTTTGAAGACTCAACCAAAAACTCGACATTTATGTGTTTTATGGCCATTTTCACGATCTATTGCCCACCATTTTGAGATTCCAGGGGGATTCGCATGGCCCGTCAGACCCAATACATGTTTGAGAGTTATGACCAAAAACTCATCGTTTTCGTGTTTTATGGCCATTTTCATGAGTTATTGCCCATAGTTTTTGGCATCCAGGGCGATTTAAAATGAACGTATGATCCGATACATGTTTGAGGTTATGACCAAAAACTCTCCATTTTCGTGTTTTTGCCATTTTCATGAGCAATTGCCCACAATTTTGGGGTTCCAAGGCAATTTACATTTTTGAGAGTTATGACCAAGAAATCGTAGTTTTTGTGTTTTATGGATATTTTCATGATTTTTTGCCCATAGTTTTGGGGGTTCCGGGCGATTTAAAATGACTATAAGACCTAATACATGTTTGAGGGCTTCACTAAAAATTCGACATTTTTTATGGCCGTTTTCATGAGCTATTTCCCACAATTTTGAGGTTCCAAGGGGATTTACATGGCCCGTAAGACCCGATACATGTTTGAGAGTTATGACCAAAAACTCGTCGTTTTCGCGTTCTATGGCCATTTTCATGAGTTATTTCACATAGTCTTGGGGTTCCAGGGCGATTTAAAATGACCGTAAGACCCGATACATGTTTGGGGGCATGACCAAAAACTCAGAATTTTCGTGTTTTATGGCCATTTTCATGAGTTATTGCCCATAGTTTTGGTGTCCAGGGCGATTTAAAATGACCGTGTGATCCGATACATGTTTGAGGACATGACCAAAAGCTCTCCATTTTCGTGTTTTTGGCCGTTTTCACGATCTATTGCCCACAATTTTAGGGTTCCAGGGCGATTTACAAGTTTGAGATTTCTAACCAAAACTTTGTCGTTTTTGCGTTTTATGGCATTTTCATGACTAATTGCCCATAATATTGGGGTTCCAGTGCGATATAAAATGATTGCAAGATCCGATAAATGTTTGAGGGCATGACCAAAAACTCAGTATTTTCGTGTTTTATGGCCATTTTCATGAGATAAATCCCATAATTTTCGGGTTCCAGGGGTATTCACATGGCCCGTAAGACCCGATACACGTCTGAGAGTTATGACCAAAAACTCATCGTTTTCGCGTTTTATGTCCATTTTCATGAGTTATTTCCCATAGTGTTGGGGTTCCAGGGCGATCTAAAATGATCGTCAGACCCGAGACATGGTTGAGGGCATGACCAAAAACTCGGAATTTTCGTGTTTTATGGTCGTTTTCACGAGCTATTGCCCACAATTCTGGAGTTCCAATGCAATTTACATGTGTGAGAGTTATGACAAAGGAATCGTCGTTTTTGTGTTTTATGGCCATTTTCATGAGTTATTGCCTATAGTTTTAGGGTTACAAGGCGATTGAAAATGAGTATAAGACCTAATACATGTTTGACGACTCGACCAAAAACTCGACATTTATGTGTTTTATGGCCATTTTCACGAGCTATTGCCCTCAATTTTGAGATTCTAGGGGGATTCGCATGGCCCGTCAGACCCAATACATGTTTGAGAGTTTTGACAAAAAAACTCTTCTTTAAATGTTTTATGGCCATTTTCATGAGTTATTGCCCATAGTTTTTGGCATCCAGGGCGATTTAAAATGACCGTATGATCCGATACATGTTTGAGGGCATGACCAAAAACTCTCCATTTTCGTGGTTTGGCCATATTCATGAGCAATTGCCCACAGTTTTGGGGTTCCAAGGCAATTTACATTTTTGAGAGTTATGACCAAGAAATCGTCGTTTTTGTGTTTTATGGATATTTTCATTAGTTGTTTCCCATAGTTTTGGGGGTTCCAGGCGATTTAAAATGACTATAAGACCTAATACATGTTTGAGAGATTCACTAAAAAATCGACATTTTTTATGGCCGTTTTCATGAGCTATTGCCCACAATTTTGAGGTTCCAAGGGGATTCACATGGCTCGTAAGACCCGTTACACGTCTGAGAGTTATGACCAAAAACTCGTCGTTTTCGCGTTTTATGGCCATTTTCATGAGTTATTTCCCATAGTTTTGGGGTTCCAGGGCGATATAAAATGACCGCAAGACCCGAGACATGTTTGGGGGCATGACCAGAAATTCGGAATTTTCGTGTTTTATGGTCGTTTTCACGAGCTATTGCCCACAATTCTGGAGTTCCAATGCAATTTACATGTTTGAGAGTTATGAGCAAGAAATCGTCGTTTGTGTTTCATGGCCATTTTCATGAGTTATTGCCTACAGTTTTAGGGTTACAAGGCGATTGAAAATGACTATAAGACCTAATACATCTTTGACGGCTCGACCAAAAAGTCGACATTTATGTGTTTTACGGCCATTTTCACGAGCTATTGCCCATAATTTTCAGATTCCAGGGGGATACGCATGGCCCGTCAGACCCAATACATGTTTGAGAGTTATGACCAAAAACTCATCGTTTTCGTGTTTTATGGCCATTTTCATGAGTTATTGCCCATAGTTTTTGGCATCCAGGGCGATTTAAAATGAACGTATGATCCGATACATGTTTGAGGTTATGACCAAAAACTCTCCATTTTCGTGTTTTTGCCATTTTCATGAGCAATTGCCCACAATTTTGGGGTTCCAAGGCAATTTACATTTTTGAGAGTTATGACCAAGAAATCGTAGTTTTTGTGTTTTATGGATATTTTCATGAGTTGTTGCCCATAGTTTTGGGGGTTCCGGGCGATTTAAAATGACTATCAGACCTAATACATGTTTGAGGGCTTCACTAAAAATTCGACATTTTTATGGCCGTTTTCATGAGCTATTGCCCACAATTTTGAGGTTCCAAGGGGATTTACATGGCCCGTAAGACCCGATACATGTTTGACAGTTATGACCAAAAACTCGTCGTTTTCGCGTTCTATGGCCATTTTCATGAGTTATTTCACATAGTTTTGGGATTCGAGGGCGATTTAAAATGACCGTAAGACCCGATACATGTTCGGGGGCATGACCAAAAACTCAGAATTTTCGTGTTTTATGGTCGTTTTCATGAGCTATTCCCCACATTTCTGGAGTTCCAAGGCGATTTACATGTTTGAGAGTTATGAACAAGAAATCTTCGTTTGTGTTTCATGGCCATTTTCATGAGCTATTGCCCATAGTTTTGCCGTTCCAAGGGTATTGAAAATGACTATAAGACCTAATACATGTTTGAGGGCTTGACCAAAAACTCGACATGTTTGTTTTTTATGGTCGTTTTGATTAGCTATTGCTCACAATTTTGGGGTTCTAGGGGGATTCGCATGACCCGTAAGACCCGATACATGTTTGAGAGTTATGACCAAAAACTCATCGTTTTCGTGTTTTATGACCATTTTCATGAGTTATTGCCCATAGTTTGGGGGCTCCAGGGAGATTTACAATGACCGTATGATCCGATACCTGTTTGAGGACATGACCAAAAGCTGTCCATTTTCGTGTTTTTACCCGTTTTCATGATCTATTGCCCACAATTTTAGGGTTCCAAGGCGATTTACAAGTTTGATAGTTCTGACCAAAACTTTGTAGTTTTTGCGTTTTATGGCCATTTTTATGAGTTATTGCCCATAATATTGGGGTTCCAGGGCGATATAATATGATTGTAAGATCCGATACATGTTTGAGGGCATGACCAAAAACTCGGTATTTTTGTGTTTTATGGCCGTTTTCATGAGCTATTGCCCACAATTTTTGGGTTCTAGTTGTATTCACATGGCCCATAAGAGCCGATACACGTCTGAGAGTTATGACCAAAAACTCATCGTTTTCGCGTTTTATGGCCATTTTCATTAGTTATTTCCCACAGTTTTGGGATTCCATGGCGGTTTAAAATGACCGTAAGACCCGAGACATGGTTGAGGGCATGACCAAAAACTCGGAATTTTCATGTTTTATGGTCGTTTTCATGAGCTATTGCCCACAGTTCTGGAGTTTCAAGGCAATTTACATGTGTGAGAGTTATGACAAAGGAATCGTCGTTTTTGTGTTTTATGGCCATTTTCATGAGTTATTGCCTATAGTTTTGGGGTTACAAGGCGATTGAAAATGACTATAAGACCTAATACATGTTTGACGGCTCTACCAAAAACTCGACATTTATGTGTTTTATGGCCATTTTCACGAGCTATTGCCCTCAATTTTGAGATTCCAGGGGGATTCGCATGGCCCGTCAGACCCAATACATGTTTGAGAGTTATGACCAAAAACTCTTCGTTTTCGTGTTTTATGGCCATTTTCATGAGTTATTGCCCATAGTTTTTGGCATCCAGGGCGATTTAAAATGACCGTATGATCCGATACATGTTTGAGGGCATGACCAAAAACTCTCCATTTTCGTGTTTTGGCCATATTCATGAGCAATTGCCCACAGTTTTGGGGTTCCAAGGCAATTTATATTTTTGAGAGTTATGACCAAGAAATCGTCGTTTTTGTGTTTTATGGATATTTTCATGACTTGTTTCCCATAGATTTGGGGGTTCCAGGCGATTTCAATTGACTATAAGACCTAATACATGTTTGAGGGCCACAATTTTGAGGTTACAAGGGGATTCACATGCCCCGTAAGACCCGTTATACGTCTGAGAGTTATGACCAAAAACTCGTCGTTTTCGCGTTTTATGGCCATTTTCATGAGTTATTTCCATAGTTTTGGGGTTCCAGGGCGATATAAAATGACCGCAAGACCCGATACATGTTTGGGGGCATGACCAAAAACTCAGAATTTTCGTGTTTTATGGTCGTTTTCATGAGCTATTTCCCACATTTCTAGAGTTCCATGGCGATTTACATGTTTGAGAGTTATGACCAAGAAATCGTCGTTTGTGTTTCATGGCCATTTTCATGAGTTATTGCCTATAGTGTTGGGGTTACAAGGCGATTGAAAATGACTATAAGACCTAATACATGTTTGACGACTCAACCAAAAACTCGACATTTATGTGTTTTATGGCCATTTTCACGAGCTATTGCCCATAATTTTCAGATTCCAGGGGGATACGCATGGCCCGTCAGACCCAATACATGTTTGAGAGTTATGACCAAAAACTCATCGTTTTCGTGTTTTATGGCCATTTTCATGAGTTATTGCCCATAGTTTTTGGCATCCAGGGCGATTTAAAATGAACGTATGATCCGATACATGTTTGAGGTTATGACCAAAAACTCTCCATTTTCGTGTTTTTGCCATTTTCATGAGCAATTGCCCACAATTTATGGGTTCCAAGGCAATTTACATTTTTGAGAGTTATGACCAAGAAATCGTCGTTTTTGTGTTTTATGGATATTTTCATGAGTTGTTGCCCATAGTTTTGGGGGTTCCGGGCGATTTAAAATGACTATAAGACCTAATACATGTTTGAGGGCTTCACTAAAAATTCGACATTTTTATAGCCGTTTTCATGAGCTATTGCCCACAATTTTGAGGTTCCAAGGGGATTTACATGGCCCGTAAGACCCGATACATGTTTGAGAGTTATGATCTAAAACTCGTCGTTTTCGCGTTCTATGGCAATTTTAATGAGTTATTTCACATAGTTTTGGGGTTCGAGGGCGATTTAAAATGACCGTAAGACCCGATACATGTTTGGGGGCATGACCAAAAACTCAGAATTTTCGTGTTTTATGGTCGTTTTCATGAGCTATTCCCCACATTTCTGGAGTTCCAAGGTGATTTACATGTTTGAGAGTTATGAACATGAAGTATTCGTTTGTGTTTCATGGCCATTTTCATGAGTTATTGCCCATAGTTTTGCCGTTCCAAGGGTATTGAAAATGACTATAAGACCTAATACATGTTTGAGGGCTTGACGATAAACTCGACATGTTTGTTTTTTATGGTCGTTTTGATTAGCTATTGCTCACAATTTTGGGGTTCTAGGGGGATTCGCATGACCCGTAAGACCCGATACATGTTTGAGAGTTATGACCAAAAACTCATCGTTTTCGTGTTTTATGACCATTTTCATGAGTTATTGCCCCTCGTTTGGGGCTCAGGATTTAAAATGACCGTATGATCCGATACATGTTTGAGGACATGACCAAAAGCTGTCCATTTTCGTGTTTTTGCCCGTTTTCATGATCTATTGCCCACAATTTTAGGGTTCCATGGCGATTTACAAGTTTGATAGTTCAGACCAAAACTTTGCAGTTTTTGCGTTTTATGGCCATTTTCATGAGTTATTGCCCATAATATTGGGGTTCCAGGGCGATATAAAATGATTATAAGATCCGATACATGTTTGAGGGCATGACCAAAAACTCGGTATTTTTGTGTTTTATAGCCGTTTTCATGAGCTATTGCCCACAATTTTTGGGTTCTAGCTGTATTCACATGGCCCATAGGATCCGATACACGTCTGAGAGTTATGACCAAAAACTCGTCGTTTTCGCGTTTTATGGCCATTTTCATTAGTTATTTCCCATAGTTTTGGGCTTCCATGGCGATTTAAAATGACCGTAAGACCCGAGACATGGTTGAGGGCATGACCAAAAACTCGGAATTTTCATGTTTTATGGTCGTTTTCATGAGCTATTGCCCACAGTTCTGGAGTTAGAAGGCAATTTACATGTGTGAGAGTTATGACAAAGGAATCGTCGTTTTTGTGTTTTATGGCCATTTTCATGAGTTATTGCCTATAGTTTTAGGGTTACAAGGCGATTGAAAATGAGTATAAGACCTAATACATGTTTGACGACTCGACCAAAAACTCGACATTTATGTGTTTTATGGCCATTTTCACGAGCTATTGCCCTTAATTTTGAGATTCCAGGGGGATTCGCATGGCCCGTCAGACCCAATACATGTTTGAGAGTTTTGACAAAAAAACTCTTCGGTTTCGTGTTTTATGGCCATTTTCATGAGTTATTGCCCATAGTTTTTGGCATCCAGGGCGATTTAAAATGACCGTATGATCCGATACATGTTTGATTGCATGACCAAAAACTCTCCATTTTCGTGGTTTGGCCATATTCATGAGCAATTGCCCACAGTTTTGGGGTTCCAAGGCAATTTACATTTTTGAGAGTTATGACCAAGAAATCGTCGTTTTTGTGTTTTATGGATATTTTCATTAGTTGTTTCCCATAGTTTTGGGGGTTCCAGGCGATTTAAAATGACTATAAGACCTAATACATGTTTGAGAGATTCACTAAAAATTCGACATTTTTTATGGCCGTTTTCATGAGCTATTGCCCACAATTTTGAGGTTCCAAGGGGATTCACATGGCTCGTAAGACCCGTTACACGTCTGAGAGTTATGACCAAAAACTCGTCGTTTTCGCGTTTTATGGCCATTTTCATGAGTTATTTCCCATAGTTTTGGGGTTCCAGGGCGATATAAAATGACCGCAAGACCCGAGACATGTTTGGGGGCATGACCAGAAACTCGGAATTTTCGTGTTTTATGGTCGTTTTCACGAGCTATTGCCCACAATTCTGGAGTTCCAATGCAATTTACATGTTTGAGAGTTATGAGCAAGAAATCGTTTGTGTTTCATGGCCATTTTCATGAGTTATTGCCTACAGTTTTAGGGTTACAAGGCGATTGAAAATGACTATAAGCCCTAATACATCTTTGACGGCTCGACCAAAAAGTCGACATTTATGTGTTTTCTGGCCATTTTCACGAGCTATTGCCCATAATTTTGATTCGAGGGATACGCATGGCCGTCGGACCAATACATGTTTGAGAGTTATGACCAAAAACTCATCGTTTTCGTGTTTTATGGCCATTTTCATGAGTTATTGCCCATAGTTTTTGGCATCCAGGGCGATTTAAAATGAACGTATGATCCGATACATGTTTGAGGTTATGACCAAAAACTCTCCATTTTCGTGTTTTTGCCATTTTCATGAGCAATTGCCCACAATTTTGGGGTTCCAAGGCAATTTACATTTTTGAGAGTTATGACCAAGAAATCGTAGTTTTTGTCTTTTGTGGATATTTTCATGAGTTGTTGCCCATAGTTTTGGGTGTTCCGGGCGATTTAAAATGACTATAAGACCTAATACATGTTTGAGGGCTTCACTAAAAATTCGACATTTTTATGGCCGTTTTCATGAGCTATTGCCCACAATTTTGAGGTTCCAAGGGGATTTACATGGCCCGTAAGACCCGATACATGTTTGACAGTTATGACCAAAAACTCGTCGTTTTCGCGTTCTATGGCCATTTTCATGAGTTATTTCACATAGTTTTGGGGTTCGAGGGCGATTTAAAATGACCGTAAGACCCGATACATGTTCGGGGGCATGACCAAAAACTCAGAATTTTCGTGTTTTATGGTCGTTTTCATGAGCTATTCCCCACATTTCTGGAGTTCCAAGGCGATTTACATGTTTGAGAGTTATGAACAAGAAATCTTCGTTTGTGTTTCATGGCCATTTTCATGAGCTATTGCCCATAGTTTTGCCGTTCCAAGGGTATTGAAAATGACTATAAGACCTAATACATGTTTGAGGGCTTGACCAAAAACTCGACATGTTTGTTTTTTATGGTCGTTTTGATTAGCTATTGCTCACAATTTTGGGGTTCTAGGGGGATTCGCATGACCCGTAAGACCCGATACATGTTTGAGAGTTATGACCAAAAACTCATCGTTTTCGTGTTTTATGACCATTTTCATGAGTTATTGCCCATAGTTTGGGGGCTCCAGGGAGATTTAAAATGACCGTATGATCCGATACTTGTTTGAGGACATGACCAAAAGCTGTCCATTTTCGTGTTTTTGCCCGTTTTCATGATCTATTGCCCACAATTTTAGGGTTCCATGGCGATTTACAAGTTTGATAGTTCAGACCAAAACTTTGCAGTTTTTGCGTTTTATGGCCATTTTCATGAGTTATTGCCCATAATATTGGGGTTCCAGGGCGATATAAAATGATTGTAAGATCCGATACATGTTTGAGGGCATGACCAAAAACTCGGTATTTTTGTGTTTTATGGCCGTTTTCATGAGCTATTGCCCACAATTTTTGGGTTCTAGCTGTATTCACATGGCCCATAAGAGCCGATACACGTCTGAGAGTTATGACCAAAAACTCATCGTTTTCGCGTTTTATGGCCATTTTCATTAGTTATTTCCCACAGTTTTGGGATTCCATGGCGGTTTAAAATGACCGTAAGACCCGAGACATGGTTGAGGGCATGACCAAAAACTCGGAATTTTCATGTTTTATGGTCGTTTTCATGAGCTATTGCCCACAGTTTTGGAGTTTCAAGGCAATTTACATGTGTGAGAGTTATGACAAAGGAATCGTCGTTTTTGTGTTTTATGGCCATTTTCATGAGTTATTGCCTATAGTTTTAGGGTTACAAGGCGATTGAAAATGACTATAAGACCTAATACATGTTTGACGACTCGACCAAAAACTCGACATTTATGTGTTTTATGGCCATTTTCACGAGCTATTGCCCTCAATTTTGAGATTCCAGGGGGATTCGCATGGCCCGTCAGACCCAATACATGTTTGAGAGTTATGACCAAAAACTCTTCGTTTTCGTGTTTTATGGCCATTTTCATGAGTTATTGCCCATAGTTTTTGGCATCCAGGGCGATTTAAAATGACCGTATGATCCGATACATGTTTGAGGGCATGACCAAAAACTCTCCATTTTCGTGTTTTGGCCATATTCATGAGCAATTGCCCACAGTTTTGGGGTTCCAAGGCAATTTACATTTTTGAGAGTTATGACCAAGAAATCGTCGTTTTTGTGTTTTATGGATATTTTCATGAGTTGTTTCCCATAGATTTGGGGGTTCCAGGCGATTTCAAATGACTATAAGACCTAAAACATGTTTGAGGGCCACAATTTTGAGGTTCCAAGGGGATTCACATGGCCCGTAAGACCCGTTACACGTCTGAGAGTTATGACCAAAAACTCGTCGTTTTCGCGTTTTATGGCCATTTTCATGAGTTATTTCCATAGTTTTGGGGTTCCAGGGCGATATAAAATGACCGCAAGACCCGATACATGTTGTGGGGCATGACCAAAAACTCAGAATTTTCGTGTTTTATGGTCGTTTTCATGAGCTATTGCCCACATTTCTAGAGTTCCATGGCGATTTACATGTTTGAGAGTTATGACCAAGAAATCGTCGTTTGTGTTTCATGGCCATTTTCATGAGTTATTGCCTATAGTGTTGGGGTTACAATTCGATTGAAAATGACTATAAGACCTAATACATGTTTGACGACTCAACCAAAAACTCGACATTTATGTGTTTTATGGCCATTTTCACGAGCTATTGCCCACAATTTTGAGATTCCAGGGGGATTCGCATGGCCCGTTAGACCCAATACATGTTTGAGAGTTATGACCAAAAACTCATCGTTTTCGTGTTTTATGGCCATTTTCATGAGTTATTGCCCATAGTTTTTGGCATCCAGGGCGATTTAAAATGAACGTATGATCCGATACATGTTTGAGGTTATGACCAAAAACTCTCCATTTTCGTGTTTTTGCCATTTTCATGAGCAATTGCCCACAATTTATGGGTTCCAAGGCAATTTACATTTTTGAGAGTTATGACCAAGAAATCGTAGTTTTTGTGTTTTATGGATATTTTCATGAGTTGTTGCCCATAGTTTTGGGGGTTCCGGGCGATTTAAAATGACTATAAGACCTAATACATGTTTGAGGGCTTCACTAAAAATTCGACATTTTTATGGCCGTTTTCATGAGCTATTGCCCACAATTTTGAGGTTCCAAGGGGATTTACATGGCCCGTAAGACCCGATACATGTTTGAGAGTTATGATCTAAAACTCGTCGTTTTCGCGTTCTATGGCAATTTTAATGAGTTATTTCACATAGTTTTGGGGTTCGAGGGCGATTTAAAATGACCGTAAGACCCGATACATGTTTGGGGGCATGACCAAAAACTCAGAATTTTCGTGTTTTATGGTCGTTTTCATGAGCTATTCCCCACATTTCTGGAGTTCCAAGGCGATTTACATGTTTGAGAGTTATGAACATGAAATATTCGTTTGTGTTTCATGGCCATTTTCATGAGTTATTGCCCATAGTTTTGCCGTTCCAAGGGTATTGAAAATGACTATAAGACCTAATACATGTTTGAGGGCTTGACGATAAACTCGACATGTTTGTTTTTTATGGTCGTTTTGATTAGATATTGCTCACAATTTTGGGGTTCTAGGGGGATTCGCATGACCCGTAAGACCCGATACATGTTTGAGAGTTATGACCAAAAACTCATCGTTTTCGTGTTTTATGACCATTTTCATGAGTTATTGCCCATAGTTTGGGGGCTCCAGGGAGATTTAAAATGACCGTATGATCTGATACATGTTTGAGGACATGACCAAAAGCTCTCCATTTTCGTGTTTTTGCCCGTTTTCATGATCTATTGCCCACAATTTTAGGGTTCCAAGGCATTTACAAGTTTGATAGTTCTGACCAAAACTTTGCAGTTTTTGCGTTTTATGGCCATTTTCATGAGTTATTGCCCATAATATTGGGGTTCCAGGGCGATATAAAATGATTGTAAGATCCGATACATGTTTGAGGGCATGACCAAAAACTCGGTATTTTTGTGTTTTATGGCCGTTTTCAAGAGCTATTGCCCACAATTTTCGGGTTCCAGCTGTATTCACATGGCCCATAAGAGCCGATACACGTCTGAGAGTTATGACCAAAAACTCGTCGTTTTCGCGTTTTATGGCCATTTTCATTAGTTATTTCCCACAGTTTTGGGGTTCCATGGCGGTTTAAAATGACCGTAAGACCCGAGACATGGTTGAGGGCATGACCAAAAACTCGGAATTTTCATGTTTTATGGTCGTTTTCATGAGCTATTGCCCACAGTTTTGGAGTTTCAAGGCAATTTACATGTGTGAGAGTTATGACAAAGGAATCGTCGTTTTTGTGTTTTATGGCCATTTTCATGAGTTATTGCCTATAGTTTTAGGGTTACAAGGCGATTGAAAATGACTATAAGACCTAATACATGTTTGACGACTCGACCAAAAACTCGACATTTATGTGTTTTATGGCCATTTTCACGAGTTATTGCCCTCAATTTTGAGATTCCAGGGGGATTCGCATGGCCTGTCAGACCCAATACATGTTTGAGAGTTATGACCAAAAACTCTTCGTTTTCGTGTTTTATGGCCATTTTCATGAGTTATTGCCCATAGTTTTTGGCATCCAGGGCGATTTAAAATGACCGTATGATCCGATACATGTTTGAGGGCATGACCAAAAACTCTCCATTTTCGTGTTTTGGCCATATTGATGAGCAATTGCCCACAGTTTTGGGGTTCCAAGGCAATTTACATTTTTGAGAGTTATGACCAAGAAATCGTCGTTTTTGTGTTTTATGGATATTTTCATGACTTGTTTCCCATAGATTTGGGGGTTCCAGGCGATTTCAATTGACTATAAGACCTAATACATGTTTGAGGGCCACAATTTTGAGGTTCCAAGGGGATTCACATGGCCCGTAAGACCCGTTATCGTCACGAGAGTTATGACCAAAACTAAATCGTTTGCGTTTATGGCCATTTTCATGAGTTATTTCCATAGTTTTGGGGTTCCAGGGCGATATAAAATGACCGCAAGACCCGATACATGTTTCGGGGCATGACCAAAAACTCAGAATTTTCGTGTTTTATGGTCGTTTTCATGAGCTATTGCCCACATTTCTAGAGTTCCATGGCGATTTACATGTTTGAGAGTTATGACCAAGAAATCGTCGTTTGTGTTTCATGGCCATTTTCATGAGTTATTGCCTATAGTGTTGGGGTTACAAGGCGATTGAAAATGACTATAAGACCTAATACATGTTTGACGACTCAACCAAAAACTCGATATTTATGTGTTTTATGGCCATTTTCACGAGCTATTGCCCACAATTTTGAGATTCCAGGGGGATTCGCATGGCCCGTTAGACCCAATACATGTTTGAGAGTTATGACCAAAAACTCATCGTTTTCGTGTTTTATGGCCATTTTCATGAGTTATTGCCCATAGTTTTTGGCATCCAGGGCGATTTAAAATGAACGTATGATCCGATACATGTTTGAGGTTATGACCCAATACTCTCCATTTTCGTGTTTTTGCCATTTTCATGAGCAATTGCCCACAATTTATGGGTTCCAAGGCAATTTACATTTTTGAGAGTTATGACCAAGAAATCGTAGTTTTTGTGTTTTATGGATATTTTCATGAGTTGTTGCCCATAGTTTTGGGGTTCCGGCGATTTAAAATGACTATAAGACCTAATACATGTTTGAGGGCTTCACTAAAAATTCGACATTTTTATGGCCGTTTTCATGAGCTATTGCCCACAATTTTGAGGTTCCAAGGGGATTTACATGGCCCGTAAGACCCCATACATGTTTGAGAGTTATGATCTAAAACTCGTCGTTTTCGCGTTCTATGGCAATTTTAATGAGTTATTTCACATAGTTTTGGGGTTCGAGGGCGATTTAAAATGACCGTAAGACCCGATACATGTTTGGGGTCATGACCAAAAACTCAGAATTTTCGTGTTTTATGGTCGTTTTCATGAGCTATTCCCCACATTTCTGGAGTTCCAAGGCGATTTACATGTTTGAGAGTTATGAACAAGAAATCTTCGTTTGTGTTTCATAGCCATTTTCATGAGTTATTGCCCATAGTTTTGCCGTTCCAAGGGTATTGAAAATGACTATAAGACCTAATACATGTTTGAGGGCTTGACGATAAACTCGACATGTTTGTTTTTTATGGTCGTTTTGATTAGATATTGCTCACAATTTTGGGGTTCTAGGGGGATTCGCATGACCCGTAAGACCCGATACATGTTTGAGAGTTATGACCAAAAACTCATCGTTTTCGTGTTTTATGACCATTTTCATGAGTTATTGCCCATAGTTTGGGGGCTCCAGGGAGATTTAAAATGACCGTATGATCCGATACATGTTTGAGGACATGACCAAAAGCTCTCCATTTTCGTGTTTTTGCCCGTTTTCATGATCTATTGCCCACAATTTTAGGGTTCCAAGGCGATTTACAAGTTTGATAGTTCTGACCAAAACTTTGTAGTTTTTGCGTTTTGTGGCCATTTTCATGAGTTATTGCCCATAGTTTTTGGCATCCAGGCGATTTAAAATGACCGTATGATCCGATACATGTTTGAGGGCATGACCAAAAACTCTACATTTTCGTGTTTTGGCCATATTCATGAGCAATTGCCCACAGTTTTGGGGTTCCAAGGCAATTTACATTTTTGAGAGTTATGACCAAGAAATCGTCGTTTTTGTGTTTTATGGATATTTTCATGAGTTGTTTCCCATAGATTTGGGGGTTCCAGGCGATTTCAAATGACTATAAGACCTAAAACATGTTTGAGGGCCACAATTTTGAGGTTCCAAGGGGATTCACATGGCCCGTAAGACCCGTTACACGTCTGAGAGTTATGACCAAAAACTCGTCGTTTTCGCGTTTTATGGCCATTTTCATGAGTTATTTCCATAGTTTTGGGGTTCCAGGGCGATATAAAATGACCGCAAGACCCGATACATGTTTGGGGGCATGACCAAAAACTCAGAATTTTCGTGTTTTATGGTCGTTTTCATGAGCTATTGCCCACATTTCTAGAGTTCCATGGCGATTTACATGTTTGAGAGTTATGACCAAGAAATCGTCGTTTGTGTTTCATGGCCATTTTCATGAGTTATTGCCTATAGTGTTGGGGTTACAAGGCGATTGAAAATGACTATAAGACCTAATACATGTTTGACGACTCAACCAAAAACTCGACATTTATGTGTTTTATGGCCATTTTCACGAGCTATTGCCCACAATTTTGAGATTCCAGGGGGATTCGCATGACCCGTTAGACCCAATACATGTTTGAGAGTTATGACCAAAAACTCATCGTTTTCGTGTTTTATGGCCATTTTCTTGAGTTATTGCCCATAGTTTTTGGCATCCGGGGCGATTTAAAATGAACGTATGATCCGATACATGTTTGAGGTTATGACCAAAAACTCTCCATTTTCGTGTTTTTGCCATTTTCATGAGCAATTGCCCACAATTTTGGGGTTCCAAGGCAATTTACATTTTTGAGATTTATGACCAAGAAATCGTAGTTTTTGTGTTTTATGGATATTTTCATGAGTTGTTGCCCATAGTTTTGGGGGTTCCGGGCGATTTAAAATGACTATAAGACCTAATACATGTTTGAGGGCTTCACTAAAAATTCGACATTTTTATGGCCGTTTTCATGAGCTATTGCCCACAATTTTGAGGTTCCAAGGGGATTTACATGGCGTGGACCCGATACATGTTTGAGAGTTATGATCTAAAACTCGTCGTTTTCGCGTTCTATGGCAATTTTAATGAGTTATTTCACATAGTTTTGGGGTTCGGGGGCAATTTAAAATGACCGTCAGACCCGATACATGTTTGGGGGCATGACCAAAAACTCAGAATTTTCGTGTTTTATGGTCGTTTTCATGAGCTATTCCCCACATTTCTGGAGTTCCAAGGCGATTTACATGTTTGAGAGTTATGAACAAGAAATCTTCGTTTGTGTTTCATGGCCATTTTCATGAGTTATTGCCCATAGTTTTGCCATTCCAAGGGTATTGAAAATGACTATAAGACCTAATACATGTTTGAGGGCTTGACGATAAACTCGACATGTTTGTTTTTTATGGTCGTTTTGATTAGCTATTGCTCACAATTTTGGGGTTCTAGGGGGATTCGCATGACCCGTAAGACCCGATACATGTTTGAGAGTTATGACCAAAAACTCAGAGTTTTTGTGTTTTATGACCATTTTCATGAGTTATTGCCCATAGTTTGGGGGCTCCAGGGAGATTTAAAATGACCGTATGATCCGATACATGTTTGAGGACATGACCAAAAGCTCTCCATTTTCGTGTTTTTGCCCGTTTTAATTATCTATTGCCCACAATTTTAGGGTTCCAAGGCGATTTACAAGTTTGATAGTTCTGACCAAAACTTTGTAGTTTTTTGCGTTTTATGGCCATTTTTATGAGTTATTGCCCATAATATTGGGGTTCCAGGGCGATATAAAATGATTGTAAGATCCGATACATGTTTGAGGGCATGACCAAAAACTCGGTATTTTTGTGTTTTATGGCCGTTTTCATGAGCTATTGCCCACAATTTTTGGGTTCCAGCTGTATTCACATGGCCCATAAGACCCGATACACGTTTGAGAGTGATGACCAAAAACTCGTCGTTTTCGCGTTTTATGGCCATTTTCATGAGTTATTTCCCATAGTTTTGGGCTTCCATGGCGATTTAAAATGACCGTAGGACCCGAGACATGGTTGAGGGCATGACCAAAAACTCGGAATATTCATGTTTTATGGTCGTTTTCATGAGCTATTGCCCACAGTTCTGGAGTTCCAAGGCAATTTACATGTGTGAGAGTTATGACAAAGGAATCGTCGTTTTTGTGTTTTATGGCCATTTTCATGAGTTATTGCCTATAGTTTCAGGGTTACAAGGCGATTGAAAATGACTATAAGACCTAATACATGTTTGACGACTCGACCAAAAACTCGACATTTATGTGTTTTATGGCCATTTTCACGAGCTATTGCCCTCAATTTTGAGATTCCAGGGGGATTCGCATGGCCCGTCAGACCCAATACATGTTTGAGAATTATGACAAAAAACTCTTCGTTTTCGTGTTTTATGGCCATTTTCATGAGTTATTGCCCATAGTTTTTGGCATCCAGGGCGATTTAAAATGACCGTATGATCCGACACATGTTTGAGGGCATGACCAAAAACTCTCCATTATCGTGTTTTGGCCATATTCATGAGCAATTGCCCACAGTTTTGGGGTTCCAAGGCAATTTACATTTTTGATAGTTCTGACCAAAACTTTGTAGTTTTTGCGTTATATGGCCATTTTCATGAGTTATTGCCCATAATATTGGGGTTCCAGGGCGATATAAAATGATTGTAAGATCCGATACATGTTTGTGGGCATGACCAAAAACTCTCCATTTTCGTGTTTTGGCCATATTCATGAGCAATTGCCCACAGTTTTGGGGTTCCAAGGCAATTTACATTTTTGAGAGTTATGACCAAGAAATCGTCGTTTTTGTGTTTTATGGATATTTTCATGAGTTGTTTCCCATAGTTTTGGGGGTTCCAGGCGATTTAAAATGACTATAACACCTAATACATGTTTGAGTGCTTCACTAAAAATTCGACATTTTTTTATGGCCGTTTTCATGAGCTATTGCCCACAATTTTGAGGTTCCAAGGGGATTCACATGGCCCGTAAGACCCGATACATGTTTGAGAGTTATGACCAAAAACTCGTCGTTTTCGCGTTTTATGGCCATTTTCATGAGTTATTTCTAATAGTTTTGGGGTTCCAGGGCGATATAAAATAACCGTAAGACCGATTCATGTTTGGGGGCATGACCAAAAACTCAGAATTTTCGTGTTTTATGGTCGTTTTCATGAGCTATTTCCCACATTTCTAGAGTTCCAAGGTGATTTACATGTTTGAGAGTTATGACCAAGAAATCGTCGTTTGTGTTTCATGGCCATTTTCATGAGTTATTGCCCATAGTTTTGCCGTTCCAAGGGTATTGAAAATGACTATAAGACCTAATACATGTTTGAGGGCTTGACCAAAAACTCGACATGTTTGTTTTTTATGGTCATTTTTATTAGCTATTGCTCACAATTTTGGAGTGCTAGGGGTAGTCGCATGGCCCGTAAGATCCGATACATGTTTGAGAGTTATGACCAAAAACTCATCGTTTTCGTGTTTTATGGCCATTTTCATGAGTTATTGCCCATAGTTTTTGGCATCCAGGGCGATTTAAAATGAACGTATGATCCGATACATGTTTGAGGTTATGAGCAAAAACTCTCCATTTTTGTGTTTTTGCCATTTTCATGAGCAATTTCCCACAATTTTGGGGTTCCAAGGCAATTTACATTTTTGAGAGTTATGACCAAGAAATCGTAGTTTTTGTGTTTTATGGATATTTTCATGAGTTTTTGCCCATAGTTTTGGGTGTTCCGGGCGATTTAAAATGACTATAAGACCTAATACATGTTTGAGGGCTTCACTAAAAATTCGACATTTTTTTGGCCGTTTCACAATTTTGAGGTTCCAAGGGGATTTACATGGCCCGTAAGACCCGATACATGTTTGAGAGTTATGACCAAAAACTCGTCGTTTTCGCGTTCTATGGCCATTTTCATGAGTTATTTCACATAGTTTTGGGGTTCGAGGGCGATTTAAAATGACCGTAAGACCCGATACATGTTTGGGGGAATGACCAAAAACTCAGAATTTTCGTGTTTTATGGTCGTTTTCATGAGCTATTCCCCACATTTCTGGAGTTCCATGGCGATTTACATGTTTGAGAGTTATGAACAAGAAATCTTCGTTTGTGTTTCATGGCCATTTTCATGAGTTATTGCCCATAGTTTTGCCATTCCAAGGGTATTGAAAATGACTATAAGACCTAATACATGTTTGAGGGCTTGACCAAAAACTCGACATGTTTGTTTTTTATGGTCGTTTTGATTAGCTATTGCTCACAATTTTGGGGTTCTAGGGGGATTCGCATGACCCGTAAGACCCGATACATGTTTGAGAGTTATGACCAAAAACTCATCGTTTTCGTGTTTTATGACCATTTTCATGAGTTATTGCCCATAGTTTGGGGGCTCCAAGGAGATTTAAAATGACCGTATGATCTGATACATGTTTGAGGACATGACCAAAAGCTCTCCATTTTCGTGTTTTTGGCCGTTTTCATGATCTGTTGCCCACAATTTTAGGGTTCCAAGGCGATTTACAAGTTTGATAGTTCTGACCAAAACTTTGCAGTTTTTGCGTTTTATGGCCATTTTCATGAGTTATTGCCCATAATATTGGGGTTCCAGGGCGATATAAAATGATTGTAAGATCCGATACATGTTTGAGGGCATGACCAAAAACTTGGTATTTTTGTGTTTTATGGCCGTTTTCATGAGCTATTGCCCACAATTTTCGGGTTCCAGCTGTATTCACATGGCCCATAAGACCCGATACACGTCTGAGAGTTATGACCAAAAACTTGTCGTTTTCGCGTTTTATGGCCATTTTCATGAGTTATTTCCCATAGTTTTGGGGTTCCATGGCGATTTAAAATGACTGTAAGACCCGAGACATGGTTGAGGGCATGACCAAAAACTCGGAATTTTCATGTTTTATGGTCGTTTTCATGAGCTATTTCCCACAGTTCTGGAGTTCCAAGGCAATTTAAATGTGTAAGAGTTATGACAATGGAATCGTCGTTTTTGTGTTTTATGGCCATTTTCATGAGTTATTGCGTATAGTTTTAGGGTTACAAGGCGATAGAAAATGACTATAAGACCTAATACATGTTTGACGACTCGACCAAAAACTCGACATTTATGTGTTTTATGGCCATTTTCACGAGCTATTGCCCTCAATTTTGAGATTCCAGGGGGATTCGCATGGCCCATCAGACACAATATATGTTTGAGAGTTATGACCAAAAACTCTTCGTTTTCGTGTTTTATGGCCATTTTCATGAGTTATTGCCCATAGTTTTTGGCATCCAGGGCGATTTAAAATGACTGTATGATCCGATACATGTTTGAGGGCATGACCAAAAACTCTCCATTTTCGTGTTTTGGCCATATTCATGAGCAATTGCCCACAGTTTTGGGGTTCCAAGGCAATTTACATTTTTGAGAGTTATGACCAAGAAATCGTCGTTTTTGTGTTTTATGGATATTTTCATGAGTTGTTTCCCATAGTTTTGGGGGGCAGGCGATTTAAAATGACTATAACACCTAATACATGTTTGAGTGCTTCACTAAAAATTCGACATTTTTGATGGCCTTTTTCATGAGCTATTGCCCACAATTTTGAGGTTCCAAGGGGATTCACATGGCCCGTAAGACCCGATACATGTTTGAGAGTTATGACCAAAAACTCGTCGTTCTCGCGTTTTATGGCCATTTTCATGAGTTATTTCTCATAGTTTTGGGGTTCCAGGGCGATATAAAATAACCGTAAGACCGATTCATGTTTGGGGGCATGACCAAAAACTCAGAATTTTCGTGTTTTATGGTCGTTTTCATGAGCTATTGCCCACATTTCTAGAGTTCCAAGGCGATTTACATGTTTGAGAGTTATGACCAAGAAATCGTCGTTTGTGTTTCATGGCCATTTTCATGAGTTATTGCCCATAGTTTTGCCGTTCCAAGGGTATTGAAAATGACTATAAGACCTAATACATGTTTGAGGGCTTGACCAAAAACTCGACATGTTTGTTTTTTATGGTCATTTTTATTAGCTATTGCTCACAATTTTGGAGTGCTAAGGGTATTCGCATGGCCCGTAAGACCCGATACATGTTTGAGAGTTATGACCAAAAACTCATCGTTTTCGTGTTTTATGGCCATTTTCATGAGTTATTGCCCATACTTTTCGGGTTTCAGGGCGATTTAAAATGACCGTATGAACTGATACATGTTTGATGACATGACCAAAAACTCTCCATTTTCTTGTTTTTGGCCGTTTTCATGATCTATTGCCCACAATTTTAGGGTTCCAAGGCGATTTACAAGTTTGAGATTTCTGACCAAAACCTTGTCGTTTTTGTGTTTTATGGCCATTTTAATGAGTTATTGCCCATAATAATGGGGTTCCAGGGCGATATAAAATGATTGTAAGATCCGATACATGTTTGAGGGCATGACCAAAAACTCGGTATTTTCGTGTTTTATGGTCGTTTTCATGAGCTATTGCCCACAATTTTGAGGTTCCAAGGGGATTTACATGGCCCGTAAGACCCGATACATGTTTGAGAGTTATGACCAAAAACTCGTCGTTTTCGCGTTCTATGGCCATTTTCATGAGTTATTTCACATAGTTTTGGGGTTCGAGGGCGATTTAAAATGACCGTAAGACCCGATACATGTTTGGGGGCATGACCAAAAACTCAGAATTTTCGTGTTTTATGGCCGTTTTCATGAGCTATTCCCCACATTTCTGGAGTTCCAAGGCGATTTACATGTTTGAGAGTTATGACCAAGAAATCGTCGTTTGTGTTTCATGGCCATTTTCATGAGTTATTGCCCATAGTTTTGCGGTTCCAAGGGTATTGAAAATGACTATAAGTCTAATACATGTTTGAGGGCTTGACCTAAAAATCGACATGTTTGTTTTTTATGGTCGTTTTGATTAGCTATTGCTCACAATTTTGGGTTTCTAGGGGGATTCGCATGACCCGCAAGACCCGATACATGTTTGAGAGTTATGACCAAAAACTCATCGTTTTCGTGTTTTATGACCATTTTCATGAGTTATTGCCCATAGTTTGGGGGCTCCAAGGAGATTTAAAATGACCGTATGATCTGATACATGTTTGAGGACATGACCAAAAGCTCTCCATTTTCGTGTTTTTGGCCGTTTTCATGATCTATTGCCCACAATTTTAGGGTTCCAAGGCGATTTACAAGTTTGATAGTTCAGACCAAAACTTTGCAGTTTTTGCGTTATATGGCCATTTTCATGAGTTATTGCCCATAATATTGGGGTTCCAGGACGATATAAAATGATTGTAAGATCCGATACATGTTTGTGGGCATGACCAAAAACTCGGTATTTTTGTGTTTTATGGCCGTTTTCATGAGCTATTGCCCACAATTTTTGGGTTCCAAGTATTCACATGGCCCATAAGACCCGATACACGTCTGAGAGTTATGACCAAAACTTGTCGTTTCTGTTTATGGCCATTTTCATGAGTTATTTCCCATAGTTTTGGGGTTCCATGGCGATTTAAAATGACCGTAAGACCCAGAAATGGTTGAGGGCATGACCAAAACTCGAATTTTCATGTTTTATGGTCGCTTTTCATGAGCTATTCCCAGTTACTGAGTTCCAAGGCAATTTACATGTGTGAGAGTTATGACAAAGGAATCGTCGTTTTTGTGTTTTATGGCCATTTTCATGAGTTATTGCCTATAATTTTAGGGTTACAAGGCGATAGAAAATGACTATAAGACCTAATACATGTTTGACGACTCGACCAAAAACTCGATATTTATGTGTTTTATGGCCATTTTCACGAGCTATTGCCCTCAATTTTGAGATTCCAGGGGGATTCGCATGGCCCGTCAGACCCAATATATGTTTGAGAGTTATGACCAAAAACTCTTCGTTTTCGTGTTTTATGGCCATTTTCATGAGTTATTTCCCATAGTTTTTGGCATCCAGGGCGATTTAAAATGACCATATGATCCGATACATGTTTGAGGGCATGACCAAAAACTCTCCATTTTCGTGTTTTGGCCATATTCATGAGCAATTGCCCACAGTTTTGGGGTTCCAAGGCAATTTACATTTTTGAGAGTTATGACCAAGAAATCGTCATTTTTGTGTTTTATGGATATTTTCATGAGTTGTTTCCCATAGTTTTGGGGGTTCCAGACAATTTAAAATGACTATAACACCTAATACATGTTTGAGTGCTTCACTAAAAATTCGACATTTTTTATGGCCGTTTTCATGAGCTATTGCCCACAATTTTGAGGTTCCAAGGGGATTCACATGGCCCGTAAGACCCGATACATGTTTGAGAGTTATGACCAAAAACTCGTCGTTCTCGCGTTTTATGGCCATTTTCATGAGTTATTTCTCATAGTTTTGGGGTTCCAGGGCGATATAAAATAACCGTAAGACCCGATACATGTTTGGGGGCATGACCAAAAACTCAGAATTTTCGTGTTTTATGGTCGTTTTCATGAGCTATTGCCCACATTTCTAGAATTCCAAGGCGATTTACATGTTTGAGAGTTATGACCAAGAAATCGTCGTTTGTGTTTCATGGCCATTTTCATGAGTTATTGCCCATATTTTTGCCGTTCCAAGGGTATTGAAAATGACTATAAGACCTAATACATGTTTGAGGGCTTGACCAAAAACTCGACATGTTTGTTTTTTATGGTCATTTTTATTAGCTATTGCTCACAATTTTGGAGTGCTAGGGGTATTCGCATGGCCCGTAAGACCCGATACATGTTTGAGAGTTATGACCAAAAACTCATCGTTTTCGTGTTTTATGGCCATTTTCATGAGTTATTGCCCATACTTTTCGGGTTTCAGGGCGATTTAAAATGACCGTATGAACTGATACATGTTTGATGACATGACCAAAAACTCTCCATTTTCTTGTTTTTGGCCGTTTTCATGATCTATTGCCCACAATTTTAGGGTTCCAAGGCGATTTACAAGTTTGAGATTTCTGACCAAAACCTTGTCGTTTTTGTGTTTTATGGCCATTTTCATGAGTTATTGCCCATAATAATGGGGTTCCAGGGCGATATAAAATGATTGTAAGATCCGATACATGTTTGAGGGCATGACCAAAAACTCGGTATTTTCGTGTTTTATGGTCGTTTTCATGAGCTATTGCCCACAATTTTGAGGTTCCAAGGGGATTCACATGGCCCGTAAGACCCGATACATGTTTGAGAGTTATGACCAAAAACTCGTCGTTTTCGCGTTTTATGGCTATTTTCATGAGTTTTTCCCACAGTTTTAGGGTTCCAGGGCAATTTAAAATAACCGTAAGACCCGATACATGTTTGGGGGCATGACCAAAAAATCAGAATTTTCGTGTTTTATGGCCGTTTTCATGAGCTATTGCCCATATTTCTGGAGTTCCAAGGCGATTTACATGTTTGAGAGTTATGACCAAGAAATCGTCGTTTGTGTTTCATGGCCATTTTCATGAGTTATTGCCCATAGTTTTGCGGTTCCAAGGGTATTGAAAATGACTATAAGTCTAATACATGTTTGAGGGCTTGACCTAAAACTCGACATGTTTGTTTTTTATGGTCGTTTTCATTAGCTATTGCTCACAATTTTGGGTTTCTAGGGGGATTCGCATGACCCGTAAGACCCGATACATGTTTGAGAGTTATGACCAAAAACTCATCGTTTTCGTGTTTTATGACCATTTTCATGAGTTATTGCCCATAGTTTGGGGGCTCCAAGGAGATTTAAAATGACCGTATGATCTGATACATGTTTGAGGACATGACCAAAAGCTCTCCATTTTCGTGTTTTTGGCCGTTTTCATGATCTATTGCCCATAATTTTAGGGTTCCAAGGCGATTTACAAGTTTGATAGTTCTGACCAAAACTTTGCAGTTTTTGCGTTATATGGCCATTTTCATGAGTTATTGCCCATAATATTGGGGTTCCAGGACGATATAAAATGATTGTAAGATCCGATACATGTTTGTGGGCATGACCAAAAACTCGGTATTTTTGTGTTTTATGGCCGTTTTCATGAGCTATTGCCCACAATTTTTGGGTTCCAGCTGTATTCACATGGCCCATAAGACCCGATACACGTCTGAGAGTTATGACCAAAAACTTGTCGTTTTCGCGTTTTATGGCCATTTTCATGAGTTATTTCCCATAGTTTTGGGGTTCCATGGCGATTTAAAATGACCGTAAGACCCGAGAAATGGTTGAGGGCATGACCAAAAACTCGGAATTTTCATGTTTTATGGTCGTTTTCATGAGCTATTTCCCACAGTTCTGGAGTTCCAAGGCAATTTACATGTGTGAGAGTTATGACAAAGGAATCGTCGTTTTTGTGTTTTATGGCCATTTTCATGAGTTATTGCCTATAATTTTAGGGTTACAAGGCGATAGAAAATGACTATAAGACCTAATACATGTTTGACGACTCGACCAAAAACTCGATATTTATGTGTTTTATGGCCATTTTCACGAGCTATTGCCCTCAATTTTGAGATTCCAGGGGGATTCGCATGGCCCGTCAGACCCAATACATGTTTGAGAGTTATGACCAAAAACTCTTCGTTTTCGTGTTTTATGGCCATTTTCATGAGTTATTTCCCATAGTTTTTGGCATCCAGGGCGATTTAAAATGACCATATGATCCGATACATGTTTGAGGGCATGACCAAAAACTCTCCATTTTCGTGTTTTGGCCATATTCATGAGCAATTGCCCACAGTTTTGGGGTTCCAAGGCAATTTACATTTTTGAGAGTTATGACCAAGAAATCGTCATTTTTGTGTTTTATGGATATTTTCATGAGTAGTTTCCCATAGTTTTGGGGGTTCCAGACGATTTAAAATGACTATAACACCTAATACATGTTTGAGTGCTTCACTAAAAATTCGACATTTTTTATGGCCGTTTTCATGAGCTATTGCCCACAATTTTGAGGTTCCAAGGGGATTCACATGGCCCGTAAGACCCGATACATGTTTGAGAGTTATGACCAAAAACTCATCGTTCTCGCGTTTTATGGCCATTTTCATGAGTTATTTCTCATAGTTTTGGGGTTCCAGGGCGATATAAAATAACCGTAAGACCCGATACATGTTTGGGGGCATGACCAAAAACTCAGAATTTTCGTGTTTTATGGTCGTTTTCATGAGCTATTGCCCACATTTCTAGAATTCCAAGGCGATTTACATGTTTGAGAGTTATGACCAAGAAATCGTCGTTTGTGTTTCATGGCCATTTTCATGAGTTATTGCCCATAGTTTTGCCGTTCCAAGGGTATTGAAAATGACTATAAGACCTAATACATGTTTGAGGGCTTGACCAAAAACTCGACATGTTTGTTTTTTATGGTCATTTTTATTAGCTATTGCTCACAATTTTGGAGTGCTAGGGGTATTCGCATGGCCCGTAAGACCCGATACATGTTTGAGAGTTATGACCAAAAACTCATCGTTTTCGTGTTTTATGGCCATTTTCATGAGTTATTGCCCATACTTTTCGGGTTTCAGGGCGATTTAAAATGACCGTATGAACTGATACATGTTTGAT
This sequence comes from Avena longiglumis, assembly GCA_030063025.1. NCBI lineage: Eukaryota > Viridiplantae > Streptophyta > Magnoliopsida > Poales > Poaceae > Avena > Avena longiglumis. The sequence continues at coordinate 151,397 of CP125979.1, forward strand.
GACATGACCAAAAACTCTCCATTTTCTTGTTTTTGGCCGTTTTCATGATCTATTGCCCACAATTTTAGGGTTCCAAGGCGATTTACAAGTTTGAGATTTCTGACCAAAACCTTGTCGTTTTTGCGTTTTATGACCATTTTCATGACTTATTGCCCATAATAATGGGGTTCCAGGGCGATATAAAATGATTGTAAGATCCGATACATGTTTGAGGGCATGACCAAAAACTCGGTATTTTCGTGTTTTATGGTCGTTTTCATGAGCTATTGCCCACAATTTTGAGGTTCCAAGGGGATTCACATGGCCCGTAAGACCCGATACATGTTTGAGAGTTATGACCAAAAACTCGTCGTTTTCGCGTTTTATGGCCATTTTCATGAGTTATTTCCCATAGTTTTAGGGTTCCAGGGCAATTTAAAATGACCGTAAGACCCGATACATGTTTGGGGGCATGACCAAAATATCAGAATTTTCGTGTTTTATGGCCGTTTTCATGAGCTATTGCCCATATTTCTGGAGTTCCAAGGCGATTTACATGTTTGAGAGTTATGACCAAGAAATCGTCGTTTGTGTTTCATGGCCATTTTCATGAGTTATTGCCCATAGTTTTGCGGTTCCAAGGGTATTGAAAATGACTATAAGTCCTACTACATGTTTGAGGGCTTGACCTAAAACTCGACATGTTTGTTTTTTATGGTCGTTTTCATTAGCTATTGCTCACAATTTTGGGTTTCTAGGGTGATTCGCATGGCCCGTAAGACCCGGTACATGTTTGAGAGTTATAACCAAAAACTCATCGTTTTCGTATGTTATGGTCATTTTCATGAGTTATTGCCCATAGTTTTTGGGCATCCAGAGCGATTTAAAATGACCGTATGATCCGATACATGTTTCAGGACATGACCAAAAACTCTCCATTATCGTGTTTTTGGTCGTTTTCATGATCTATTGCCACAATTTTAGGGTTCCAGGGCGATTTACAAGTTTGAGAGTTCTGACCAAAACTTTGTCGTTTTTGCGTTTTATGGCCATTTTCATGAGTTATTGCCCATAATATTGGGGTCCTAGGGCGATATAAAATGATTGTAAGATCCGATACATGTTTGAGGGCATGACCAAAAACTCGGTATTTTCGTGTTTTATGGCCGTTTACATGAGCTATTGCCCACAATTTTGGGGTTTCAGGGGGATTCACATGGCCCGTAAGAACCGATACACGTCTAAGAGTTATGACCAAAAACTCGTCGTTTTCGCGTTTTATGGCCATTTCCATGAGATCGGTCTTTTGTGATAATTGGCTAGTGCATAATTTTTTTATGGTATCAAAGCCAAGAGGTCTGGAGTTTAAGACCCTGCTCACGCAGCATTAAAAAAAGATTATGTGGTCTACTCCTATCCCATGTAGGGATTCGTAGCATGGAAAACAAAAAAATTCTACCGCATGCAAACAAACAAGCCAAGATCTATCTACTAGATTGAAGCAACGAATCGATAGAGGAACTCACCCTCGAAGATTCCAAAGCGGCTAACGAGAGCAGATTCTCGTGGGTGATGTAGTCGTACTCTTGCCGATCTCAAGATCGCGTAGACGATCCTTCCGGCAGCGCTTACGCAGACGGTCACACGCGTTCGACTGATGAAGACCTTCCTCTCCTTGTTCCAAAGAAAATGGAGGTTGTAGCACTCTTCGCGATTCCAAGAAGACGACGGCGTGGTAAGTAGAGGGAGATCTCAGGCCTTAAGCCGGAGCGAGTATGGTGGAGTATGAGAGAGGCCTTGGTGATCTAGGGTTTAGAGGGCACCAAGGGGAGGCTTGGCCGGCGGCTAGGGTTTGGGGAACACCCCAACTCGCCAAGTTGGAGGTGCCCTAGGCGGCGGCACATGGAGGTGGTGGCGCCGGCAACTTGGAGGCTAGGGTTTTGGGTGTGAGGGGTACGGGGCGCCCTACCCCTCCTTATATAGGTGGAGGGTGGCCGGTTGGGAGGAGGGAATCCTCCCCCAACTCGGCCTCCTTGGTCGGCGGGTGGAGGGAGGGGACTTCCTCCCCAAGTAGGTTTCCTACTCTCCCTCCACCAAGCAAACTTGTCATTTGACTTTTCAAATTGGCGTTTGACTTTCAAACTTGGATTTCATTTCTCTCTTTATTTTGCCCAGCCAAGTGACCTAGTACATGATGCAACCATTCCATATTGACATGACACATTCATGTACCCTTCCTCCGGCTGCACCTTTCTGACCCTTCTAGAACATTCCGTGAAAACACCTAATCATTCCCAACTCAAACAGACTTTCCTTATATGAATCTTATTCATGACCATTCCGGATCTCCTCGTGATATCCGGATCCCATCCGAGACCAACAACATTCGGTCTCTTACTCATCATTCCATAACTACTCAACAACATCGAATCCTTAAGTGTGTCTCCCTACGGTTCATGAATTATGCGGACATGATCGAGACACTTCTTCGATCAATAACCAATAGAGGAATCTGGAAATTCATATGGCTCCCACATATTTCTCGATTACTTTGCGATCGAATGAACCACTTACATACGATACCAATTTCCTTTGTCTCACGATAGTTTACTTATCCGGTTTTGATCGTTTATCTCTCGCATACCAAGTTCAACCTCGTTATAGATAAGTACTCTTTTCTCGCTCCCATGGTATGTGATCCCTTGTGAGCTACACATGCTTACAAGCTAATTGGATGACATTCCACCGAGAGGGCCCAGTATATCTATCTGTCATATGGATGGACAAATCCCATTCTTGATCCATGTGTCTCAACCCATACTTTCCGAACACTCAATGCCATCTTTATAGCCACCCGATTGTGGTGTTTGATGTCATCAAAGCATCCTTCCGTGATGGTGATAAGCATGATCTCATGGTCGAAGGAATTAGGTTACTATGTATCAGAAAGCTTATAGCAATTGAACTATTAAAATGACTTGATCTTTATGCTACGCTTATCTATAGGAGTATGTCCATCATACCATTCTCCTAATGATATGATCTTGTTGTGAATAACATCTCAATGTTCATGATAGGGAAACCACAATCATCTATTAACCAACAAGCTAGTATTATGAAGAGCCTTTACTAGGGACTCTAATTTAGTTTAGAAATCACACAAGTATTAATGTTTCCTGTTAATACTGTTATAGCATGAATGTAAACATTTATCATAAACACAAAGATATAATAATAACTACATTTATTATTGCCTCTAGGGCATATCTCCAACATCACATGCTAAGGAATAAAATAGCCTAGACATGAGGGGAGTGTTAAATATAAATATACTGACTAGACCCTTTCTATCAGATCGGTCTTTTGAGATAATTGGCTAGAGCATAAATTCTTTATCCACATGGAGTGTTTTTATCTAGGCTCTTTGGTCATTTCTGGGATGACTAGTGGGACCTCAAGACTGTTATCCTTCATGGGCTGGCCCAAAACTAACTCTTCGTGGCTGTCAACCGAACACGGTCTCTCTCGACGTTTAGTGCCACCTCGCTAGTTCAAATAGCATCTAGCACCTGCGTTGGGACACACGAAATGTGTTATTTAGTCCCACCTCGCTAGTATTGATTACTTTCGACTGGTTTATAAATCTAATGGCATTGACTTGGTCGTCTTTTACATGCTTCTTTCATGTCCTCTCACGAGAAAACGAGGGGCGGGGGGATTTATTCTAGGCCTTGATGCCTGTTCTGTACTAAATTAATTTGATACATGCGTATCTAGGCACAAATGAGTCAATTAATTTGGGATATATAGACTATTTTTTTGAACAGCGCCCAAGAGAACTATTTTTCCATTTCTATTTCTTTTCAATGTTTCAAGCACCCTTCCAGTCCCCTTAAATAAACTCAATTTTTTTAAAAAAAACACAGTACAATCGAAGACGCTCACAACACGTACATGCACCCACCCCTATGAATGCACACACGCATACCCTACCCCTATGAGCACCTCCGAGAAACTGAGCTGACGGATCGGGTCTTGAGATTGACGAAGTCACCGTGGGCGTCTCGTTGTCCACGGGAACATCGCCTCCTACTGAAATAATATTCCGCCTTTTATGCAACACAGTGTCAAACCTGGGGTTTGAACTCTAGTAGGCTAGGGGTACAACCACCCTCCTAACCATCCAACCACAAGTTGGTTTGCTAAATAAACTCAACTTAATTAGACCATGCTCACAAGTGTGGGATGTTTAGTTCTAACTCGCCAATTTAGATCATGGTCGTGACTTGTGTTAGCTTGTACATCGTCATCGTCATTTGTTCGCGGTGAATTGTGTCAGCTTGTACATCATCATTTGTTTGCTCGAGTGATCATGCAAATGACGATGTGACAAGATTTTGTTAGGGATTATTATTTTCGCTTCAAAATTTAATGCTTGGTTTTTTTTTTCTTAAACAGATATAAGGAGACATCAAGAGGAAATTTACATATACCACGTAGCATACCAAGAAATGTAAGTTGTCATCCAACGGTCGCAGTGTTTTCTCCTACGTTGACTCATAGCGGCAGAGCCCACGGGCCTCCACCCCGCAACAGTGGTGGCTTATTCCTCGATGCCAAGTCGCGCGTTGTATCATGGACCTTGCGGTCATGCTAGGGAAGGTTCATGTTGGGCATGCAGACGCTAGCTAGCGTCGGAGGGAGCTTCAATTGGCAGACGCAAGCCCGCACCCTGTGCCAGCCAGAGCGTGGCGGTACTCCTTCATGTACGAGCAGAGCATCATCGAGGAGGAAAACCTTATCCATAGGCAAAGCCAACCATTGATGTCAAACTAATCAGGAAACAATAATACAGAAAAATTGCGGATTACCATCGCGACAGTATCTCCACATACCTACCACAAACCCTTTGTCAAATGACGGAACACCCAACAGTACACTGCATAAAGCTACTCCATGTATTCATGTAGATACATTTATTTGTACAAAGAGCTAAGCTAATGATATCAAATAAGTCACCCAGATGTTTGGTCCATGACCTGTTTCAACATTTGTTTGGTTCAAGACTTAACTACAACAAACCTATGATAACTAGGCACGTGGGGTATCAGGACTCAAGACGGTTCTGATCTAGTCCTTGCGGGAAGGCGCATCGACATCAGGAGCAAACATTGATCCATAACGGCAGGAGCCACAAATGCTGGCTGTAATTTCGGTAGCTAGCACCGGTTAAAACCTTCTTTTCTCCTTGTAGCTTTTCCTGCTACATCTTTTCTCCTACTTCATCGATGAAAAATAAGGATACCAAAGTTTCCTTTTTTTCCAATGTCCAATTTCATTGCAGAGTGAATTTCTTGACAAGTTAAGGTTCGGAAGATAGAGCAAACAATTCAGAGCACTCACTTGAAAACGTTATTAAGCCAAAAGATATATGGCAGCAAATTACTGCACTACTTATTGTTGTTGCAGATCTCTCAAAACTCTCACTCACGTTGTAATCTGGATAAAACTGAATGCAAGACACAGAACACAGATGAATTTTGTGCTGCGTGCAACTTGCAGCTTTTCTGTTTTGCCGTTCTATTTATTCAACGGGCGAGTACAACTGACAACCAGAAAACCAGCTCCATCGAGCACCTACAGAACGTGCCATCCCACGATCGGCTTAACGTGCTAGTCAACTAACTAACTGCTGAAGAAACGGTCCTAGTTCTAGCTAACCATGTGACCGCGATCAGCGCAGGTGTTTATTCTCTGAAACTAGAAAACTGTAACTGCAACAAGCTTATTCAGAGTTCAGCTAACATTTCACCCCCTAATCTTGTTGCTCTACTGGATTTCCACGACGCCAAGCTTCTGTCGCATTTCGATGAACTTGATCTTGCCCAGCGTCTTGGTCAGGATATCAGCCAGTTGTCCATTCGTGCCGATGTGCTCGACTTCAACCTTGTCGTCGTCGATGTACTCTCGGATGAAGTGGAACCTGGTATCAATATGCTTGCTCCGGTCGTGATGAACCGGATTCTTGCAGAGGGCGATTGCTGATTTGTTATCCACCAGAAGCCTGAATCTTGCAGGTGGTTTTCCAACCAGCTCGCCGATCAGGCGACTGAGCCATACACCTTGACAGGAAGCTGCAGATGCCGCCCTGTACTCAGCTTCACACGAAGAGAGAGCGACAGTCTTCTGCTTGTGTGAGGTCCAGGTAATCAAGTTGTCGCCCAGGAAGAACACAACACCGGTCATGCTTCTTCTATCATCCACATCACCGGCTAGATCACTGTCGCTAAACCCTGTCAGCTTTAGTTCACCATTGCCGGCCTTGTAGCAGCATCCATGCCCAAGCGTGCCACTGACGTATCACAGGATCTGCTTTACCACAGCCATGTGCTGCTTGGTTGGCACTGCCATGTACCGGCTCGCCATCCCTACTGAATGAGCAATGTCAGTCCGCGTGTTGACGAGGTAGCGCAGGCACCCAATGATGCTTCTGAATTCAGTGGCATCCACCGGTCCGCTCTCGTCGTTCTTGCAGAGCTTCAGCTTATTCTCCATTGGTGTGTGGCACAAGTTGCAGCCGCGCATCCCTGCACGATCCAATATCTTGGTTGCGTAGCTCCTCTGATTCAGAGTGATCTCGCCATTTTGCTGCACCACCTCAATGCCCAGATAGTAAGACAGCAGACCGAGGTCACTCATTTTGAACAAGTTACTCATCTCTGTCTTGAACTCCTGGATCTCCTGATCACTAATGCCTGTGATGATTAAATCATCTACATACACTCTGACAAGGAGGAACTTGCTGTCGTTGCCCCTCCTGTACACTGCGTGCTCCAACTGACATCGCACAAAACCAAGTTCAGAAAGTGTGATGTGCAGTTTGGCGTACCATGCTCTTGGGGCCTGATGGAGACCATACAAGGCTTTGCTGAGCTTGAGTACGTGTCGAGGATGCTGCTTGTCGACTAAGCCGGGAGCCTGATGCACATAAACCTCCTCCGTCAGATCGCCGTTCAGAAATGCCGACTTCACATCCATGTGATGGACGTTCCAGCCAGCGTGTGCGGCGAGGGCGAGCAGGGCGCGCACCGTCTCCATCCGAGCGACAGGGGCAAAAACTTCATCGAAATCCACCCCCTGGCGCTAAGTGTATCCCTTCGCGACCAGCCTCGCCTTGTACTTGAAGATGTCACCGTCCGGCCCCTTTTTGACCTTGAACACCCACTTCAAACCGATGGCGCGTTGTCCGCCGGGAAGTGCAGTGAGCTGCCAAGTCTGGTTGTCGACGATGGATCGCAGCTCCTCGCGCATTGCATCGCGCCAGGCTTCATCAACCAGTGCTTCCTCAACACTGGCTGGCTCTTCTGCAGTGAGCAGATGCAGTTCTTCCTCTGCCTCTTGGACAGGTTCACTTGCCGCCGGCGCCGTGGCGTCGTAGATGTCAGCCACGCGTCGGTAGCGTCGAGGTTCCTCCGAGCTGGCGTGTGCGTCCAGCGTGTCATCGTGCGACGGTGGTGGGCACCACTCCGTCGTGGGCTTCGGGGCATGCACAGGAGTGGCAGTGTCCTGCTGCGGAGACAGAGGTGACTCTGCCGCTGGTGTTCCAGCGTCGCGCTCGTTCACGGGCTGAGGTGGTGATCCACCGTCGTCAGTGACGGTTTCTCCACTCCCCATGGTGTACACTACTGTGAATGTGCCCGCGGACCACGGAGTTGCAGGAGCTGCTTCCTCTGCCCTCGGCTGCTGCCAGTGCCATGGCCGCTGCTCCTCGAACAGGATGTCGCGCGTGACGTGCACCTTCCTGGCCACCGGGTCGTACACCCGATACGCTTTGGAGCCTTCCTCATAGCCCAGAAGCACCACCATAGTAGAGCGATATGAGAGCTTGGTGATGCCAGGCCCTGTCCTCTTCATGTGCCCGATACAGCCAAACGTGCGCAGGTGCTCCACTGCGGGTTTGCGCTTGTTCCAGGCCTCATATGGAGTGCGCCCTTCCAGTGCCCTCGTTAGAGCACGATTCAACACGTACACAGCTGTCTTGACGGCTTCTCCCCAGAACTCCGCTGGAACACCCATGCTTTTCATCATGCAGCGTGCCATCTCCACGACGGTTGCGTTCCGCCTCTCCACCACGCCATTCTGTTGCGGGGAGTACTGTGCGGTGGTGTAGTGGCGGATGCCTCCATTGTCGCAGTAGGCCTTGAATTCAGAGGAGCTGAACTCACCTCCTCGGTATGACCGAAAGGCGCGCAGGTGGCACTGTCCTTGTGACTCTGCGTGCGCCCTGATCTTCTTGAAGCGAGAGAACGCCTCATCCTTGGAGCGAATCACCTCGATCCACATGAATCTGCTGTAGTCGTCGACCACCAGCAGGAAGTACTTGTTGCCACCGGCCGTGGCGGGCGTGATAGGGCCGCAGAGGTCGGTGTGGACGAGATCGAGGCCCTGTTCTGCACGGTGTGTGCTGGCCTACGGGAACACCGTGCGGTGCTGCTTGCCCAGTGCGCACCCGTCGCAGTACTGATCGATGTGCTCCAGCACCGGCATTCCTCGCACCATGTTCTTCCGAGACATGCCACAGAGCGCCCTGAAGTGGAGGTGCCCGAAGCGAGCGTGCCACAACCACACTGGATCATCCATGCGCGCCACGAGGCAGACCGGCATGGCGAGTTTCAAAACTATCTTGTACAGCATGTTCCTGGTTCTCTACACGCGCTCCAGCAGCTGTCGTGCTTGATCGTAGATGCAGAGGTGGCCGTGTTTGATCGTCATCGCGCAGCCGTTTTCATTGAGCTGGCCGAGCGAGAGAATGTTCGTCCGCAGTTTGGGGATGAAGAAGATGTCGGAGAGGATCCTCTGATTCCCAGACGCACAGGTGAACAGGATGGTTCCCTTGCCCTGCACCTCCACGAGCGATCCGTCCCCGAAGCGTACGGTGACATGCACCGCTTCGTCGAGCGTGGTGAAGACGGAGCGCGTCCCAGTCACGTGACTGCTCGCCCCCGTGTCCAGGTACCAGGCCCCGTTGTTCGTGGCGACAGGAATGACCATGTCTTCGTTGAGGAAGACTACCTGCGGGGCCGTGATGCCGTCGCTCACCCCCTCAAGGGCTTGCGCCATAAGGAGCGCTGGGGCAGTGTCGACGTCGAGCGGCTCGTCTGCCACGGCGAGGAGAAGGTCGGGGCCCTCAACATCAGCTTCCGCGATGTTTGCCTGCGCGCCCTGCCTCTCCTCGTCACGCTTCTTCTTCCTGCACTCCACCGCCCAGTGTCCTGGCTTGCCACAGTAGCGGCAGTTGCCCTTCCGGCGTGTTCTGTCGTCGCTCATGCCGCCGGTCCCGGCGGGCTTATCGCCGCCCGGCGTTTTGTTCTTGGGCATGCTCTTACCGCCCGTGTCACCGCTGCGCTGCCGCGAGCGTGCGGCCCACTCCTCCTCGGTGAGGAGCAAGCGGCCCCCCGTCTCCTCCGGCGCGCCACGTCCTTCCGATGCGGTGAGGCGCCCGGACAGCTCCTCCAGGGACAATTCCTTCAGATCAAGAAGGGTTTCAATTGAACAGGCCATTTGGCTGTACCTGTGGGGAACGATGCGCAGGGTCTTCTGAACGGCGTCAAGTTCAGTGGTTGAATCACCGAGAGACTGCAGCTCAGTCACGACGCTGGAGATGCGGATCGTGAAGTCCTCGATCGACTCGCCGGTGCCGAACACCAGGGCGTCGAAATCCTTGCGCAGCTTCTGCCGTCGCGCCTCCCGCACACGATCCACACTGATGCGCATGGTTTTGATGGTATCCCATGCGGCCTTGGCGTTGTCCTTCGCCACCAGCACCTGCACCATCTCCGGCGGTACGCAGCCGAGGATCACACCGAGTGCCTGCCGCTCGGTCCGTTCTGGTGCGTCATCCGCGTCGACAGCTTCCCAGAGGCAAGCGCCCTGGAGCTTGACGCGCATCAGGATGGACCACTCGGTGTAGTTCGTCTTCATGAGGGTGGGCCAGGTCACGGCGCCTACGCCGCCGCTGCTGCCACCGTCCCTCACGATCTCGCGCACCACGATCTCACTGCCGCCGCGCCTGGTGCGGCTTCGCCCACGGTTCCGCGCGCCCGAGCCCTCGGGGGTCACTGACCTGTCCAAGCCTCGCTGCGCCGCTTCCGCCGCTGCCTTCGCCGCCGCCTCCTCAGCGGCCCGTGCCGCTGGAGTGCCTGCCGCCGCCGGTGGTGGTGTTCCTACCATGGTCCCAAAGCGCGATGGCTCTGTTACCAAATGTCGTTGCAGATCTCTCAAAACTCTCACTCACGTTGTAATCTGGATAAAACGGAATGCAAGAAATTGAGACACAGAACAACGGATGAATTTTGTGCTGCGTGCAACTTGCATCTTTTCTGTTTTGCCGTGCTATTTATTCAACGGGCGAGTACAACTGACAACCGGAAAACCAGCTCCATCGAGCACCTACAGAACGTGCCATCCCACGATCGGCTCAACGTGCTAGTCAACTAACTAACTGCTGAAGAAACGGTCCTAGTTCTAGCTAACCATGCGGATCACAGGCGATCAGCGCAGGTGTTTATTCTCTGAAACTAGAAAACTGTAACTGCAACAAGCTTATTCAGAGTTTAGCTAACACTTATTAAGTGTATATATCCAAACTGGGCTTTGGTTCGTTTTTTTCTCCATTATAGACTTCAACTTCAGCCAGCGATCCTAAGCACACCTGGTTCCCATCGGCGCTTTTGATGGAAAATCTCAAAGGCTGTTCGAGGATTGACCAAAAAGAGCTGAACTCCATTTAAACCATGACACAACCGAAAACAAATCTGTGATGAGGCTTTATTCAGGTGTAACTGAGAAGACGGAAATGTTGATAAACATTGGCAGAAACAGAGCAAATGGAGGAAAAAGAAACAACTCAACGTTCGGGCTGTCAATAGAAACAAGTCAAACTCGTGACCACAGACATAAGGAGACTTCAGAATATAAGAATCCAAAAGTACCACAGCAGAAGATAAGGGTTCACTTATTCGTTCATCACAGTTTATCCAAAGCTGTTGTACCAGAGCAGATGTTTGTAAGACACAGGTAACACCACACTTTCACCACAATATGGCAGGACAAATACAGGACCAGACCATACTCTGAGATAATGATATCAGACAAGTCAGACAAATGTTTGGTCCATGGCCTTTTTCAGCATGTGTTTGGTTCAAGACTTAATTACAAGCGACGGATATATACAACAAACCTATTGTAAGTCAGGTAGTATGAAGTACTGAAACTTCCCTATTTACTCATGTAGGCTCCCAACCCTAAGTTTTATCACAGCCCCTCTTCGTTTATATAACTGAGGCAGACCTGTCCTAGCATCCAGCTCGGTCTCTCTATCTAGTCCATTATATATATGGAAAACGATTCCACTCCCCCGGGGGATTACACGCTCGCATCCCCCGGTTCCTTTTGCGCGCCGTCGTGTCCTCATGGGTCCCACCACGTTCTTATCCTGGCACTTCCCTTCTTCGTTTTTTCTCTTTTCTTCTACCACCGGACAACACTCGCGAAGCGGCATGCCATCATCCCGTGCCCCTCCCTAGCTCCTAATCATTACCATGCCGGGCAGCGCCGCCTTGAGTTGCTCTCGTCTCGCGTACGACGTCCTAAACCACACCACTGATGTTGCGACCCCCGGGAGTCAGAAGCGGCGGGTGGCGATGCTAGCTCCATTGCAATGGCGACACTGCTTCTTTCTGCAAACGGCGCGTCCTGCTATGCTACAGCCGGTGCCAGGACTTGCTAATGGTGGCGCCCGACCTTGGTACCGACGGCGGCTGGCCTTGCTACATATGTGTTGTCTGTTCTTGCTACCAACGGAGCCTGACCTTGCTACCTGCAGCCTTCGGCTCTTATCGACGGCGTCCTTGCTACATGCGACGTTCGTCCTTGCTACCTGTGGCGCCCCAGCCTTGCTACCTGCATCATCTGTCCTTGCTACCGACGGCGTCCAGCCTTGCTACCGACGGCCTGCCTACATATGCGGCGTTTGCCCTTGCTACCGACGGTGCCCGGCCTTGCTACATGTGGCGTCCAACCTTGCTAACCTACTGACGATAGCTTGCTTCCAGCGCTGACCGCCCTTGCTACCAAGGATGGCGACTGCCGTTGCTAACGCCACATGTTGTCGGTCTTGCCAAGGTTCGCCGCCACTTTCGCCGCGATGGTCATAGCAATACCGCCACCACCGCGCATTGCCGCAAAATAGGCCGCGGTGCTACATAGTCTCCTTCGCGTCGATTTTGCTGCAAATCGGTCTTCAAGATCGCCGCCGGAAGGTGTTGCTGAAATACGCCACGTTCCATGGTTTCGCAAGCCGTGGGCAAGGGTGAAGCTGCCGGGCGCTGCCAAGGGTCGGGCGAGGCGAAGCTTCGTCGGCCAAGCCAAAGGGACGGGCGAGGTCATGAGGGTGAGCACGGCGAGCGTGCTCCAAGTTGTGCGACATGGGGATTTTGTCTCGGACCATCAGGTGGGTGAGCATGGAGGACGAGGTGTAAAACGGAACAAGATCTGACGGTTATTGGAGGCTCATCGAACGGTTCGGAACCCGGGGGATCGGGGCGTCGTATCCCCCGGGGGACGCCTAGCACGATCCTATATATATTCCCCATTTCCCATGGTAAGAGAGTCGAAGAATCAATTGAGGTTTAAAGGTTGATGGTTCCTCTTACTCTCCATGTATGCAACTATGAGGAACACATGGAGATTGCTCTATTGGATCTCCTTTTAGTTCATTACCTAGGCACGTGAGGTATCAGGACACAAGACGATGTTGATCGAGTATTTGCGCGGACACGCATCGAGAGCAAACATTAACCAATAACTGGATGATCCCCAAATACTCATATAGTGAACTGGTCGTGGAAAACAAATGGCGCCAAGCCGCGCTCTGCGTCCAGGACGTTGCAGTCATCTTATGCCCGCAGAACACAACCCCGGAGGGCGCGATGCAGGCAGACGACCCTGTCCTGGCAAGAGTGCGGTCTATGAGAAAAGCATCATTGAGGAGAAACCAGCAGGACGAGCGCAACACTCCGACTCAGGTGTTTGACAGGAAACGGGACTGGCGATCAGATGTTTCTTTTCATCTACCTGAAAACACGAGACACCAATGCAAGAAATATCAAAATCCAAAAGAACAAGATACTAAAAACCAATGCATATTAGAACAAGAACACAGCAGCAAAGAGATATGCAGACACAAGGATTTGACTCTTAAGTTCAGGGTTCACTTATTCATTCATCACGGTTCATCAAGGTTGCTGCATCGCAGCAGAAGTTTGTAAGACACAGGTACATCACACTTGACCACAATACGGCAGGAACAAATACACGACGAGACCAAACGAGGGCACACCGATAGCTCCAATGGACTGGAGCACACCGAAGACCACCAGACTAGTAAACCCAGAGACAGATGCAACTCCTCACTGGCCACCACGGAGACGGAGCACCAAGTGAAGGGTGGACTCCTTCTGGATGTTGTAGTCCGCCAGGGTGCGGCCATCCTCCAGCTGCTTACCAGCAAAGATCAGACGCTGCTGGTCCGGGGGGATGCCCTCCTTGTCCTGGATCTTAGCCTTCACGTTGTCGATGGTGTCTGATGACTCCACCTCCAGGGTGATAGTCTTGCCAGTAAGGGTCTTGACGAAGATCTGCATGCCACCACGAAGGCGGAGCACCAGGTGGAGGGTGGACTCCTTCTGGATGTTGTAGTCCGCCAGGGTGCGGCCATCCTCCAGCTGCTTACCCGCGAAGATCAGACGCTGCTGGTCCGGGGGAATGCCCTCCTTATCCTGGATCTTTGCCTTCACGTTGTCAATGGTGTCTGACGACTCCACCTCAAGGGTGATGGTCTTGCCGGTGAGGGTCTTCACAAAGATCTGCATGCCACCACGGAGCCTGAGCACCAGATGCAGCGTGGACTCCTTCTGGATGTTGTAGTCAGCGAGGGTGCGGCCATCCTCAAGCTGCTTGCCAGCAAAGATGAGGCGCTGCTGGTCCGGGGGGATCCCCTCCTTGTCCTGGATCTTGGCCTTGACGTTGTCGATGGTGTCAGAGGACTCCACCTCGAGGGTGATGGTCTTGCCGGTGAGGGTCTTCACAAAGATCTGCATCTGTAAAATACAAAGTATAGACCAGAGTCAGGCACAGTTGAGGGAAATCAGCTGGACATAAACACAGGAACCAGCAGGTCATGATACCAGAGAGATGAAATCAAAGTATGCATCAATGATCTTCTCAATAAAAAGATGGAACACATGAAATCAAAGTATGCATCAATGATCTTCTCAATAAAAAGATGGAACACGCTACTCTAGTAACCATGTTTTAGCAGATCAAAGTTCTTGCTGTTATCTGCTTAAGTGTGCAACAGCTAGCCGTGTCTAGATTAATCAGCAATATATCGTCAAACTAAAACAAATCAGAGTCGACTGCACAATTACAGATCTTACAAGCACAACTACTGATTAAGCTACACGAGTCCAGATTAATCAACAATATATGGTCAAACTAAAAAAATTCAGAGTCGAGTGATGCACAACTACAGATCATACAAGCAACTACGAGGTCCAGCGACTAAGCAGGTAAATTTCCTTGTTTATCCCCTCACATATCAGGCATAGTTACAATACAAGACACAACCTGAGCGCTACCGAATCAGGAATCCAAGAGAATACTAAGTGATTTAGCTTGGCCCAATCAGAATCAGCAAACTATACCTATGCCTAGATAGATAAACCGAATCAACAGCAATCGCACCCGAGCGGAATCAGCAGTCATAGTTGCAATATACTATGAACACAATCCGAGAGGATTTAGCTCGACCCGAGGGGAATCAGCTAACTATAGCTACGCCTAGATAGATGAACCGAATCAACAGCAATCGCACCTCAAATCGGCAGATCTACTCAAGAAAAGAGGCATGATCCGGAGGAATTTCACGACAACCCAAGCCGAATCAACAGCAATCGATCGATCAACAATAATAGTGCCACCGCCCGCAGATCTACTCCAAACTACTAGGTGATCGAGCGGACTCAACAATAATCGATCTACAATACTACATCAAACTATCGCAGAACCGGAACAGGAAACAGCGGTACCTTGGAAGGAGGACGAGAGAGCCTTGGCTACGATCGGGGCGGAGATTCTTCGGCGAGATCGGAGAGGGGACTGGATTGGATTTGTGTGGAGAGGAGAGCAGAGGGGGTGGGAATTTATAGGCCGCTCCGATGGGATAGCGTGGCTGCGTGGGGGAGGAAGAGTCCCGCGAGCATACGGCACGGGTTGACGACGACGGGGGCGAATAGGAGGCGGTTGCGGAGGGAGATAGTCGCTACCAGGCAACTCCGGGGAAAGAGTCTGCGGAGCAAATCTGGCCAACGGGCCGGCCCGGCACGCGGCAGCGGCTACGCCATACCGCCAAGCGATGTCGTGCGGGTCATGCTTCGTGGTCTGGCGGTCCGTACCTAATTTAAACAGGCATCGCCGCAAGTCGGTATGGCTTCGCTTTGCAGCTGGCCAAAATTGCCTAAAAACGCCCCTAACCTGAACCATAGCAGCTAGATTTCATTGGTTCTGTGGTAGAGTGCGGCGCGGGAGACCGGGAGGTCTCTGGTTCGACCCCCCGCGGCGCCTAATTGTGCATGTTTATTCGAAATATCGCGTGGCTGTTGATAAACGTGTCGTACCGCGTGCGCGGGACGCGCAGACAGCAGGCCGGCTACGTGCTGCCGCGCGAGATGATGTGAGATGTCGTTTGGTCCCGTCGGGCTCGCCGACACAGCTAGTCCACGCTCGTTTTCGTTTTGTCCGACGTATCTAGGGCATTCCTGGAATTCTGGGTATGGGCCGGGAAGTACGGACGAAAATTTATCCGAATCCGAACGAAAAAAGGTTCCTGAAAACGTGACTGGCCAATTTTCGGCGTCCGGATTGGCATCCTGGGTAGCCGAGTGGAGATGCTCTGAGGTCCGGTGCGGTGCGTTCGCGCCGGCATGAATCATGATAGATTTTTTAACGGTGAAGGGCTCGAAGGCCCCGGAGGCAGACCATTACTCGGCGATGGATTTACATTTTACAAACAGACCCCTGTAGATAAGGGGTTTAACAGATAAGGAAAAGAGCCTATGGAAAAGAAGAAGAAAGCAATCCGGTCCTTGGTCTTCTCCACCGCATTTGGTCTATCTCTAAGCTAGTGTACGGACACCGCCGCTGGGGAACTTGCCACTTGGGCCAGCGCCGGTTGTCAATCCCAACGCTGAGATCGGGGGAGATCCTCCGATGGAGGAAGGTTTGTCAGGGTTCCCGACTGAAGGATCCAAACACCGAAGATAACTCATTGGCTTAGCTTCCAGAGTTTATGTGCTCGATTTGCTTGTTCTAGAGTGTTCGCAACACTGAGCACTCGCTCGAACCACTAGCAAAGAGGAGCAGTCGTCGTGCTGTTGTACCTCCTCACATCGCTTCCACGCCGATCAGGGAGAGGACAACATACCAGAACTCCCACTTCTTTAGATGGATGCACCCTATCGGTGCCTCCGCCCACCGTTGCACTACCTCGGACCATGCCATCCTCCTGCCGCCACGGCCGAACAGAGGAAGGGCGACAACATTGCCAGGAATGGTGAAACAGGGCCTAGAGGAGAACGAGACCTCAAATTTATTGAGGGGGAAGCTTTCCGCCTCACTCGCGACTAGAACAAGGAGGGGAAGACCGATATAGATCCAGCTGGCGAGCTCTGCAACTATTCTCATGGAATGACGCCAGACCACGGCTCCATATATTTCTATATGGATCTACAATCACGAGAGATTTAATGGTGTGAATAGTCTTATGGCTAGCTTTTGTCCATAAAGCATGTTACATCTACAAATGGATGTTATTATCGTAGTGTTGTTGGAACATTGGTCAAACACAAATACCTTTTATGGTTATCATTCTCTATGTTCATACTCCTATAATCTCTTATGAAGGAAGGCCAAAATATTATAGATATTTGGAAATGATCATTTTGTTATCCAAGATTTTATGACATTACACATATGTACTCGGTTTACCGAATACTTGACATCGACATGTCATCGTTTGTTAAACTAATAGAGTAGTCTGATAAGGTTAATATGAGGATGAAGAAAATGACAAGTTAGGGCTGTTTACACTATTCGTGGTCAATAGGGTGTTTTTGTCACGCTCTATCCTTGGTGTGCTTTTTTCTAACTCTATAAATGACAAAGATATTTTTGCTAGGACTTTAGTATTTATTAATATTCATTTGTTTTCGTGATTCAAAAGTTTTTGTTGGATGCTCTAGAGGACAATCAAAATTTTAACAGAAGTTAAATTTCGTATATCATTTTTTGCATTTTCTTTCTTGCTCTCCTAGAGCTCAGTCTCTAAATATACAACTGATACACTAAAAGAACGATATTGGAAAATCTCAATGTACAATATTCTGCATAAATAAATGTTTAAAACCTTCACCTAGAATCATGTTTCAATTTTTCATGACCTACAAATAATACTTAAATTTGATATGGAACTACTACAACTTCTGTGAGATGTTCCCAAACTCAATATTATATTCACGAAATTATATATTTAGTTATGAAGTTAATTTGAGAATATTAAAGATGATGCCCTTGCGAATACGAGGGCCACTGTGCTAGTTCAATTCAAATGATAGAAGATGCACATTGGTTGTCTGTTGTGCCTAGAAGAAACGTGAGTCTGGGTACTCGATGAAGCTTGTATTGTTACATAATAAATTTTTACAATCTATGATTATCTGATTAGATTATGGGAAGTTCCATAGAAATTATGGTTGCTTTTTTCCAGTCATGTGCTGGCTTGTTTATCTACAAGTACTATTTTCTTCTTTCATTCGTTTCTCACTCAAAGTGGTATAATTTAGTCTACTAAGGATATAATATATTACCTGGCTTTTCCATGAGTTCGTACATTTAGGTGAACTGGCCGATGCATCAAATTCAATATAGTCTACAGACAGCTTTGTAATATGCATATGGCTGGATAGATGGATCCACCTAGAGCACCTCGCTGCAGTTTATCCGGCTCTGTTTGGAGAATCCTAAATTAAAGCCTCGGTCCCCAGGGTCCTCCTCAGTCCTTTAGGGCGACCAGCCTTTCGTACAACTTTTGGTGCAGCTAAAAAACGAATAGTGGCAGCATTCTCAAGATGACTTAAGTAATGTGGGTCTCGACCTTGACGAGGATCTGTGGATTATTTTGATTCCAATCAAGAAGTATAGACAGAACAAAATTAATGTCTGAATCTTACCGGGGTCCTCTCCCGTTGCTCACGCGTAATTTCATCTTCTTCTTGTTTTGAGGGAATGCCATCATGTGTAATTTCATCTTAACTACTAACAGACAACATGAATAACTCTTTGCACAATATTATAGCGATCAATGCTATCCATCTCATCAAAATCTCCCGACGCACACCTTTAATACAATACATAAATTTTACTAAAGTTGCACTACCGAGTACGCATATACATAGCTTCCCTTTCCAACAAGTTCTTCACATGTTATTTCCACAGGGTTGGAACAACTAGCACTTGTTGGTTGGTTTATTCATCTCTTTCTCCATTTCGCTGGCTAATGTCAGTGTAGCCACTTGATGGGAATAGTAGGCATCAGGAGAGAGGTAGCAAGTAACAAGGGGTGAATTGGTCTGGTGGTTTACTGAAGGATGGGAATGGTCCGAGGCTGTGACACATAGTTCCTGAGTGTCGCAAGTCGGCGTAGACGCTTGGCGGGCTCTGTGAATCAAGATGAGATAATTCAGTGACGCCCCATTGCTTGCCACCTTGGTCTCCCTCGACTGACCAGGATGACTGCACCGCCATGACTGTGTGCTAAAGCCCTTCCATCGACTGACTAGGATGACTGTTCGGTCGCATGCAACTATGCAAGAATTTTGGTGCTCGACTAACACGTCTTAGCCAGAGCTTAACTTCCTATGTCTATTTCTCGTGGGATTATTCCTAACTAAATCTGACAATCGATATTTGTGTATACACACCTCATCGGCACTCCGGGCGTGCAGACTGCCGCAGCATTCAGGCCGGTGAATGGATTACACCCACAACTCAAAACAAAACAAATTAACAAGATGTAAACAGAAACGTAAAAGTAGGCAAGTGACACTGTTAATGTAAACGATGTCGACCAAAAATGAAAACTGTTTGGCTGCCATCGAGGTAATGGTAATGAATACCTGGAGGTGGTATGTGCAGTTCACGACGTTCACCTGGAGGATGCAGATATATCTGTTCACCTGGAGGATGCAGACGGCTCACGACGTTTGTGTAACACCCTCAGAATCGGCCCTATGCAAGTTTTAGCGAAACTCGCCAAACCCGCATAGAAACGATTCAAAGGTGCCCACCAGGCACTTTCGTGCGGGTGGAAAACGAAGTAATAACATTACACAACAGTCCTCGATGGGACCCACGTATCAGAGATATATACAACAAATGACTCAAAGAGTCAAGAATACGATATAATGTATAAAGATCCAAATCACCTTGAAAATGATACAGCGTCCGACTACGGACAAGATGCAAATGGGGCTAAGAGCCCAAGAATAACCAATGGCGTCCATAACCCCGCCTGTGCCAAGCCGGAAGGGTAACCCCGCTAACGGCGTCGATCTCAAAACATGTTTAAACAAAAGGGTGCCGAAAGGCAAAGGAAAAGAAGGAGCGTCGATCTTGAGGCCAAGACAGCGAGGCTAGAATTGGCGGTCCTCGCCTACATAGGTATGGTGGTCGAAAGGCGGCAAGATGCACTAAACAACCTATAGAGACTCGATACAACTGGCGGCTATCAGATAGGGGTGAGAAAGACCTATTCAGATCCAACCTGATACTACCAACAAACAAACCCATCCTGGCGTTTCCCCCTCGAGACCAAACGAGGAAGGCAACCGAGGAACTCACACAGTGGGCAGTTTTACTTATTCAGTTATAGTTGCGGCACTTTACTAGTCAGGTTTAGATAATCATCCTGATAAAGTAAGCAGTGGGCACTTTTAGTTAACCATTCCGTGATAGTTGCAGCACTTACTAGTCAGATACAATTAGCATGAGATAAACCCAAAACCCAGCAGTTGTTGGTACTTTTGCTTAGCCATTCCGTTGTAGTGGAGCTGATTACTAGTCATATCGGATACAAGTCAATTTATAACAGTAAACTTTAGTTATAGTTGTCTATGATCAAGCACTGTGCTCCAAGTCGTCCATAACCGCGGACACGGCTTCTCGAAAAGATTTAACCTGCGAGGTGCACCAAAGTATCCAGCACTTTGACCCTTTTGCCGATCGGTTAACATACACCCAGCGGTATGTCGGGGGCCTAAGTCACGACGGCGTTCCCGCACCAAAGCAAGCACGGGGCCACCCACTAAGTCTACCATAGCAAGTCGGCCGGTCTCCGAGACGGACTTAGGGTTTGGGTACGGCAGGAACGACAAGAAATCCCCAAACGGGACCTCGACACCGCGAAATCGTGTCCCGATCCTAAATACAGACAGGTGCTCCTCGCAAACGTAAATACATAAGTAGCATGGCATAAGTACAGGATAGTAAATAAAACCTCAAACTAGTTTGTGGCCCCAAGACAATACTTTGAAATCGTAATAATCAATGGGGCCCATATCTCCCCATTGTGGTTAGCGCTCGATCTCGGAGCAGTGTCAAGAACTCGGGTCCTACGGACACAAGTGGGCGGTCGGAAACCAAATATTACCTATCACCCAGATGCCTCTGCTTAATTCAATTTTAGTTGTTAAACAGAATTAAAGTGAAACAATAATTAAAGCCATGATCATCTCCAACATCAACATGCGGCAATTCTCCAACAATTGTGGTACTTGACGACACAAAACACTTGAGCAAGCGACTCGACACGGGTCCAACTATCTACCAAACAACGGTAATAGGATGTGTCCAAGGCTATATATGGCTGCAAGGGATATCACGGAACGAAAACTAGAGCATCGCAAACACGTATAGCAAAGATCAACAGGAGGAATAAATACTATAAAAGTAAGATAGGTAGAAAGGGAGATGCTCTTTGAAAACATTGCCGAAGGTTCAACCGAAGATCGGGGCGAAGCTCACATCAACTCAACGGCCTTATCCGCGAAGAAGCAAAACACTAGATTGAACACCGGATGCAATATTTAATACAACGGCAGAAGATCGGGCATGATGCAGGTATGATGCATGGCATGGCAAAGGTGCGATGCAATTAGGTCATATTAAGCGGAACCAGGGTCCCGGGAATTAATTAGATGGTTCCAGTTGTTTAAAACCCCCGCAATTTAAATGTTGCATTATCAAGACAAAAGGTAGCACCGGTTCGCTACACAAGTTTAAATGAGGCCGATATAAGACTAGATTTGCCGCATATGGGCCCCATATTTAATTATTAGGTGAATCGGCATAAGGCCCCCAAACCACACGACAATATGCATGCATGAACATTTAATATCCGACAAGTTATATTATATTATAAAATAGGGTTTCGGGAAGGGGTTCACACATTAGGGTTCGACGATCTTGGGGTTCCGGGGTTCGGGGTCGGGGTTCAGGGTTCGGGTTCGGATCGGCGGATCGTTCTCGGAACGGGTAGGTCTTGGCGATCCGGGTTCTCGGCGGTCTCGTCCCGGAAGGAGTACTTGGTTCGTGTCGGGGCATCGGTCCGCTCTGGTCGATGTCGATCTTGTCGTTGCGACGAACTTGCCGGGTTCGCGTATCGGGTCGGTCTTGGCGTTCGGGAAGAAGAACTTGTCGTTCTCGCGGCGATCTTGGCGTGCTTCCGGTCCAGGTTTTGGTGTTCGAGGGAATTGCTTGGCGTGCGCGTCAGTGTCCTTACCGTCTGGGTTCTCGAGCTTCACCTCCGGGAAGGAGAACTTGTCGCGCATGTGGTCTTCGGGTCCGGGGTCGTCTGTGAAGGAGATCTTGCTGGTCCATGATGAAGATCGACCTTCGGGTTCGGGGCCTCGGCGCCAGGAGATCTTGGCCTGCTATGGTTCGGGTTTGATCTTCGGTTCCGTGTCGGGGTTCTTCGGACTCCAGGAAGAAGTTCTTGAGGTTTCCATTAGTACCCCGTGCCGCCAAACCAGAATCTGAGATCCTTGACGACGACGGCGGCCCGGTGCTCGGAGAAGGTCCCTTCCCTGGCGATCTCGTCGAGCAGTCGTCCTCCGCTGCAGAGCTCCATGACGAGGTAGAACTTGTCCGCGTTCTCGAACACTGACTTGAGGGTGACGACGCCCGGGTGGCCCGAGAGGTGCTGCATGATCTCGACCTCGCGGTGCACCGTCTCCTCGCCGTTCTTTGGCAGGCCTTGCATGCGAACTCCTCGCCGCCGGCCCTGGCGCGGCAGCTCCGGACGGAGCCGAACTTGCCGTGTCCGATCTCGGCGCCGAGCTCAGATTGCCTCGAGGCGCTTCTTGCGGCCTATCCGCTGGCGGACTCGATCTGACCGACCTTGAGGCCGGCTTGCCGAAGCAACCCGGCGGGCGCCGAGGAGGCGAAGGGGCGGGCGCTCGGCGGGGAGGGCGCAAGCGGAGAAGCGGCCGGAGAAGCAGAGGCCGCGGCGGCGAGCGGCGGCAGGCAGAGGCTCGGGCGGCAGACCGGCCATGCCCGGAGGTGGGGGCCTCATGGAGGTTGAGGAGGTGCTCATGAGGCGCGAGCCGGAGGTTGACGGGCGCAGGGGTCCCATGGCAGTAGCAGCGAAGGCGTCTGGGAGGACGACCAGTAGCAGGCGGCCGGCGGAAGGTCGGGCGCTGGCCCCTGGAGGGAAGAGAGCGGAGGCGCCGAGGGGACGGTGAGCTCGGGGCCGGGCGCAGAATGCGGTGAGGAGGTTGCGAGGATCTGTGAGAGAGGTGAAGAAGAAGACGGTGCGTGAGGGCCAGGGGCCGAGGGACAGGTGGGTCAGGGGGAGGCAGTCATGGCAAGCGCTGGCGTCTTTGGGAGAGAGTGGGGTGAGAGAGCGTGGGTGGGGCGGTGATGTGAGGGGATTGGGTGAGAGAGGGGTGAGGTGGCGAGAGATGATAGGCTGGGGTGAGGTGGAGGGGAGGGCTGGGTAGGTTAGTTGGTAGCTCTAGGATTAATGGGGTGGGCCGTTTTTAAATCCTGGGGGTGGTCGTTCGGGTCGAGCTGGCCCGTTCGACTGCCCCCACTAAAAATAACTTAATATTTTATTTACTTTAATTGGACCGTTTGCAAACCGATAGCAACAAAACAAAAATAATCCGGAGGCCCGGGGTTTGAATTAGAAAACAGGACGGGGCGTTTTAGAATACAAAACAGGCTTTGCGAAAATAGTTTTAGGCAAACAATGCATGATGATGACGATGCAATGCACAAATTCAACGCGATTTTCTAGTAGTGGTTTTGCGGGATGCCACAGTTTGGTACCTCGACACAGGCGCTAGCAACCACATGACCGGCGACAAGGCTCAGTTTTCTGAGTTGAACCTCACGGTTGGAGGCTCCGTCCGATTCGGCGATGGGTCGAAGGTGGAGATTGCAGGACGAGGCAATCATCTGTTTGAGTTGAAGGATGGAGGTCACAAGGCACTCACCGACGTGTACTATATTCCCAAGCTTAAGACCAACATTATCGGCCTTGGTCATTTCATGAGCGTGGATGCAAGATCGTGTTGGAGGACGAGTTCTATGGGGATATGACCGCCAAAGGCAGCTCATAATGAAGGTGGAGAGGTCGAAGAATAGACTCTACATCCTCAATCTCAATCGGGCGGATCCAGATGTTTGATGACAAGCATGGAAGACTCGGCGTGGAAGTGGCATGCTCACTACGGACATCTAAATTTCCAAGCTCTCGACAACTTGGACGGAAGGAGATGGTACGTGGCTTACCGTGTGTTGATCATGTTGAGCGGTGTGCGACGGTTGTCTCATTGGGAAGCAAAGGCGAGCCCGTTTCAAGGGAGGGACAATATCGAGCAAGTAAGGTTCTTGAGTTGGTGCATGGAGACTTATGCGGACCAATCACGCGCAAAACCCCCGCCGAACAAGTACTTTTGCTCATCGTCGACTTTCAGAGATACATGTGGGTTGTGTTGTCAAGAGTAAGGATCAAGCTTTGCAAGCGTTCAGATTGTGAAGATGGCAGCCGAGGTGGAGTCCGAGGCAAGTTGAAGGCCCTCCGCATCGATCGGTGGGGAGTTCAAATCAATGAATTCAAGGAGTTTGCGAAGCTCATGGGATCGGCGGTATCTCACCGCACCATATTCACCGCAGCAAAAGCGGTGTTGTGGAAAGAAGGAACCAAACCGTGGTGGCCATGACACGCAAAGATGATGAAGAGCAAAGGCATGCGAGCAGGTTTTGGGGTGAGGCGATTAGTACACCGTCTATTTGTCGAACAGGCGCCAACTAAGAGTGTAGTTGGTATGACGCCGTCTGAAGCATGGCACGGGCGCAAGCCCTCGGTTGATCATCTTCGCACTTTCGTGCGTGGCGCATGTGAAGACGGTAACCGCATACTAGCAAGTTGGCGGATCAAGTACTCAATGGTCATGATCGGCTATGAATATGGTTCAAGGCGTACAATCCAAAGGAACAAAAGTTGGTGGTGACACGTGACGCCGCCTTCGAGGAGGAGAAATCATGGAATTGGGGCTCATGAACTGTACAATCAATTTCTGATGAAATATTTACTGTAGTCTACAGTGATTCACATGCAGATGATCAAGAAACAGCGTCCCGTGGCGTTACGGATTTAGGCGCTGGTTCAGAAGATGGAGGTCTGGAAGTGAGCAGCGGTATACGCTCGGGAGAGGTATCTCGCGTGAGTCCCGGCACGAAAGCAGCTCACGCTGCACACGGAGGCTCGACGTCGCCATCCAGTCCACGCGCGGACGAGAGCCCTGGCGCAAGTGGCCCATCAGCTGCACACTCCCATCCAGGAGGGGCTAGCGGTAGTCCAGAAGTGGACGCGGGCGACCATGTCACGTCGCCAAAATGCAGTACACCGACAGAAACTGCAGGAAATTCAGTAGACGCTGAAACAAGTACTACATCAGCTTCCACGTCTCCTCCAAGTGCACGAGAAGAAAGGAGACGGCCACCTACTCCAGAAAAATTCAAGTGTCTTGAGTTGTATCCACGGAGACCCTTCGTGACATGCAAGCGTGCGAGGAAGGACAAGGTCGGTGTTTACTCACCGAGGAGCCGACGAAATTCGAGGATGCTAATACGGAGGAGTGTTGGCGTCAGGCTATGGATGAGGAGTTGGGGTCGATCCGCGACAACGATACATGGGAGCTTGTCGATCTACCCAACAATCACAAGGCCATAGGGCTCAAGTGGGTGTACAAGATCAAGAAGGATGCCGAAGGGAAGTTGGTGAAACACAAATCTCAGCTAGTGGCCAAGGGATACGTGCAAGAGCAAGGTGTGGATTTCGAAGAAGTGTTTGCTCCCATTGCAAGGATGGAATCGGTGAGATTACTTATCGCTCTCGCAGCTCAAGAATCTTGGAAATTGCATCACATGGATGTGAAATCTGCGTTTTTGAATGGGGAGTTAGAAGAAGAAGTTTATGTGAAGCAACCACCGGGATACATCAAAGAGGGAGAAGAACACAAGGTTTTGAAGCTACACAAGGCGTTATGCAGACTCGCAAGCCCCTCGGGCGTGGAACATCAAGCTTGATCGTACATTGATCTCTCTCGGATTCGAGAAGAGCCCACCGAGCATGCGATGTATAAGCGAGGTAAAGGAAGGATCATCTACTAGTTGGCATCTATGTTGATGATCTATTGATAACAGGCGGATGAGAAGGAGATTGCAAAGTTCAAGCTACAGATGAAGGAGTTATTCAAGATGAGTGATCTAGGCTTGTTGAGCTACTACCTTGGGATCGAGGTACATCAAAAGTTGGGTGAGATCACGCTATGCCAAGAGGCATATGCAAAGAAGATACTCGAGAAGTGTGGCATGGAAGAATGCAATCCAACTCATGTTCGATGGAACCTCGCCTTAAAATCGAGCAAAAGGGTGAAGCACCTGCGGTTGATGCAACGGAGTATAGGAGCGTTGTCGGAAGTTTGAGGTATCTCATCAACACAAGACCCGACTTGGCCTATTCCGTTGGCTATGTGAGTCGCTTCATGGAAGCACCCACAATGGAGCATTGGACAGCCGTGAAACATATACTCAGGTATATCAAAGGTATTACAAACTTTGGTATTGTCTACTCGAAAGAGAAGGAGGAGGTGAAGCTACTTGGCTACAGTGATAGTGACATGGCAGGAGATATTGACGACCGTAAGAGTACCTCGGGCGTGGCATATTTCTTGGGAAGAAGCATAGTAAGTTGGCTATCACAAAAGCAAAAGGTGGTGCACAGTCATCACTGTGAAGCTGAGTATATGCGCAATCGCAGCGTGTCAAGGTGTGTCTAAGAAGTCTACTTGGTGATCTCACCAATCGGAGGCGGAATAAGTGGTGCTCAATATTGACAACAAGTCTGCAATTTCATTGTGCAAGAATCCGTGCATCATGACAGGAGTAAGCACATTGATCTGATATCACTACATCTGGCAAGGTGTAGAGGAGAGCAAGATTGAAGTCAACTATGTTTGCACCAATGATCATCTTGCGGATATCCTAACTAAATCTTTGGGACGAGTGAAGTTTGCAGAGATGCGAGGAAGGATCGGCGTCCAAGCTGTGAAGTTAGGCACATCGTGCTTAGGGGGGTGATTGTTAGGAAAAATAATCCCGATAGGACACGGAACGGTGTCGTGTGCGTGTGTGTTCCGAGTAGGACTAGTAGTCCAACACCTATTCGTATTGACGTTGGGTCTTGCCGGGTATATATACACCCATATAGTAGCCTTGTAAGACAACCGTGAGATTCATATAAACAACAGACCGAGAGGGCCGCTGAGCCATCAACATTATTTTTCTGGTACGTCTTTCGTGTGAGTTGAGAGCTAGTTCTTTTGATCATAGAATAGCCAGCTACGTGATCGTTAGCTGGTTCTTATACGTCGCGCAACTCGCGAATACTTCGCCGTCGTCATGCGGACTTTCGGCGTTTGGGGCTGGGCCAACAAACGGAACACAAAATCTGGCCAGAAATAAATTTCTCAGATCATTAATCGCTTGTCTCAAGGGCTCAAATTTGGCTGCAATTTTACAATGCATCAATGGAAAAAACTCTGGAGATCTAAATCGCGAGATAGGCATACAGAACAGGAACCAATTGCACACAAATCGCATGGATCTCAATCCAACGGTAGCTTAGGTCTGATGCACAGAACTAGCCATTCCTCATAGCAGTCAAGGAGGGAAGGCCATGGCGATCTACTTGGTCGATCTCTGGACCGTGCATGGGCAACGAGAGAATGGATTGAATTGCGATCTTTGGACCGCACATGGGATGAGGGAATGGATTGAATAGCTTGAGGCTTTGGGGGAAATTAGAGATCGAGGAGGTTGAGGGGAGGGGGCAAGGAGAAGACCGAGGTTTCTTCTGGCACTAATAACAAGATCAGTTCTAACAATCCTCGGCAACTAAGCATGCTCATCAATGCACGATCGACGCCAACCTGTTGCACATTGAGTGCAATTCGAGAGTAATAAAGTGCGTATGGAGAATAAATAGCGCCAGCCACTCATGCGCTATGCACAGAATACTCGAGTGAGGACACGCACACAATGGTGCTGGAGCCTGGAAGTGAATGCAACAGACGTCGTAAAGGAGCGTCGTTGAGGTGGGAAGGCCAAGTTCATAAAACATCATGTTGCTACTCAAAATTTACATGCCAAGTTGCTGCCTAAAACCACAAATAGTAAAACTTCAAACATTAAACCCATAGCATTGAGTGCCCCTCAAGGTAAAGTGATCTCACTACACGGTAGTTGGTAGTGTACGTCACCAAAATGCCAACTCACCAAACCAAATTATATCATTCTTCTCCTCCAAATGATTTTTAGACCGAAGGCAGCATCTCTGTTTTAAATAAATAAAGTAACATGGCTAAAAGTAACACATACTCACTACGGGAATAACCAAAGAGGCAGATAGCGCTTTTATACGCCGACGGCAAAATGTCGGGGCCGTCGGCGTAGCTCGATGGGCCGTCGGCCTAGTTTTGCCGTCGGCATAGAATAAATAGGCTGACGGCCGCCGTCGGCGTAAACAGGACCGTCGGCGTAGCCTGTTGGGCTAACGGCAGAGCAACGGCATCAAGTCTACGCCGACGGTAGGTTTCAGACCTATGCCGACGGCTTTGCTGTCGGCGTAGCTATTTTTTTTGCCACATTAATCTTAGAAAAATCATAACTAAATCATTTAAAATCAGAAAAATACATATAATATATCAAAATTTGTAGAAAAATAAGATCTATCTATATAAACTCAAATATTATATATTTTTATTCAAAAAAATACATAAAAATACAAATACTTTCGTATAACATATTTTTCATTTTCTGAGTGCAAAAACAGGGGTGTTTTGTGAAGCAACCACCCAAAAAAGGTTTCAAAATGATAATACCATATTTTCCAAAAATACTAGACCATATTGAAGGGACAATTTTCTAACCTAGGAATCTTAAACCTTTTCGTTCACCTCTCGTGAAAAAGACAAATTCCCGCCGAATCGGTAGGAAATGAGTTAGATTTGAACAACATGTACATGATATGATGCTCATAATTTTTTGCAAAAATTATTTTTAGGTTCACAATATGCTATTTCATCAGAGATCTAATGCAAGTTTAGTGAGGCCCAGCCCCGAGCTAAGAATCTTCATGCCCCTCGATTTAGAAAGTTTGACGATAGTTTGAAATGGACATCAAAAATTCAAAAACGATCGAAACAATGCAAAACCTTCGCGTGGTGTCATATTATGTGACATAGTTGCATGGAAAAAATACCAAACTTGGTATATTCATTGAGTCTCAAAAAAAACCTCACAAAATGACCTATCTCAATCGAGGTTTTCTGAATTTCAGGTCAAATGACCAATGTTATTGCTAGAATCGCGGTATAGTTTGCGATAATGTGTTCATATTGTGCACGCATGTGTATCATGGAATGTGAACAATGTTGCAGGAGGAAGTTATCCTTTCCGTCGCACCGAAAAGTCATTTTTTATTTTCCGAGTGCAAAAAACTGGGTGTTTTGTGAAGCAACCACCAAATGAAAGTTTTAAAATGATGATACCACATTTTTTAAAAATACTAGACCATATTGAATAGACAATTTCCTAACATGGGTATCTCAAACCTTTCCGTCCATCCCTCGTGAAAAAAACAAATTCCTGCCGAATCGGTAGGAAATAGTTAGATTTGAACTACAGGTACATTATCTGATGCTCATGATTTTTTGCAAAAATCATTTTTAGGTTCACAACATTATTTCATCGGAGATCCACTTCAAGTTTTCTTTTTCGTCGCACCAATAAGCCATTTTCCTTTTTTTCCGAGTGCAAAAAAGGGTGTTTCATGACTTCTAACATAGCTTTGGTTGTTCTAGAGTTAAAAATATACAATACATAATTAAATATATGATAGGGATATAATATTTGGATTCCTCTTATTTTTCTGATTGATTGGGGATATATTATTTGTCGAATTACGATTTACGGATTTGTAGTTGTGAATTATTCAATATTAAATGGAAAAAGAAAAATAAATAAAATTTGTTTTATTTTAATTTGAATTCAAGATTATTATTACTTATTCATTGTTGTTTTCTTAAATACATGTTTGAAAATTTAAAAATAAAGGCGTGTGATACCATTCTCCAAGGGTTAATAGGATTGATATGGTAATATTATCAGTAAGGCCTAGTTTCATGATCGGAAGCTTATCTGTAAGGAACAGAGAAGTTAACGTCTTTGAGAAATTTGGGAGTAGGATGGGTGACCGATGAGAAAGTTTAACCATTAGTATAATTTAACCGGAAATTAATTATACTTAGAGTTAAAAAATGCTTGTGAGATTAATGAGTCAAATAATTAAAACAATGCTTATGAGATTAATAATTCAAAACAAAAACAAAAAATTTGGAAACAAAATTAGAAAAAAAAAATGAAAAAAATATAGGCCGACGGCATTGCCGTCGGGTAGCTCCAGCCAATTCCTCTAGGCCGACGGCAATACCGTCAACGTACCTGCCACCAGGACACAGTTTACGCCGATTAGAACTTCCACTATATGATAAGTGTCGATTATTTTTTTCACCAGAACCTTAGGCCGATTAGAACTTCCACCTTTGCTATCCCCCGATTTTCGTCGCACCAATAACCGGAGGCGAGGAAGTCTTGGTGAATATGTCCTTAAGTAGCACGATCAGCTCATTCATAACCAGCGCCACCTTGGGTTTTAGCAGAGGCCTCCATCGCTGGTTCAATGGTTAGCTGGTTTGTGTCGTGTCCCGCTAAGGTTTGTGCTACTCAGTTCTGAAACTCTCCTCACTTTTTCCCACCTCGCTCTAACCCAGCATTGTGAATCTCCATACATATGTTTTTATCTAGTCAAGACTCTTTGACCATTTCTCGGATGACTAATGGGACCCAAAGAGTGTTAACTTTGATGGGCTGGTCCAAAAGTGACTCTCCGTGGTTGTAAACCGAACGTGGTCTTTCTCGATGTTCAGTGTCACCTCGCTAGTTCTAATAGCGTCTGAGCACCTACGCTGGGACACACGAAATAGGTTGTTTAGTCCCACCTTGCTGGTATAAATTACTTTCGAATTGGTTTATAAACCTAATGACACTGACTTGGTCGTCTTGTACATGGTTCTTTCATGTTCTCACGAGAACACAAACCCGATGATGTATATGATTCTTGTTGTTGGGGATTATTCTAGGAGATGGCCTCTGTTCTGTACTAAATTAATATGATACATCCATATCTAGAAAAACCGAGTCAATTAATTTGAGATATAGGGACTAATTTTTTCTTGTCCAGCACCCAAGAGAACATTTATTTCTATTTTTGTTTCTTTCCAATGTTTCCAGCACCATTCGAGTTCCCTTAATTAAACTCAACTTAATTAAACCATGCTCACAAGTGTGGGATGTTTAGTCCTAACTCGGCAGTTTACATCGTGGCAGTGACTTGTGTTAGCCGTCATTTGTTTGCAGTGAATTGTGCCAGCTTGTACATCATCATTTGTTTGCTCCAGCGATCACGCAAATGACGATACGACGAGATTTTGTTGGGGATTATTCTTTTTGTTTCAAAGTCTAAAGCTTTGTTGTTTATCTTTAAACAGATAAGGAGAAATCGAGAGGAAATTTATATATATCATGTGGCATACAAAGAAATGGAAGTTGCCATCCAAGCGTCTCGGTGTTTTCTCGGACGTTGACTCATGGTGGTACAGACCAGGGCCCGCGGGCCTCCGGCCGAGACAGTGGTGGCATATACTCCCTCCGTTTCAAAATATAAGATGTTTTAGGTTTGTGAAGCAAATGTATCTAGACTTGTTTTAGTACATAGGTTCATTCAACTTAGGGGTGAATCTACACACTAAAAGAAGTCTAGATTCATTTTTTCAATAAACCTAAAACATCTTATATTTTGAAATCGGAGGGAGTACCTCGTTGCAACGGTGATGATGTCCAACCAGAAGCTTATTCCTCGATGCCAAACCGCGCGTTGCATCGTGGACCTTGCGGTCATGCTGGGAAGGTTTATGTCAGACATGCCGACGCTAGCGCCAGAGGGAGCTTCAATTGGCAGACGCAAGCCTGCACCTTGCGCCGCCAGAGCGTGGCCGTACTCCTTGATGTACGAGCTGAGCGTCATCGGTGTAGAAAAAAATCAGGGAACAATAATATAGAAAAATTGGGGCCCTCGAAAGAGGATTAGCACCGCGACGGTATCTCCACATTGTTAGATTATATTTACTTGCATATCAAGTTAGGGTTTCACCTCCTCTCCCCCCTCTCTTATATAAACCATTGTATTCTCTCATTGTAAAATTATCAATTATTATTATTATCACAATTTTACATGGTATCAGATTAAGGTTAGATTCTAGGGCATGGCTCCCACCTCTCACTCGCCGCCGCTTCTCCGGTTCTTCTTGAGTGGCGCTACCGCCATAAGCCGTCGCTGCCAAACCATCCACCTCATCCGCCCCACCTCAATCGCCACCACCATCAACCGCCGATACAATCTCCGTTACTCCATTGATTCCCATCACTTTAGATCTCCCAAACACAACTACTACCATTGGAGGCATCTTTTGAGGTGCACTTGCGCCGCAACCTCATGGCGCGTCGACCCCAACATCCCGCCGTCTCTCGGATCCCTCATTGGTCAAGGATGATCTCATTGTGATATGATGGATCTACTAGGTGAGCACCGAGATTTTCAATCTCGCTTTCAAAGGCTGCGCCGCCCTTTTGGGCAGCCCTCGCCAGCTTTTTTCAAGACAACGCCGACGCGTGTCAACACGCCAACACGGAGCTTGAACACAGCCAGGCGACTTGCCCGGGTATCTTGCCAGTGCCTCAGACCATCGCCGATGAACTCCGTGAACTCGGTGATCCCATTGAGGACAAACAGCTCATCAAGATCCTCCTCCGGCCTCAATCCGCCGACAAGCGGCGATTTCATCCCCATGATGCGCTGCCTCCTTCCTTTGCAGTCCGCCCATGCTCTCTTGGCGGACGCGCCATGACCACTCAAGAGTCTCGCCTCGGGCCTATGCCGCCGCTCCACGGCCTCCTGCACCGCCACGCCTCCGGCGCCTCTGCTCCACCACTGAGGTTGGCGCCTAGCCCCAACTATAGGGGCACTGGCCTATCTATCGGCCGCCTGCACGGCCTCCTCCAACAAAGGCTCCTCCACCTGCCCCGACACCACCACCTCCACCTGCAGCACCATGGCGATCTTCTCAGACCCTTGACTGGCATGGTTCAAAGCCAATGCCCTGACCGCGCCTCTCCTCACGATGGCCACCGCCACTGGTTCGTGGCAGCGTGCATCCTCATACAGGCTCACCCGGCCTTGCACCACGGGTCCTCGCACAAGCTCATTCGCCGCCTTCACCGCCCATGTATGATGCACCATCGGCTCCCTATGCCTCGCCGATGCCCTTTACTATGGGTCCTTGGCCCTTCAAGACCGGTCACTTATAATCACGAGGCTACTACTCACCATACACCATATACTCGACTCGCTGCACCGCCACCACTGCGCTAGTACACTCCGTCATTAACTGCACCGACTCTACTCCGAAAGGACCAAGCTGCTTCTCTGAGCCATGAATAATTTTGCTTAAGGTAACTCAGTCTTGATTGGATTTTTATTCGGTGCTTCTAGTCACATGTCTTCGAATACTATCTTTGTCAACTTGCATACCATCTCATTTTTCATCCATTACATTAGGCGATGGTTCCTCCATACCAATTTCATGTGTCGGTCATACAAACCTTGCATCTTCCACTTCCAAACCACTCCTACTTAAAGATGTCTTAGTTGCACCAGCCCTCATTAAAAATGTAATCTCTGTTCGTCGTTTCACCAAAGACAACTATGTTTCCGTCGAATTTGACTCTTTTGGCTTGTCTGTGAAGGATTTCATGACCAAGGCGGAGATCGCTCGCTTTGATAGCTCTGGCGACCTCTACTCTGTTCATGGCGCTCCTGCGGCCTCGCCTCCATCATCCATGCTCGTCTCCGTAGATCTATGGCATAAACGCTTAGGCCATCCGAATAAAGCCACTTTATCCTCTCTACTTAGTGATTTTTCGATCCCTTGTAATAAAGAGGTTCATAATTCCTCCGTTTGTGAGTTTTGTCAACAAGGAAAACATGTTCGTTTACCATTTGCGCATTCTACTTCTCATAGTACTTATACCTTTGAACTTTTGCACTATGATCAATGGACCTCTCCAACTGTGAGTCTCTCCGGTTTCAAATACTACTTAATTATTTTAGATGATTTTACACACTTCGTTTGGACTTTTTCACTTCGCAACAAATCTGATGTCCACTCACTTTTTATCAACTTTAAAACCTATGTCAACACACACTTCTTTTTACCCATAAAATTTATCCAATGTGACAATGGAAAAGAATTTAACAACTTTGCAAACCATAATTTCTTTCTCCAACATGGCATTCTCCTTCCTTTCTCTTGCCCTTACACTTCCCCACAAAATGGCAAGGCTGAGCGATCACTCCGCACCATCAATGACATAGTTCGCACACTCCTCATTCAATCATCTATGCCCTCCACGTTTTGGGCTGAAGCTCTTAGAACCGCAACCTATCTCCTCAATATTCGACCATCTAGCACTAACCCAAACACTACACCTTTCTACTCCATTTTTCTCTCTCACCCAAACTACACTGAGCTTCGCGTTTTTGGTTGCTTTTGCTTTCCCAATGTCTATGCAACTTCCCCAAACAAACTCTCTCCACGTTCCCTTCCTTGTGTATTCCTAGGTTATTCAGATGAACACAAAGGCTACCGGTGTTTTGATCTTGTGACCGGTCACATTCACATCTCTAGGAATGTCACTTTCGATGAAAACACCTTTCCTTTCGCCACTAGAACCCCTACATCTACTCCCACCACATCCACCCCTCGCCCAACCAATTCCATAAAACCTCACTTTTTCGTTCCTAACCTGCCCTACAACCCTGCCACGGCTGCCCCCTATCCTGCCTCGACCAATATCGCTCCCGATTCTCCTGCCGCGGTAGTCCCTAACCCTGCCCCGGCCGACTTGGCTGCCCTGACAGCCCCATCAGCACCCCGTGTCTCGACCACCCATAACCCAGGTTTACGCTCGCCGCCCCAAAACTCCTGCCCCCGACAATCAAACTACCCAATCCTCTGCCCCTCATGCTGTTGCGTCCTCCTCCTCCGCTGCGCCAGATGCAGCAGCTCCTTCTTCACATGCCGTTCCCATTATCGCACCTAACAACGACCATTCCATGCGCACACGTGCCAAGTCTGGTTTTCGACTTCCTAAAACACGCCTCAATCTTCATGCTTCTCCAACTCTCTCACCTCTTCCCAAAACATACAAATCTGCTCTTCTTCATCCGAACTGGTCCGCTGCCATGCGCGATGAGTTTCAAGCACTCAATCCAATAACACATGACAACTTGTTCCCCGACCTCCAAATGCAAATGTTGTTTACGGAAAGTGGGTGTTCGTCAAAATTTCATTCGATGGCACTCTCTCTCGGTATAAAGCAGCGTTGGGTTTGTCGTGGGTTCTCTCAACAACACGGTGTCGATTACTGAAACTTTCTCTCCGATGGTTAAACCTAGCACCATCCGAACCATTCTTAGTCTTGTTGTTTCCTCTTCCTGGCCCATTCATCAACTCGATGTAAAAAATGCTTTCCTTCATGGTTCCTTAAACGAAGTCGTCTATTCTCAACAACCTTCCGGTTTCGAAGATTCTTCTTTTCCTGATCACGTTTGTCTTCTCCAAAAATCTCTCTATGACCTCAAACAAGCACCCCGAGCCTGGTTTCAACGTTTTTCTACCTTTATTCAAACTATAGGATTCATTCCCTCTCGTTCCGAATACTCTCTTTTTGTTTACCACTCTAACACCCAGGTTGCATATCTCCTACTTTATGTTGATGATATAGTTCTCACTGCCTCCTCCACAACTTTTCTCACTCATACTATTTCTCTCCTACAAACTGAATTCTCTATGACTGATCTAGGTTCCCTTCATCACTTCTTAGGTATAGCTGTCACTCGTGATTCTTCTGGTCTTTTTCTCTCTCAACGTCAGTACTCTGTTGATCTCCTAACTAGGGCTGGAATGTTAGATTGTCAACCATCCCGTACACCTGTAGATACTTCTTCTAAAATTTTCTCGGATGGTGATATTTTTCCTGATCCAACTCTATACCGTAGCTTAACTGGAGACCTTCAGTATCTCACCATTACACGTCCAGAAATATCATATGCTGTCCAGCAAGCTTGTCTTTACATGCATGATCCAAGAGTCCCGCATTTTAACCATGTCAAACGCATACTTAGATATCTCAAAGGTACATTAGATCATAGTTTGCATAGTAACCACTCATCACCCACATCATTGACAGCATATTCCGATGCGGACTGGGCTGGTTGTCCAGACACTCGTCGATCCACTTCAGGATACTGTGTTTTTCTTGGCAATAATTTAATTTCTTGGTCTTGAGCGTCGACTTACGGTTTCTCGCTTCGTCCGCAGAGGCTGAGTAACGTCTTTGTTGCTCACGATTCTTTGAAACAGTTTGGTTGCGTCAGTTACTTGTTGAGTTACATCGACCTATTGGTCAGGCCACAATGGTATATTATGATAACATTTCAGCTGTTTACATGTCTGGAAACCCAGTTCAGCATCGGCGGACAAAGCACATCGAGATTGACATCCATTTTGTTCGAGAGAAGGTCGCTTTGGGAGAAGTGCGTGTTCTTCATGTGCCTTCTACGGACCAGTTTGCAGATATTTTTACCAAAGGACTTGCTACTACACCATTTACAGAGATTCGTTTCAGTCTCAACGTTGTCAAGCCCACGGTTGAGACTGCGGGGGGGTGTTAGATTATATTTACTTGCATATCAAGTTAGGGTTTAGACCGGTGCGCTGCACCTCCTCTCCCCCCTCTCCTATATAAACCATTGTATTCTCTCGTTGTAAAATTATCAATTATTATTATTTTCACAAATTTACACACATGCCTACCACAAACCCTATGTCAAATGACCGAAAGTACACTGCATAGAGCTAGTGGGTGTATTCATGTAGATACATTTTTATGAAGATTGTACAGAGGTAAGCTAACGATTTCAGATAAGTCACCCAAATGTTTGGTCCATGGCCTTTTTCAGCACCTGTTTGGTTCAAGACTTAATTACAAGCGAACATATATTACGACAAACCTATTATAAGTCAGGTAGTATGAAGTACTGAACCTTCCCTATTTACTCATGTTCTGGTAGGCTCCTAACCACCCTAAGTTTTATCACAGCCCCTCTTCGTTTATATAACTGATGAGGCAGACCTGCCCTAGCATCCAGCTCGGTCTCTCTATCTAGTCCATTATATATATTCCCCATTTTCCATGGTAAGAGAGATGAAGAATCAATTGACGTTTAAGGGTTGATGGTTCCTATTACTCTCCATGCATGTAACTATGAGGAACACATGCATGGAGAAAATTGCTCTATTGGATCTCTTTTTAGTTCATTGCCTAGGCACGTGAGGTATCAGGACACAAGATGGTGCTGATCGAGTATTTGCGCGAAGACACATCGATCGAGAGCAAACATTAATCCATAACGAGATGATCCCCAAATACTCACAGAGTGAACTGGTCGTGGAAAAAAAATGGCGCCAAGCCGCGCTCTGCGTCCAGGACGTTGCAGTCATCTTATGCCCGCAGAACACAACCCCGAAGGGCGCGATGCAGGCAGACGACCCTGTCCTGGCAAGAGTGCGGTCTATGAGAAAAGCGTCATTGAGGAGGAACCAGCAGGACGAGCGCAACACTCCGACTCAGGTGTTTGACAGGAAACGGGACTGGCGATCAGCTATGGCCTCCAACCCGTCTCAAGATTTGATCGTGTCTTAGCTTTGCTTCCTGTAATAGTGATCCGGTAGCCAGCACCTCCCTTGTAACTTTTCCTGCTAAATCTTTATTTAATTTGCTCTCAAAAATTAAGGATACCAATTTTTTTTCAATGCCCAATTTGATTGCTGAATAAAATTGCAGACCCATTAATGTTCGGAAGGTAAAACAAACAATTCAGAGCTCTCATCCAGGTCTAGCCGTAACGTACATCATCTATATCTTTGCAAGCTGTCTTAGATCGGTCCGTAAGCACAATCAGCACTATCATTGATTGATCCGAAATTAAATGATATTAAACGGGGAAGCACCGAGATGAACGGAGGAAAACGAGGGTTTGGAAACGCCACCATGGAGTGGCGGCACCGAGAGCGAACGGAGGAGCCGAGGAGGTCTCCTGGAGTTGGAGCGCGGGGGAGCACAGCACCGCGGCCCACGGTGGCCTGAAGCTTGTGCGGCGGAGGTGCCCCGGCCGTGGAAGAGGGAGGCACAACGACTGATTTGTGCTAGCTACTGATATTGACTTAGATCTTGCTAGCTGAGAGGGTTCTCGATTGGCCCCAGAGGGGAGAGGCGGCGCGAGTGGTGGTCAAACAAACGCCTGCAGTCTCGTCCGAATCAAAAGAGGTGGTCTTGTGGTGGGGAACAACGAGAGGAGGGGTCTGCTACGAGCTGTGGAGGCCGGGCCGGTCGGACAACAGGGATCAAACAAATTCAGCACAGCTCCATCGGCTGTTGCCATCGCACATCCTTCGCAATGGTGTATTCTACATCCGGAACACCACTCTGTTTTGCAAGCTACCTCACCCCGCCACGGATCCAGAAAAAGTTAATCAGGCTCTGCTCCTTCCGATTGCGAGACAAATATGTCAACCAATCATGTGCTGATTTTTTGCTTCCCATTTACTGCTAGCTACTGCTCTAAAGAAGAGGATGGCAATGTTCGTACTCAAGGTGTTCGACGAAGTGACCCAATGAGCGGGTGTGTTTGATGTACATAGATGATGTGGCTTTGTAATTTACTTTGTGTTTTTATCTCCTCTTGCCGGTGATGACATGTGTAGCCGTAGCATCACTGAAATGCTCGCTGAACAGGCGGAAGAAATATATGCATACTCGGCTTACCTTTTTGCTACTGTAAAATGCATGCTTGAACATAAGATTTGTTCCTATTTTGTCTTATTTGGTAGAGGTTTTATTGATGCAACATTCAAGGTAAATATGAGAGATTACAAGAAACACTTATGAAACTAGGGAGTAAGTTGATTTTGTCCTTATTTTTTATTTTTCTCTCCTTTTTGCTGATACACTCGTTTAGATAGTGGTGTTGATTTATCGTACACACGTGAAA
Organism: Avena longiglumis; assembly: GCA_030063025.1. Classification (NCBI taxonomy): domain Eukaryota; kingdom Viridiplantae; phylum Streptophyta; class Magnoliopsida; order Poales; family Poaceae; genus Avena; species Avena longiglumis. The sequence continues at coordinate 190,410 of CP125979.1, forward strand.
ATAATAACAGTTTACTGTAATACAAATTTTATACTTCACTCGATTACCTTAGAAATTTGAGCTTTTTGGTCTAAAAATTATTATTTCTTTTCATAGAGTTTGTTTTAAACAACACGGTATGGTATAAAGAATATGCAATTCAATATCTCGAATCTGATCCAACAAACTTACTCTTGGCGCAGCAACGCGCGGGCATTGTGCTAGTAATAATAAAGGACGAAGTGTTTCTTCCGGTCCAACACTTTTTCAGACAAAATTATCCTCCCACCAACATAGTAATTTTCCTGACCGCCACCAGTAATGAATTTCAACCATAGACTCAATCCGATCCAACCACAGCGCCAGGCTGCTGGCCTTTTTCTTATGGGCCGTGATACCGGTAAACAGGGTAAACAGACGGATGGATATATTTTGTAGTACTAAATAGTACCACCTTGCTCTTTTGTAAGGAGTTACACCAATTTATATACGTCTGTAGATTGATAGGAATCAGTTGCCTCAGAAATCAGCTAGCACAAGCACCAATTTGAGATCTAATGAATGGATTTAGCAGAGATGGCGGAGCAGCAGAGACGAGCAGGCGCTGAGTCGGACGGACAGAGTGACGCGGCGGCGCCGGAAGAGGGAGATGTCGAGGAGGGGAGAAGGCTCACGGGAGGGCAAGGGGAGCCGCGAGCTTGAGCTGAAGGAGGGGCGGCCGGGGCGGCGACCAGAGGCGATGCGGCCGGGGCGAAGCTTCTTTGTCTGAACAAACATCGGTTTATCTGGGATCAGTTGGATTGCTTGGAGAGTATTCTGGTACAACGAGAAAAAGGCACAAGTTTGTGCTCCCCTGTATGCATCAAGAGACTGCTGGGTTATCTCGTTCTGATAGCATCTGCTGCATAAAGCTTGAGTCAAGATGGCGCTTCAGAACATTGATGCTTCCAACAAGGATGATGCCTTCTACAGGTACAAGATGCCCAGAATGTTGACCAAGATAAAAGGCCGTGGTAATGGGATCAAGACAAATATCGTCAACAAGGTTGATATAGCAAAAGCACTTGCGAGGCCTGCTTCATACACAACTCTAAGTACTTTGGATGTGAGCTTGGGGCTAAGTTTAAAAAAATTGTATATGCTACGCACATGTCCCTATTTTTACTCCCTCAGTCTAGAAATAACTAACTTGAATTTATCTAAATTTGAATATATATATATATAGACGTATTTTAGTGTATAGATATATTCGAATATAGACAAACCCAAGTCAGTTATTTCTGGACGAAGGGAGTAAAAAACTCACTATCGGCACAACAAAGACTAACTTCTTCCGTCGCAACGCGCGGGCATTTTGCTAGTCCAGGAGAAATCGAGAGAAAATTTACATATACCATGTGGCATACAAAGAAAATAAAGTTGACATCCAACCGTCTGGGTGTTTTCTCCTACGTTTACTCATGGTGGTGGAGACCGTGGCCCGCGGGCCTCCATCCGCAGTAGTGGTGGCACATGCCTCATTGCAACGGCAATTCTGCCCAACCCGGAGCTTATTATTCGATGTCAAGCCGCACGCTTCATCGTGGACGTTACGGTCATGCTGTGAAGGTTCATGTTGGGCACACAGATGCCAGCGCCGGAGGGTGCGACGGACACAGGTGAGAGCTTCAAAGGGCATACGCAAGCCCACACCCTGCGCCGGCCAGAGCATGGAGGTACTCCTTCATGTACAAGAAGAGCATCATCGAGGAGAAAAACCGAAGCCATATGCAGAGCAGAAGATAGAGTTTGGCAAACCATTATGTGGAGAAACTATGTTGTCTTAAAAGTTGTATCTCAAATGATTTGGAAACCCGGCGATTCATACTTTTGGGTTGGACTAATGGCATACAAAAAGCATTTTTTCCAATTTGGTGCTTTCAATATCAAAGATGGATCACAGATTAGATTCTGGAAAGATAGGTAGCTTGGTCATACTACTCTTCGCAAACAATATCCAGCTTTATATTCGATTGTAAGGCACAAAGGGGATACACTTTTCATGGTAATGGAATTTAATCTGCCAAATATGGCTTTCAGAAGAGATCTCATTGGCCCTCGATTGGAATTTTGGAATAATCTTTTATCAAGATTATCCACAATACAGTTTTCGTACGGTGTAGATGAGTTTAACTGAAAATTACTAGACAGTAGTAAATTTTCTGTTGACTCAGTGTATATTGATTTGATACAACATGATATTCCGATCAATGATAATAGTAAAATTTGGAAGATGAAGGTACCTCTAAAAATAAAAATATTCGCGTGGTATCTTCGTAAAGGAGTTATTCTTACAAAAATATAATCTTGTAAAGATGAATACACAATGTGTCTTTTGTCATCACGAGTAGAAAATTCGACATTTATTCTTTCATTATAAATTTGCTTGTTCTATATGGTCAATCGTCCAAGTGGTCTCTGGTTTATCTCCTCCATGGTCGGCTTCCAATGTATTTGGAAACTGGTTGAATGAGATCAAGTACATGACTTTGTTTAGGGTAGGAGTGCTTGCCATTATTTACTCACCGTGGCTATACAAAATGACAAGATTTTTAATAACAAATTATCTTCTCTAACCATTCATGTCAAATAAATCAGCAAACAATAATATGTCAAATGACCGAACACCGAGCAGTACATTACATAGAGCTACTGCATGTATTCCTCCTCGAAACAGGCTTTACGCCAAGCTTTATAAATAAAGCAACGACCATTCAGAGTACAAACAAGTCACTGACGCTCAGGTGTCAAAAAATAAACAAAAAAGAAGAGTCCGCTGGGCCACAGTACATCACGCCCAAGAGAAATAAAAAAAGGAGAAGAGGGCGTCGGAAGGGCGCTCTCTCTACGAGGCTGCGGAATCCCTAGCAGACGCCGCGGAGCGCTGCGCCGACGCCCTGAGAGCCTGTAGGATGCCGTCCATGCTCTCTCGGTCCCGCTGCCTAGAGAGGGGGTACCACTGTTGTAGGTAGGCAAGCAAAGAAAACACAGAGTCAGTTGCACGGCGAGGAAAGATCCTCTCTATCACCATCTTATTCCGAATATTCCATAAGATCCAAGTAATGGCCGCAAACACCAACCAGAAGAGGCGCCGCCTTCTACCGGTATGGTTTGCCTCTGTTTCTAGGAACTTGCCGAGGTCGTGAGCCTGCCAAGTAGGCCCCAACGCTTCTCGGATAAAGTTTCACAGAAACTGAGTGGCAGGACATGTGAGCATAATATGGGTGCGCATCTCCGGCGTCCCACATAACGGACACAACCCATTGCCAGGACCATTGCGTTTTGACACCTCTATCCCCGAAGGAAGGCGATCCCGCAGCAGCTGCCACAAGAAGATACACAAGCTCAGGGATAGGGGAGACTTCCAAAGATGCGTCGACCAAGATAGCTCTCGGCCCTGGAAGAGGGACATGTAAGCTGAACTAACCGAGAAGGCTCCCGAGGGAGACTGGCCCCATGTTACCTTATCCCTCTCCTCTGAGAAGGACAAGGGTAAGGAGTCCTGCAGCCTCACGAAGTCAGCCGCCTCGGCGTCATTGAAAGACCTCCGGAACGGGATGTTTCAGTGGCCTTCAGGGACAGCCTCGGTGATGTAGATACATTTTTATGAGGATTGTATAAAGAGCTAAGATAATGTTATCAAACAAGTCACCCAAATGTTTGGTCCATGGCCTTTTTCAACATGTGTTTGGTTCAAGACTTAATTACAAGCACTAACCTATGATAACTCGGGTATTATGAAGTGTTGAAACTTCTCTATTTACTCATGCTCTGGTAGGCTCCTAGCTATGTTTTACCAGAGCCCCTCTTCTTTTATATAACTGAAGCACCCTAGCACCCCGCTCGGTCTGTCTGTCTAGTCCATCATATATATTTTCCATTTCTCATGGTAAGAGAGTCAGAAGGATGAATTGAGGTTTAAGGGTTGATACTTCCTCTTACTCTCCATGTAACTATGAGGAACACATGGAGAAAATTGCTCTATTGGATCTCTCTTTAGTTCATTACCTAGGCACGTGAGGCATGGTGATCCTCGAATACTCACAAAGTGAACTCAGCATGGAAAAGAAACTGCGTCGAGCCTTGGGCTGCGCCGTTGACAGCATCTGGCTCTGCTTGCCGTAGCATTTATTTGCTGACCAAAAACCGATAAACGCTCTTTATTTGCTCTCCTACTACACTGATGAATGGTGATCCACTCTAAGGACACCAAGTTTCTTTTTTTCTCCAATGTCCAATTTGATTACTGAATGAAATTGCAAAAAAAAATGAAGTTGAGACGGTAAAACAAACAATTCAGAGCTCTCATCCAGGTCTAGCCGTAATGTACATCACCTAAATGTCAAGCAAAAAAAAAGATGACAACGAATTACTATTAACTATCCAAGCTGAGCGTCTGTTTTCTCATGGTGCCCAGGATGGCCAAAAAGAGCTGGACCCCATTTTTTTTAATTTGAAAAACCCATGCAACAGCCGAAATAATCAAGGTGGTCAGGCTTTATTCAGGTGTAACTTACACAAACTAGGACATGCTGGCCAATATGAGCCAGAAGCAGAACAATCATAAGAACTAAGCAAACCGAGAAGATGAAAACAACTCAAAAGTTTCAAGGTTCAGGATGCCACAGTTAATTTAAAACCATGAAACAGCCGAAATCATCACGATGACCAGGCTTTGTTCAGGTATAACTTACACAAACTGAAGATGCTGAAGAACAGAAGCCAGAAGCAGAACAATAAAAAGAATAGTATTACTCTTTTAGAGTACTAACAAATGCAAGTTTCAAGGCTACAAATCAGATGTTTCTTTTCATCTACCTGAAAACACGAGACATCAATGCAAGAAATATCAAAATCCAGAAGAACAAGATACTAAAAACCAATGCACAAGGAATTATAGAACAAGAAAACAGCAGCAAAGAGATATGCAGACACAAGAATTTGACTCTAACTTCAGGGTTCACTTATTCATTCATCACGGTTCATCAAGGCTGCTGCATCGCAGCAGAAGTTTGCAAAACACAGGTAACATCACACTTTGACGACAATACAGCAGGAACAAATACACGAACAGACCAATCGAGGACACACCGACAGCTCAACTGGAGCACACAGAAGACCACCAGACATGTGAACCCAGAGACAGAAGCAGCTCCTTACTGGCCACCACGGAGACGGAGCACCAAGTGAAGGGTGGACTCCTTCTGGATGTTGTAGTCCGCCAGGGTGCGGCCATCCTCCAGCTGCTTACCAGCAAAGATCAGACGCTGCTGGTCCGGGGGGATGCCCTCCTTGTCCTGGATCTTGGCCTTCACATTGTCAATGGTGTCTGACGACTCCACCTCTAGGGTGATGGTTTTTCCAGTGAGGGTCTTGACAAAGATCTGCATGCCACCACGGAGACGGAGCACCAGGTGGAGGGTGGACTCCTTCTGGATGTTGTAGTCTGCAAGGGTGCGGCCATCCTCAAGTTGCTTTCCAGCGAAGATCAGACGCTGCTGGTCCGGGGGGATGCCCTCCTTGTCCTGGATCTTGGCCTTGACGTTGTCAATCGTGTCAGACGACTCGACCTCAAGGGTGATGGTCTTGCCAGTGAGGGTCTTGACGAAGATCTGCATGCCACCGCGAAGGCGGAGCACCAGGTGGAGGGTGGACTCCTTCTGGATGTTGTAGTCAGCGAGGGTACGGCCGTCCTCAAGCTGCTTGCCGGCAAAGATGAGGCGCTGCTGGTCCGGAGGGATGCCCTCCTTGTCCTGGATCTTGGCCTTCACGTTGTCGATGGTGTCTGACGACTCCACCTCCAGAGTGATGGTCTTGCCGGTGAGGGTCTTCACGAAGATCTGCATGCCTCCACGGAGACGGAGGACCAGGTGGAGGGTGGACTCCTTCTGGATGTTGTAGTCAGCAAGGGTGCGGCCGTCCTCGAGCTGCTTGCCAGCAAAGATGAGGCGCTGCTGGTCCGGAGGGATGCCCTCCTTGTCCTGGATCTTGGCCTTCACATTGTCAATGGTGTCTGACGACTCCACCTCAAGGGTGATGGTCTTGCCGGTGAGGGTCTTCACGAAGATCTGCATGCCACCACGAAGGCGGAGCACCAGGTGGAGGGTGGACTCCTTCTGGATGTTGTAGTCAGCAAGGGTGCGGCCATCCTCCAGCTGCTTACCAGCGAAGATAAGACGCTGCTGGTCCGGGGGAATGCCCTCCTTGTCCTGGATCTTGGCCTTGACGTTGTCAATGGTGTCGGAGGACTCCACCTCGAGGGTGATGGTCTTGCCGGTGAGGGTCTTCACAAAGATCTGCATCTGTAAATACAAAGCATAGATCATAGTCAGGCACAGTAAAGGGGAATCAGGCAGGACATAAATACATGAACAAACAGGTAGACCAAAGAAAACTATGAATCAACGTCTCAATAAATAGATGAACAAACTAATTAGGTAACCATGTTTTGAGCTGATCAAAGCTCTAGCTGAACTAAAGATCATGTGAGAGCTGATGATCGTTGCACAACTACAGATCTTAGAAGTAACTATGAGGTCAAAAGACTAAGCAGGTAGACTCCTGGCTAATCCCCTCAGAGATCATGGATAGTTGCAATATAACACCCAACCTGAGCGCTACCGAATAAGAAATCCAAGAGAATAGTAGGAGTATTTAGCTCGACTATAGCGGAATCAGCAGTCATAGTTGCAATATACTATGAACACAGCCGGAGCGCTAGAGAATCAGAAGTCCACAACAATACTGGAGGATTTAGCTCCACTCGCGCGGAATAAGCAAACTATACCTACACCTTGTATCGGCGGATCTACTCAAAGAACAGAGACATGGTTAAGGGAAATAAGATGGACATAAACACAGGAACCAGCAGGCCACGATACCAGAGAGACGAAATCCGAGTATGAATTAACGAACTTCTCAAAAAAAAAGATGGAGCACGCTAGTCTAGTAACCATGTTTTAGCAGATCAAAGTTCTTGCAGAGCTAGGCGAGTCTAGATTAATCAACAATATATCGTCAAGCTAAAAAAAATCAGAGTCGACTGATGCACAACCACAGATCTTACAGGCACTACTACTTATTAAGCTAGGCCAGTCTAGATTAATCAACGATACATCGTCAAACTAAAAAAGAAAGATATCAGAGTCGATAGATGCACAGCTACAGATCTTACAAGCAACTACGAGGTCCAAAGACTAAGCAGGTAAATTCCTCGTTTATCCCCTCAGATATCAGGCATAGGTGCGATATAAGGACACAACCTGAGCGCTACCGAATCAGAAATCCGAGATAATACTAGGAGGATTTAGCTCGGCCCGAGCGGAATCAGCAAACTATACCTACGCCTAGATATATGAACCGAATCAACAGCAATCGCACCTCAAATCGGCAGATCTACTCGAGAACAGAGGCATGATCCAGAGGAATCTCATGACAACCCGAGCCGAATCAATTGCAATCGGTCAACACAACAGCGAGCAGATCAGTCCTAACGACTGGCAATCGGTCGGAAATAATCGATCTAAGAACGATCCGCGGAACAATAGAACAAATAGAAAGAGGGATCGGAAACTCGCGTACCTTGAGGAGGAGGACGAGAGAGCCTTGGCTTCGATCGGAGAGGGGACTGGATTGGATTTGTGTGGAGAGGAAAGCAGAGGGGGTGGGAATTTATAGGCGGGGAGAGCGTGGGGAAGGAGAGTCCCGCGAGCTTACGGCACTGATGACGACGACGTGGGAGAACAGGAGGAGGAGGAGGAGGAGGAGGAGGAGAGGCCGTTGCGGAAATAGGTCCCTACCACCACGCAACTTCGGGGAAAGAGTCTGCGGAGATACCGATGTGAGACGCCGTTTGATCCCGTGGGGATTTGGCTGGTTGGTGGCCGTTCGGACGTCGGGCTCACGCCATTAGTGCATGGATATTGTAAGGTTATAGACAAGTTGTTTATGTGGTATCATCATACTTAATAAAGAGAGATATGCTGTTGTATCTTATGGTATTATAGGCAAAATATATGGTTAGCCCAGTCACATATATGCATGTACTCAAAATTATTAAACATAGATACAACTTTTAAAATACAATCTATTGTACTGGTTATCTCTTAAAATACACCACTATCTAGGATAACGAGCTAAGAGACACCCTAATGTGAAAGGCCTAAGAGCATCTCCACTCGGCTTCCCAGGACGCCATCCAAGGCAAAATTTAGGTTCGGACGCCGAATCGCATTCCCAGGACCCCGGTTTCGTCCGGATTTGGGAAAACTTTGGTCCGGACTTTCCAAGCCATTCCCAGCATCCTGAGAATGCCCTGTGAACGCCGGACGAAGCGAAAACAGGTGTGGGCCATCTCTGTCGGCGAGATAGTCCATTTTTCTTCCATGTCCACTCGCCCAGACTGCCGTGAAGAGCTCCCCAGCTGCCTCTGTCGCCATGACTTTGCCGGCGGAGCTCCTCTATGCCGAGATATATGCACGCATCTATAAAGGATCGCTATAGTCATACCTTCCACCGCTTTTGCCCAAACCGCCATAGCTTCGGCTTGCAGCTCCCACCTCGCCCGCCAAGTGTTCAGTGTTTTGCCAGTTCGGCCATGGACTCTGATGACGAGGAGATGCTCGCCGTGTTGCTAGAGGAGGAGAACGTTGTTGTGAGACCCTGGCGCATGGCTCAATAGGATTGATAGGAAACCCATACCAACAAGTTGCAACTTCTTTTCCGAAAGCTTATTCAAAAAGAACTCTAAGGTTAAGCGTGCTTGGCCTAGAGAAATTCTAGGATGGGTGACCGACCGGGAAGTGGATACCGGATGCACACGAGTGAGGATAAAGTGCACAGAAAAGACTAGTGTTGGTATGTGGGGTTAGTCTAGAGATCCTATTGAGTTTCCAGAAGTGACAGCCATCGGTCCAGATAGACCGAGGGTGTTACAAGTGGTATCAGAGCCGACCCTTGCGGTTACACGGGCGTGTGCGGGTCAGTGGCGGACATGTGGCGCATGACGCGTGTGGCCCGAAGTGGACACGGCATGGCACATGTGCCGGCACTGGACGCACAGACTTGTTCCAAAAGGGGATGTTCCTGGCTTGCGGTTGATCGACGAGGACGTCGATCTTCTAAGGGTGGGTGTATGTGAGACCCTGGCGCATGGCTCAATAGGATTGATAGGAAACTCATGCCAACAAGTTGCAACTTCTTTTCCGGAAGCTCATTCGAAAAGAACTCTCTAAGGTTAAGCGTGCTTGGCCTAGAGCAATTCTAGGATGGGTGACCGGAAGGAAGTGGATGCGGGTGCTGCAGTGAGGACAAAGTACGTATAAAATACTAGTGTTGGTCTGTGGGGTTAGTCTAGAGATCCTATTGAGATGCCAGAAGTGACATCCGTTGATCCGGAAAGACCGGGGGTGTTACAGTCGATGTCGCCGAAGATGCAGAACACATGCAGATTCTTGCCTCCCTAGCCCAGCTGTACCTGCAGACGGCGAAGCCGAAGCGCGTAGGTTCGGCGAAGGGTTGTCGAAAGTGCAAGGAAAGACAAAGGATAGAGGGCTACTACATGTTGTACGCCGACTACTTCGCCGATGAGCCGCTCCATGAAGAGGTCATGTTTCGGCTCCATTTCAGGATGAGCCGGAAGCTCTTCCTCAAGATCATGCATGCCATCCGTGAATTCAACCCCTATTTCGTGTGCAAGAAGGACTGCATCTTCATGGTTGGGTTTTCCTCACTGGAGAAGTGCACAATGGAGATGAGGTTGATTGCATATGGAGCGTCGAGTGACAGTGTAGGCGACTATCTCCACATGGCCTAGTCCACCGCCATTGATTGTTTGTACATGTTTTACAGGACAGTGATTGTAGTGTTTGGAAAACAGTACTTGAGAACACCCACTGCTGAAGACACTGCTCGGATCCTCGCAATCAATAAAAGTAGAGGATTTCCTGGGATGCTTGGAAGCATAGACTGCATGCATTGGCAGTGAAAGAACTGTCCATTTGCATGGCAGAGAATGTACAAAGGTCACAAAGGAGTTTGCACTGTGATACTCGAGGTAGTTGCTACATATGATCTTTGGATTTGGCACTCCTTCTTTGGTATGGCAGGATCGAACAACGACATCAACGTCCTTAGCTCCTCAAATGTCTTTGCCAAGCTTGTTGAGGGTCAATGCTCCCCCTGTGGACTTTGAGATCAACGGACACCACTACAACAAGGGATACTATCTAGTGGATGGCATCTATTCAAGATAGCCAACATTTATGAAGACTATCTCAAACCCAATGCTCCCCAAGCATTCCAGTTTACCAAGTAACAGGAAGCTTGCATGAATAACGTGGAGCGGGAATTTGGTGTGCTTCAACAGAGGTTTGCAGTTGTCCGGTTCCCTGCTATGACCTGGTCGAAAGATCAGATGTGGAAGGTGATGAACTACTGTCTGGTCTTGCACAACATGATTATTGACGATGAGAGGAAGGACCTAGTGAGTTTGGTCGAGCAGAACAAGTCATACTATAGACAGGGACCTTTTGCCGAGTCTGATCATTAGATGCCTCCAACCTGGGCTGCCTTTATCGCCATGCGCCAGGAGATCCGAGATCCGGCAGTACATCAACAGCTGCAGGATGATCTGGTTGAGCACCTATGGATACACAGGGCAACACGTAGATGCCGAACATGAACTGGCCGAATTAGTCCGAAATATGTTATATTTTCACTATACGTCAAACTATGTTTAAATTTACGCCAAAATATGGTCAATTATATGCCGAACTAGTCCGAACTGTGCTCTGTATCCATATTATGCCGAACTATGCCAAAAACTGGACGAATTTGAGCCGAATTTGGGCGGAAAAGGGCGTCCCAGGAACTCGGCCTGGAAACGCGAGTGAGAAACTCGGCGTTCCCGGGCCAAAAACGAGTTGCGTCCGGCCATATTTTGGTCCGGATTTTGGCCTGGGAACGCCCAACGAGTGGGGATGCTCTAACATTCCAATCTTTAGAATTGGTTTATTTATTGCACAACATTTATAAGCATTCCTAAAAAAAATTATAAGCATTGCATCATGTTCATCGTGCAAAAACTCAAATTCCAAAAACATTTGTTGCCAGGATACCTTAATTCTTTCCTATCAGCACACTGTTATTCTTTCTAGATTTTTTCGGTCAAATATTTTTGTGCTTTGGTTTTCAATAGATTGTTGGTCTCTCAACAATTTGACATGTCGTCTGCGATGATTCTTAAAGAGACATAACAAAAATACCAGAAAGCATAAAACTTTCTACAATTTTCTTGGCTTTTCTTGGCATTTGGTGGTGGGGACAACTATAGAAGGAAAAAGAAAGTACATCGAACGGTGGTGAAGGATGGTCGGGACTTGGCACTATGGTTGAAGAAAGAGAAATCAACTAATTAAGGATCGATACATCTAGTATATTTTATAACGGTTTTTTACTTAGTCGCCTCTCTTACTATTGAATATACCTTGTGATTCGTGTAATATAAGAGTTACACATGAGTTGCAACTAGGTTGTAAATGAGAATTGGTATAAATTTTATGAGTTACAACTAGATTATAACTGAGAATTAGCACAAAATAGTAGGATGACGTCAGCGACTTAGACATAACTAAAAATCAGGCGTTTGAGATCTATTCTCTCCCATTTTATAAATATGTGTCATTTATCCACTTTCACTTCAGAATTCTTAAATTTTCTCGAATTAACATTCCCTCAACGAATATGAAAAAAAGTTATCGATTAACATTGCATGTCTACAATGATGTAGTCTACAAACAGACAAAATCTCAACCCGAAATACCTTTTTTTTGGCTTATTAAAATGGAAAAACGGAGAGAATTTGCAGGATTGGAGTTTTTTCACCATTCACTACTTTAGATGTCATATTTTGGCATTTTTATGCAGGCCAAAATACGGGGTATTTCGAGTTGAGAGTTTTTCAAGTTAGTAGAGCTCATTATTTTCTACATCTAGAAATTTTTTGTCGCTTTTTCTGAAACTTCAAACAGTCAATTTTGAATGGTTCATAAAACTGGCTATGTGTAGCCCGAGCTCCAAACGTCCGCACCTCTGTGCCCCTCATTATTGGTTTAACTACCGGATGACCAACATGAAGAAAGGTGGTTTGATGCCTAGTTTAAGTGGGCATCTGAGATGACCAATCGATGGTTTAGATTAGGACTCAACTGGCCGTGAACCATGATGAGAAGCCATCGGAAACGATGAGCAAGATCAATACACGCCGAATAAAGAGCATTTGATGGTGAAGACAACTAGTACTAGAAAGAAAAAGAATGTACATCAAGCGGTGGTGAAGGAGGAACGTGAATTGGCACTATGGTTGAAGAAAGAGAAATTAAGGATCGTTAGATCTACTAGTATTTTGTAAATATGTGTCATTCTATTAAACATTTATCCACTGTCACACTTTAGAATTTTAATTTTTCTCAAACTAAAATACCCTCAATGGATATATGTAAAAAGAAAGATCAACATTGCATTTCTACGTTTCCGGAGGACAAAACAAACCACTTCCCATCCCGCACGAGTGCACGACGTTCGTGTGAAATACCATGGTGGCCTCGACCGACGTGATAACTGTCACGGCGGGCAACACGGAAAGAACCACGTCCTCTCGTGACTTCCTGTTCCCCCACACGTCGACGTGGCCCATTGCCGTCTATAGGGTGTCAAGTGGAATCCCACCAAAGTTTCACCTTTAGTTCATTTGCTAAAATCTAGTTTGAATTTTAAGAAAAAATTTACACTAGATTTTGACAAATAAACTAGAAATGGAATTTTGGTGGGATCCCACTTGACACCCTAGCCGTCCATACATTGTGGAGGCTGCTTTCGGTTCCATCAACTAATTTTCTTTTGATTTTACGGAAGCGCCAAATCACCACAATAACTAAGAGCAACTTCAAACAGACACGTACGCTAAAAAGTCTCATGCGCTATAATAATAACCGTTGATTTAGCGTGCGAAAGGCTAAAAGTAGCGCTCCAACAGATGCCCTAAACTAGAGTATGCGTAAAAAAGTATAGAGCATGTGGGAAAAGGCGGCATTCGAGGCCGCAAATTTGATGCTCCTGCGAGCGCGCTGTAAAATCGAGCCACGTGCGGGAGCCCAACTGCCGAGCGGAACTTTCACCCGCGTGAGTTGGAGCCGTCCAGGCCTTCTCCCTGACCGTCGCCGGCGAGGAATCTGGCCGGAATCGCCGCTTCGAAGGCCGGAACTGTGATGTGAAGCAACGTGGAGTTGGTCTCGAGGTGGCCGACGTGGACGAGGATTGGGCGAGGTCGCCGTGGATGAGGATGGGGCGGAGCGAGCCGCTCGGAGGAGCTCCCGTACACCGCTCGTCCTCGCTTGTCCCTTGTCGCCCGCCCGACGCCCGCGCTTGTCCCTTAGTCGCCCGCTGCCCGCCACCGTTCCCGTCATGCTGGAGGTGACCCTCGTCGGGACGCATCAGGACGCCCGCGCGTGGCTCTCGTCAGCCGTAAGAGGAGCTCGTCAAGGAATCGATCCCAGTGGCCTGCTTCGGCAGTGGCGTGTGCACATGGTCGAGCTCAATCCATTCCTAGAAGAAATTAGACACACCGCATGTGTTTGTGTTTCTGTCCTAATTTAGTGTGTTTTTAGTCTATTTCTTTTGTTATGTTTGATCTTTTTTTTTATGTACATATGTGAAAAAGGTATTTTGGAGACTGTATTTTAGAGCGTATTGTGAAATGCTGCTTTTCGCGCGCTATATTTTAAGAAAAATGATATTGCTCCCCTGGGGATTGGTTCGTTCGATCCTCCGGGTCGCTCTCGTACACGCGCCTGGCTTTTTATCTTACGCGCGCCTGGCTGCCTTCTTTTTTTTTTACTCACGAGCAAACTCCCGTGTGCGGTCCCACCTTATCGCGCCTGGCTGCCTTCTTTTTTTACTCGCGAGCAAACTCCCGTGTGCGGTCCCACCTTATCGTTTCCTCTTCCTCAGATACATCTCGCTCACACGTTTCTTCTCCACCGTAGGCGTCTGCCGCGTCCTCGGCCGCCTCCGTGGCTCAGCCCGCCGTCGTCCACTGATGGTCCCCATTGCCGCCCATAGGCCCTCGGCGCCCGCAGCGGTGAGCTCCTTGCCCGAGCGGTGTCGATCCCCTGCCGGTTCCTCGCCGTGGTGAGGTTCCTTGCCATGCCCCAAAGGCTTCTGACTCCAGCTCGTGCTCTGTCGGTTCCTTCCACGACGACCTCCTCCGTCCAGCCACTAAAATCGTCTCGCATCCATCGATTTTTCCTCCGCCATGGAACATGATCCCGAGGTGCACGTGGGTGTCCTAGTTTAGCAGGCCATCCGGCTCCTCGCGCTAGAGCCAGCACTACGGTCATGTTCACCATCGCCATCACTAAGTATCCACCTGCTCATGCTGCCACGACGCTGCTAGAGTCTCTGTTGCTTCAACGTACGTGCTGCCATGGGCCTCCCGCCTGCAAGGTGCTACTTTGCTACATACGGCAGATGCCTTTGCTACCTACGACGAGCGGTGTTGCTACCTACGACTAGCGGTGTTGCTACACGGTCACCGCTGCCACCGCTGCTGCTACCTACGACGTGGTTTGCTACATGGGGTTGGCGGCGTTGCTACGCATCGACCGATGGCGGTGCTACATGCATATCTTGGGGTTTGCTACAATGTTTCCGGCGATATCTCCGGTGAGGTGTCCGATGAGGTCGGATTTGCTATAATATGGTTTTTTTTGCTACACACGTTTTATGATTTTGTTACAATAGCGTTATTCTTTTGCTACAAAGTGTCCGACGAGGTTTTAGGCGAAACTCCGACGGGATCTGTCTTTTTAATTTTTGTCTTGCGACTGAACGGTTTTCTGCTACGTTGTAGCAAAAACGGGACTAGTTATAGCAAAAACAGGACTTTCTATAGCAAAAGCGGGTTTTTGATTCAAAAAGAGGACACGTGGTTGGCTGAGACCGGGGATAAAAAGCACAAATCTCCGGAGGACGTCGTAGGGCTGCCCATATTTTAATACTTCCGGTGTTGCCGCTCTCGCGCGCTAAAAACAGGATCCAACATGTTACAAAGTTTTACGGCGCCAAAATTTGTAGCCTCTATTAGAATCACTCTAAAAACCAGAATCATCCAGCAGCGCCATTTCCAATTCTGGGCGTCGTTTTCCTCCGGACCGGAGTTGTTCGGCATCGCTGCTTTTGCATTATCTTGCCGATTCCTTCGTCAGCCGTGTGCAGGCCGCTAGCGACACGGACAAGAAAGGAACCACGCGACATCGCGTCCTGCTCTCATGTAACTTTGCATGTAGCTGGCGTGTTAGATCATTTGTACTTACGTTTATGGAACGCTAAATCAAGGGCGATTTTTTTTATTTCGGACGCTAAAAATTAATTCAGTCGTGTTTCCAGGATCTTGTTTTGTTCGGATTTGGTTCAATTTTGATCTGAACTTTCCAACGCTAGACGAAGTGAATTCGGCGGAAAAACAGCCAGCGAGTAGACCCGCTCGTTCAGCCTATATTCGACCATATTCATCCAAAGTTTGCCCATATTCGTCAAAAGTTCGTCCATATTCGACCATATTTGCCCAAAGTTCGTTCATATTCACCCAAAGTTCATCTATATTCGCAAGTTTGCCCAAAATCGCTTATATCGTCCGCTAAAGCCTCTTATATTTGCCTATATTCGCCCAAAGTTTAACCATATTCGTCCAAAACCGCCTATATTCGTCCAAAGTTTGTCAAATTTTGTTGAATTTTAGCCAAACGCGGGAACTCGGCTTGGGAACGCGAGTGGAAAACTCGGTGTTTCTAGGCCGAAAACTAGTTTCGTCCGGACCAAAATATATCCGGATTTCGGTTTGAAAAGGGCTAACGAGTGGAGATACTCTTAGTGCCAGAGTTAAGTAAAAGTCACGGCCCATGGGGTGCGGGTCTAAATTTCTTCGTTTCTAAATACTTCCTTCGTCTTAAAATATAAAGCGCCCTTAAATTTTACTGGTCAACGGGATACAAGTTTGACTATGATTTATTTATAATATGTTCTTAAAAGTTGTATATGTATGTATGAAATAAAAGTGATTTGCGAGATGAATGCATCAATGTCACTATAAACACATATAATTTGATTTATACTAGTGGTCAAAGTTACATATCAAAGACCGTATGGAAAAAATCGCGTCTTATATTTTGGGACAGAGAGAGTAAGTCTTAAATAAGTCTCGCAGATTTATCTACTTCCTATGGTTTATATTAATATTTTTAACTTTATCTATATTTGTATGTATCTACTTAAAGATTTGGACTAGATGTATTCGTATTTAGAAAAAGTTAAGAACACTAATATGGACTGAATGTAGTAGATATATTTTTATGTAAGTATCTAGATAAATTTGTGACACTTATTTCCGAATGTAGTAAGTTAATCAGGCGGCAAGGGCAGCTAACATGATGCCGACTTTATAACTTAATTAACGGGCGACACAGGCAACCAAACTAATGTGGCAATCATTTTTATCGTAAGAGTCTGAACTAATCTTAGCACTAGATTTGTTAATGGTTGGCAAGTAGAACTATGATTAACAATATATGGTGACTGGACACGATAACCAACGGGGAAGGCTAGAACAGGAAAGATTGTTCCAATTGGTTCGGTTGTGCTGTGCAAGAACGACCAATGACTTTTGGTCTCATCTGTAGGCTGAATGTTGCAATATTATAAGCATCCTAGCTGGAATTAAGTTGATGTTTCTGGTGCTGGTATTGTCAAAAAAAAAAGTTGATGTTTCTGGTGCCGTCTTTAAAACAGAAACTGACAAAAATATCTCCAGGTAAATTCACCTCATCCTTTTCCATTTTTCACCATTATACTGGTATTCTGTCTCACCCACTCCACCCTAAAGTAGTACTAGTAGCCCCCACTCCACCCTAATTAATCGTCCCAAGCCATCCACCTGAGGCCTCGCAGAATTAGAGCTCTTTTCTCCGTGACTAATTACTTAGCCCATCGTGCTCTGTCTCGATAGAGTGTCAAGTGAGATTTCACCTAAATCTCATCTCCAGTTTATTTGCTAAAATCTAGTTCAAATTCCACTTGACACCCTATGTCTCGGCTCCCAACACCTTATCTTTTTGGAAATTCACCAACTTCATTATCACCACACATGGATAGGAGGATGTAATACTCCGCCAAGTCTATATTTTTTTGAACCCGCCAAGTCTATTTTGCTACTCCTCGGACCCATATTAGCTAACTTACATTTATCTAGATACAAATATATCTAGTTAAGTTTTAGTGCTAGATATATTTGAATCTAGACAAATTTGAGTTAATTAATATGGGTCGGAGAAAGTATCTAAGTCATTACGGGCACCCTTGAATTAGCTTCTTCTATGAAATTATGGGCCAAAGTTGTTTTAGAAATTAATCTTACATATAAACAAATGAAAACATGATTGTCCGCTGCATAGCTCAATTTAGCCCAACTTGTAGAGGGCAATGGGCTACACGTCATTTCCAAAACAAATGACGAAGACCCGAACCTTGACATTTTAGGGGCTAAACAATCAAACGATAATTATGATACCTCCATAGAAATAGTCGAACCATAAATTGCTTTTATCTATCCTAAAAAAAGAGCCCCATGGGCACTAGCACCCAAGTTATATTGTTACAGAAGAAAGGGAGCTGCCGAGCGGAAATGGCCGGTGCTTTTATCTATCCTACAAAGACAATATTATGGTAACTATTGTGTTGTATTGTGTGACAAGATATTCAAGGTTTTGGCCGAGTGTTGGCGGGTACAACGCAGTCATGATGATTCAGTTAAGAACTTGATTAAAACTAAATGACCATATTGTTCTTTTGCTTTTTGTTTAACTGGCTTGTTGACACTTTGGAACAAAAACTATAATGACAACTTGGGTAAGTACACTGACGATGGAAGCCGAAATACTTAAACTTTCTACAATATGCAAAGTCAAGCCATAAACATCAAAGACTTACATAATGATCAGCTAAAAAAGAGTTACATAATGATGGTAAACTTTCATTCATCGCGTCGTTCTCATGGCCTTTTCTGTTTGGTACATAGTTCAAAACATGAATACAATATCTAGAGAACTAAAAAAGGAGTTGATCCATGGAATTTTAGTATTAACAAAGAAAGAAATTATTTGTCTTTGCAAAAGTAACTTCAATTCTACAAGTCCTAACTATTTAATCGCTCACTCCTAAAAAACAACAATGAGACATAATAGTAAAAGGTATGAAAATGTAATTATGTGCGATCAAGTATGCAACTTTGTTACTTACTCCATATGTTAGAATTCTTGATCATTTCTATCAAAGTTATCCATCATAACCGAACATATAATATTGTGAATCTATGACTGTTAAACAGTAGTAAGACCACTAGGTTCCTCGTTTACTCAAAATTGTATTGTCCCATCCATGTTCTTGTGTACTTACATATCGTACCCTCTCTGTGAAATATTAAGGTGGTGTCATTATTGTGAGACCATCCTTGGTAGAACATACATCTTCTCAGCATGCATGTTAAAAAGTGATATTTTTGGGTTCTCATGCTCAACTCATCATAAAACAAAACTGCACACATGTTCATGTTGTAGCATTCTTTTTAATTTTCTCGACCATTGGTCAAATAATTAGTTTGGCATGAGAGATTTTGGGAAGTGCAAGTATGTAGTTTCACTTCTAGAGGCACCATGATTCAATGATAGGGACACAATGTCCTTCGCTGGAGTTTTTGATGATCTTATATTTCATATCTAACTAGGGTTTCTTTCATTCCACAATGATCCAGGCTGTTCAAGGTCCATGATTGTATTTCTGAAAAAAAAACTATTCATGTTTTTTGAATGGAACATAGTCAAGAAAAATGACTTTAAAAACTCCATTGAGTTCTTAGGGTGGTCACCTTCTTCCGATCCAGATTTCAGCATCGCGCTTTTGCATATTATCCGCTGGTTAATTCGCTAGCCGTGGCCAGGCTATTATCTACACAGACAAGAAATGAACCGCATTGACATCACGGTGACATTTCTCATGAATTCGTCTTGATACATATTTGCAGATGGAATTGTACGTTGTCCCTTGCTTCTCCTGCTTTATGATAGTTGTATTGTACTACTACTACTACTATGGAAAAATAGTTGCAAGGTGCTTTACCTTTGTCGCTTGCTCATCTCTTTAATGCAGCTTAGATCCGAGCTACAAAAATACAGCTGATTAGTTCTATCGAAGAAAGTCCTGGTTCATGAGGGCATCAGACTGAAATTAGCTTTGCGCTGCGTGTTTGACCTGATAGGCCAAATCGGACCGATAGTAGAGCTGATATGTGTTAGAATAATCAGGCATTCGGCGGTCGACGTGATGACTCTGCGTTTGATCTGAGAAGGAATCTGCAGGTAAACCTAATGCCCACCTTATAGAGCACGACGGGGACATGTGCAGCTAAACTAATCATCTATTTTTTGGAGTACTGAGGCTGAACTAATCTTGGTAGAGTAGTTAGTCCTTGGCGATTGGAACTGGTACGTATGATTAATCCTATGGCACCTGGATAATATGACCAACAGGGCAGGCTGGAACACTGAAAATTATGTTCCAATCGGTTTGGTTGTTCTCGCTGATTTGGTTGCATGTGGAGGTTGAATGCTGAATACGACTATTACAAGCCTTTTCTAGCTGGAATTTACGTTGATGTTTTTAGTGGTGTCTCTGAACACAAACAGGTGCATGGTTTTGAAAAGAAAATAGTTAATAGGAGTACAAATGATTGAGATAAGCTCCGGCGAGAATTGTTCAAAAAAACATGGAAAGAATCGTACAATAATTCTGATACCTCAATAGAAATAGTCAAAACAATAAAGTCAGTTTCTATATGTATGTAATTATTGTGTTGTAGTTGGATGCTGTGTGACAAGACCTTCATGGTTTCAGCGGAGTGTCGGTGCGTGCAATGCACATGATGATTCAGTTAAGAACTTGGTTCAAACTGAATGACAACATCATTAGTTCACCTTCTTAGGTGAAAATGTTGAGATCTTGCTTTGGTTTGTTGATACTCTACAAAAAAACTACACTGATAGTTTGACTAAGTACACTAATGGAACCCAGAATCCTTAAACTCGTATGTATGTTAGAATATCTTATTTATGCAATATAAGACAAAACATGGTGTGCAACTGCTTCAAGTCGTCAATATCAAACACTTACACAATGATGGTAAAGTTCCATTCACCGTGTCGTATCACATGGTTTTTTTTGTTGGGATTGCATAGTTCAGAACATAAATACAATATCTGGAGAACTAAAACACAAAGATTTGTTCCCTGGTGTTTAAGTTTGTCCTATCAAATAAATGATTTGTGTTCATGAAAGTAACTTTAGTTTTGCTTCTCTACAAGTACTAACCCTACCTAACTCTATTGATCTCTCCTAATAAATTACAATGAGACATAGAAGTAGATGGTACAAACAAATATTTATGGATGACCATCTATGTAACTTGTTAGTTCATCTATATTTTACTAGTATTAATCATTCATATCCATGTAATCCATTATATCCAAACATTTGATATTCTGAATCGGAGATTGTTCAACAGTAGTAGGACCAGCAGTTCCCATGTACTAAATATTTATTTGTCACGTCCACCTTTTATTGTACTTACTTCCTAGTACCCTTCATGAAATATTAATTACTTTGCTATTATATATAAGCAAGTGTCATTGTTTTGACCCTATCCCTTGTAGAACATACATCTTTTGAGGACCATGTTACAAATGGATAATATTAGGTCCTCGGTCTTAATACACATAAAAAAATTGCACACATATTCATGTTGTAGGATTCTTTTGTATTTTCTTGACCATTGGTCAAATAATCAGTTTGGCATGAGAGATTTTAGGAAATGCAAATATGCGGCTTCTCTTCAAGAAGCAATTTCGTTGAATGATCAGTACACTTGTATGCTTCACATCACAATAAAGTGGAACTTTTTATGCTCCGGTCTTCTCAGTCAAACTGAGGTTTCATTCATTCAACATTTCATAACGATCTAGACTGTTTTAAGTTCATACTTCTTGTTTCGGAAAAAAGCAACCCATGTTTTGTGAACGGAACATACTCAATCAAAGGACTTAGAAAAACTCCAGTTAGCACTTGTCCTACAAAAAACTAAAAATCATCTTTACCGACATTGAGTAATACCGTGCAACCTGTCGCAAGAGTTACAACACACATTAACATGAGTATAGTCTTCATAGCCTCGTTGCCATGTCTTTTGACCTTGTCCAATCACCATTAATTATCTCCTATAGCGTAACCATGTCCTGCCTTGTTTACTGCCAATGCTTTTCTAGGTACATACCAAGGTTGTCCCTCTAGGCCTATAAGGAAGTGCTAGCCCCAACCCTATAGTAATCCTTCCAACCAAAACCTCTCCACCGTCGCATTTTTGTTCCTTAATGCCGTTGAGATTTGTAGTGCGATTCTGAGCCTTTCGCCCAAGTTGCTACTCTCTCTCTCTCTCTGCATCATCACCTCCGACGCTTTACAGCTTCAAAAACCTCAATGTCACTGCATGTGAACTTGAATTATCAGTGAAGGTTTGAGTAAAAATTGTTTATAAATCCTACATAGGTAGCACATGAAAACATGGTTGTTCCGCCCGTAGGTCTATTTGGCTTGGCCTGCACAAGTGTATGGGTTTCTCCCTACTCAGTTCGTATGGGAAAATTGCTTCATTTCTGAAAGAAAGAACGAAGTCCCGACATTCTGAAGAGAGATGAATACTGCACTATTACTAGGATGTTGTATAATCCAATCAACAAACTGTGTTTGTATATATCGGTGGGTGCAAGAGAGTCATGATGACTAAGTATTTACAATTTCTTTCAAAAACATTACCAACTTTCATTTTTGTGAAATAAAAATGGCAACATCTTTGCTCTAGTTTGTTGACGGTCTACAGGGAACCATAATAATAATATGCTTAATATGGAGATAAAAGCATGGATTTTTTAAACATTGTAGATATGTTATTTATGCATAATTAACCACATCATACTGTGTAATATCAAGTCAACAACATCAAACACAATGATGGTAAAATTTCGATCCATTCTTTCATATTGCATGGCCTTTTGGATCACTTGTCTGGTTCTCATGCCTTATATATTTCAGATAGTTGAGAAAATAAACAGTAATATATGGAGAAGAAAAAACCGACGGAATTGATCTCCTATATTGAACTTTCTACTAAGAAAGGGGTGCAGATGTCCTTGAAAAACAAAGTTAATTTGGTTAACTTTACCTTAACTTTGTTGATCTCTCTTATAAAATAATAATGAGAAATAATACTGAATTTTAGACATATAAATGACATGGAAGAGAAAATAATTGCTTGTAATTATTTTTTGTGTATTGAAATTTGATGTGGAATCATCATATGAAATCTAGGAAGCAACCAGGCATCTCGAACTATAGTATTCAATACCAATTTCTTATTCCAGGGATAATTGCTGGTAGGAAAATGAGGTGCTATTGAGTTGATTTTGTGTCCTTGGTGTTGACATAACTTGATATCAATCACAATAGAGTATTAGAAGTATTCTACTAGTAATGATACTAACACAATACACCTACACATCGCAAAAGTACTAGGTATAATGACACAAACTATTATTAGAATTGATATTTTACTTTACTAGATCATTTAGTTCTTTCTATCAATTGTTCACCCACTACAGGACACGCGCGCTACGCCGAGGGCAAAATGCCGTCGACGTAGGCCAAAATACCCCTCGGTATGGTACCGAGGGTCGCCTCAGAGCCTCCTAAGAAAGATCTCCCTCGGCGGAGCACACTCAAGCCGTCGGCGTATCGAAATGCCATCGGCGTAGCGTCCGTCGGCATAGCCTATCGGCCGGTTGCAAAAACATTTTTTTTTGAAAAAATAATAATTTTTATTATTTTTTCTCAATTTTTTTATTCTTTGAATTGTTTCACTTGTTAATCTCCTACTTTGAACATTTTTAACACTAATTATACTTAATATTTAATTAAATTCCAGTCTTAGTCAAACTTTCCACCAGGTCACCCATCCTAATACTACTCCAGCTACAACACGCTTAACTTCCTCGTTCCTTCAGAATCCGTTTTCGCAAAATAATTCATACATTGGTGTCAATACTATGATATCAATCCTATTAACTCTTATATCATCATGTCACATGTTTGTATTTTTTGAAATTACAAACAAATATTTAAGTAAATATTAATGAATAAGTAAAAATATTATTTAATTCAAATAAAAATATAATAATTTTATTTTTTGTATTTTTCTATTTAATATAGAATAATTAATATCTTTAAATCTGTAAATCGAAATTCAACAAATAATATGTCTAAATTGATCAGAAAAATGAGAGGAATCCAAATATGATATCCATATCAACTAATCACAATATGGGAACATTATCACAAACTATGCCTTGATTCTAGCCATAACATTGTTCATTTGACCCGAAAGCCAAGAAACCTCGAATGAGATAGGTCATTTTGTGAAGGTTTTTCTGAGACATAATCAATATATAAAGTTTGATATTTTTCCTTATAACTATGTCATATAATATGACACCACGCGAAGGTTTCACATTGTTTCAATCGTTTTTGAATTTTTTATGCCCGTTTTAAACTATCGTCAAACTTTGTCGAACGGCGGACATAAAGATTCTTAGCTCGGGGCCGAGCCTCGCTAAACTTTTATTGGATCTTTGATAAAATAGCATATTGTGAACCTAAAAATGATTTTTGTAAAAAAACATGAGCATCGGATCATGTACCTGTAGTTCATATCTGACCCACTTCCTACCGATTCAGCAGGAATTTGTCTTTTTCACCAAAGGTGGACGGAAAGGTTTCGGATACCCCTGTTGGGACATTGTCCATATAAGGTGGTACAGTATTTTTGTAAAATGTGGTGGTAGTATTTTGAATTAGCCATTTGATGGTTGCTTCACAAAACCGTCCGTTTTTTATGCTCGGAAAATGGGAAATGGCTTTTTGGTGCGACGAAAAGGAAAACTTCCTCCTTCAACATTATTCGCCATCCCATGATGCATGTGTATGCACAGTATGGGCACATTATCACAAACTATGCCTTAATTCTAGCCATAACATTGTTTATTTGACCCGAAAGCCAAGAAACCTCGAATGAGATAGGTCATTTTGTGAAGTTTTTTGAGACATAATCAATATATCAAGTTTTATATTTTTCCTTATAACTATGTCACATAATATGACACCACGCGAAGGTTTCTCATTGTTTCAATCGTTTTTGAAATTTTTATGCCCGTTTTAAACTATCGTCAAACTTTATCGAACATCGGACGATTCTTAGCTCGGGGCCGAGCCTCCCTAAAATTTTATTGGATCTTTGATAAAATAGCATATTGTGAACCTAAAAATGATTTTTGTAAAAAAATATGAGCATCGGATCATGTACCTGTAGTTCATATCTGACCCACTTCCGTCTTTCAAAGAGGAATTTGTCTTTTTCACCAAAGGTGGACGGAAAGGTTTCGGATCCCCCTGTTGGGACATTGTCCATATAAGGTGGTATAGTATTTTTGGAAAATGTGGTGGTAGTATTTTGAATTAGCCATTTGGTGGTTGCTTCACAAAACCGTCCGTTTTTTATGCTCGGAAAATGGGAAATGGCTTTTTGGTGTGACGAAAAGGAAAACTTCCTCCTTCAACATTGTTCGCCATCCCATGATTCATGTGTATGCACAATATGGGCACATTATCACAAACTATGCCTTGATTCTAGCCATAACATTGTTTATTTGACCCGAAAGCCAAGAAACCTCGAATTAGATAGATCATTTTGTGATGTTTTTTTTGAGACATAATCAATATATCAAGTTTGATATTTTTCCTTGTAACTATGTCACATAATATGACACCACGCGAAGGTTTCGCATTGTTTCAATCGTTTTTAAAATTTTTATACCCGTTTTAAACTATTGTCAAACTTTATCGAACAGCGGACATAAAGATTCTTAGCTCGGGGCCGAGTCTCGCTAAAATTTTATTGGATCTTTGATAAAATAGCATATTGTGAACCTAAAAATGATTTTTGTAAAAAAACATGAGCATCAGATCATGTACCTGTAGTTCATATCTGACCCACTTCCTACCGATTCGGCAGGAATTTGTCTTTTTCACCAAAGGTGGACGGAAAGGTTTCGGATCCCCCTGTTGGGACATTGTCCATATAAGGTGGTATAGTATTTTTGTAAAATATGGTGGTAGTATTTTGAATTAGCCATTTGGTGGTTGTTTCACAAAACCGTCCATTTTTTATGCTCGGAAAATGGGAAATGGATTTTTAGTGCGACGAAAAGGAAAACTTCCTCCTGTAACATTGTTCGTCATCCCATGATGCATGTGTATGCACAATATGGGCACATTATCACAAACTATGCCTTGATTCTAGCCATAACATTGTTCATTTGACCCGAAAGCCAAGAAACCTCGAATGAGATAGGTCATTTTGTGAAGGTTTTTTTGAGACATAATCAATATATCAAGTTTGATATTTTTCCTTATAACTATGTCACATAATATGACACCACGCGAAGGTTTCGCATTGTTTCAATCGTTTTTGAATTTTTTATGCCCGTTTTAAACTATCGTCAAACTTTGTCGAACAGCGGACATAAAGATTCTTAGCTCGGGGCCGAGCCTCGCTAAAAATTTATTGGATCTTTGATAAAATAGCATATTGTGAACCTAAAAATGATTTTTGTAAAAAACCATGAGCATCGTATCATGTACCTGTAGTTCATATCTGACCCACTTCGTGCCGATTCAGCAGGAATTTGTCTTTTTCACCAAAGGTGGACGGAAAGGTTTCGGATCCCCCTGTTGGGACATTGTCCATATAAGGTGGTATAGTATTTTTGGAAAATGTGGTGGTAGTATTTTGAATTAGCCATTTGGTGGTTGCTTCACAAAACCGTCCGTTTTTTATGCTCGGAAAATGGGAAATGGCTTTTTGGTGTGACGAAAAGGAAAACTTCCTCCTTCAACATTGTTCGCCATCCCATGATTCATGTGTATGCACAATATAGGCACATTATCACAAACTATGCCTTGATTCTAGCCATAACATTGTTTATTTGACCCGAAAGCCAAGAAACCTCGAATTAGATAGATCATTTTGTGATGTTTTTTTGAGACATAATCAATATATCAAGTTTGATATTTTTCCTTGTAACTATGTCACATAATATGACACCACGCGAAGGTTTCACATTGTTTCAATCGTTTTTAAAATTTTTATACCCGTTTTAAACTATTGTCAAACTTTATCGAACAGCGGACATAAAGATTCTTAGCTCGGGGCCGAGTCTCGCTAAAATTTTATTGGATCTTTGATAAAATAGCATATTGTGAACCTAAAAATGATTTTTGTAAAAAAACATGAGCATCAGATCATGTACCTGTAGTTCATATCTGACCCACTTCCTACCGATTCAGCAGGAATTTGTCTTTTTCACCAAAGGTGGACGGAAAGGTTTCGGATCCCCCTGTTGGGACATTGTCCATATAAGGTGGTATAGTATTTTTGGAAAATATGGTGGTAGTATTTTGAATTAGCCATTTGGTGGTTGTTTCACAAAACCGTCCATTTTTTATGCTCGGAAAATGGGAAATGGATTTTTAGTGCGACGAAAAGGAAAACTTCCTCCTGTAACATTGTTCGCCATCCCATGATGCATGTGTATGCACAATATGGGCACATTATCACAAACTATGCCTTGATTCTAGCCATAACATTGTTCATTTGACCCGAAAGCCAAGAAACCTCGAATGAGATAGGTCATTTTGTGAAGGTTTTTTTGAGACATAATCAATATATCAAGTTTGATATTTTTCCTTATAACTATGTCACATAATATGACACCATGCGAAGGTTTCGCATTGTTTCAATCGTTTTTGAATTTTTTATGCCCGTTTTAAACTATCGTCAAACTTTGTCGAACAGCGGACATAAAGATTCTTAGCTCGGGGCCGAGCCTCGCTAAAAATTTATTGGATCTTTGATAAAATAGCATATTGTGAACCTAAAAATGATTTTTGTAAAAAACCATGAGCATCGTATCATGTACCTGTAGTTTATATCTGACCACTTCACCGATTCGCAGAAATTTATCTTTTCACCAGAGGTGGACTGAAAGGTTTCGGATCCCCCTGTTGGGACATTGTACATATAAGGTGGTATAGTATTTTTGTAAAATGTGGTGGTAGTATTTTGAATTAGCCATTTGGTGGTTGCTTCACAAAACCGTCCGTTTTTTTATGCTCGGAAAATAGGAAATGGCTTTTTGGTGCGACGAAAAGGAAAACTTCCTCCTGCAAAATTGTTCGCCATCGCATGATGCACGTGTATGCATAATATGGGCACATTATCACAAACTATGCCTTGATTCTAGCCATAACATTGGTCATTTGACCCGAAAGCCAAGAAACCTCGAATGAGATAGGTCATTTTGTGAAGGTTTCTTTGAGACATAATTAATATACCAAGTTTGATATTTTTCCTTCTAACTATGTCACATAATATAACACCACGCGAAGGTTTCGCATTGTTTCGATCGTTTTTGAATTTTTATGCCCATTTTATACTATATATAATGTTTTATGTTTTACTTAATTTTTATTTATAAATGTGTAATATTTGAGTGTAGATAGATAGGTCTTATTTTTCTGCAAATTTTGATATATTATTTGTATTTTTCCGAATTAGAATGATTTAGTTATGATTTTTCAAAGTTTAATGAGATAAAATAAAAAATAGCTACGCCGAGGGCAGCCATCGGCGTAGCATAGAATATGCCGAGGGCAATTTTTCGCCGACGACTGCTTGGCGGGACTGGCCTGGACGATGGCTACACCGACGGCCCCGATGTTTTGTTTGGCCGTCGGCGTAGCTTTCCATTCCTGTAGTGACCTGGCCATTTTCGACAAATCCAAAGCATTGATTCGAGTCAAGCAACCAGATGCCTTCTCCAGCCAGGGTCTCTCACCCTTCCCTCTTGGATTTAATGTTAGTAACATGCTAGAAGAAATTAGGTGTGACACGAAGTTGGATTGGGGCATCGAGAAAAATTGGTGGAGCCATGTACAACTTGGGTACCTCGTGGAAGGGCTTTTAAGATGTCAAAATTCAATAATGTACGAAATTAGGTGACGGGGGATGCAAAGATCTGATAGAAAGATGAGAAGCAACACAAAAACATGATGTCGAAAGAGGGTTTGAAGATGTCAACAACAAAGGAAGAGAAAAGGAGGAAACATGAGGCACTAGCGAAGGAGACACAGGAATTGGATCTATAGACGAAGAAGGAAAAATTATGGATCAATCAATATATATATTGAAATATAATATTTTCATGTTAAAAAAAAATCTGATACTATTTCAAAGCTTGAGTACTCGAACTAAAATGCCTTGAAATAGAAAACTAGAATGTCCTCGACCACTATACCCAAGAAAAAATGCATCGATGATTAACACCACGCAGCACTAATCCTGTTCCATATCATCCTCCTGATGCGAGATGTTTGTGTGATACATATGCCAACCTGATATCGATCACGGCGACGGCGAGCAACAGAAAGAGACACACGTTCCTTCTTCCCCGTACATGGTCATGGCCCATTGCCATCCTCACATTACAGGCGTTGCTCTGGTTCTCATCCTGCCATTTCCTTTAAAATTTACAAAACCTTTAAGAAAGAAGAAAAGAATCGTCAATTTTCCATGACTTTTCCCTTGATCTCGTTTTGGTTCGTGCACATGAGAATCCTTTGTGTTTAGGCTTTGTGTCAAAGTTCAGAGAAGGGCTTACTCAGAGTACATGTCAGGAAAGAATTTGTGCCCGATTAAATAGAAGTGCAGCGGGGCGTGTTCCTGAGTACCCGATTAAATAGAAGTCGTGGTATCTGATAGGATTACTCCATCAACTCTACGTACCCGATTATTATGGTGGCAGCAGATGGTAGTTAGCGTCGTTAATTGTACGTGTTTGACTTGGTTGGACATACCAGACTGATCACAACGCTCATCCATGTTTAGATTAATTAATCGACGGCAAGTCGACTCTATCGTACGTTCCTTCGACAGAAGAACGACACTGCAACTAATCCTAATGTCGACCTTATAATGCAAGACGGCGACATGACACCTGAACTAATCTTAGCATTAGATTTAATCAACAGTTAACATTTGGCGACTAGAACTATAATCAATTGTATGGTGAGTAGACAAGAGATAAACTTGCTGGACATAAGATGACTAGCAAGGCAGGTGGTCTGGAACACTAATGACGGTTCGGTTGTTCCAGATCGATTGATGATCTGGCAGCATACAAGAGTGTGTGATCTGTGATTTTCCATTAACCTAGTAGAGCGAGAAAATCCGGGACATCATTTCTGTGAGTTTTTTTTCGAAATGGGAACTTAGCCCCGGCCTCTCCATAATCATTTTTGTGAGTGTCTAGTGCCGGTGACTTTTGGGGAGAGAATTTCAGGTGAACTGGGCCTAATCAGTTTGGAAAGCCTCTATTTGAACTGTATCCTTGTGTGTGATTCTTTGTCCACTGTTATTGCAGGTTGCTTGCGGCAACCCTTATTGCCACCACAAATGGATAAGAGGAATTAGAGTGTTCCACCATAGTACCTCAATTGTTGCGAGCAGTCGTGAGTTAGTATTTTCGGTGAAGTTGTTTCAAGAATCTTACATCGAAATAAAGGGAAACATGGCTGTTTGGTGCATAGGTACATTTGACCCGCATTGTATAAAGGCTATGTGTTTCTAGATACTCACATGGGATGTGCCATACCGCTTCATTTATGAATGAAAGACCAAGACCTAAATCATAATTTTTTAGTGCAAAAGATACCTAGAATTAGTCCGGACAATAAAGTCAGTTTCTCGTCCTTTAGCCAACTATTGTATTGTTACTGGATGTTGTGTCACAAGATTTTCAAGGTTTCCGCCAAGATTATGTGGGTGTAATGAAATCATGATGATTTAGTTAAAACATTACTTCGAATAAAATGACAGGGTAATTTTCCTTTTGTTAAATTAAAATGGCAAGATCCTTCTTTTGTTTGTTGATACTTTGGAATAATACTGTAATAGTAGCTTGGCAAAGTACAATGGTTGAAGTTTTAATCCTTAAAATTGGTTCTTATGTTAGGCCATGCTATTTATACAAGGTAAACCAAAACATACTAACTAAATTCGTCAACATCGAATCCTAATTAAAGAATGATGGTAAAGCTCCATTCATTTTGCAATATCTCATGACCTTTTAAGTTGGATTACTTTCCTAGTTCTCATCTCTCATACCATAAATATTTCAGATAATTCAGAACATAAATACATTATCCATAAAGTCAAAAACATCAGGATTTGATCTCTTGTGTTTGAATTTTAACTAAAGAAGTGTTATTTCAACCTTAACATTACATAAACAGTTACACCGAGACATAATAATAGAAGGTACTAAGAAATAATTATGCATGACAAACTATGAAGCTTATTTGTTAATCTGTATTTTACCGGTCTAGATCACTTCTATCCGGATTCCAGACCGTCCATTATGAACAAACACTTGCTATTGTGAATATGAGATTGTTAAACGGCAATAGGACCATTGGATTCCATGTATTCAATATTGCATTGTCCTATGCACTTTATTTTATACTTCGTTCTTGTAATTTCTTTGAAATATTTATTACTTGACCCATATTTATAAATATAGTGACATTCTTGTGAGACCATCTCGGCTACCACATAGATCTTTGGAGGATCCATAGTATGAACTAATTGTTGGGTCCTCATGCCACTCATCATGACCAAAAATCACACATATTTGTGTTGCGGTATTCTTTTATCTTTGGTTGCCATTGGGGAAATAGTTTGTTCGGCATGTGAGGATTCGGGAGATGCAAATATACTACAGGATCCCAAGAGGCACTTTGGCATGACGACTGGGACACTGACCGGATTCCTATCACTATAAAGTGTCGGATTGGTTACTCTGCAGTACGATGAATCTGCATGTTTGATTGGAGAACGACTCTGCATCTCATCCTAATGTCGACCTTATAATGCAACACGATGGCATGGAACCTCATCCAAATAGTTAATATATTTTACTTGTCTAGAACTATGGAGAATTGGATGGTGAATAGATAAGATGAACTTGGTGGAAGTAAGATGAACTATTCCGATCATTTCAGTTGTTCTTGATCGAGATGATACCCAAAGATTGAATACTTCAATAATACTATTACAAAGACTATTATTAGGGGGACTATTATTATAGGTACCTTTATGGTACACCCATTTATATATGGGTAGTGCTACTTGTTAGGACAGTTATTTGATCAACTATGTTTACTTATTTTTGGCAAAACAGATGACAGGTACAAATGCCAGCACGACATCATTTCTCGCTGCCACTCATGGGATTCGTTGATTTGTTTTCACTGGCAAATGCACTAGTGCCATGGAGTACCATCGAAAATGTCAGTATTATGTGCACATACTAGTGGTGTGGTGATCCCATGCCACTATTGTGCGTTATCTGTAGTGTGACGACCATCACACCACTAGTATGTGTATTACTAGTGCCGTGTTCCAACCACGCCAGACATAATACTTACCATGGGCGCCATATTAGTAGTGTGTCCAAAACACTTCACTAACACTGATTTTGCCACACTACTAGTAGTCTATTCTCTACTAGTGCATTGCACTCTGTCAAGGAGATGGGCAACATATTGACAGGGTTTGTGTGGCATCCCGCAAAACCACTACTAGAAAACTGCGTTGTTTTTGTGCATTGCATCATCGTGACCGCATGCTCATGTCATCATGCCACATTGCATTTGAGCATCGTCATCATCCTGCATTTGCTTGCATAAAATTATTTTCGGAAAAACCTATTTTGTTTTCTAAACGCACCGTCTCTGTTCAAACACAAAACCGGGTTTCCGGATTAATTGTTTTGTCGGCCAACGGTTTGCAAAAATCTGTTTAAAACAAATAAAATATTTAATTATTTTAGTGGGGGCAGCCAAACCGGGCCGATCCGACCCAGTCGGCCACCCCCAGAATTAAACGGTCCACCCCAAAATCCCTAAGCTACCTAGTCCTAATCTACCCACCAATCACAGCTTGCCATCTCACCCTCTCCCCCAATCCCCACCCACCTTGCCACCTCATCAATCCCAGACTTTTCCCCCCTCTCTCTCTCTTTCTCACACAGCCCCACCTACCCCCTCTCTCTTACACCCTGGCCCCACGCCACACACACAGCAACACACAACACCACCTCCCCACACCGAATCCCACCCTGGCCCCGCTCCCTCTGGCCCCACCCGCAGCCGCGGCCCACCCCGCGGGTCCCACTCGCCCCCACCGACGCGCTCCCTCCATCCCGCGGTCTCCTTCCTCACCCCGCTCCCCACCTTCCACGCCACCCGACGCCCCACCCTTCTCCTCCTCTCCACACCGACTCAGCGACCCCTCTCCCGAGCTCGCCCGCCTCTTCTCCTCCTCCGCGAGCCTTTCGCCCGCCTCCGGCCGTCCCAGCGCCTCCCGATCGGCCGCTTCCCCGGCCTTGCAGCCCGGCCGCTCGAGCCCGAGTTCCGCCGCCGGTCCTCCCCCTCTGGCGCCTCTCTCCTCCAGGACGCGCCCTCCCTGTCGCCGCTCGCCGCGATCCCAAGCCCGCTCCCCGAGGTCGCCTAGCACCTCCGCCTCGCCGCTGCCTCTGCGGCGCCGCCGCCCTCTTCTCTGCCGCGCCGCCGCCAGCGCCGCCACTCGCCTCGTTCCTCGCCCGCTGTTCCGCCCTCCGCGGGACGCCCAACAGCCGCGACCTCGCCTCCGCCTCCTCGGCCTTGTAGCATGCCGCCCGGCCACCTCCTGCAGAGCGACCCGCGCCCACGCCACGGGCCGCCTCGAGCTTCGCCCTTTGCCATCCCCAAGCTTCCGCAGCCTAGCACGACTGGCGTGCACAGTGCCGCCGATCGCTGTCCCTCGAGCCTCCTCGACGACCGTAACGCCGCCTCGAGATGCTGCTGGCCGTTCTTCTCGGCGCCCTGCGCCTCCGCTGTCGTCGCCAAGCCGTTGGACCCCTTGCTGTCTCTTGCAGCAGTTTTTCTCTAGCGTGGGTTATCCACACTCCTGGAATGATGGTTGTCTCGGAACCCTGAACCGACGGTGCTACTACTACCACCTCTCGGCAGGACGTTTGCGACCAATGTCTACAAGTCGAACGAGGACTACCAACAAGTTCTCCGAACCCGAGCGACACGATCTCCTTCACGGACCCGTAGACCTCGGTGCGACAAGTTCTTCTATCCGACACGCCAAGTTCGTCCTCTCGGAACCGAAGACCGTGGACGCCAAGTCCCCGGGTTCAAGGGCGTCAAGACCCCGACCCCGAAGACCGAACCCGGACGCCAAGATTGCCACCGGAACGTCAAGCACTTCGCCGCGTAATGCCAAGTACTTCACCCCGGACATCGAGACCCTGAACGACAAGTACTCCTTCCCGGATGGGATGCTCGAGAACCCGGACGATAAGGACACCGACGCAGAACGCCAAGTTCTTCATCCCGGACGCCAAGACCGACTCGATGGCGAGGACCCGATAAGATCTACCTCCGTTATCCGAGACCGATCCCGTCGAACCCTGAACCCTGTCGAACCCCGAACCCCGGAACCCCAAGTTCGTCGAGACCCCCCCTATTTTTATAAATGCTAAATATAAAACCTGTTGCATATTAAATTGTCATACTTGCATGCATATTGTCATGTGGTTTGGGGGCCTTATGCCGATTCACCTTAATTAAATATGGGGCCCATATGCGGGCAAATCTAGCCTTATATTGGCCTCATTTAAATTTGTGTAGCGAACCGGTAACTTATTTTGCCTTGTTAAGACAACATTTAAATTGCGGGGTAGCTAAACAACATGAACCACCTAATTAAATGTCGGGACCCCGGTTCCACTTAATATGATCTAATTGCGTCGCATCTTGCCATGTCATACATCATACATGCATCATGCCCGATCTTCTGCCGTTGTATTAAATAGTCCATCCGGTGTTTCTTCTAGTGTTTTGCTTCTTCGCGGATAAGGCCGTTGAGTTGATGCGAGTGTCGACCCGATCTTCGGATGAACCTTCGGCAATGTTTTCAGGCGAGCATCTCCCCCTTTCTACCTATCTTACTTTTATAGTATTTATTCCCTCCTGTTGATCTATTGCTATCTGTGTTGCGATGCTCTAGTTTTCGTACCCGTGATATCCCTTGCAGCCTTATATTGCCTTGGACACATCCTATTACCCGTTGTTTGGTAGATAGTTGGACTTGCGCGTCGTAGTCGCTTGCTCAAGTGTTGTTGCGTGTCGCCAAGTACCACAGTTGTTGGAGTATATTGCCATGTGTTTATTGTTGGAGTTGATCATAACTTTAATTACTGTTTAACAACTAAAATTAAAGTAAGTAAGCAGAGGCACAAGTGGGCAATAGATGTTATTTGGTTGTTAATCCCACTTGTGTCCGTGGGACCCCGAGTACTTGATACTGTTCCTTGAATTTCGCTATCCACATCCGGAGGATTATGGGACCCCCGAGCGAGCTTGATTCATTCTTATTTCTTGGGGCCACAAACTAGTTTGAGGTTCTATTTACTATCTGTACTTATGCCATGCTTTATCGCTTTATTTACGATTGTGCGAGGAGCACTGCATCTGTTAGGATCGTGTACGATTCCGCGGTATCGACAAGCCAGCTTTGGGTTCCCGATCGTTCTGACCGTCCCCACAACCTTGAGTCCGTCTCGGAGCCGGGCCTTTGTTATGGTCTACTTTAAGGGGTAGCCTCAAATCTTTTCTCAATCTCGTGATTGCTTTGTCGTGAAAGCCTCGTTGGGTTTTGATTTGGTTTTCCGAGGTTGATCGAGTGTGTGTTGCTATTTGTGCACCCTCGGGTAAAACTTTCAAAGCCGTGTCCGCGGTTATGGACGACTTGGAGCATGATCTCGATCATAGACAACTATAACTAAAGTAGTGCTATAAATTTGACTTTATAATGACTAGTAATCAGCTTCACTATAATGGAATGGCTAAATAAAACTGCCAACAATTGCTTGTTTGGGTTGTCGCCTGCGACCATTGTACCTGACTAGTAAGTATTGCAACTATAACGGAATGGCTAAATAAAAGTACCAACAACTGCTGGGTTTTGGGTTATCTCATGCTAATTGTATCTGACTAGTAAGTGTCACAACTACAACGGAATGGTTAACTAAAATTGCCCACTGCTTATTATATCAGGATGACTATCTATACCTGACTAGTAATTGCCGCAACTATAACGGAATGAGTAAAACTGCCAACGGTGTGAGTTCCTCGGTTGACTTCCTCGATTGGTCTCGAGGAGGAAATACCAGGATGGGTTTGTTTGGTGTTAGATTCAGGTAGGTTCCGAATAGGTCTTTCTTACCCCTCTCTGATAGCCGCCAGTTGTATCGAGTCTCTATAGGTTGTCTAGTGCATGCTGACGCTGCCGCTTCAGTCTACCATACCTATGTAGGCGAGGACCGCCGAATTCTAGTCTCGCCGTGTACTGGCCTACGTACTGACGCTCCTCTTTTTCCTTTGCCCTTTGTCGGCACCCTTTTTTTAAGAAGGTTTTGAGACCGACGTCGTTAGCAGGGTTACCCTTCCGTCTTGGCCTGGGCAGGGTTATGGACGCCATTGGTTATTCTTCAGGGCTATTAGCCCCATTTGCATCTTGTCCGTAGTCGGACGTTGTATCGTCTTCAAGGTGATTTGGATCTTCGTATTGTATATATGTATTCTTGACTCATTGAGTCGCTGTTATATATATATGTTCTGTGGGTCCCACCGAGGACTGTTGTGTAATGTTATTACTTCGTTTCCACCCGCACGAAAGTGCCTGGTGGGCACCTTTGAATCGTTTCTATGCGGGTTTTGGCGGGAATCGCTGAAACTTGCATATGGTCGATTCTGAGGGTGTTACAGTTTGCGACGCAATTGCACCTATCAAAGCAGCTTCCATACTTCCCCTTGGACATGGAACACATTGTGACACAATTCTGAATGTTAGCATAAGAACTTCAAATTATTGATAAGTATTAGAGTTTTACAGACTTAGCCGAACCAAGGAAAAAAGAAAACAACAAAAGCAAAAACAAAAAAACAGCAAAACACAAAACAACATCAAAATTAGCTCGCGTCGTGACCCGGCAGGAGGCATGCTTCAACCTAGGTCTAACAAGATTGAGGCCCCAACCATATTTCAAAGAATGTCTTCATCGCATATCCGCCTAAAAAGCACAACGATAGAAGGGTCTTGTCGCTTAAAAATTCATCGGCTGCTCTCTCACTATAGTTCCTAGGAAGCAAGCATGAGAATGGGCTGAGCACCTTTTCTCTGCACACCAGACATGTGTGTGTCACAAAGTTGAAGCCACCCACGGCTAGACGAGGTGCCAGCCGAAGAATTAGGTGCTAGTGAACGAAGGCGAGCATGCTAGGCTAACAGAGACCAAACCTCTTGCAAGACCAGAAAATCTACTGACGTTGTGATATATGTTTCAGCAATTCCTGGTTTTAGTTTGGTTGTCGTCTTGGTGAGGAGAATGACGAAACTCGATAAAATTCATTGCTTATTTATTTTAGAGGATTTCATGGCTGAAATATATAACGCGTTGTTAAGTTCGCCAAGTATAGCAAACAATTCATAGCTAGCTCCTCTAGGTTTAGTGACTGGCGATCATGTTGCTATGCCAGATTGTCCACCGATCAAAAGATTGCAAGACAAACCAAGAGCTTAGTGGACTGTTAAAACCAATGACACAACAAACATTGTTGGAGATATGCCCTAGAGGCAATAATAAATGTAGTTATTATTATATCTTTGTGTTTATGATAAATGTTTACATTCATGCTATAATAGTATTAACAAGGAAACATTAATACTTGTGTGATTTGTAAACTAAAATAGAGTCCCTAGTAAAGCCTCTTTATAATACTAGCTTGTTGGTTAATAAATGATTGTGGTTTCCCTATCATGAACATTGAGATGTTATTAACAACAAGATCATATCGTTAGGAGAATGATATGGTGGACATACTCCTATAGATAAGCGTAGCATAAAGATCAAGTCATTTTAATAGTTCAATTGCTATATGCTTTCTGATACATAGTAACCTAATTCCTTCGACCATGAGATCATGCATATCACCTTTACCGGATGTATGCTTTGATGACATCAAACACCACACCGTGAATCGGGTGGCTATAAAGGTGGCATTGAGTGTTGGAAAGTATTGGTTGAGACACATGGATCAAGAGTGGGATTTGTCCATCCATATGACGGATAGATATACTGGGCTCTCGGTGAAATGTCATCCAATTAGCTTGCAAGCATGTGACTGGCTCACAAGGGATCACATATCACGAACGAGAAAGAGTACTTATCGATGTGAGGTTGAACTAGGTATGCAGAGATACCGACGATTATAACCTCGGATAAGTAAACTATCATGAGACAAAGGGAAATTGGTATCGTATGTAAGTGGTTCATTCGATCGCAAAGTAATCGTTGAAATATGTGGGATCCATATGAATTTCCAGATTCCTCTATTGGTTATTGTTCAGAGAAGTGTCTCGATCATGTCCGCATAATTCACGAACCGTAGGGAGACACACTTAAGGATTCGACGTTGTTTGAGTAGTTATGGATTGATGAGTAAGAGACCGAATGTTGTTCGGAGTCTCGGATCGGATCCGGGATATCACGAGGAGATCCGTAATGGTCCGGAGAATAAGATTCATATAAGGAAAGTCCTGTTTCAGGGTTGGAGAATGGTTCCGGTGTTTTCATCGGGAATGTTCTAGAAGGTTCCGGAATGTCCGGCACTCGAAGGGGAAGGGTACATGAATGTGTCATACCAAGTTGGAATGATTGCATCATGTACTAGGTGTCATCGCTGAACAAAATAAAGGGTTTAATCAAATCCTAGTTTGAAAAGTCAAACGCCAATTTGAAAAGTCAAACGGCTATTTTGGGAAGTGGAGGAAGGTGGAAACTGTTGGGGAGGAGTTCCTCCTCCACCGCCGCCTGGGAAACCGAGTTGGGGAGGACTCCTCCCTCACGCCCCTCCACCTATATAAGGAGGGGCAGGGCTGCCCCTCCTAGCACCCAACACCTCCACCCGCAAACCCTAGCCCTAAGCCGTCGGCCCTCTTGTAGCCGCCGCCGCCTAGCTAACCCTAGCCGCCGGCCAAGCCTCCTCCTTGGTGTGTCTAAATCCTAGATCGCCGAGGATCTCTCATAGTCCACCATACTCGCTCCGACTTAAGGCGAAGCCTTGCGAGATCTCCCCTCTACTTCCGGTACCACGTCGTTGTGCTGCCGGAATCACGAGGAGAGTGCTACAACCTCCGCTGCCTGCTGGAACAAGGGAGAGGAAGGTCTTCGCGAGTACCGAACGTGTGACCGACTACGGAGCCTGCCGAACGTGGCTTGGAAGGATCGTCTACGCGATCTTGAGATCGGGAAGAGTACGACTACATCACCCACGAGAATCCGCTCTCGTTAAACACTTTGGAATCTTCGAGCGTGAGTTATTCCATCGACTCATTGCTACAATCTAGTAGATAGATCTTGGCTTGTTTGTTTGTATGCGGTAATTTTTTTTTGTTTTCTATGATACGAAATCCTACAGTGGTATCAGAGCCGTGTCTATATGTAGATCTGTTGCACGAGTAGAACACAATGGTCATTGTGGGCGTTGATGCTTTTATTGTCGATTGCTTCTAGTTTACTTTGCATCTTGCGGGATGTTGGGATGAAGCGGCCCGGGCTAACCTTACATGACATCGTTCATGAGACTTGCTCCACGCTTGACATGCAACTTGTATTGCATAAGTGGCTTTGCGGGTGCCTGTTTCTCCCAGAATAGTTAAGATTCAATTTACAACGGGTGATTGTAAATACTAGTATCAATGTTATGGTTCATGTTAGTAAGTTAGAACGACACTTATTGAAAGCCCCAAACCACGTAAAACTTGCAAAGAAAGTAGAGGCGTCTAACTTTGTTTTGCAGGGGTGTGCTGTGATGTGATATGGCCATGATTGTGATTATATTTGATGTATGCAATGTTCCTTATTGTAAGTTGGCAACCGACAGGAGCCATATGGTTGTCTTTAATTTTGTTAAGACCCGCGTGTCTATTCAAAGTAGTTGTAATAGTTGAAGCCGGTGGACGACAACCATGGAGAAGCGTCATTGACCTTGATGCAATGCCGGTGATGATGGAGATCATGTTCGTGCTTGAAGATGGAGATCGGAAGCACAAAGAAGAAAGGCCATATCATATCACATATTATGAATTGCATGTGATGTTAATCCTTTATGCATCTTGTATTGCTTAGTTAACGACGGTAGCATTATAAGATGATCCCTCATGGACATGAATTTCAAGTTCTAAAGTGTTCATCCTTAGTAAGCACCGTTGCTAAAGCTTGTTGTTTCGAAGCACCATGTGATGATCGGGTGTGTTAGATTCCGCAAGTGTATACAACGTGACCAAGCCAGATTTGCTCATGCGAAAGCTAAGGTTTGATCTTGACGAGCCTAGCATGTAAAGACATGGTCTCGGAACACGGATCACCGAAAGGTAAAGCATGAATCATATAGAAGATATGATGAACATGTCGATTGTTCGCCATTGAACCTACATCAACTCTCGTGATGATCGGTTTTGATGTGGTGGATTTGGTTC
This sequence comes from Avena longiglumis, assembly GCA_030063025.1. NCBI lineage: Eukaryota > Viridiplantae > Streptophyta > Magnoliopsida > Poales > Poaceae > Avena > Avena longiglumis. The sequence continues at coordinate 230,401 of CP125979.1, forward strand.
GTGTGATCACTAAAACAATGTGAGGGATGTTGTTTTGAGTGGGAGTTCACCTAGATTAATTTAACTATTAATTAGAACTCAATTTGGCATAAACTTAGTCTAAACTATTGCAAATATGTTGTAGATCAATGGCGGCCCCTACCATCAATTTTAATGCGTTCCTAGAGAAAGAAAAGTTGAAAAACAATGGAAGCAACTCATGGATTGGTTCCGCAATTTGAGGATTGTCCTCACAGTGGTAATTTGACATATGTCTTTGCCGGATGCACCGCTAGGTGACCCACCAGCCATCGCTACCGATGAAGTAAAGAATGTTTACCTCGCCTAAGACTCAAGACTCCACAGCGGTGTGCTATCTTGTATGGTTTAGAATCGGAGCTTTAGAAAAGGTTTGAGAATTCAGACCCACATGATATTGTCCGTGATCTCAAATTGATCTTTGAGACTCACGCGGCAATTGAGAGCTATGAGGCTTCTGAACAGTTCTTTAAATGCAAGTTGGAAGAGGGCAGCTCCGTCAGTGAGCATGTGCTTAAGATTTCTGGGCACGCAAACAAACTTCAAAGCTTGGGTATAGTGATTCCTAATGCTTTGGGGATTTATCGTGTCCTCCAATCACTACCACCAAGTAATAAGAATTTTGTGATGAACTACAATATGCAAAACATGAACAAGCAGTTGCCAGAACTGTTTGCTATGTTAAAATCTGCAGAAGTGGAGATCAAGAAAGAGCACCAAGTGTTGATGGTCAATAAGACCACCAAATTCAAGAAAGGCAAGTCTAAGCAAAAGGGAAACTTCAAGAAGGGTGGTAAGAAAGTTACCGCGCCGACGAAGAAGACCAAGGCTGGACCTAAGCCTGATACTGAGTGTTTTTAATGCAAGGGAGAAGGTCACTGGAAGCGGAATTGCCCAAAGTACTTGGCGGATTTGAAGAACATCAACATCAAGAAGAAAGGTATATCCGATATACATGTTATTGATGTGTATCTCACTAGTACTCGTAGTAGTGCCTGGGTATTTGATACTGGTTCGGTTGCTCATATTTGTAACTTTCAAACAGTGTCTTGCAATAAACAAAAGCTAGCGAAGAACGAGGTGACGATGCGCGTGGGAAACGGATCAAAGGTTGATGTGATCGTGGTCGGCACGCTACGCCTTCATCAACCATCGAGATTAGTTTTATACTTAAATAATTGTTATTTGGTGCCTGCGTTAAGCATGAACATTATATCGGGATCTTATTTATTGCGAGACGGTTACTTGTTTAAGTCCGAGAATAATGGTTGTTCGATTTATATGAGTAATATGTTTTATGCACATGCACCTTTGATATATGGTCTATTCTTATTAAATCTCGATAGTGGAAATACACATATTAATAACATTGAGGCTAAACGTTTGAAATCGAGCGATAACTCGACCTATATGTGGCACTGTCGTCTTGGTCACATTGGAGTGAAGTGTATGAAGAAACTCCATTCCGATGGACTTCTTGAATCACTTGAAAGATGCGAAGCATGTCTGATGGGTAAAATGACTAAGACTCCATTTTCTGGTATGATGGAGCGAGCTACGGACTTATTGGAAATCATACATACCGATGTGTGTGGTCCAATGAGTGTAGCATCGCGCGGTGGTTATCGTTATGTTCTTACCTTCACGGATGACTTGAGTAGATATGGGTATATCTATTTCATGAAACATAAGTCCGAAACTTTCGATAAGTTTAAGGAATTTCAAAGTGAGGTTGAGAATCAACGTAACAAGAAGATTAAATTTCTATGTTCTAATCGTGGAGGTGAATATCTAAGTTACGAGTTTGGCGAGCATTTGAAGAAATGCGGAATACTTTCACAATTGACACCGCCGGGAACACCAGAACGTAATGGTGTGTCCGAACGTCGTAATCGAACTTTCTTAGATATGGTTCGTTCTATGATGTCACTTACAGATTTACCGCTATCATTTTGGGGTTATGCATTAGAAACAGCCGCATTCACTTTAAATAGGGCACCATCTAAATCCGTTGAAACGACACCGTATGCATTATGGTTTGGGAAGAAACCTAAATTGTCGTTCCTTAAAGTTTGGGGTTGCGAAGCCTATGTAAAGAAGTTACAGCCGGACAAGCTTGAACCCAAAGAGGAAAAATGCGTCTTCATAGGATACCCGAAGGAAACTATTGGGTATACCTTCTATCATAGATCCGAGGGCAAAATCTTCGTTGCAAGAATGGATCCTTTCTAGAGAAGGAATTTCTCTCGAAAGAAGTGACTGGAAGGAAAGTAGAACTCGACGAGGTTGTCGAACCTTCTCTCGAACTTGCGAGTAGCGCAAAGACCGAAGAAGTTCCTGTGGTGCCTGCACCAATAAGAGAGGAAGCTAATGATGATGATCATGAAACTTCGGTTGTAGTTGCTACAGAGCCTCGCAGGTCAACGAGAACTCGTACCACTCTAGATTGGTATGATCCCGTTATGAGTGTCATGTTGGTGGACAACACCGATGACCCTGCGACATATGAGGAAGCGATGATGAGCCCAGATTCCAATAAATGGCAAGAAGCCATGAAATCCAAGATTGGATCCATGTACGAAAACCAAGTATGGACTTTGGTGGACTTACCGGATGGCCGGAAGGCTGTCAAAAACAAATGGATTTTTAAGAAGAAAACAGATGCTGATGGTAATATTATTGTCTATAAAGCTCGACTTGTCGCAAAAGGGTTTCGACAAATTCAAGGAGTTGACTCCGATGAGACTTTCTCACCAGTAGCGAAGCTAAAGTCTGTGAGGATTATGTTAGCAATCACTGCATATTATGATTATGAGATATGGCAGATGGATGTCAAAACAGCATTCCTCAATGGAGACATTGATGAAGAGTTGTATATGATGCAACCCAAAGGTTTTGTCGATCATAAAGATGCTAACAAGGTATGCAAACTTCAACGGTCCATTTATGGATTGAAGCAAGCATCCCGAAGTTGGAATCAACGTTTTGATAAGGTGATCAAAAGTTTTGGTTTTATACAAACTTATGGAGAAGCTTGTATTTACAAGAAACTGAGTGGGAGCTCTGTAGCATTCTTAATACTATATGTAGATGACATATTGTTGATTGGGAATGATGTAGACCTTCTTAATAGTGTCAAGGAATATTTGAATAATATTTTTCAATGAAGGATCTTGGCGAAGCAGCTTACATATTAGGCATAAAGATTTATAGAGATAGATCGAGACGCCTAATATCATTTGACGAGGTTTAATCTCGTCAATGCCCATTGTTATGGACTTGGGTTTTGGAGAAGATGGGGATGCTGGAGATCGTGGCACGGTTAACAGACAAGAAACCAGGGGACACGAGATTTACCTGTGTTCGGCCCCGGAGGAAAACCCTACTCGCTTGCGCTCTTTGATTACGGCGGAACCGAAGGTTACAGGGTGCGCAAATTCGATCTGGCGTGGATGCGTGTGCGAAAGTATGAGTCGAGTTTCCCTAGGACGTGCCCTCCTGGCCTTTATATAGACTTAGGCAGGTCTCGGACTCTTCCATCCTTCGGGAGCAGCTATATGTTAATAGTATATGTGTGTAGGGATTGTTGATGCGTGTGCCTGACTCACCCGACGGATCAGGGTCAGTTAACTGTCTTAGGACGAAACAACACGATCTTCTTCAGGTTCGGGTCCCTTAACCCGGGCCTAGAACATATGCTGGCGTAATTCAACTCAGGCCGCGGAGGACTTATAGGAGTGGAATTCCAGTGATTTTAATTGGTGTACCCAACGCGTCCGTCGGGATTTTTCATCGTACCTGCTGGTACGGATTCATACTAGCGAGGCGCAATCAAAGCGTTGCCGGGCCATCGATGATATCTCAGAGGTCTTATCTTTGCGCAGACGCAACATCCGAACATTTATCACCTCGGAGGTGCTTGGTGGCAAGGAGATTGTCGCCTCAGCGTTTTGTTGGGGCAGAGTTGCCAAAAAGTTTTTCGCGTTGATCCAAAGATCGATCGAAGATTTCATAGGGTGCGCGACCAACGCCCCTATGGGAGTAGCCCCAGTGTCTGTTCGAGTCGTAGACTCGAACGGAGACTTTTAGTTCAAGCATTGTTTCAATCATTAGGTCCGCAGGACTCGAAAATTTTCGGATGCTTAAATCCATCCTCCCTATGGGAGTAGCCCCCGAGTCCGTAGTGGAGTCGTAAACTCGATGTAGGACTCAGAAAAATAATTTTGTCCTCATTTGTCTGTCGGGTGCGCGGCCAGCGCTCTTGATAGGAGTAGCCCCCAAGTATTTAGTGGAATCGTAGATTCGAGTGAGTACTTTTAGATGTGGAGCCGAAGTGGTGCTAGTATAGCTTTTGATGACATCAGTGCTTACGATCGATGACCTCAAGCGTCTACTACGCCAGAGATGACTTGACTGGACGAAGCGTGGGTCCCACTTGCTGACTTTGAATTGACCGGTCACGCGTGGCGTGGAGATGATTATGGCGTCTCCTCGATTTCCGCACGTAGTGGACGGCGTGGTAACGACGGTTCGTTGTGGTGTTGACACGTGTACGGCCAGATCTACCGTTGGCGTTAGGTCTTCTCGATGGACGGCCGCCGCGTCGTCTTCGCTGTTATAATCCTGGGTGAAATCGTGGTTTGTTTTTCACCGCACCAGTTCATCTGTTCGCTGCCTCCTTGTTCTTGAGCGATTCTTGCTGCGCGCTGAGCTTTCCTTCCACATTTCCTTCGTTCTTTCTGCGTTGTCATCGCCACCACCGCTGCAGCGCCATGGGGAAAACAAAGAAGTCCTCATCTGCGGTTGGGACCAGCGCCGCCGGAGGCAAGAAGGGCACCGCCACTGCTCGCGTCACCGACGGTGGCTGGCGGCGATCAGAAACGCGGGAGAGCGATCTCCGCAAACTGCGCGAGCGGAGCCTGATCCCGCAAGACACGACGGCCGTGAGACTCCCCGGCAATGAGGTAATCCCCCGTCCCCCATCTGGGTATCGGGTTATGTTTGTTGCCTTCATGATTCGCGGGTTTTCTTTTCCGGTCCATGACTTCCATCGTGGACTGCTCTTTTTCTATAGGGTTCAACTCCATCATCTGTCTCCCAACTCCTTTCTCCACATTGCGTGTTTTATCACGCTTTGCGGGTGTTGGCTTGGTATTGAGCCGCACTTTGGCCTCTTCCGGAAGCTTTATTCCGTGAAGAGGCGATCGTTCAGATGGTGTGTATCCCATTAGGGTTTCATCATCTCCTCGTCCCAATGTGCAATTCTTTTCCTTTTCCATGTCCGAATCTATCCAAGATCTTGGAGGAAATGGTTTTACATCCGTGACTCCGTCTTGCTGGGCAAGATTTTGGTCTCGTTCCTTTGACCCCCAATTGATTGAGAAGAAAAGATCCTGGAAAAACCAAATTTTAGACGGTGAGGTGGCGGAGATAGAGGCCCTGTACCGTCGGGTGGAGGATCTCCAACTGATTCCTGAGAAGGAGGTGAACGGTGTGGACATCATCCGAACTTTTCTTGAACGTCGGGTGCAGCCCCTCCAAGCGAGGGCGCACCCGATGTTTCTTTATTCTGGGCGCCGTGATCCGACGAGGGTTTCGAGTGAGAAAATCTTCGAGGTGGAACTTGACAAGGCTCTTCGCGCGCTGTTGAAGTTCAAGGCCGACGAAGAAATCCCGGGGAAGTCGCGGACTTCTCCCTTTTCTTCGACGTTGGTCGTCTCAAGGTGTAGATTTCGCACGTAGTGCCCCTTTGTTTTTGTCAGTGTACTTTTTCCTTTGTTTGCTAACAAAGTTCCTTTTCCTTGCAGAGCTTCAAAGTGCGGGCATGGCACCACCTGTTCAAAGGTATCCGAATGCCCCGGATAATGAAGTGGTGGATTCCGTGTCCGAGCTACCGTCAGCGCGATCCCCAGTGGAGGATGCCGACAAATCGAGTGGGGACCATTCGCGCAAGCGATCACGGAGTTCTAGCGAGTCGTCAGATGCCTCGACTCCTCCGACTCCCAGAAATCCTCTGGGCCTTGAGCGTCATGATGATGTTCATGGGGGTTCTTCCTCTCCCTTCCGCCATTCCCATGCGGGTGTTGCTCGCACCCGCTTAGCAAAGGAAGAAGGAAGAAAAGAAGGAGGAGAAGAAGGAAGAAAAGAAGGAGGAGAAGAGGGCCCGAAGGGCTTCTCCTATCTTCGACCTGAGCGCGTTGGGCTCGAAAGTTTTCTTGTTGCCACTGTTGTCCTTTGGTCCCTTGTTATTTTTGCACCTGTGTTGATTGGTTCAGATGCAGCAATCCTCAAGCGGCTCTAGTGATGGTGCGCGCGAGATGATGGGGGAGTCGAACATTGCGTCGCCTCCTCCTCAGACGGTGGCGACTTCTGGTGACGCTGCGCCAGTTCCTCCTGTGCAGGAGAGGCTGGTGGTTGCGCCTCAGAATTGTTGGAGATATGCCCAAGAGGCAATAATAAAGTGGTTATTATCATATCTTCATACTTATGATAAATGTTTACATACCATGCTATAATTGTATTAACAGGAAACATTAATACTTGTGTGATTTGTAAACATAAAAGAGTCCCTAGTAAAGCCTCTTGTTAAACTAGCTTGTTGGTTAATATATGATCATGGTTTCCTGATCATGAACATAGGGATGTTATTAACAACAGGGTCATATCATTGGGATAATGATATGATGGACATACTCCTATACATAAGCGTAGCATAAAGATCAAGTCATTTTAATAGTTCAATTGCTATATGCTTTCTGATACATAGTAACCTAATTCCTTCGACCATGAGATCATGCATATCACCTTCACCGGAAGGATGCTTTGATGACATCAAACACCACACCATAACTGGGTGGCTATAAAGGTGGCATTGAGTGTTCGGAAAGTGTCGGTTGAGACACATGGATCAAGAGTGGGATTTGTCCATCCATATGACAGATAGATATACTCTGGGCCCTCTCGGTGGAATGTCATCCAATTAGCTTGCAAGCATGTGACTGGCTCACAAGGGATCACATACCATGGGAACGAGAAAAGAGTACTTATCGATGCGAGGTTGAACTAGGTATGCGAGATCTGAGCGATCATAACCTCGGATAAGTAAACTATCGTGAGACAAAGGGAAATTGGTATCGTATGTAAGTGGTTCATTCGATCGCAAAGTAATCGTAGAAATATGTGGGAGACATATGAATTTCCAGATTCCTCTATTGGTTATTGTTCGGAGAAGTGTCTCGATCATGTCCGCATAATTCACGAACCGTAGGGAGACACACTTAAGGATTCGACGTTGTTTGAGTAGTTATGGAATGGTGAGTAAGAGAACGAATGTTGTTCGGAGTCTCGGATGGGATCCGGGATATCACGAGGAGATCCGGAATGGTCCGGAGAATAAGATTCATATAGGGAAAGTCATGTTTCGGAGTTGGAGAATGATTCCGGTGTTTTCATTGGGAATGTTCTAGAAGGTTCCAGAATGTCCGGCACTCCGAAGGGGAAGGGTACATGAATGTGTCATTGCAAGTTGGAATGATTTCATCATGTACTAGGTGTCATAGCTGTCCAAAATAAAGGGTTTAATCAAATCCTAGTTTGAAAAGTCAAACGCCAATTTGAAAAGTCAACGACAGTTTTTGGAAAGAGGAGGAGGAGGTTGAAACCGAGTTGGGGAGGAGTTCCCTCCTCCAACCGCCGGCCCAACTCCAAGCCGAGTTGGGGAGGGACTCCCCTCCCCTTGGCCGCACCTCCTACCTATAAAGGGAGGGGCAGGGCTGCCCCTCCAAGACACAAGTTCTCCACCCCAAAACCCTAGATTGGCGCCGCCACCTCCTGCAGCTGTCGCCGCCTCCTAGGGCTCCTCTTGGCGTCGACTTGGGCAAGACCCAAACCCTAGCCGTCGCTCTAGCATCTCTTCCTAGGCGTGTCTAAACCCTAGATCGTCGAGGGCTCTCTCATAGTCCACCATACTCGCTCCGGCTTAAGGCGAAGCCCTGCGAGATCTCCCCTCTACTTCCGGTACCACGCCGTCGTGCCGCCGGAATCGCGAGGAGAGTGCTACAACCTCCGCTGCCTCCTGGAACAAGGGAGAGGAAGGTCTTCATCGAGTATCGAACGTGTGACCGGCTGCGGGAGTGCTGCCGGAACGCAGCGCCGAAAGGATTGTCTGCGCGATCTTGAGATCGGGAGTGTACGACTACATCATCCACGAGAATCTGCTCTCGTTAACCGCTTTGGAATCTTCGAGGGTAAGTTATTCCATCGACTCGTTGCTACAATCTAGTAGATAGATCTTGGCTTGTTTGTTTGTATGCGATAGAAATTTTTTGTTTTCCATGCTACGAACCCCTACAGTGGTATCAGAGCCGTGTCTATATGTAGATCTGTTGCATGAGTAGAACACAATGGTCATTGTGGGCGTTGATGCTTTTGTTGTCGATTGCTTCTTGTGTACTTTGCATCTTGCGGGATGGTGGGATGAAGCGGCCCGGGCTAACCTTACATGACATCGTTCATGAGACTTGCTCCACGCTTGACATGCAACTTGTATTGCATAAGTGGCTTTGCTGGTGCCTGTTTCTCCCAACATAGTTAAGATTCAATTTACAACGGGTGATTGACAATACTAGTATCAATGTTGTGGTTCTTGTTCGTAAGTTAGAACGACACTTATTGAAAGCCCCAAACCACGTAAAACATGCAAAGAAAATTAGAGGCGTCTAACTTTGTTTTGCAGGGGTGTGCTGTGATGTGATATGGCCATGATTGTGATTATATATGATGTATGCAATGTTCCTTATTGTAAGTTGGCAACCGGCAGGAGCCATATGGTTTTCTTTAATTTTGTTAAGACCCGCGTGTCTATTCAAAGTAGTTGTAATAGTTGAAGCTGGTGGACGACAACCAAGGAGCGGCGTCATTGACCTTGATGCAATGCCGGTGATGATGGAGATCATGTTCGTGCTTGAAGATGGAGATCGGAAGCACAAGAAGAAAGGCCATATCATATCACATACATATTATGAATTGCATGTGATGTTAATCCTTTTATGCATCTTGTATTGCTTAGTTCACGACGGTAGCATTATAAGATGATCCCTCAAGTACACAATTTCAAGTTTTAAAGTGTTCATCCTTAGTAAGCACCGTTGCTAAAGCTCGTTGTTTTTAAACACCACGTGATGATCGAGTGTGTTAGATTCTGCGAGTGTATACAACGTGAGCAAGACAGATTTGCTCATGCGGAAGCTAAGGTTGATCTTGACGAGCCTAGCATGTACAGACATGGTCTCGGAACACGGATCACCGAAAGGTAAAGCATGAGTCATATAGTAGATATGATGAACATGTTGATTGTTCGCCATTGAAGCTACATCAACTCTCGTGATGATCGGTTTTGATGTGGTGGATTTGATTCGTGTGATCACTAAAACAATGTGAGGGATATTGTTTTGAGTGGGAGTTCAACATCAATATGATTAAAAGTTGAACACTATTTATCATAAATTAAATCAAAGTGAATTGCATAGTTGTTGTAGTCATTGGCATCCGTTTACCACCTTGGCTTAGTTATAATTGAGATGATAGAACTATAGAATTCTGGTTAGTTACTTGACGAACTGGTATCGTATTGTTTTGAAGTGTTAATCTAAAGTTTAAAAGTCCTATGGCAAACTTTTAGTAATTTCTGGTTACTCCATGAAGTTTAATAATTGGTATTAAATCAAGAGTGACAATTCCAAGAGTTAGTGTATAAGTATCATGTTTTTCTCCATGATTCTTGATATTCAAAGAATTGTCTTAATATCAAGGTTATCTAGGATCTGAAAGAGTTGTTTCAGAAACCATGATGTGTGGAAGATATTGTGATATCTGAAACGAAGTTTTGGTTGCAACATGATAGAGTATAATATGGCAAAAGTCATATTCTCATATTTGATGAGAATTTGCAAAAGGTTGGAGACATTAGTTGTCCAAAATCCTCCAAAGGTTTTGAAGAGCAACATTATACTCGTGATTCACCGTTATAAGCTAAAAGTAGCTTGATTATGGATGATTCCATGATAAGGGTGAATATTTGATGTAGGTAAAATGTTTACTACACCAAGAGATTACTAAAGAAAGGAATTTGAAAGAACACCAAACATTTGATAATGGTGATCTACTTCAAAGTGCAAGTCCAAAGACATTGGTATTTAACTATACACGCTTTGGACTATGTGTCATATGTATGACTCCACTATTGATGTTGATAGATTCTTTCAAACAGAAAAGGAAATACTGAAAGAGAATCTCATAAATATATGGCAGAAAAGAAAAGACTAGAATTGTTCAGTTTAAGTATATAGATGATATACATGTATGGCTATATTCTTTGCTTATTAAACAATGTGGTTCTTAAGTATTTGATACTGAATTTGTTGGTGTTAATCGTCATACGAAACAACGCAATTCATGAACTACAATGGCCTAAGTAACTAGCAAAAGAATATGTGATGATGTTCATCGAGAACAAATAAAGGGTTATTGTGTTGCTCGTTAAATATCAAAGCTTGCCTTCAAGATTTGTTTTATCAGGTATTATGAGAACAAAAGGGTTGTTCAAATAATTGCCGTAATCCATAAAAGATGGATGATTTACAAATCTCGTTGGATAAATCACATCCATAAAACTAGTGCTAAAAATGTCAAAAGACAAATTGATTGAAAGATCACTTAGGAAGTGACATCGCCGTTTAAATTATAATGGAAAGAAAACATGAAAAAACTCCATGTGTGTGGAATTTTGGAGTCTTTTGATTTTTGATCAAATGATGCTTGTGAAACTTTCCTAGAGATAATTAAAACTTCGTTCATAGGCCAAAAGGGAACGAATGACTAGCTTATTGGAACTTGTACATATTGTTGTACGAAGTCCATTATGTCTAGTCAAGAGCGATGGATTTCAACTTCATATGCTTTCTCCGAAAATTTGAGTGAATATATGAATACTTACTTAATAAGGATGAAATGTGAAATATTTGAAAAGTTCAAAGACTTTCAAGATGAAGTGCAAAATCATTGTAACAAGAATATAAATAGTTTATGATAAGATCATAAAGGAAGATATTTGAGTTACAAGTTTAGCATAATACCTAAGATTTAAGGAATCGTTCCGTGGATTTGCATATCCCAAAACACCATAAGAGTATGGAGCGTTCGAGATGTGTAATTAAACCTTGTTTGACATGGTAAGATCAAAGGTATAATTCATAAAACTGCCATTATATTTTAAAGATTAAAAGGTTTAGAGACTACCGTTTTCACTGAAAAGAGCTCCATCATAATCCGCTGAAATGACACCATATAAAGTTATGGTTTGGGATAAAACCCAAGTAGTCCTTTCTTAAACATTGGTATGCTATGCATAAGAAAGATGTTTGCAACCAAAGTCGGATGAACCTGTCTTTGTTAAGTATTCCTCCATAACACCGGAGAAAAAAGTGTTTGTCGCTTAGAACGTCAAGTTTCTTTGAGAAGGAATTTTTCGTGAAAAGTTAAGTGGGAGGACAATAGAACTTTGATAAGGTTAAAAGAACCTTAGCTATATGTCAGAGTTGGCGCTTGAAAAAGTGTTAGGAGGCAACAATGCTCATGGCTCACGTGCCTCAAAGGTTGTGGACACAAAGGTCTAAGTTTCTATTGAATCAAGTAGGTCGAGTAAACAATCAAATACCAAGATTTGAGTGTTAAATCATTATTTGAGAATAATGAACATACTACATGCAAAGAAGCGATGATGGGCCCTGACTCCGTAAAATGGCTTGAAGCCATAAAATCCGTGATAGTTCCATACACGAGAAATCAAGTTTTGAACTTGAAGGACCCTCAAGAAAGGTGTAAGACCTTACAGTTGTGTTTGGATCTATAAAGAAATAGACATGGATGTTTTGCATCTATGAAATGGTCGACATGTTGGGAAAGATTTCACAACAATGTTCAAAGGTTGACTATGACAAGATTTGATCTTTCATAGCAATATTTAGTCTAGACGGATTAGTGTAGCAACCACTACATATAATTTTGTTATATGGTAGTTGAATAAACAAAACAAGTTCTTCTAATAGAATTGTTACCTAGGACGTGTGCATGACACGGTCCATAGGGTTTTGTTAATACAAAGGATGCTAAATGTATATGCAAACTTCAATGGTTGAAGTAAGCATCGCGGAGTTGGAATCTTCACAATGATGAAATTGTTAAAAGAGTTTAAATTCATCAGAGACAATGAAGATGCTTGCGTTTGCAAGAAATTAAGTGGGAGCGCTAAGACATATTTCTAATACATTATGTGGAAGACATATTGTTGATTGGAAATGATGTATCTTTTATTAACACATATTAAGAATTTCATCCCGATGAAAGACTTAGGCAAAACCCAAATATTTGGCATCAATAGAAGCTAATATGATTGTGCCGAAAGTACATAGATGATGTATTGAATGAGTTCAATATAGAGACTACAAGAAAGGTTCTTGTCGCACAGAAAGGATTGAATAAGTTCAATATTGATGATATATTCAAGTGTATTGACACTTAGTAAGTGAAACAAAGATTCAAGTATAGATTGATACTTGATGTATGAAATCACAAAGAGTATTTATATCAATCATACTGTGATATGTACAAATCCAGATATGTCCTATACTCTAAATGTTATGAGCATATACTAGAATGATTCATAAGATGATCATTGGACAATAGTAAGGATATTCTTATGATCTTTTGGAAGAACTAAAGAATATATTATTTGTAGAAGTGACAAATAGATGGTTAGTTCATTGTAAAAGTACTACATTGATACTAGTTTTGTCACAAAGTACAAATTAAGTTTATCTCAATCAAAACTAAGGGTGGAACAATATAATGGAAAGTAAGTTCCATAATGGATTTGGGTGAGTTCCAAAGTTAAGACATTGTGACAGATACTACAACAAAAGGCTAAGTATATGACTGCTATAATAGCAGCAAAAGAGGGCATTTGTGTCTAGTAGTTTGTTATCAAACTAGGTGTAGTTCACAGCGGGATAATACTATGAAGATATATTGTACGACAATATTATCAACATGTTTTAACCCCAAAGAACTAAAGGTCTCACCAAAGGACCAAATTTATACAAAGCCATCTCATTAGAGAATGAGTGATGCGTAAAGACGCAAAGACATGCAATTACACACGGACCTGGAAGTGTCAGATCCGGAGATCAGTTGACCACTAGCAATCGTGTACATACAACACCAGAAAGCCATAGGTGTTGAATACACAAAGGTTTGAAACTAGATTATTGACTCTAGTGCAAGTGGGAGACTGTTGGAGATATGCCCAAGAGGCAATAATAAAGTGGTTATTATCATATCTTCATACTTATGATAAATGTTTACATACCATGCTATAATTGTATTAACAGGAAACATTAATACTTGTGTGATTTGTAAACATAAAGAGTCCCTAGTAAAGCCTCTTGTTAAACTAGCTTGTTGGTTAATATATGATCATGGTTTCTGATCATGAACATAGGTATGTTATTAACAATGGGTCATATCATTGGGAGAATGATATGATGGACATACTCCTATAGATAAGCGTAGCATAAAGATCAAGTCATTTTAATAGTTCAATTGCTATATGCTTTACGATACATAGTAACCTAATTCCTTCGACCATGAGATCATGCATATCACCTTCACGGAAGGATGCTTTGATGACATCAAACACCACACCATAGCGGGTGGCTATAAAGGTGGCATTGAGTGTTGGAAAGTGTCGGTTGAGACACATGGATCAAGAGTGGGATTTGTCCATCCATATGACGGATAGATATACTCTGGCCCTCTCGGTGGAATGTCATCCAATTAGCTTGCAAGCATGTGGTAGCTCACAGGATCACATACCACGGAACGATAAAAGTACTTATCGATGTGAGGTTGAACTAGGTATGCGAGATACCAGCGATCATAACCTCGGATAAGTAAACTATCGTGAGACAAAGGGAAATTGGTATTGTATGTAAGTGGTTCATTCGATCGCAAAGTAATCGTAGAAATATGTGGGAGCCATATGAATTTCCAGATTCCTCTATTGGTTATTGTCCGGAGAAGTGTCTCGATCATGTCCGCATAATTCACGAACCGTAGGGAGACACACTTAAGGATTCGACGTTGTTTGAGTAGTTATGGAATGGTGAGTAAGAGACCGAATGTTGTTCGGAGTCTCGGATGGTATCCAGGACATCACGAGGAGATCCGGAATGGTCCGGAGAATAAGATTCATATAAGGAAAGTCATGTTTCGGAGTTGGAGAATGATTCCGGTGTTTTCATCGGGAATGTTCTAGAAGGTTCCGAAATGTCCGGCACTCCGAAGGGGAAGGGTACATGAATGTGTCATTGCAAGTTGGAATGATTGCATCATGTACTAGGTGTCATCGCTGTCCAAAATAAAGGGTTTAATCAAATCCTAGTTTGAAAAGTCAAACGCCAATTTGAAAAGTCAAACGGCGGTTTTTGGAAAGAGGAGGAGGAGGTTGAAACCGAGTTGGGGAGGAGTTCCCTCCTCCAACCGCCGGCCCACATACAAGCCGAGTTGGGGAGGGACTCCCCTCCCATTGGACGCACCTCCCACCTATAAAGGGAGGGGCAGGGCTGCCCCTCCAAGACACAAGTTCTCCACCCCAAAACCCTAGATTGGCGCCGCCACCTCCTGTAGCTGTCGCCGCCTCCTAGGGCTCCTCTTGGCGCCGACTTGGGCAAGCCCCAAACCCTAGACGCTGCTCTAGCATCTCTTCCTCGGCGTGTCTAAACCCTAGATCGTCGAGGGCTCTCTCATAGTCCACCATACTCGCTCCGGCTTAAGGCGAAGCCCTGCGAGATCTCCCCTCTACTTCCGGTACCACGCCGTCGTGCTGCCGGAATCGCGAGGAGAGTGCTACAACCTCCGCTGCCTGCTGGAACAAGGGAGAGGAAGGTCTTCATCGAGTACCGAACGTGTGACCGACTGCGGAAGCGCTGCCGGAACGCAGCGCCGGAAGGATCGTCTGCGCGATCTTGAGATCGGGAGTGTACGACTACATCATCCACGAGAATCTGCTCTCGTTAACCGCTTTGGAATCTTCGAGGGTAAGTTATTCCATCGACTCGTTGCTACAATCTAGTAGATAGATCTTGGCTTGTTTGTTTGTATGCGATAGAAATTTTTTGTTTTCCATGCTACGAACCCCTACAAGAATTTCGCAGGCGGGCCTGCGGGTTCGCCTTCGGAGCACGTAAGTTTTTCCTTGATGTTACGGGGGGAGCCCCCGAGTGTCTTCGTATGCTGATGTTGTTTATGCTTCTTTGTGTTGGGCGTAGCCCCCAAGTCCTGCTCTTACTACTATTCCCTGTTGCTGCAGCCTTTTGTCCAAGAGGCCAAGCGGCTGGTGGAGGAACGCTTGTGGAGGCGAAACCGCAGCCTTCAAGGTATTCGTCTGCCTTTTAGTACTTCTCTTGCTTATCCTGGTCCTGTTCTTTGACACTTGTTTGCTGTAAATGCATAGGAGCATAACGACTCTCTCCGTGAGGTCGATGCTCTGAAGAAGAGCCTTGGCCAATCGGAGCAGAAGGCCGAGGCTGCCGCTGGTGCGAGAGAGCGCCTTGAGCTGGAGCTGGCGAAGGCAGCCGAAGCGAAAGAGCGTCTGCAGCAGGAGGCCGCAGATCGTGAGGAGCAGCTGGCCACCATTGCGGCTGCTCGTGAAAAAGGGGTGGCGGATAAGCTCATGGCTGCTGCCAAGGCTATTTCGGGTGAGTTCAAGCTTTTGGACTTGTTTCTTTTTCTAAGGATCTTCTTCTATGCTGACTTTCTTCATATTTTTCTTCGTTTTTGTCTCAGATGCCGCAGGCATCGAGTTCGACCGCGGTGCTCTGGAGCATGGGAGTGCTCTAGATGATGCCACTGTGGCGTTCGAAGACCGCTGCAGCACCGTCGTCAACTCTTATGCCAAGGCGAAAGAGGTCCTTGGTCGCTTCTACCAGGAGATTTTCCCGAAGGGCGCACCCCTTGAAGATGTGGATGCCCTGGCAGAGGCTCTGTCAGCCGAAGCGCCTACAGCGTACAAGCGCAAGCAAAAGGGCATCGGCGCGTCTGTCGGGCTGGCGATGGCCATGGCGGCTGGGGCGGAGCTGGACCTGCCCCAGATTACTTCTCGGATGCCGACGACTGCGGATGGATCCGAGGTAGCTTTCGCCGCCTACTCCGCTCCCTGCAGACGATATGGGCCCAAGCTCATTGACTTGCTGTCTGAGTATGCATTGCGGCAGCAGGGCGAGGCCAAAGCTAGGCCGTCTGGTTCTGAGGCGACTCAGTGCCCTCCGCCTTAGGCATAGTAGACGTAGGGTAGTTTGTAGTCTTCTTTTGTTGTAAATGTCTTTTGTAGTACCATCCTTGTGCCACGTAGTGGCCTTATATATTTAATGAATTCCTCCGAGTTGTGCTCTATCCTTGGCTGAATGTCTGTGTGCCTTCTTTTTTCTGCTGCTATAGGTTCCTTCGGGTGCTGACCCAGTTGATACTTCATCCGAAAGGCCCTTGTGACCGTCATTGGATGATTCCTCGCAGCTCGCTTTTCTTCGAGATCGCGTGCGCAACTTGGAGAGGGATTTGCTCGGGTTATGCGGTCATGCCGACGTTTGGAAATCCAAGGCAGATCGTGGTGCAGACAGAGAGGAGTATTTGATGGCGGAGCTGGGTCGGCTGTCCGAGAAGCTGCAATGTAAGTTGATCCTTCTTTCGGGCTGTGGCTCAGTTCTTCGGGTGAGCCTGCTGGCCTTATTCTTGTTTTGTGCGGTTGTCGCAGGTGCCAATCTTGCTCCGAGGGAAGAAAAGGAGCGTATCGCTGTTCGAGTCAATTGCTTGACTCAACAGGACATGGAGGCCGGCGGCTTCTTCTGGATGGACCGCGATCGCGCCATGGTTCTGGCGACGGTGCAGGATCGTGTCTATCAGGTCTCGCGGGTGCTCCGCCAGGTGCAGACATCACTTTCCTCGGTGCTGCACGTCATGTTTCCTTTGGATGCCGTGCCGACGACCCTCGCAGGTCTTCTGTCGAGGTTTCGGAGTGCCAGCAATGTCAAGGAGCTGGTGCGGCAGCAGCTCGTCGCAGGGGTGAAGGCTGCCTTGTCTCTTGTTAGGGTGCACCGCCCTGACGTAGATTTGGCTGCTGTGGCGACTGGGCCACCTCCTCGACCAGATGGTGGCGAGTGGAACATGCGTCCGCATTACGCGGCTGTAAGGCAGTATGCCGAGCAAATTGTAGATTTGTTTGAGCAGCGTGCTCAGGTTATTCTTCAGAATAGGTAGGACCTGAAAATAAACAGATAGATGTAAAATTTGTATATTGAGGCTGGACGTTTATGTGCCCTTTGCTGTAAAGGTTTGCTTGTTTGTGAGCACGCAGTGCTTTGATTGAGTACGTGTCCTTTTCGTTTGCCTGACGTAGTCAGCTACTCAGGTGTACACGTTTGGTCCTCAGTCGATGAAATCGTGAGGTGTGGGGAGCCCCCGAGTGCGTATGTAGAATGTAGTAAAGTTGCAGAAAATAGTCAACCGAAGGTTGGAGGCGAGACACTTAGCTTTGTTTATATCGTAATGGAGGAGGTACATGGTTCGGCTGAGTAGCCTTGGCTGAAAGCCTTATTGAAAGTAAAAGGGGGTAGATTGCTACGGGTAGAATCATCGCAGGTGCGAGATGTTCCATGGGTTGGAGTATGCGACTCCAGACTCCACGTGCTTGAGGCGATAGGCGCCACCTGGGATGACTTCGGTGATGACATAGGGTCCTTCCCATGGTGACTCGAATTTATTCGGTCGCTTTTGCTTGAGTCGTAAGACGAGGTCTCCTTCGACGAAGGACCTTGGGCGCAGCCGGCGGCTGTGGTACTTGCGGAGACTTTGCTGGTACACCGTTGATCTAGCTGCTGCTATATCCCGTTCTTCGTCGAGTGTGTCGACGGCATCTTCGAGTGCAGCCATGGATTCGGCTCATGGCGACGACTCGTGGAGCCCGGTGGCGTATTGCCCGGTAGCACGCCTCATCTGCACCATGAAGAACGGTGTAGCCGTGGAGCTGTTTGGCGAGTCCGTAAGCTCCACAGACGACGGTAGCTCTTCGTCGATCCCGCTTTGTGCTCGAGTGAGCTCATGAGGCGTTCTTGATCCGGCACGATTAGGCCGTTGGCCTTTTCCACTTGCCCGTTTGTTTGCGGTGTGCCACCGAGGCATCCGTGATATTGATCTCGAGGCCTTCGCAAGTCCCGGAATTCTTCGGAGATGAAGTTCGATCCGTTGTCGGTGATGATGTTGCGGCACGCGAAACCCAGACAATGGATTCAAGAACTTGACGGTTTTGCCCTTCGGTTGGTGGATCGCATGGCCTCGATCCACTTGGTGAATTTGTCGATCGCGACGGGAGGAAGACGTGTCCTCCTTTCGAAGATTTTGGCAGTTTGCCGATCATGTCGAGCCCCATTGGGCAAAAGGCCAGGCTATGGGTATGGGTCGAAGTTCGGACCCAGGTGCGTGCGGTTTTTCGGCGGACCGTTGGCACCCGTTGCATCTTCGGACGATGTCCTTCGCGTCGCTCATGGCCGTTGGCCAGTAGAATCCTGCTCGCAGAGCTTTGGCGACGAGGGAACAAATGCCTGCATGGTGGCCGCAAATGCCCTCATGGATATCTTGGAGTATGGCCTTGCCATCGTCGATGGTGACGCACCGTTGTAGTACACCCGTAATGCTGCGTTTGTACAGCTCGCCGTTGATGATGGTGAAGGCTTTTGACCGACGAGATATGCGCCGGGCATCTGTCGGGCTGTCAGGCAATTCTCCGTTTATTAGGAACTGGAGGTACGGACGTGTCCAAGTTTCTTCGACTGCCATGACCTGCATCAGGTTGACCATGGCAACTTCGGTATCCAACTTTTTGGGTCCTTCATGACCTTCGGGTAGCGTAGCCCCCGAGTGTTCTGCTTCTTCGGGTGATCCCTTGGGGAATCTCCGCTTGATGGATGGCACGCAGATCTGTTCGAGGAACACACCTGGTGGTACCTTTGCACAAGTGGAGCCGATGTTGGCGAGTCTATCGGCCTCCTTGTTGCTCTCTCTTCCGACGTGCCGAAGTTCGCAGCCGTCGAATTCTCCTTCGAAAGTCGTTGTATAGCGCGCACGCGATCATGTTTTTCGGCGTCGCACTCATTCATCGTCTGTCAGACGACAAGGTTGGAGTCACCGTAGATGACCAGCGCTGCGCCATATTTTTGCCATCTTCATGCCATGGATGAGGGCTTCAGATTCGCCTCGTTGTTGGAGGCTCAATTTCATCCAAGGACGTACTTCATCTTGTCACCTTGCGGGAGGTCAAGATGATGACTCCGGGCCTCCGCTGTCGCAGCTGCAGCTCCATCCGATTCACCAGAAGTCCGGAAGGACTTGAGATTTGATTATGTGTCGCTTCGTAGATGATGTCCGGGGTGATAGTTCAATGCCCACGCCACGCGTCCCGTGACCTCTGGGTTATTCAGATGCTGTTTAGGGTGCTCGCTGACGACCATCACCTGATGCTCCTGGAAGTAGTGGCTCAGTCGTCGAGCCGTCATGAACACGCCGTAGGCCAGATTCTGGTAGTGCGGGTACCGCTGTTTTGTTGGAGTGAGAACCTCGTTGAGGTAGTAAATTGGGCGTTGGACCCCGTGGGTCTTGCCTTCTTCTGGTCGTTCGACCACGAGTCTTGGTCGACCACACGGTGTGTGGCTGCTATGTACAGCAGGGGGCTCGCGCTTTTGGCGTGACCAGAACGTGCGAGGTGGAGAGGAGCCGCTTGAGGCTTTCGAATGCGTCGTTGGCTTCTGGTGTCCACTCGAACTTGTCTGCCTTGCGCATCAGCTGGTAAAATGGTAGGGCCTTCTCGCCCATGCGGCTGATGAACCTGCTTAGTGCCGCCATACCTGCAAGCTGCTGAACGCCCTTGAGGTTTTTCGGCTTCTCCATTGTCATGATAGCTTTGATTTTCTTCGGGTTCGCTTCGATCCCTCGTTGAGAGATGAAGTACCCGAGCAGCTGACCCGAGGGGACGCCGAAGGCGCACTTTTCTGGATTGAGCTTGATCCTGTAGCGATCAAGGTTGTCGAACGTCTCGCGGAGATCGTCGATAAGTGTTCTTGCCTCCTTGGTTTTTATGACTATGTCGTCGACATAGACTTGGACGTTGCGACCGATCTGGTCCTTGAGGCAGGCCTGCATGCATCGC
Source organism: Avena longiglumis (assembly GCA_030063025.1). NCBI lineage: Eukaryota > Viridiplantae > Streptophyta > Magnoliopsida > Poales > Poaceae > Avena > Avena longiglumis. The sequence goes on from CP125979.1 coordinate 250,727, forward strand.
TGGTACGTGGCACCCGCGTTCTTTAGCCCGAAGGGCATTGTGTTGTAGCAGAATACTCCGAACGGTGTGATGAACGCCGTTTTCTCTTGATCTTCGACCTTGAGTCGAATCTGTTATAGCCCCGAGTAGGCGTCGAGGAAGGAGAGCTTCTCACAACCTGCGAGAATCGATGATCCGTCGATCCGAGGTAGAGGGAAGTGGTCCTTTGGGCAGTGTTTATTTAGTGGCGTGAAGTCCACGCACATCCGCAGGATGTCCGTGTCCTTCTTCGGGACCATCACCGTATTTGCCAGCCACTCGCTTTCCTTGATTTCTCGGATGAAGTCTACTGCGAGTAATCTGTTGATCTCCTTGCCGATAGCTTCGGCTCGTGGCTCGGCGTCTTGGATAGACCGCTGACTTGGTGTCTGGGAAGACATTGAGTGTGTGCTCGGCGAATTCCCTAGGAACTCCTGGCATGTCCGCGGGACACCAGGCGAATATTTCCCATCGCTCACGGAGGAATTCGACGAGCGCGCCTTCCTATGCGGTGGTCGAGGTCGATTGCATCGCCGTCTTGAGGCGTCGGATGGACCTGTACTTTCTTGGTGTTGATGGTGGAGTCGAAGGACATGTCGGGTGTGTTCTGCCTTGTGACTGAGGGTAGCCCATTGTCCGTGACCTCGCGGAGCCTTACGAGCTCGTCTTGCATGCCGAAGGACTGGGAGATTTTGTTGAAATCCCTGTCGCATTGGTCCGATCGGGTGAAGCTCCCGTGGACTATAATGACACCCCTTGGTCCTGGCATCTTGAGTAGTAGGTATGCGTAGTGTGGGATGGCCAGGAACCTTGCGAATGCTACACGCCCCAGGATGGCGTGCTATTGCGACGCCACCACCACAATTCTAAGCGCCTCCGAAAGTTGTCCGGCTTCCAAGATGACGCCGAGCCCTATTTTGCCCAGGGGAAGATGCCCTTCCTCGACAATGCCGTGGAACGTTGTGTCTGATTGTTCCAGTGCTGCATTGGGATCCGCATAGCTGCTAGAGTGCGAACATTAGGTTGATGCCGCCGCCGCGTCCATGAAGACGCGACTCATCTCGAAGCCTCCGACCGCGCCTCCACCAGGCAGCATGACCGGGCGAGGATCCGCAAGGGTGATCCGCGAGTGAATGTGATGCAGACTCGATCCGCCGAGGTACTCGAGGATTGCAGCGAGTTGCCATGGCCAAGTTGATTTGTCGGGTGATTTTCTTCTACACCCTATTTGTGGGGCGTCCCTTCTGTATCATATTGAGTGCTCCTTTTGGTGGGGGGTATGCGACCCCGGCGTTGTTTTGCGCTGGTACGACTGGTTGATTTGGGCCTCCAATAGGCGGCGGTGGAGGAGCTCCGTGTGCTATTTCACCTAGCGCAGGTGTGTTTCCGAACGCAGGGATTGGAGCTTGTTGCCTCATCTGCACCATGCCTTCGCTGAGTTTCTGGAACTCGCGGCAGTCCTTGAGCATGTGGCTAGCTTTCTTTTTGCCATCTTGTTTGTCGATGTAGAAGTGGATGGTGCATGGACCGAAAGTTTGTCGAATGATGAGGGTCCGTTCTCGCGGTCGCGGCGTTGCCACGACTGCGTTGGTCGTCCATTGCCGCGGAAGTTTCCGCTGCGGTATCCTCCGCTGTTGCGGCTGTTGTCATTACGACGGTCGGCGTAGCCGGCTGCGACCATGTCGGGTCCGTCGCGGTCCTCGTAGACGCGCGATCTCCTCTTGCTACGGCGTTCGCGTCTTCGGCCGTAGTCGTCCTCTTCATCTGATTGCGCCCGCTGGATGCAATCTTCGCCGTCTGCCCAACTGTTGGCAATTTCCATGAGGTGGTCGAGTGTCTTGGGCTTTACACGCCCAAGTTCCTCCTTGAAGTCTGGGCGTTTGACGCCGTCCCTGAAGGCGTCGATGGCCCGCTCTTCGGAGATGTGTGCTGCGGAGTTCTTGGTTGTAGACCAGCGTAGTATGTATGAGCGAATAGATTCACCCGTTCTCTGGGTGCAGGCTCGCAACTCTTCGATTGAGGCGGGCCTCTTGCTGGTGCCTTTGAAGTTTCGTATGAAGCGTAAGCGAGCTCCCAGCCGGATGGATCTCGATGATATAGGGCTAAGCGGACCGCCGCTACCGTTAGCCGGTGAAGGCATTGCATGGCGGTTTCTTTGTTGCCTCCGTGAAGCTTGACGGATGATGATGGTCACCGAGCCAGGACTTTGGATCTTGCGTGCTGAACTTCGGAGTATCCGGAAGCTTGAAGTTGCGTGGCATCTGCGTTCACGAACAGATCTCAAGCATCGAGCTCCGCAGAGTTCTCCTTCGTCTTCATCCATCTCAGATTCGGACGAGCATGCGCGTTTAACGCGTGCTTTGTCGATCTTGCGCTGTGTAAGCCTGTCTCTGGCGTCGTAGTCGCGTTTATGGCGGTGCGAGCTCTTCTTTCTTCGACGGAGATCGTGCTCCTCTTCCTCTTCGGATGAGGGGGTGGGGCTCCGGTCGCGCCTGGCCGGAGCTTTCTTCTTCGGCTCCGCAGGAGCGTCTTCGTGGAGCGCAGCTCCGATTAGTCCTAGTCCGGTGAGTGCGGATCTATGCATGGCCCTTTTCGGGTCCCCCTCCAGAGGTGGGTGAGCCGCGAGATACGCAGTGGCTGCCATGATCGCAGCTTGTGGCATCTTCGGGATGATGTTGCCGTCGGCATCCATATCCATGAACGATGTGTGGAGAGTTCGGGTCACGTCGCGCCGCTCCTTGGGATCCATGTTTTCCACCCATGAGCGGTGCTTGTTTTCCTGGTTTCCGTTTGTGCTAGAGCCGGGTGCGATGGCGGAGAGCGCAGCTCGTCGCGCGCTGGACTCGGAGGCTGCATGCTTGCGTTTGTCTAGCGTCTCCTGCATCTTGACTTGTTTCTTGTGCTCCTCGATGAGGAGGTAGTGGTATGCCATCAGTAGGTCGCGTGAGGCGTCTGCAGGTAAGACGATGTCACCTGCGATGGCACGGCGAGCCTGGACCCATCCTTCTTTGCTAAGTTGGATGACGTGGCGTTGCTTTCCACATTAGGTGGGGGCGGCTTCTTTTTCGTCGTTTTCGCCGTTTCGATTGGGCGGCGGGTTAGGCGTTTCCTCGTCGGTTTGGATGACTGCGGCACACAGATAGCGCTTGTAGATTGGTCGGCTGCTGCCGCAGCTTTCGGATCCGGAACCGTAGGTTCCTTCATCCGAAGGTGGATCGCACAGATCGGAGTTGCAGCTGCTGCTGCTGTAGAACTCATCTGTTGATGGTGACGTGCATAGCACGGGGTGTGGAGCCCACGAAGCGGGCCTGATTGACGGCACGGGCACCCGCTCAGGGAGACGGAGGGTGCCAGTTTGTCCCACCTGGAAGCAGAAGCTCCCGAACAAGATTTCAAGTCCGTCGCCTACGGGCTCGAAATCCTTCATGGTATCCGGCGAGTGGGCGGTGAAGTCGAAAGCGCCGAAGAGGAGGTGATTCTCCGTCGCCGCGGAGTTGTAGATCGATCGGGTCGGAACCGTCACAACCGCACAATCAGCAGCCCCAATTCCCACAGATGGCGCCAATTGACGAGGTTTAATCTCGTCAATGCCCATTGTTATGGACTTGGGTTTTGGAGAAGATGGGGATGCTGGAGATCGTGGCAGTTAACGCACAAGCAACCGAGGACACGAGATTTACCGTGTTCAGGGCCCCGGAGAAAACCCTACTCCTGCTTGTGCGCTCTTTGATTCTGGCGGAACCGAAGGTTCTGGTCTTGATTCAATCTGGCGTGGATGCGTGTGCGAAAGTATGAGTCGAGTTGCCCTAGGACGTGCCCTCCTGGCCTTTAAATAGACTTAGGCAGGTCCCGGGCGTAGTCCTAGTCGGTTACAAGTCTAGGGTTTTACCCCTTTGAATTTCCTATATCCTCTAGTCTTGCTTTCCAAGGATCCGAAGACGTCATGGGCCTTGGCCACCCGAAAATCTTCATGGGCCAGCGTATGTCCGCCGTGGGCCTTCCTTGGGCTGGACTAGGTATGCTGAAGTTACGTACCCGTAGGGTATAACCATGTCATCATTGTCACAAAGTACATATTTGGACAAAGTTCTAAAGAGGTTTGGAATGGAAGATAGCAAGAAAGGGTTCTTGCCCATGTTGCCCAATACGACCTTGAGTAAAACTCAAAGTCCGACAACGGCAGAAGATAGAGAAAGGATGAGTAAGACTCTCTATGCCTCAGCCATAGGATCTCTAATGTATGCCATGCTATGTACTAGACCCGACATTGCATATGCTGTTAGTTTAACTAGCAGATATCAAAGTGATCCAGGAGTGGTTCATTGGACAGCGGTCAAAAACATCCTTAAGTACTTGAGAAGAACTAAGGATATGGTTCTTTCTTATGGAGGTGATGAACAACTCGTTGTTAATGGTTACACCGATGCTAGTTGGAACACCGATCCGGATGATTCTAAATCACAATATGGATACGTATTTACTTTGAATGGTGCAGCAGTTAGCTGGAGGAGTGCAAAGCAAAGCGTTGTGGCGAGATCTTCAACTGAATCGGAATACATGGCTGCTTCGGAGGCTTCACAAGAAGCGATATGGACGAAAGAGTTCATTACAGAGCTGGGTGTGGTTCCTAGTGCGCTGGACCCAATGTCTATCTACTATGATAACATGGGCTCCATAGCCAATGCGCAAGAACCAAGGTCACACAAGAAGCTGAAGCACATCAAGCTGCGTTTTCACGCTATTCGAGAACATGTCCAAGCTGGGGACATAAAGATTTGCAAAGTAGGCACAGATCTGAATGTGGCGGATCCGTTGACTAAACCTCTCCCGAGGGCAAAACATGACCAACACCAAACTGCCATGGGTGTTCGGTATATTACCATGTAATATAGATTAGATGACTCTAGTGCAAGTGGGAGACTTTTGGAGATATGCCCTAGAGGCAATAATAAATGTAGTTATTATTATATCTTTGTGTTTATGATAAATGTTTACATTCATGCTATAATAGTATTAACAAGGAAACATTAATACTTTTGTGATTTGTAAACTAAAATAGAGTCCCTAGTAAAGCCTCTTTATAATACTAGCTTGTTGGTTAATAAATGATTGTGGTTTCCCTATCATGAACATTGAGATGTTATTAACAACAAGATCATATCGTTAGGAGAATGATATGGTGGACATACTCCTATAGATAAGCGTAGCATAAAGATCAAGTCATTTTAATAGTTCAATTGTTATATGCTTTCTGATACATAGTAACCTAATTCCTTCGACCATGAGATCATGCATATCACCTTTACCGAATGGATGCTTTGATGACATCAAACACCACACCGTAACTGGGTGTCTATAAAGGTGGCATTGAGTGTTCGAAAAGTATTGGTTGAGACACATGGATCAAGAGTGGGATTTATCCATCCATATGACGGATAGATATACTCTGGGCCCTCTCGGTGAAATTTCATCCAATTAGCTTGCAAGCATGTGACTGGCTCACAAGGGATCACATATCACGGGAATGAGAAAAGAGTACTTATCAGTAGCGAGGTTGAACTAGGTATGCAGAGATACCGACGATCATAACCTCGGATAAGTAAACTATCGTGAGACAAAGGGAAGTTGGTATCGTATGTAAGTGGTTCATTCGATCGCAAAGTAATCGTTGAAATATGTGGGAGCCATATGAATTTCCAAATTCCTCTATTCGTTATTATTCGGAGAAGTGTCTCGATCATGTCCGCATAATTCACGAACCGTAGGGAGACACACTTAAGGATTCGACGTTGTTTGAGTAGTTATGGATTGATGAGTAAGAGACCAAATGTTGTTCAGAGTCTCGGATGGGATCCGGGATATCACGAGGAGATCCGGAATGGTCCAGAGAATAAGATTCATATAAGGAAAGTCCTGTTTCGGGGTTGGAGAATGGTTCCGGTGTTTTCATCGGGAATGTTCTAGAAGGTTCCGGAATGTCCCAAGACTCGAAGGGAAGGGTACATGAATGTGTCATACCAAGTTGGAATGATTGCATCATGTACTAGGTGTCATCGCTGAACAAAATAAAGGGTTTAATCAAATCCTAGTTTGAAAAGTCAAACGCCAATTTGAAAAGTCAAACGTCTATTTTGGGAAGTGGAGGGAAGTGGGAAACGAGTTGGGAGGAGTTCCTCCTCCACCGCCCCTTGGGAAACCGAGTTGGGAGGGACTCCTCCCCGGGGCGGCCCTCCACCTATATAAGGAGGGGCTGCCCTCCCAGCACCCAACACCTCCACCCGCAAACCCTAGCCCTAAGCCGCCGCCTCCCGCATTGGCCGCCCTAGGGCAAGCCGCCGCCTAGCTAACCCTAGCCGCCAAGCCTCCTCCTTGGTGTGTAAACCCTAGATCGCCGAGGAGCTCTCTCATAGTCCACCATACTGCCTCCGACTTAAGGCGAAGCCCTGAGATCTCCCTCTACTTCCAGGTACCACCACTGTCAGCGGAATCACGAGGAAGTGCTACAACCTCCGCCTTCACGGAACAAGGGAGAGAAGGTCTTCGTCGAGTAAAACGGCGTGTGATTGCGGAGCTGCTTGAACGCAGCCGGAAGGATCGCTCACGATCTTGAGATCGGGAAGAGTACGACTACATCACCCACGAGAATCCGCTCTCGTTAAACACTTTGGAATCTTCGAGGGTGAGTTATTCCATCGACTCGTTGCTACAATCTAGTAGATAGATCTTGGATTGTTTGTTTGTATACGGTAGAAATTTTTTGTTTTCCATGCTACGAAACCCTACAAACATAACATGGGGAACAACCAAACTTCAAAAAGACACAAACCAGACATGTTGATAAACAGAAGCCAACACAAAAAGGAGAAAGAAAAGCTAGAAAAAACAAAGAAAAAACAAAACAAACTTGAGGGCATCAGTGCAGTTTCTTGCCTCACGAGATGACAATAAACTAGGAACTTGAATTATCAAAATCCAAAAGAATCACCAAAAGGGGATAGAAAATGCAAAGCAATGCGTCGGGAACTTTAGAACAAGAACAGCATAACAAAGAGATATGTGGACACAATATAATTTCACATTTTTATCAAAGAGGTTGATGACTCTGGCCTCTCCATCAATCAATAGTTCAATACACACATTCATATATTATTGATTATTCTATAATGCAAAGCAAAGCCAACCATTGGTGTCGAACAATTCTATAAAAACAAAGAAAAATTGAGGGGCCCAAAAATCGATTAGCATCGCGACAGTATCTCCAAATACCTATCGCAAATCATATGACAAAATAACGGCATAATGAAGTGCACTACTCATAGACAAAGCCTTAGGGTTCATTTATTCGTTTGTCGCAGTTCATCCAAAGTTGTTGAATCATAGAAGCTTGTAAACAAAGGTAATGTAAAACAAGAGCACATACGAGAACAACAGATACACAGCCATACCAGACAAGGAAACACAGGCAACATCATTAGAGCACACCGAAGGCACATGGACTGTCAACCGTGGTGTGTCTAAGCACCAAATGAAGTGAGGCACTAAGAGGACATGGTTTATAATTTCTACATGCTTTGTCTCTACGCTCATACGATGTCATGTAATTACAGTAGTGTAAAGCTACCGCATGTATTAACGTTTTTTTGGTACAAGAGGATATTACAAAGAAGTGTCGTACAAAGAGCTAACCTAACGATATCAGATAAATCACCCAAATTTTTGGTCCATGACCTTTTTGAACATACTTTGGTTCAAGACTTCAAGTCTTAATTGCAATAGAATATATATACACAAAACCTGATAACTCAGAAAGAAATATAAGTAATGAGTACTATTTAGGAAGAGTTGATACTTCCCTATATACTCATGTTCTTCTGACCCTCTGTTTAATCACAGCCCATCATTCTGTGTATTTTGATAACAATCTGAGAAAGACCTACCCTAGCACCCCTGATAACTCACAAACACTACAGGACTGGGAAGCTACGCCGACGGCCAAACGTCGGGGCCGTCGGCGTAGCCATCGTTCAGGCCAGCCCCGCCAAGCAGCCGTCGGCGTAAAATTGCCCTCGGCATATTCTATGCTACGCCGACGGCTGCCCTCGGCGTAGCATACGCCGACGGCTGCCCTCGGCGTAGCTATTTTTTATTTTATCTCATTAAACTTTGAAAAATCATAACTAAATCATTCTAATTCGGAAAAATACAAATAATATATCAAAATTTGCAGAAAAATAAGACCTATCTATCTACACTTAAATATTACACATTTATAAATAAAAATTAAGTAAAATATAAAACATTATATATAGTTTAAACGGGCATAAAAATTCAAAACGATCGAAACAATGCGAAACCTTCGTGGTGTCATATTATGTGACATAGTTAGAAGGAAAAATATTAAACTTGGTATATTAATTATGTCTCAAAGAAACCTTCACAAAATGAACTATCTCATTCGAGGTTTCTTGGCTTTCGGGTCAAATGACCAATGTTATGGCTAGAATCAAGACATAGTTTGTGATAATGTGCCCATATTGTGCATACACATGCATCATGGGATGGCGAACAATGTTGCAGGAGGAAGTTTTCCTTTTCGTCGCACCAAAAATCCATTTCCCATTTTCCGAGCATAAAAAACGGACGGTTTTGTGAAGCAACCACCAAATGGCTAATTCAAAATACTACCACCACATTTTACAAAAAATACTATACCACATTATATAGACAATTTCCCAACAGGGGGATCCGAAACCTTTCCGTCCACCTTCGGTGAAAAAGATAAATTCCTGCCGAATCGGCAGGAAGTGGGTCAGATATGAACTACAGGTACATGATTCGATGCTCATGTTTTTTTACAAAAATCATTTTTAGGTTCACAATATGCTATTTTATCAAAGATCTAATGAAAGTTTAGCGAGGCTCGGCCCCGAGCTAAGAATCTTTATGTCCGCCGTTCGACAAAGTTTAACGATAGTTTAAAACGGGCATAAAAAATTGAAAAATGATCGAAACAATGCGAAACCTTCGCGTGGTGTCATATTATGTGACATATTTATAAGGAAAAATAGCAAACTTGATATATTGATTATGTCTCAAAAAACCCTTCACAAAATGACCTATCTCATTCAAGGTTTCTTGGCTTTCGGGTCAAATGACCAATGTTATGGCTAGAATCAAGGCATAGTTTGTGATAATGTGCCCATATTGTGCATACACATGCATCATGGGATGGCGAACAATGTTGCAGGAGGAATTTTTCCTTTTCGTCGCACCAAAAAGCCATTTCCCATTTTCCGAGCATAAAAAACGAACGGTTTTGTGAAGCAACCACCAAATGGCTAATTCAAAATACTACCACCACATTTTACAAAAATACTATACCACATTATATAGACAATGTCCCAACAGGGGGATCCAAACCTTCCGTCCACCTTGTGAAAAGACAAATTCTGCCGAATCGTAGAAGTGGTCGATATGAACTCTTGGTACATGATCCGATGCTCATGTTTTTTACAAAAATCATTTTAGGTTCAGAATATGCTATTTTATCAAAGATCTAATGAAAGTTTAGCGAGGCTCGGCGAGCTAAGAATCTTTATGTCCGCTTGACAAAGTTTAACGATAGTTTAAAACGGGCATAAAAATTGAAAAATGATCGAAACAATGCGAAACCTTCGCGTGGTGTCATGTTATGTGACATATTTATAAGGAAAAATATCAAACTTGATATATTAATTATGTCTCAAAAAACCCTTCACAAAATGACCTATCTCATTCGAGGTTTCTTGGCTTTCGGGTCAAATGACCAATGTTATGGCTAGAATCAAGGCATAGTTTGTGATAATGTGCCCATATTGTGCATACACATGCATCATGGGATGGCGAACAATGTTGCAGGAGGAAGTTTTCCTTTTCGTCGCTCCAAAAAGCCATTTCCCATTTTCCGAGCATAAAAAACGGACGGTTTTGTGAAGCAACCACCAAATGGCTAATTCAAACTACTACCACCATATTTTACAAAAATACTATACCAACTTATATGGACAATGTCCCAACAGGGGGGTCCAAAACCTTTCCGTCCACCTTCGGTGAAAAGATAAATTCTGCGGCGGGAAGTGGGTCGATATGAACTACGGTACATGATCCGATGCTCATGTTTTTTACAAAATCATTTTAGGTTCACAATATGCTATTTTATTAAAGATCTAATGAAAGTTTAGCGAGGCTCGGCCCCGAGCTAAGAATCTTTATGTCCGCCGTTTGACAAAGTTTAACGATAGTTTAAAACGGGCATAAAAAATTGAAAAATGATCGAAACAATGCGAAACCTTCGCGTGGTGTCATGTTATGTGACATATTTATAAGGAAAAATAGCAAACTTGATATATTAATTATATCTCAAAAAACCCTTCACAAAATGACCTATCTCATTCGAGGTTTCTTGGCTTTCGGGTCAAATGACCAATGTTATGGCTAGAATCAAGGCATAGTTTGTGATAATGTGCCCATATTGTGCATACACATGCATCATGGGATGGAGAACAATGTTGCAGGAGGAAGTTTTCCTTTTCGTCGCACCAAAAAGCCATTTCCCATTTTCCGAGCATAAAAAACGGACGGTTTTGTGAAGCAACCACCAAATGGCTAATTCAAACTACTACCACCATATTTTACAAAAATACTATACCAACTTATATGGACAATGTCCCAACAGGGGTCCAAACCTTCCGTCACCTTCGTGAAAAGATAAATTCTCGCCGAATCGGCAGAAGTGGTCAGATATGAACTACAGGTACATGATCCGATGCTCATGTTTTTTTACAAAAATCATTTTTAGGTTCACAATATGCTATTTTATTAAAGATCTAATGAAAGTTTAGCGAGGCTCGGCCCCGAGCTAAGAATCTTTATGTCCGCCGTTTGACAAAGTTTAACGATAGTTTAAAACGGGCATAAAAAATTGAAAAATGATCGAAACAATGCGAAACCTTCGCGTGGTGTCATGTTATGTGACATATTTATAAGGAAAAATAGCAAACTTGATATATTAATTATGTCTCAAAAAACCCTTCACAAAATGACCTATCTCATTCGAGGTTTCTTGGCTTTCGGGTCAAATGACCAATGTTATGGCTAGAATCAAGGTATAGTTTGTGATAATGTGCCCATATTATGCATACACATGCATCATGGGATGGCGAACAGTGTTGCAGGAGGAAGTTTTCCTTTTCGTCGCACCAAAAGGCCATTTTCTATTTTTCGAGTATAAAAAACGGACGGTTTTGTGAAGCAACCACCAAATGGCTAATTCAAACTACTACCACCACATTTTACAAAAATACTATACCAACTTATATGGACAATGTCCCAACAGGGGGATCCGAAACCTTTCCGTCCACCTTCGGTGAAAAAGACAAATTCCTGCCGAATCCAGAGGAAGGGTCGATATGAACTACAGGTACATGATCCGATGCTCATGTTTTTTTACAAAAATCATTTTTAGGTTCACAATATGCTATTTTATCAAAGATCCAATGCAAGTTTTCCTTTTCATCGCACCAAAAAGGCATTTTTCATTATCCGAGCAAAAAGGGAATTTTCTAAAGCAACCACCAAATAGCTAATTCAAAAACGGAGGGTTTGTGATTAGTTGATATGGATATCATATTTGGATTCCTCTCATTTTTCTGATCAATTTAAACATATTATTTGTTGAATTTCGATTTACAGATTTAAAGATATTAATTATTCTATATTAAATAGAAAATATAAAAAAATAAAATTATTATATTTTATTTGAATTCAATAATATTTTTACTTATTCATTAATATTTACTTAAATAATTGTTTGTAATTTCAAAAATACAAACATGTGACATGATGATATAAGAGTTAATAGGATTGATATCATAGTATTGACACCAATGTATGAATTACTTTTGGAAACGGATCGAAGGAACGAGGATGTTAAGCGTCTTTGAAAGTGGAGTAGTATTAGGATGGGTGACCTGTTGGGAAGTTTGACTAAGACTAGAATTTATTCAAATAGTAAGTATAATTAGTGTTAAAAATGTTCAAAGTAGGAGATTAACAAGTGAAACAATTTAAAGAATAAAAAAATTGAGAAAAAAAAATAAAAAAATATTATTTTTCAAAAAAAAAATCAAAAAAAAAATATTTTTACAACCAGTCGACAGGCTATGCCGACGGCCGCTTCTGTAGAAAAGCCCTCGGAGCATACCGACGGCATTTTGATACGCCGACGGCTTGAGTGTTCACGAGGAGATCTTTGCCGAGGAGGCTACGCCGAGGGCTGCCCTCGGCGTACCATACGCCGAGGGCATTTTGGCCTACGCCGACGGCCTTTTGCCCTCGGCGTAGCGCGCGTGTCCCGTAGTGAAAGAGCTAACCTAACGATATCAGATAAGTCACCCAAATTTTTGGTCCATGACCTTTCTCAACATACGTTTGGTTCAAGTCTTAATTGCAATATAATATATATACACAAACCTGATAACTCAGAAAGAAATATTAGTAATGAATATTTAAGAAGTGTTGATACTTCCCTATATACTTATGTTCTCCTAACCCTCCGTTTAATCATAGCCCCTCATTTCGTGTATTTTTATAACAAACTGAGGAAGACCTACCCTAGCACCCTGCTCGGCCTCTCTGTCTTGCTCATCCTATATATTCCCTATTTCCGACTATAAGAGAGATGACAAATCAATTGAGGTTTAGTGGTAGCTGGTTCCTCTTCTTCTCAACTATGTACAACTTCTAATGCTGTATAAAACATTGTATGCATCATTTCTATGCATAGGCCGGGGGTTTGAACCTCCTTTTCAAAAAAAAGTACGAATACATAGAGAAAATTGCTCTCTTCGATCTCTTTTCTATTCATTACCTAGGCACGTGAGGTATCATGACAAAGGAAGATGGAGAGCTAGCCCTTGCACGAAGATGCAACAAGAGCACACATAAATTCATCACGAAATGACCCTAAAAATACACACATTTCTCTACCCTTATCCAGCCATATTATATGTTCTCTTCATGTACTCCATCGCATCAAGGGTAATTTTAGAGTCGCAAGTTGACCTCAGATAGCATAACATTCACATTGATAGTGTGTTTCGCTTAGAAGAATGTGAGTGAAAGTTCTTTGTTAAACTTCCATGGTTATGTATTTTTTTCTTAGAATTGGATCTTTATAATTGCTTGACTTGAGTACGGTAGTTCTGCAGAATTTACATTTCTCTTACTTCCGTAGAGATGTGAGTTTACACAACCTTCCTTCCCTTCCCAATGTCTTTTTGAGATGTAAGTTTTTCAGGGTCCGTTGTTCATCTTTTTTTCTCCCGCCCGCAATCTCGTCAACCTAGCTGTGCTCTGGGATGTTAGCTATCCTCCGTCAAGAGGTGACAACTAGAAATGCTGGTGTTTGTTGTGGTTTACTTGATGCGGGTGTTTGCTCATGGCTTACACCTACTCTGCAGAGTATGCAGTTACACTTAGACAGAGTAAATAAATAGTGAGCATTGACATGTGCCTATTAGTTGTATATAAAGTTGACTATAATGCGAATGTACCATTTTATTTGATTTGCCATCGTAGTTGCCATGTTACCCTTGAGATACTCATAGATGTGGAAACAATTTGAAGTTGGGACAATGAAATCACTCTGACAGGAACCTTATCAATGATTAGCAAATTTTCTATGCAACATATCATTGAAGGCGTGAGGATCCTTATCATTTATTGATGTTCATCTCTTTTTTTGTGAACCCAGGAGAGCCGCATGTATTATAAGTGAGACGATGAACCGTAAAAATCCTTAGTACAAACGACCCTAGTAGATTACAAAGGAGCTACCAGAAACAAGCAGGTGCCGAAGAAAGTGAAGAAAACGAACAACCAGTGGAAATGTAAACGACTACAGCAGCAACAAGGGCACAACACTAGATGCCCGACTCAGCATTGTTGCCAGAACTGACCCTACGAAAGGGAAGAACAAACCTCTGAGCGGCATCTGTTTTAGAGGAGTTTTAATTTGTTCGATGATACTCTGGATCGGCTTGTATATGTTGTCAAAAAACGTTTTTGTTCTTCTCGTGCCAAATCGACCAGATGGGCAAGATGAAGATGGAACTGAACCTTTTCCTGTCAATCTTCTGCAGTCTTTTTTCTACTGGTAATCTTCAAGATTTCCGAGAAGAAGAGGTGACTGGCATTACCTGGGACTTCTTTCTACTTATAATCTCCAAGATTTCAGAGAAGAAGAGGTGAGTGGCATTGCTAGGATTTCTTCTTTATACTGATGATCACCAAGATTTCAGCCAACAAGAGGTGAGTGGCATTACTTGGGCAGTCCAACCCAATTCAGGATAGTGCACCAACTGATGTCGAGGACCGCCTTCACATGGTAGAAAAACTTAATTCGTATGTACGGGAAAACTTAATTGGTATGTACTCCGTATGTTGCTAAAAATTGTCAGGGTTGGTGGCAATCATCAAGCGAGCATAAGGTTTGATCGTCTAGATGCCAGCGACCTACAACACAAGTTTCACTTCCCAGGTTACAGGCATTTGTCTTGGATGCCAAGCGAAGAATTGGCCACTGGTCCAGCTGAACTCCATATAAAAACACGACACAACCAAGATAATCAGTGACCAGGCTTTATTCAAGTGTAACTCACAAACCAGCCATGCTGATAAACATTAGATCAAATTCCAATGGCTATGATTCGATCCAAGCCATAAACAGAACAATACTAAGAATTAGTAGTAGTAGAGACAAATCAGATTCTTTTCATCTATCAGCTCATAGCAGTTGAAACCATTATGATTCAATGTTAGAATATCAAAAATCCAAAATAACACACCAGAAGAAGAAAGACTGCAGACCAATGCATCGGGAACTATTAGAACAAGAACACAGCAACAAAGAGATAATCAGACACAGACAGATTTTGACACTAAGTTGAGGGTTCACTTATTCATTCATCACGGTTCATCCAAAGCTGCTTCAACACAGCAGAAGTTTGTAGGCACAGATAAAGTCACACTAACAAGGCAGGACCAAATACACTACCAGACGACACACCGAAGAGACCAGACTTGTGAACCCAGAGACAGAACCAGCTCCTTACTGCCCACCACGGAGGCGAAGCACCAGGTGAAGGGTGGACTCCTTCTGGATGTTGTAGTCCGCCAGGGTGCGGCCGTCCTCTAGCTGCTTACCAGCGAAGATCAGACGCTGCTGGTCCGGAGGGATGCCCTCCTTGTCCTGGATCTTCGCCTTGACGTTGTCGATGGTGTCGGAAGACTCGACCTCAAGGGTGATGGTCTTGCCAGTGAGGGTCTTGACGAAGATCTGCATGCCACCACGAAGGCGGAGCACCAGGTGGAGGGTGGACTCCTTCTGGATGTTGTAGTCAGCAAGGGTACGACCGTCCTCGAGCTGCTTGCCAGCAAAGATGAGGCGCTGCTGGTCCGGAGGGATGCCCTCCTTGTCCTGGATCTTAGCCTTGACATTGTCGATGGTGTCAGAAGACTCCACCTCAAGGGTGATGGTCTTGCCAGTGAGGGTCTTGACGAAGATCTGCATGCCACCAAGGCGGAGCACCAGGTGGAGGTGGACTCCTTCTGGATGTTGTAGTCAGCAAGGGTACGGCCGTCCTCGAGCTGCTTGCCAGCAAAGATGAGGCGCTGCTGGTCCGGAGGGATGCCCTCCTTGTCCTGGATCTTAGCCTTGACATTGTCGATGGTGTCAGAAGACTCCACCTCAAGGGTGATGGTCTTGCCAGTGAGGGTCTTGACGAAGATCTGCATGCCACCACGAAGGCGGAGCACCAGGTGGAGGGTGGACTCCTTCTGGATGTTGTAGTCAGCAAGGGTACGGCCGTCCTCGAGCTGCTTGCCAGCAAAGATGAGGCGCTGCTGGTCCGGAGGGATGCCCTCCTTGTCCTGGATCTTGGCTTTGACGTTGTCGATGGTGTCAGAGGACTCCACCTCGAGGGTGATGGTCTTGCCGGTGAGGGTCTTCACGAAGATCTGCATGCCACCACGGAGACGGAGGACAAGGTGGAGGGTGGACTCCTTCTGGATGTTGTAGTCAGCAAGGGTGCGGCCGTCCTCTAGCTGCTTGCCGGCAAAGATGAGGCGCTGCTGGTCCGGGGGGATGCCCTCCTTGTCCTGGATCTTGGCTTTGACGTTGTCAATGGTGTCAGAAGACTCCACCTCGAGGGTGATGGTCTTGCCAGTGAGGGTCTTCACGAAGATCTGCATCTGTACATACAAAGGAGAGCAGAGTTAAGGCACAGTAAATGGAAATCAGCAGGACACAAGCAATACATGTACCACAGGCCATGGTCCAAGAGATAGGCAACTCATACACAAGTAACGAACAAGCAACTCATGCAGCCAAGTTTAGCAAATTCAAGTACTAGCAGACTAGCAGACTAGCAGTCCTATGCTCCAGTAGGCAACAAACTAGGTGAGTCTAGATGAATCAATAATAATATCATCAAGCACACAATGATTTGCAGAGTATAACCATTGGATAAGCTTAGGTAAATTCCAGGCATATCACTTCACAGATCAGGGATAGGCGCTATAGGGCACAAAGCGGGAGGGCTACAAAATTAGATATCCACAAAAAACACTGCCACGATTTTAGCTCCAACCGATCAGAATCAGCCAGTGACACCCAGACAGCAGAGATTTCTCTCCAACCGAGTAGAATCAGCAAACTACATCTAGAGTTCTAGACAGATAAACAGAACCACCAGCAACCGAATCTCAAATCGGCAGATCCACGCAATAATCGAAGCATACTCAAGAGATATCAACCATGACAACAGCAATCGATCAAGACTAAGTACCACCGGCCACAGCTCTACTGCAAACTACTAAGCTATCGAGGATTCTAGATAAAGGATGGAACAAGAGACTCATACAACCAGGTTTTAGCAAAGTTCTATCAGTCCTATGCTTTAGTAGGCAACAAGCTAGGTGGGTCTAGATGAATCAATAATAATATCAGCAAGCACACATGATTTGCAGAGTATAACCGAGGCATAAGCTTAGGTAAATTCCAGGCGCATCACTTAACAGATCAGGAATAGGCGCTACAGGGCACAAAACAAGAGCGCTACGAAATTAGAAATCCACACTGCCACGATTTTGGCTCAAACCGATCGGAATAAGCCAACAACACCTAGACAGCGGAGTTTTAGCTCCAACCGAGCGGAATCAGCCAACGACACCTATAGGCAGATGAACAGGACCAACGGCAATCGAACCTAAAATCGGCAGATCTACTCAATAATCTATGCATATTCGACAGGGATTTAACGACAACCCGAGCCGCCTCAACATCAATCGATCAACAGCAATAAAGATTCAGCCCGCAGATCTACTCCAAACTACTGCGAGATCGAGCGGAATCGACAGTAATCGATCTACGATACAGACGATCAGGGAACACGAACAGGAGGAAAAGGGCGGCGCGATCGGGGACTCGCGTACCTTGAGGAGGAGGACGAGAGCGCCTTCGCTTCGATTCTTCGGCGAGATCGGGGAGGGGACTGGATTGGATTTGTGTGGAGAGGAGACGGGAACCTGTGGGATTTTATAGGCGGCTCCGGTGGGAGGGAGGGGACAGCGTGGGGAAGAAGAGTCCCGCGAGAATACGGCACGGGTGACGACAACGGGGGCGAATCGGAGGAGAAGAGGCGGTTGCGGTGGGAGGTAGGAGTCCGTCGCTACCACGCAATTGCGGTGAAAGCAAACTTGGCCAACGGGCCGGCCCAGCACGGCCCAGTTCCGGCATGTGTCATACGGGCCTGGTCCGGCACGTGGCGGCCCGTGTAGCTCGTGTATCAGGCCGTGTCGGTACGGGGCCTGCTTTTCAGGCCCGGGCACGGCACCTGCGTCAAACGGGCCGACCCGTGACATGTTAGGCACGCGGCATATTAGTAGTTTTCTGCAAGCCCGTTGAAAAATAGCCTTAAAATCACCAGACTAGTACTATAACACAAAAGAGCATGTGGTTTGTTGGTCAAGCGTGGATTGGGAAGGGAGGAGGTCTTGAGTTCGACCCCTCTGTGATCTGGCTGACAGGTGGATTCCACTTCGACCTCGTCTCCTCTTAGACACGTGATGCCAACTCAACACTTACAGCTAGGCCATAGCCGTCAGGGCTGCTGTCAAAATGCTTTTAGCCGTAAATTAGTCCGATTTACAACGCTGTTATCTAAAAGTTGATACCGACTCGCCAAAATTACCAATGTTGGTACTGACTTTGTGGTAATTTTATCCAATTAACTCCAATTTTCCTAACTAGTGATGACCCTAACTATCCAATATTACATTTGAATATTGAAAGATTGAATACTCTCGAGACAAAATGCCCTTAAAGGATAGAGCTAAGAAAATATCGATGAACATGCTGGGACAAAAAGGTTTGTAGACACTTTTTGTAATGTGTCGTCCAACATATCCGTCGCGATATGCCTAGCACTATTGTAGTGCTAAGATACTCTACCAAAGCTCCACCGCATACCTTGCCTCAGAGCTTGAACCTCACCTCACCATATGTACCCCTCAGTTTGAAAATATAATATGTTTTACCTTTATCTTTCTGAAACTCATGTATCTAGACTCGTTTACTCTGTAGGTTCACTCATTTTACTCCAAATCTATCTAAAATGTGTCTAGATAGATGTGTTTTAGTAAAAAGCTAAAACATTTTATATTTTGGAATGAGGGGAGTATATAATAATTAGTTTGCTCCATCACCCTTATGCTATACCCGAATAAGTTTTGATTCAAAATTGTTTGAAAAAATCTCTCATAGAAAACAAAGGAATATAGTGGTTCCGCTCTCGTTGATCCTTTTGGCCCAATTCATACCAAGTCTATGGGTCTCTAACTACTCATCTAAAATGGATCACAATGTTCCATTTTTTGAAAGAAATTCCAAACTTGAGACAACCTGAATATGACTGTTGTACTGTAATTAGATTTTGTCTAACCAAAATTGCAAAATTTTGGTCTAGGTGTTGGTGTGTTTCAGCTAAATTACAACTCCATATTCCGTGACCTTTTGGATTATTTAACTTGTTCTCAACTCATATACCTTAATAAATATTTAAAAATAACTATACATGACCAAACTATGCATACCATGTTGATAGAGTATTTTATACTATTTTAGATCATCCCTATCGACGCCATCCATTATAACCAGACACTTGCCTTTGCGAGTTTGTGATTGTTAAATAGCAATAGGGCCACCAGATTCCATGTATTTAATATTGTATTGTCCCATCCACATGTTTTTATACTTTCTAGTTTTTCTTTGAACATTAACTATTTTAGATTTATTTATAAGCTAGTGTCATTGGTGTGAGACCATCCTGGGTAGCACCTACATCTTTTGCGGATCCATTCATGACATGATATTGTTGGGTCATCATGATGAACTCATGGCAAGCAAAATTTCTTACATGCATAGTTTGTGTTGTATGATTCTCTGGTCGTCTCTCAATCTTTGGTCAAAAAGTTAGTTAGGCATGGGAGATATTGAGGAAACGCAAGTATATTGTAGCTGGTGGTTGTGCAACATTTTTCTCATCAAACACCTATTAGTTCATTTTTCTTTCTAGTGGATACAAACCATATGTGTTTTTTCTAACTTTTAGCCATTTTACTTTTTTGTAAATATCATTAACATACCCTACTGCTTATGTAGGCTAAACTTGTCCATGTTGAAGTTATGCAATTTGAAAGTTACTATGCTAGGAGTTTATAGCTATAATTTAAATATGAAGTTATATGAGATGTGGATGTTTGGATATCTATCTGAAGTAGAAAAGTACTGGTCTAGAAAATAATTTAGGCAACATACAAAGTGACTTCCATTTGGCTAGCTAGTTGGATAAAATTATGGTTGTGTGTGCACCGGGATGGAAAGGACGAGAGGTTTTGACCCCTTTTGAAATAAAATTCTGGTTTGGTTAAATTGATGATTGTGTGATTAATACCTAGATTCAATACTAGATAGAATTATGCCATCTCAAGTATAGGGATACTCCAATCCCAATAAATCAATATCCATGTAATTAGCACAACATAACTCGCTATTTTTTTCTTTTTACCAAATCGTCTACTTCTCTCTGTCACTTATTGGTTCGGCCATTTGCCACTCCTCTCACAAGGACTGATTGGAGGAAGGGGTTGTCCTAGCTCTTCAATATTGGCTTAACTATCCTATGACCATGATGAAAATAAGGTGATTTGATGCCTGGTTAAAGTGGTGAAGACATCTATGAGCGTACTTTGCGGGCGAGCCGATGACTTGAAAAACACGAAGAAAAAGCTGATGGCAAGCCATCGGATTCGAGGAGTGAAAGGGATACACGCCGGAGAAACAAGATTTGGTGATGGAGGCGAAAAGAAAAAAAAATGGATCAATATCAGAGGGTGGTGAAGGAGGTACGAGAGGCAAAGGGAGAAATTATGGATCAGTAATACCCGCTCCGTCCCAAAATGTATGTCGCTTAAGATTAGTCAAAGTCAATATTTTATAAGTTTGATCAAGTTTATACATAAAAATATGAACATCTACAATACTGAACCAGTATTAGTAGATTCACCATAAAGTATATTTTCTCAATGTGTCCATTCAATATTGTAGATATAAATATTTTTTCAAAAATATTTGGTTAAAGTTAGTTGGATTTGATGTTTGAGTAATCTTAAATGCCTTACGTTTTAGGACTTGGGGGTACTATTTTCCTTTGATAAACTCGTGCTTTTCTTGGGGCGTCGTTTTCTTCCGCACCGTTGCTTTTGCATCATCCGCCGGCTCCTTCGCCGGCGGCCGTGTCGATGCCACTAGCGTCTAGCGACATGGAGAGAAGAAATGAACCATGTCGATATCACAGAGTGACCTTTCCCATGAGCACGTCTTGGTACATATGTATACATGGAATCGTACGTCCAGTGTCTATATTTGCTATGTTCATTGACGTGCAGCAGATTGAACTTAGAATAATTGGACGGCAAGATGAGTCTGCATTTGATCTGAGGACTCTCTGCATCTGAACCTGATGTCGACCTTATAAATGCAAGACGGGGACATGTGCAGCTGAACTAATCATCTTTTTTTGGATGATGAGGCTGAACTAAATCATAGCACTAGATTCGATCAACAATTAATGTTTGGAGATTAGAACTATGTCTGATCATGTTCATACGGTGACCGGATAATTAAGATGAACCGGCCTAAGTTGTGCCAAACTCATGGCAGGTGGGAACGCTGAAGAATGTTCGATTCGATCGGTTAAAGAACCGATGATTTGGTCGCATCTCAAGGTTGAATGCTTAATAGGACTATTATAATTTATAAGCCACCTAACTGGAATTAAGCATATGTTCCCGGTGTTGGTGCTGTCTCTGGACAAAAAAACAGGTCCTTGGTTTTTAAAGGAAATAAATAATAAAATTGATAAAGATAAACTCCATTGAGAATGGCCCAGCAAAAAGCAAGAATCTAGATATCATCTTTTCCCTTCCAACACACATCACCATGGCCATAGCCAATATCTCTGGTAACTTCGCCTCATTCTTTTCAGTTTTGCACCATCACTGGTTTAGATACCCGTTGCGAGCCATACCTATAGGTCTATCCCTAACCCCACCATGATTATCATCTTGAACCTTCCAACCCACAACTTTTGTCTCTTTCCTTGGCCTCACCAAGGTGAGCTCAGCCCCCTGACTCTAACTGCACCCAAGATTCTCTGTCTCATAGGAGGCCAAACCATTTCACTTCCAAAAGAAAGGCGAAGACCCAAACCTTGACATTTGAGTTAAAAAGAGTCGTATAATAAGTTCGGTACCTCCATAGAAATAGTCCAAACCATAGCATATGTTTTGTAGGTAACTATTATGATGTGATTGGATGATTTGTGACAAGATCATCATCGTGGTTTTGGCCGATAGTCGTTGGGTGCAATGTAGGAATGATGATTCAGTTAAGAACTTGATTCAAACTAAATGATAACATTGTTAATTTATTTTTTGTTAAATGGAATTGGTAAGATCTTGGTTTGGGTTGTTGACACTCTTCAACGAAACTGCTATTATAGCTTGGCTAAGTACACGAATGTAAAATGGAATCCTTATACTTAGTTATGTCTTTGGATATCTTATTTATGCAGCATAAGCCAATATATGGTGTACAAAATCAAGTCATTAGCGTGATGAAACACTTTAAAATGATGGTAAAATTTCATTCATGGTATCGTATCTCATGTCCTTTTTCGTGTCCTTGAATAGTTCGGAACATGAATATAATATCTGGGGAAGTAAAACACAAGGAAATGATCCTTGGTGTTTTCATTGTTTCAAAGAAATAAATGACTTGTGTTTATAAAAGTAACTTCAATATTTCTTCACTACAAGTGCTAACTCTATGTTAGCTTTATTGCTCCCACCTAATAATTATCAGTGAGACATAATAATAGATGGTACATAAAAGTAACTTCATGTTGAGCTTCCAACTAAGAAACGAACGAGTTGTCCTGCAAAAAGCAACTTTATTTTCTTATCTTCTCACATTAACATTACCTTAAATTTATAGCTCTACTATAGAAAATTGTACCATATATAGTTGTCATCGTATTAATGACAATTATGATGTGAGGGGTCCCTGGAGGCATGGAAAGAAAGGGGTGTGGGATTAGGACGTCTGGAATGGGGAGCACACAAGTTTATCCAGATTCAGATATGACTGCGATGGTCCAATCCTACTGCTGCTATCAATCCACTATAATCAAGAAAGCTGGAGGTTACAGAGGGTTGAAGATAGGTTTGTCTATGCAATTTATCGATGTGAGTCTTGCTGTTTGTGCCCTAAAGTCTGCCCATAGACCGGCTTATATAGTCATCCTTCTTAGAGCTTACAAGGAGAATCCTATCCGTCTAGGGTACAGATTACAACATAGTCGATAACTACCACATCTTGTACTCCAAGTCTTCTGGCTTCAGACCCAATTCAGTAACTCTTTTGGGCCTTCTCGTAGCCCGATGGGCCTCATCTCATTGATTGGGCGCCTGTGGAGCCATAGGCTCTAACCATAAGTGGGCTACCCTGGTCTCCGAGTATAAAGACTGGCCGTGGGTATATCCAGAGAGTATAACCCGACGGTAGACCCTGAAGCACTCCAAGATCCTTAGATTAACATCTTGAGCCAGATTCCATCTTTGGCTCTAGTGGTCTTGGATGTAGATAATCTTGAAGGGTTGCTGAAACCATGTCAATAAAATTCATCCGACGACTTCGATGAAGTCAAATACACGCCAGTTACCCTTTTTATTTCTCAACTCAACTCAAATTGAGTCGGATTTATTTTCCTGGTCAACCGAGTAGATTGTTTGTTCTTCCTGTTTACAATAAGCCGGTTAGTTATCTGTTTAATCATCATGAGGGATTGTGAGTGGGCCAGATAATCATCATCACAATTTAGTCACACTCCTTTGCGAGTTTCCATGAGTCGTAACATAGCCGACGTGACTGAAATTGTACCCGTATCATGGATCGTAGAGGTTGCCGGAATGCGGACTTAGGCCTGGCAAGCCACATACGATAAGGTTGCCAGGTTGCGCGATCGCAATGTCGATGTTGAGCCTCTAGCCCACATTAGCCGGATTTTTTAACGTGAAGATCTCAAAACATGACCTCCCTAAGGAAATCCATGAATCGGAATTTGTTTCTGCAGCTATTCACCGTCTTCCAATTTTTTCATGATGTAGCCCTCGGTAGCCCTTGAGCGCCGAGTCGGATTTATCGAGAGGTGGCTTGACGCTCAATAGTAATTGTGTTGTTTTAGATCGAACGACTATAACCCCCGAGTCTCGAGGCGACTAATAGTCGGTTTGAGGCTCAGTAATCTTTTTGGTTCAAATGGCAGTAACCCTCGAGGCTCGTGCCGGCTTAACTGAAAGATGATTCAAGTCTTGATAAAGAAGTGAAATTGCAGCCCTCGAGTCCAAGGATAGCCTAAAGCATCCAAGTATCATGTACCTGAGACATAAAAAATAAACGTACAATTGCATTAAATTGTTTCTTTGGTGATGTTCAATGAATGGACACAATAAAAAAGCTTTGTATTATAATTGTGAATTGTAATGATATTGAACAAGCAACTTAAGCATCATAGACTATGTAGTCACTGATCAATGTCTACCCAACTATATGTATTTTGGTCATGACGGTACTTCAAAATAACTATGCTTCACCAACTATGTATTTTGTCTGCAAGTCTATTTCTTACTATTTGAGAACATGTCTATCCGGGTAATCCATTACAATAAAAGACTTGCTACTGATAAATTGGCATTGCTAAATATAGCAATAGTACCATCAAATTCCATGTATATTAAATATTCCATTGTCCCATGCACTTGTTTTTGTCGTTACTTGTATTAATTTTCTTTCAGATATTAATGATTTTACCTTTATTTATATATGTTGGTCTCATTATCGTGCGACCATCCTCTTGGTAGCATGCACATCTTTGGAGGATCCATGCTATGATAAGATATTGTCATATCATCGTGCTCGGTCCATGATAAGCAAAACTACATACCCACATAGTTCATGTTGGATGGTTCTATCGTCTTTGCCCAATCATTTGTCAAAAAGTTAGTTAGACATGGGAGATTTTGGGAAACGCAAATATACGAATGGGCATGAAGGAGGAACTTTCTTGACTTTAGTGACATAATCTTTCCTTTTCTTTAGAGTGGATGCAACATCAAGTTGTGCATGTTGTCTATTTCAAACGGTTGATATTTTTCTAAATATTAATGCCTGGTGATTATTGCTACGGTGACCGAATAGCCTCCTAACAGGAATTGCGTCGATGTTTCTGGTACTTCCTCTGAACAAAAGACATGTCCGTGATTTTGCAAATAGAGTAGTAAATACAAACCATTGAGAGAGACTCTAGTGAGAATGGTCCAACAAAAACACAGAAAATCATCTTTCCGGTTAAGCGTAGCCACCATCTTCATTGCGCTACTCGACTGTACCATCTATGGTTTAGATACCATTTGAGACAGTACTTAGAGATCTTGCCCCAACATATTTCACTCCTTCCAACCCACAACTCTCCACCATTGACTCTTTCCCCAGCCTCACCAAGGTGAGCTCTTCCCTCTTATTTACTCCGCACAAGATAATATGTCTCAGTTCCCAATGACATCATCTCTTCAGAGATTAAACAACCTCATAGTCACCACATGTGGATTAGAGGAAGTTGTACTCGACCAAGGTTATCCTACCTAAATCGTTTGAGGACACCCTTGAATTAGCATTTTCAGTCAAGTTCCGACTCAAAGTAGTTTCGGGAATGTTATATTGAAACAAAGGAAAACATCATGGTTGTTCCGCGCACACTTCCATTTAGCCTGGTTTCTAGTTCCTCATCTAGTATGTGCCACACATATTCGCTTCTAAAATAAAGAAAAAACCATAATCATTCATATTTGAGTTCAAAAGGGTCACATGTTCTGATACCTGCATAGAAACTGTTTTAACCATAAATAACAGGTATATGCCATGTTGGTAACTATTGTGCAGTAGTTGGATGTTGTGTGACAAGGTCTTCACGGTTTTGGCAGAATATCGATGGGTGCAATGCACTCATGATGATCTGGTTAAGAACATGATTATGACTAAATGACAACCTAGATAATTTACTTTTCGTTAAACGGAAATGGTAAGATCTTGCTACGATTTGTCTACACTCTAAAACAAAACAACATTGATGGAAGCCGGAATCTTTAACTTCAACATGTGGTTAGGATATGTTATTTATGCAATATAAGCCAATAAAAATTGTGTAAAATCAAGTAATCAACATCAAACATTTACCAAATTATGGCAAAGCTTAATTCATTGTGTCGTATCTCGTGGCCACTTCCACTGGATTGCATAATAAGAATATAAGTACAATCTAGAGAAGCGATACATTTTTACTAAGAAAGAAATGATCTATCTTGCTTCTCTACAAGTGCAAACACTATCT
This sequence comes from Avena longiglumis, assembly GCA_030063025.1. Taxonomy (NCBI): domain Eukaryota; kingdom Viridiplantae; phylum Streptophyta; class Magnoliopsida; order Poales; family Poaceae; genus Avena; species Avena longiglumis. The sequence continues at coordinate 276,850 of CP125979.1, forward strand.
TAACTTTATTGCTCTCTCCTAATAAATAACAAGCAAACATAATAGTAGATGGCAGGAAATAATAATTATGGATGACCAACTATGCAACTTGTTGGTTACTCCATAATTTACTACTCTTGATCATTCATATCCAGATTATCCATTATAACCAATCACTTCATACCGTGAATCTGCAATTATTACTCCCGCATACTTAATATTGTATTATCCCGCGTACTTAATATTGTAGTACAACATAGTAGTACAGCCACTAGTTCCCGCATACTTAATATTGTATTATCCCACCCACCTTCTATACTTACTTCTGGTACCTCTCCATGAAATATAATTGTCTTTTTCCTTTATTTATAAACTAGTATCATTGCTATGAGACATCCCATGTATCTATGCTATAAACTGGTATTGTTTGGTTGTCATGCACAACTCATCATAAACATAACCACACACATATTCATGTTGTAGGGTTCTTTTTGTCTATTCTCGGCCATTGGTCAAATAACTAGTTTGGCATGAGAGGTTTTGGGAAATGCAAATATGCAGCTTGAACTTGTGAGGTACTTTGGTGTAATGACAGGGACACTAAAATGCTTCAATTCACTATAAAGTCCAGTTTCTTATGCTCAAGTCCTTCTGGTAAAACCGTGGTTTCATTCATTCTACATTCCATAATGCTCTAAATTGTTCTAGGTACATAATTCTTGGTTCCGTAAAAAACGCTCTGTGATCTTTGAGTGGAACATAGTCAATAAAAATGACTTGGAAAAACTCCACGAAGTGTTTTTCCTGCAAGAAACTAGAACTCAGCTTTAGCGACATGGAAGAATGTCATGCAACCCATCGCATACAAGTTACAACTCGTCACCACGATAGATCCACGACTACAATCTTCATTGCCTCGATGCTCTATCTTCTGAACCCATCCATCACCATTCATTAACTCTTGTATCCAACTCTATTATGCTTTGTCTAACTCCATCCCTTGTCTAACAACTGCCTAAGGTCATCTCTCTAGGACTAAAAGGAAGTGCTAGCCCCAATCCTACCATAATTAACTTCTCGACAAATCCGACTCGAACGTCTCCACCATTGCATATTTCTTCTTTAGGGTTGTCGGTGTGAATTCTTGAAGTTCGATGTCGAGCCCTACCCCGAAGGCACTCTCTCCCTCAGACTCACCACATTACAACTTCAACAACCTTAGCGTCATCAGGCACAAATTGAAATAAGTAGTTTCTTCACTTCAAGTATGCTAACCGAATCACTTACCTACTCGGCCACACTGCTTTATTTTTGAAAGAAAGACCGGAGTTCCAACCCTGAAGCTAGATGACTAATGCACTGTATTAGATGCTGTGGAATCTGATAAAAAATAAGGTTTTGTTCTAGGTTTTGGTGGGTGCAAAAAATTAATATTAAGACGACGATCGATACTAGGATTTCTCTATAATTCAATCCGCTAGACATGAGCAATGCAGGTCCACAAAAATATTGGTTTATTGCTCCGCCAAAAGGGCATTAATAAACCGTCATGACATGCCAAAGCCTCGGATTCCAAGAGGTCACAAATGAGGTGTGACAGCAGGTTGGATTGGGGCATCGAGGAAATGTGTGGGGCCATGTACGAGAGTACCTCATGGAAGAGCTTTTAAGATGAAAAAATTCATTGGTTGGGGAAATGCAAATATCTGGTAGAAAGATGAGAAGCATCTCGAAAGATGCTTTGGAGGTGGAAACAAAAGTAATAAGGGAAAAAGGAGCAAACATGAGGCGCCACAGGAATTGGCTCTACAAACGAAGAAGGGAAAATGAAGGAGCGATCAATATCTTTGTGTCCTGATGTGATATAGATGACCGCTAACAAAATGAAGAAGGGAACACTGCATCTCCATGGCCCATTGTTGTCCTCAGATTACGGACGTTGCTCTCTCTTTCTCGTCCTCTCGTTCCCTTCAACCTTTTTTCAAGAAAAAAGAGGAGTAGCATAACTTGACGAAACGCTTCGTATACATATGGACTATTTCCTTTGGGCGGTGCTACACTGTTGCCTCATCCGCATGGCAACTTGGGACACAGAGAGGAAAAGAATCACCAAGTTGCCATTACTTTTCTCGTGAAGTTATTCTGGTACTCCCTCCGTTTAGAAATATAAAGCGTTTTAATTTTATGAATTGAACTAATGTAGACATCTTTTAGTATATAGTTTCATAGAGGTTTGGAGTGAACCTATATAATAAAGAAGTCTAAGATACATTCATTTCACAAAGCTAAAATGTCTTATATTTCTAAACGGTGAGAGTATGTGCTTATGGAATCCCCGTGTCTTGCCGCTCCCGCTCTGTGATGAAGACGCTTTCCTGCTGTATCGACGTTCATAGCAGAGCTTACTTTTTTTTTTGGAAATAGGCGCTTTATTACTCAACAGTAATTACACCCGGCCTCTGCATAGCTAGGATGATGCACACAGCCAAACATCCACAGTCTCGGTCGAAAACAAGAGTAACTGAAATACAATAAAATGTAAATGAAAGCATAGTTCTCCCAATTATCTAAGGAAGATCTATTCGCAGCGGTTGTTGCCATCCATGTCAGGAGAAGACATCTCGCGCCGTATCTTCCAACCGCCTACAACCCTCCACAAACAAGTCGCGGAACTCCATACGTTGTAGAGAAGTCCATGATCGGAGGACAGCCGTGGCCCGATAGATAACCTGCAATGGAGAAGATACAACATTATTAAAAATCTTGTAATTTCTACATAGCCAAAGCGACCAAATAATGGCAAGCGCTCCCACCCTAAATAAAGTCCCATATTTATCCTCAATCTCATTCATCCAGTTGCCAAAAACATTGACTACCGATCTATGAGGAGATAAATCAGAGGCTATTTGGATAATTGACCATATAGCACGAGCAAATTTACATTGGAAGAATAAATGACGTATTGTTTCATTATGATGACAATATACGCATTCAGTGCTACCATGCCAATTCCTCCTAACAAGATTATTTTTTGTGAGAATCACCCCCTTACGTAGATACCAAGCGAATATCTTCGTTTTAAGGGGTATCCTCAACTTCCAAATTTTACTATTATCAATGACTGGAATATTAGGTTGGATCAAAGCTCTATAAAATGAATCAACAGAAAAATTTCCACTATGTAATAGTTTCCACTTAAATTCATCCATACCCTCAGATAGCTGTATCCTGGATAATCTTACTAAGAGATTATTCCATGACACCAATCTAGGACCTAAGAGACTTAAATGCGAAAGACACATTAGGGGGATTAGTTTCCATTACCTCAGCGAGAGTATCCCTTTTGTGTCTAACAATCGAATATAGAGCTGGATATTGTTCACGGAGAGAAGTTTGGCCAAGCCATATATCTTCCCAGAACCTAATCTGTGAACCATCCTTAATATTTAAAGTGCCAAAACGGAAGAATTGCGTTTTGGAAGCCATTAGTCCAGCCCAAAAGTGTGAATTGTAGGGTTCGCAGCATAGAAAACAAAAAATTTCCTACGATGGGAACTATGTACCAAGATCTATCTACTAGATACAAACAACGGGCGGATGTATATCCGTAGAGAACATACCCTTGAAGACCGACAAAGCTTAACGAGTTCAACTCGTGGTTGATGTAGACGTGTTGGAGATATGCCCAAGAGGCAATAATAAAGTGGTTATTATCATATCTTCATACTTATGATAAATGTTTACATACCATGCTATAATTGTATTAACAGGAAACATTAATACTTGTGTGATTTGTAAACATAAAAGAGTCCCTAGTAAAGCCTCTTGTTAAACTAGCTTGTTGGTTAATATATGATCATGGTTTCCTGATCATGAACATAGAGATGTTATTGACAATAGGGTCATATCATTAGGAGAATGATGTGATGGACATACCCCTATAGATAAGCGTAGCATAAAGATCAAGTCATTTTAATAGTTCAATTGCTATATGCTTTCTGATACATAGTAACCTAATTCCTTCGACCATGAGATCATGCATATCACCTTCACCGGAAGGATGCTTTGATGACATCAAACACCACACCATAACTGGGTGGCTATAAAGGTGGCATTGAGTGTTCGGAAAGTGTCGGTTGAGACACATGGATCAAGAGTGGGATTTGTCCATCCATATGACGGATAGATATACTCTGGGCCCTCTTGGTTGAATGTCATCCAATTAGCTTGCAAGCATGTGGTAGCTCACAAGGGATCACATATCACGGGAGCGAGAAAAGAGTACTTATCGATGCGAGGTTGAACTAGCTAAGCGGAGATCTAAGCGATCATAACCTCGGATAAGTAAACTATCGTGAGACAAAGGGAAATTGGTATCGTATGTAAGTGGTTCATTCGATCACAAAGTAATCGTAGAAATATGTAGAGCCATATGAATTTCCAGATTCCTCTATGGTTATTGATCGGAGAAGTGTCTCGATCATGTCGCATAATTACGAACCGTAGGAGACACACTTAAGGATTCGATGTTGTTGAGTAGTTATGGAATGATGAGTAAGAGAATGTTGTTGGTCTCGGATGGGATCCGGATATCACGAGGAGATCCGAATGGTCGAGAATAAGATTCATATAAGGAAAGTCCTGTTTTGGGGTTGGAGAATGGTTCCGTGTTTTCATCGAGAATGTTCTAGAAGGTTCCGAATACGGCACTCAGAGGAAGGGTGCATGAATGTGTTATATCAAGTTGGTATGATTGCATCATGTACTAGGTGTCATCGCTGAACAAAATAAAGGGTTTAATCAAATCCTAGTTTGAAAAGTCAAGCCAATTTGAAAAGTCAAGCTATTTTGGGAAGTGGAGGAAGGGAAACCGAGTTGGGGAGGTCCCTCCTCCACCGTCGGCCCACTTGGGATCCGAGTTGGGAGGATTCCCTCCCTTGGCGGCGCCTCCTATAAGAGGAGGCGGGGCTCCTCCTAGTACACAAGGTTGCCCCTCTAAACCTAACCCTAGCCGCCCACCAGCCGCCGCCTAGGGTTTCTCCTCTAGCCGACTTGGGAACCTCCAAGCCCTAGCCGGCCCTAGCACCCCTCCTTGGTGTGTCTAAACCCTAGAACACCGAGGCTCTCTCATAGTCCACCATACTCGCCCGGCAAGGAAGCCTGCGAGATCTCCCTCTACTTAGGTACCACGCGTCTTTGGAATCGCGAGGAGAGTGCTACAACCTCCGCTGCCTCTTTGGAACAAGGGAGAGGAAGGTCTTCATCAGTCTTGAGCGATGTGACCCATTGCGGGCGCTGGGAGCAAGCCTTGGGAAGGATCGTCTACGCGATCTTGAGATCGGAAGTGTACGACTACATCATCCACGAGAATCTGCTCTCATTAACCGCTTTGGATCTTCGAGGGTTAGTACTCTGTTGACTGGTTGCTACAATCTAGTAGATAGATCTTGGCTTGATCATAGATTAGATCTTGATTGTGTGTTCATGCGGTAGAATTATTTTGTTTTCCATGCTACGAACTCCTACAGTGGTATCAGATCCGTGTCTATATGTAGATCCGTTGCACGAGTAGAACACAATGGTCATTGTGGGCGTTGATGCTTTTGTTGTCGATTTCTTATTATGTACTTTGCATCTTGCGGGATGGTGGGATGAAGCGGCCCGGGCTAACCTTACATGACATTGTTCATGAGACTTGCTCCACGCTTGACATGCAACTTGTATTGCATAAGTGGCTTTGCGGGTGCCTGTTTCTCCCAACATAGTTAAGATTCAATTTACAACGGGTTATTGACAATACTAGTATCAATGTTGTGGTTCTTGTTCGTAAGTTAGAGCGACACTTATAGAAAGCCCCAAACCACGTAAAATATGCAAAGAAAATTAGAGGCGTCTAACTTTGTTTTGCAGGGGTGTGCTGTGATGTGATATGGCCATGATTGTGATTATATTTGATGTATGCAATGTTCCTTATTGTAAGTTGGCAAACCGGTGAGCCATATGGTTGTCTTTAAATTCTGTTAAGACCAGCGTGTCTATTCAAAGTAGTTGTAATAGTTGAAGCGGTGGGCGACAACCATGGAGCGGCGTCATTGACCTTGATGCAATGCGGTGATAATGGAGATCATGTTCCCGCTTGAAGATGGAGATCGGAAGCGAAGAAGAAAGTCCATATCATATCACATATTATGAATTGCATGTGATGTTAATCCTTTTATGCATCTTGTATTGCTTTCGACGGTAGCATTATAAGATGATCCTCAACACACAATTTCAAGTTTTAAAGTGTTCATCCTTAGTTAGCACCGTTGCTAAAGCTCGTTGTTTGAAGCACCACGTGATGATCGGGTGTGTTAAATTCTGCAGTGTATACAACGTGAGCAAGCAGTTGCTCATGCGGAAGCTAAGGTTTGATCTTGACGAGCCTAGCATGTACATACATGGTCTCGGAACAGGGATCACCGAAAGGTAAAGCATGAGTCATATAGTAGATATGATGAACATGTTGATTGTTCGCCATTGAAGCTACTTCAACTCTCGTGATGATCGGTTTTGATGTGGTGGATTTGGTTCGTGTGATCACTAAAACAATGTGAGGGATATTGTTTTGAGTGGGAGTTCAACGGCGATATGATTAAAAGTTGAACACTATTTATCATAAATTAAATCAAAGTGAATTTGCATAGTTGTTGTAGTCATTGGCATCCGTTTACCACCTTGCGCTTAGTTTTAATTGAGATGATAGAACTATAGAATTACAGTTGGTTACTTTCGACTGGTATCATATTGGTTTGAAGTGTTAATCTAAAGTTTAAAAGTCCTATTGCAAACTTTCAGTAAGTTCCGGTTACTCCATGAAGTTTAATAATTGGTATTGAAACAAGAGTGACAATTCCAAGAGTTAGTGTATGAGTATCATGTTTTTCTCCATGATTCTTGATATTCAAAGGATTGTCTTAATATCAAGGTTATCTAGGATCTGAAAGAGTTGTTTCAGAAACCATGATGTGTGGAAGATATTGTGATATCTGAAACGAAATTTTGGTTGCAACATGATAGAGTATAATATGGTAAAAGACATGTTCTCATATTTGATGAGAATTTGCAAAAGGTTGGAGACACTAGTTGTCCTAAACCTCCAAAAGGTTTTGGAGAGCAACATTATACTCGCGATTCACCGTTACAAGCTAAAAGTAGCTTGATCATGGATAATTCCATGATAAGGGTGAATATTTGATGTAGGTAAAATTTTTACTACACCAAGAGATTACTAAAGAATGGAATTTGAAAGCACGCCAAACATTTGATGATGGTGATCTACTTCAAAGTGCAAGTCCAAAGACATTGGTATTTAAATATACACGCTTTGGACTATGTGTCATATATATGACTCCACTATTGATATTGATAGATTCTTTCAAATGTAAAAGAAATACCGAAGAGAATATCATAAATATATGGCAGAAAAGAAAAGACTAGAATTGTTCAGTTTAAGTATATAGATGATATACATGTTATGGCTATATTCTTTGCTTATTAAACAATGTGGTTCTTAAGTATTTGATACTGAATTTGTTGGTGTGAATCGTCATACGAAACAACACAATTCATGAACTACAAATGGCCTAAGTAACTAACAAAAGAATATGTGATGATGTTCATCGAGAACAAATAAAGGGTTATTGTGTTGCTCGTTAAACATCAAAGCTTGCCTTCAAGATTTGTTTTATCAGGTATTATGAGAACAAAAGGGTTGTTCAAATAATTGCCGTAATCCATAAAAGATGGATGATTCACTAATCTCGTTGGAGAAATCACATCCATAAAACTAGTGCTAAAAATGTCGAAAGAAAAATTGATTGAAAGATCACTTAGGAAGTGACATCGCCGTTTAAATTATATTGGAAAGAAAACATGAAGAAACTCCATATGGATGGAATTTTGGAGTCTATTTGATTTTGATCAAATGACGCTTGTGAAAATTTCCTAGAGATAATTAAAACTTCGTTCATAGGCCAAAAAGGGAATGAAAGACTAGCTTATTGGAAATTGTACATATTGTTGTACAAAGTCCATCATGTGTAGTCAAAAGTGATGGATTTCAACTTCATATGCTTTCTCCGAAAATTTGAGTGAATATATGAATATTTACTTAATAAGGATGAAGTATGAAACATTTGAAAAGTTCAAAGACTTTCAAGATGAAGTGCAAAATCATTGTAATAAGAATATAAATAGTTTATGATAGGATCATAATGGAAGATATTTGAGTTACAAGTTTAGCATAATACCTAAGATTTAAGGAATCGTTCCGTGGATTTGCATATCCCGAAACACCATAAGAGTATGGAGCGTTCGAGATATGTAATTAAACCTTGTTTGACATGTTAAGATCGAAGGTGTAATTCATAAAACTGCCATTATATTTTAATGATTAAAAGCTTTAGAGACTACCGTTTTTCCACTGAAAAGAGCTCCATCATAATCCGTTGAAATGACACCATATAAAGTTATGGTTTGGGATAAAACCCAAGTTGTCCTTTCTTAAACATTGGTATGCTACGCATAAGAAAGATGTTTGCAACCAAAGTCAGATGAACCTATCTTTGTATGTTATTTCGAATAACTATTAATTATTCCTCCATAACACCAAAGACAAAAACTGTTTGTCGCTTAGAACGTCAAGTTTCTTTGAGAAGGAAATTTTCCATGAAAAGTTAAGTGGGAGGACAATAGAACTTTGATAAGGTTAAAAAGAACCTTAGCTATATGTGCAGAGTTGCGCAGCGCCGAAAAGTGTTCCGGAGGCAGCGATAATGCTCATGGCTCACGTGCCTCAAAGGTTGTGGTCACGGAGATCTAAGTTCCTATTGAAACAAGTAGGTCGGCTAAACAATCAAATACCAAGATTTGAGAGATAAATCATTATTTGACAATAATGATCTGACTACATGCAAATAAGCGATGATGGCCCTAACTCCGTCAAATGGCTTGAAGCCATAAAATCCGTGATAGTTCCATATACGAGAGATCAAGCTTTAAACTTGAAAGACCCTCTGGAAAGGTACAAGACCTTACAGTCGTATTTGGATCTATAAAGAAATAGACATGGATGTTTCACATCTATGAAATAGTCGACATGTTGGGAAAGAGTTCACAACAATGTTCAAAGGTATATGACAAGATTTGATCTTTCATAGCGATATATAGTCTAGAAGGATTAATGTAGCAACCACTACATATAATTTTGTTATATGGTAGTTGAATAAACAAAACAAGTTCTTCTAATAGAATTGTTACCTAGGACGTGTGCATGACACAGTCCATAGGGTTTTGTTAATTCAAAGGATGCTAAAAGCATATGCAAACTTCAATGGTTGAAGTGAGCATCGCGGAGTTGGAATCTTCACAATGATGAAATTGTTAAAAGAGTTTAAATTCATCAGAGACGATGAAGATGCTTGCATTTTGCAAGAAATTAAGTGGGAGCGCTAAGACATATTTCTAATACATTATGTGGAAGACATATTGTTGATTGGAAATGATGTATCTTTTATTAACACATATTAAGAATTTCATCTCGATGAAAGGCTTAGGCAAAACCCAAATATTTGGCATCAATAGATGCTAATATGGTTGTGCCAAAAGTACATAGATGATATATTGAATGAGTTCAATATAGAAACTACAAGAAAGGTTCTTGTTGCACAGAAAGGATTGAATAAGTTCAATATTGATGATATATTCAAGTGTATTGACACTTGGTAAGTGAAACAAAGATTCAAGTATAGATTGATACTTGATGTATGAAATCACAAAGAGTATTTATATCAATCATACTGTGATATGTACAAATCCAGATATGTCCTGTACTCTAAATGTTATGAGCATATACCAGAATGATTCATAAATTGATCATTGGACAATAGTAAGGATATTCTTATGATCTTTTGGAAGAACTAAGAGTATATTATTTGTAGAAGTGACAAATAGATGGTTAGTTCATTGTATAAGTACTACATTGATACTAGTTTTGTCACAAAGTACAAATTAAGTTTATCTCAATCTAAACTAAGGGTGGCACAATATAATGGAAAGTAAGTTCCATAATGGATTTGGATGAGTTCCAAAGTTAAGACATTGTGACAGATACTACAACAAAAGGCTAAGTATATGACTGCTATAATAGCAGCTAAAGAGGCATTTGTGTCAAGTAGTTTGTTATCAAACTAGGTGTAGTTCACAGCGGGATAATACTATGAAGATATATTGTACGACAATATTATCAACATGTTTTAACCCCAAAGAACTAAAGGTCTCACCAAAGGACCAAAATTATACAAAGCCATCTCATTAGAGAATGAGTGATGCGTGAGGCAAAGACATGCAATTACACGGACACGAAGTGTCGATCCGAGATCAGTTGACCACTAGCAATCGTGTACATACAACACCGTAAAGCCATATGTGTTGAATACACAAAGGTTTGAAACTAGATTATTGACTCTAGTGCAAGTGGGAGATTGGAGATATGCCCAAGAGGCAATAATAAAGTGGTTATTATCATATCTTCATACTTATGATAAATGTTTACATACCATGCTATAATTGTATTAACATGAAACATTAATACTTGTGTGATTTGTAAACATAAAAGAGTCCCTAGTAAAGCCTCTTGTTAAACTAGCTTGTTGGTTAATATATGATCATGGTTTCTGATCATGAACATAGAGATGTTATTGACAATGGTCATATCATTAGGAGAATGATGTGATGGACATACTCCTATAGATAAGCGTAGCATAAAGATCAAGTCATTTTAATAGTTCAATTGCTATATGCTTTACGATACATAGTAACCTAATTCCTTCGACCATGAGATCATGCATATCACCTTCACCGAAGGATGCTTTGATGACATCAAACACCACACCGTGAACGGGTGGCTATAAAGGTGGCATTGAGTGTTCGGAAAGTGTCGGTTGAGACACATGGATCAAGTGGGATTTGTCCATCCATATGACGGATAGATATACTCTGGGCCTCTCGGTGGAATGTCATCCAATTATCTTGTAAGCATGTGAGCTCACAAGGGATCACATATCACGGAGCGAGAAAAGAGTACTTATCGATGAGGTTGAACAAGGTATGCAGAGATACCGACGATCATAACCTCGGATAAGTAAACTATCGTGAGACAAAGGGAAATTGGTATCGTATGTAAGTGGTTCATTCGATCGCAAAGTAATCGTATAAATATGTGGGAGCCATATGAATTTCCAGATTACTCTATTGGTTATTGATCGGAGAAGTGTCTCGATCATGTCCGCATAATTCACGAACCGTAGGGAGACACACTTAAGGATTCGATGTTCTTGAGTAGTTATGGAATGATAAGTAAGAGAACGAATGTTGTTCGGAGTCTCGGATGGGATCCAGGATATCACGAGGAGATCCGGAATGGTCCGGATAATAAGATTCATATAAGGAAAGTCCTGTTTCGGGGTTGGAGAATGGTTCCGGTGTTTTCATCGGGAATGTTCTAGAAGGTTCCGGAATGTCCGGCACTCCGAAGGGGAAGGGTGCATGAATGTGTTATATCAATTTGGTATGATTGCATCATGTACTAGGTGTCATATCTGAACAAAATAAAGGGTTTAATCAAATCCTAGTTTGAAAAGTCAAACGCCAATTTGAAAAGTCAAACGGCTATTTTGGGAAGTGGAGGGAAGTGGAAACGAGTTGGGAGGAGTCCCTCCTCCACCGACCCACTTGGGATCCGAGTTGGGAGGATTACCTCCCTTGGCGCCTCCCTCCTATAAGAGGAGGGGCAGGGCTCCCCTCCTAGTACACCTGGTTGAACCCTCTAAACCTAACCCTAGCTGCCGCCCACCATAGCCGCCGCCTAGGGTTTCTCCTCTAGCCGCCGACTTGGGCACCTCCAAGCCCTAGCCGCCGGCCCTAGCACCCCATCCTTGGTGTGTCTAAACCCTAGAACACCGAGGGCTCTCTCATCGTCCACCATACTGCCCGGCTTAAGGCGAAGCCTGCAGATCTCCTCTACTTGGGTACCACGCCGTCTTCTTGAATCGCGAAATCTTTGCAACCTCCATTTTCTTTGGAACAAGGAGAGGAAGGTCTTCATCGAGTATCGAACGTGTGACCATTGCGAAGCGCTGCGGAGCCTTGTGCGGAAGGATCGTCTACGCGATCTTGAGATCGGAAGTGTACGACTACATCATCCACGAGAATCTGCTCTCGTTAACCGCTTTGGATCTTCGAGGGTTAGTACTATGTTGACTCGTTGCTACAATCTAGTAGATAGATCTTGGCTTGATCATAGATTAGATCTTGATTGTGTGTTCATGCGGTAGAATTTTTTTGTTTTCCATGCTACGAACTCCTACAAGACGATCTCTTGCCGATCTCAAGATCGAGAGGAAGTCCTAGCTGTTGGAGATATGCCCTAGAGGCAATAATAAATATAGTTATTATTATATCTTTGTGTTTATGATAAATGTTTACATTCATGCTATAATAGTATTAACAAGGAAACATTGATACTTGTGTGTTTTGTAAACTTAATTTGAAGTCCCTAGTATAGCCTCTATACTTCACTAGCTTGTTGGTTGATTAATGATTGTGGTTTCCCTATCATGAACATTGAGATGTTATCAACAACAAGATCATATCGTTGGGAGAATGATATGGTGGACATACTCCTATAGATAAGCGTAGCATAAAGATCAAGTCATTTCATTAGTTCAATTGCTATATGCTTTCTGATACATAGTAACCTAATTCCTTCACCATGAGATCATGCATATCACCTTTCGATGGATGCTTTGATGACATCAAACACCACCGTGAATCGGGTGGTTATAAAAGTGGCATTGAGTGTTGGAAGGTATTGGTTGAGACACATGGATCAAGAGTGGGATTTGTCCATCCACATGACGGATAGATATACTCTGGGCCCTCTCGGTGGAATGTCATCCAATTAGCTTGCAAGCATGTGACTTGGTCACAAGGGATCACATATCACGGGAACGAGAAAAGAGTACTTATCGAATAAGGTTGAACTAGGTATGCGGAGATCCGACGATCATAACCTTGGGTAAGTAACATATCGTGAGACAAAGGGAAATTGGTATCGTATGTAAGTGGTTCATTCGATCGCAAAGTAATCGTTGAAATATGTGGGAGCCATATGAATTTCGATTCCTCTATTGGTTATTGTTCGAGAAGTGTCTCGATCATGTCCGCATAATTCACGAACCGTAGGGGAGACACACTTAAGGATTCGACGTTGTTTGAGTAGTTATGGTATTATGAGAAAGAGACCGAATGTTGTTGAGTCTCGGATGGGATCCGGATATCACGAGGTGATCCGGAATGGTCCGGAGAATAAGATTCATATAAGGAAAGTCCGTTTGAGTTCGGGAATGATTAGGTGTTTTCATCGAATGTTCTAGAAGGTTCGGATTGTCCCAAGACTCGGGGAGGGTACATGAGTGTGTCATTGCTCATTGAATGATTGCATCATGTACTAAGTGTTATTGCTGTCCCAAATAAAGGATTAAATTGAATCCTAAAACAGAAAAGTCAAATGTCCGGTTTGAAAGTCAAACCGCCAAAACAAGAAACCTGGGAAACAAGCAAGAGGAGTTGGAACCAACTGGAGGAGGAGTAGGACTCCTCCAGGCGCCCAGCCAAGCCGAGTTGGGGAGGACTCCTCTCCCTCCTGGCCATGACCCCCTCCCATAAAGGAGGGCAGGGCTCCTCCCATAGATACAATACTTTCTACTCTAGATCTCCGGTTTAGAGCTGTTTTGGTTTAGAGCTTCTAATTGCTTTAGCCAACAGTTTAGAGCCTTCTAATTGGTTTAGAGCCTCTAATTGGTGTGTCTAATTACTAGGCCACTAATCCTCTCTCTCATAAGCTCCACCATACTGCACGGCTTAAGCGAAGCCTCATGGATCTCCCTCTATTTAGGTACCTGCCGCTTTCTTGCGAATCGCGAGAGTGCTACAACCTCCATTTTCTTTGGAACAAGGAGAGGAAGGTCTTCGCCGAGTACCGAACGTGTGACCGATCAAGGCGCTCTTGGAGCGTGGCGCTGGAAGGATCGTCTACACGATCTTGAGATCGGGAAGAATACTACATCACCCACGAGAATCGCTCTCGTTAACCACTTTGGAATCTTCGAGGTGAGTTCCTCCATCGACTCGTTGCTACAATCTAGTAGATAGATCTTGGCTTGTTTGTTTGTATGCGATAGAAAATTTTTGTTTTCCATGCTACGAACCCCTACAAGGGTATCGAGCCGTGTCTATATGTAGATCTGTGCCGAGTAGAACACAATGGTCATTGTGGGCGTTGATGCTTTTATTGTAGATTGCTTTTGTGTACTTTGCATCTTGCGGTATGTTGGGATGAAGCGGCGGGCTAACCTTACATGACATCGTTCATGAGACTTGCTCCACGACATGTAACTTGTATTGCATAAGTGGCTTTATGGTGCATGTTTCTCCTAGCATAGTTAAGATCCAATTTACAACGGTGATCAACAATGCTAGTATCAATGTTGTGGTTCTTGTTAAGTAGTTAGAACGACACTTATTGAAAGCCCCAAACCACGTAAAATATGCAAAGAAAGTAGAAGCGTCTAACTTTGTTTTGCGGGGTGTGATGATGTGATATGGCCATGATTGTGATTATATTTGATGTATGCAATGTTCCTTATTGTAAGTCGACAACCGGGGAGCCATATGGTTGTCTTTAATTTATGTTCAGACACATGTGTCTATTCAAAGTAGTTGTAATAGTTGAAGCCGTGGGCGACAACCATGGAGAAGCGTCATTGACCTTGATGCAATGCGGTGATGATGGAGATCATGTTCGTGCTTGAAGATGGAGATCGAAGGCACGAAGAAGAAAACCATATCATATCACATATATATTGAATTGCATGTGATGTTAATCCTTTATGCATCTTGTATTGCTTAGTAGGCACGGTAGCATTATAAGATGATCCTCATGCACATCAATTTCAAATCATAAAGTGTTCACCCTTAGTTAGCACCGTTGCTAAAGCTTGTTGTTTGAAGCACCACGTGATGATCGGGTGTTCTAGATTACGCAAGTGTATACAACGTGAGCAAGCAGATTTGCTCATGCGAAACTAAGGTTTGATCTTGACGAGCCTAGCATGTAGACATGGTCTCGAACACGGATTACCGAAAGGTAAAGCATGAATCGTATAGTAGATATGATGAACATGATGATTGTTCGCCATTGAAACTATATCAACTCGTGATGATCGGTGTTGATGTGGTGGATTTGGTTCGTGTGATCACTAAAACAATGTGAGGATATTGTTTTGAGTGGGAGTTCACCTAGTTTAATTTCATTAATTAATTTGAACTCAATTTGTCATAAACTTAGTCTAAACTATTGCAAATATGTTGTAGATCAATGGCAGCCCCTACCATCAATTTTAATGCGTTCCTAGAGAAAGAAAAGTTGAAAACAATGGAAGCTTCATGGATTGGTTCCGCAATTTGAGGATTGTCCTCACGGTGGTAATTTGACCTATGTCTTTGGATGCATTGGGTGACCCACGGTGATGCTCCCGATGAAGTAAAGAACGTTTACCTCGCTCGGAAGAATCGATTACTCCATAGTTCGATGTGCTATCTTGTATGGTTTAGAATCAGAGCTTCAGAAAAGGTTTGAAGAGTCAGACCCATATGATATTGTCGAGGATCTCAAATTGATTTTTGAGACTCATGCGGCAATTGAAAGCTATGAGGCTTCTGAAAAATTCTTTAACTGCAAGATGGAAGGCAGCTCAAATCGGTGAGCATGTGCTTAAGATGTGCAGGCATGCAAACAAACTTCAAAGCTTGGGTATTGTGATTCCTAATGCTTTGGGGATTTACCGTGTCCTCCAATCACTACCACCAAGTTACAAGAACTTTGTGATGAACTACAACATGCGTAACATGAACAAGACGTTGCGAACTCTTTGCCATGTTGAAATCTGCAGTGGAGATCAAGAAAGAGCACCAAGTGTTGTTGGTCAATAAGACCACCAAATTCAAGAAAGGCAAGTCTAAGCAAAGGGACACTTCAAGAAGGGTGGTAAGAAAGCTACCACGCCGAAGAAGACCAAGGCTGGACCTAAGCCCAAACCGAGTGCTTTTCCGCAAGGGAGAAGGTCATTTGAGCGGAATTGCCCAAAGTACTTGGCGGATCGAAGAACGGCAACATCAAGAAGAAAGGTATATCGATATACATGTTATTGATGTGTATCTCACTAGTACTCGTAGTAGTGCTGGGTATTTGATCTTGGTTCGGTTGCTCATATTTGTAACTCGAAGCAGTCTTTGAGAATAAACGGAAGCTAGCGAAGAACGAGGTGACGATGCGGCGTGGGAAGCGGATCAAAGGTTGATGTGATCGCGGTCGGACGCTACCCCTTCATCTACCATCGATTAGTTTTATACTTAAATAATTGTTATTTAGTGCTGCGTTGAGCATGAACATTATCTCGGGATCTTGTTTATTGCAAGACGGTTACTTGTTTAAGTCGAGAGAATAATGGTTCGATTTATATGAGTAATATGTTTTACGCATGCACCTTTGATAGATGGTCTATTCTTATTGAATCTCGATGGTGGAAATACACATATCAACAACATTGAGGCTAAACGTTTGAGATCAGCGATAATTCAACCTATGTGTAATCGCTGCCTTGGTCACATCGGAGTGAAACGTATGAAGAAACTCCATTCGATGGACTTCTTGAATCACTTGATTTTGAATCACTTGAAAGATGCGAAGCATGTCCGATGGGAAAAATGACTAAGACTCCATTTTACGGTATGATGGAGCGAGCTACGGACTTATTGGAAATCATACATACCGATGTGTGGTCCAATGAGTGTAGCATCGCCGATGGTTATCGTTATGTTCTTACCTTCACGGATGACTTGAGTAGATATGGGTATATCTATTTCATGAAACATAAGTCCGAAACTTTCGAGAAGTTTAAGGAGTTTCAAAGTGAGGTAGAGAATCAACGTAACAAGAAGATTAAATTTCTACGCTACGATCGTGGAGGTGAATATCTAAGTTACGAGTTTGGCGAGCATTTAAAGAAGTGCGGAATACTTTCACAATTGACACCGGAACACCACAACAGTAATGGTGTGTCCGAGCGTCGTAATCGAACTCTCTTAGATATGGTTCGTTCTATGATGTCACTTACATTTACCGCTATCATTTTGGGGTTATGCATTAGAAACAGACGCATTCACTTTAAATAGGGCACCTAAATCCGCTGAAACGACACCGTATGAATTATGGTTTGGGAAGAAACCTAAATTGTCGCTCCTTAAAGTTTGGGGATGCGAAGCCTATGTAAAGAAGTTACAACGACAAGCTTGAACCCAAAGCGAAAAATCGTCTTCATAGGATACCCAAGGAAACTATTGGGTATACCTTCTATCATAGATCCGAAGGCAAAACATTCGTTGCTAAGAATGGATCCTTTCTAGAGAAGGAATTTCTCTCGAAAGAAGTGAGTGGGAGGAAAGTAGAGCTTGACGAGGTTATTGAACCTTCTCTTGAATTGCAGTAGCGCAAAGACCGGAAGAAGTTCCCGTGGTGCCCGCACCAATAAGGAGGAAGCTAATGATGATGATCATGAAACTTCTTGAAGTTACTACAGAGCCTCGGAGGTCAACGAGAACTCGTACCACTCCATTGGTATGATTCCGTTATGAATGTCATGGTGGTGGACAACACCGATGACCCCGAGACATATGAGGAAGCGATGAGCCCAGATTCCAATAAATGGCAAGAAGCCATGAACCGAGATTGGATCCATGTAAAAACCAAGTATGGACTTTGGTGGACTTACCGGATGGCCGGAAGGTGTCGAGAACAAATGGATTTTCAAAAGAAAGCAGATGCTGATGGTAATGTTATCGTTTATAAAGCTCGACTTGTCGCAAAAGGGTTTCGACAAATTCAAGGAGTTGACTACGATGAGACTTTCTCACCAAGAGTAAGCTAAAGTCCGTGAGGATTATGTTAGCAATCACTGCATATTATGATTATGAGATATGGCGGATGGATGTCAAACAGATTCCTCAATGGAGACATTGATGAAGAGTTGTATATGATGCAACCCAAAGGTTTTGTCGATCCTAAAGGTGCTAACAAGGTATGCAAACTTCAACGGTCCATCTATGGATTGAAGCAAGCATCCCGGTTGGAATCAACGCTTTGATAAGGTAATCAAAGTTTTGGTTTTATACAAACTTATGGAGAAGCTTGTATTTACAAGAAAGTGAGTGGGAGCTCAGAGCATTCTTAATACTGTATGTGGATGACATATTGTTGATTGGGAATGATGTAGACCTTCTTAATAGTGTCAAGGAATATTTGAATAATAGTTTTTCAATGAAGGATCTTGGCGAAGCCTTACATATTAGGCATAAAGATTTATAGAGATAGATCAAACGCCAAATATCATTGTCACAGAGTACATATTTGGACAAAGTTCTAAAGAGATTTGGAATGGAGGAAAGCAAGAAAGGGTTCTTGCCCATGTTGCTCAATACGACCTTGAGTAAAACTCAAAGTCCGACATCGCGTAAGATAGAGAAAGGATGAGTAAGACTCCTATGCCTCACCCATAGGATCTCTAATGTATGCCATGCTATGTACTAGACCCGACATTGCATATGTCGTTAGTTTAACTAGCAGATATCAAAGTGATCCGAGAGTGGATCATTGGACAATGATCAAAAACATCCTTAAGTACTTGAGAAGAACTAAGGATATGGTTCTTTCTTATGGAGGTGATGAACACTCGTTGTTAATGGTTACACCGATGCTAGTTGGAACACCGATCCGGATCATTCTAAATCACAATCCGGATACGTATTTATTTTGAATGGTGCAGAAGTGGAGGAGTGCAAAGCAAAGCGTTGTGGCGAGATCTTCAACAATCGGAATACATGGTCGCCGAGGCTTCACAAGAAGCGATATGGATGAAAGAGTTCATTACAGAGCTGGTGGTTCCAAGTGCTACGACCCAATGTCTATCTATTGTGATAACATGGCGCCATAGCCAAGGCGCAAGAACCAAGGTCACACAAGAAGCTGAAGCATATCAAGCTGCGTTTTCATGCTATTCGAGAACATATCCGGGATGGGGATATAAAGATTTGCAAAGTACACACAGATCTGAATGTGGCGGATCCGTTGACTAAACCTCTCCCGAGGGCAAAACATGACCAACACCAAACTGCCATGGGTGTTCGGTATATTACCATGTAATCTAGATTAGATGACTCTAGTGCAAGTGGGAGACTGTTGGAGATATGCCCTAGAGGCAATAATAAATATAGTTATTATTATATCTTTGTGTTTATGATAAATGTTTACATTCATGCTATAATAGTATTAACAAGGAAACATTGATACTTGTGTGTTTTGTAAACTTAATTTGAAGTCCCTAGTATAGCCTCTATACTTCACTAGCTTGTTGGTTGATTAATGATTGTGGTTTCCCTATCATGAACATTGAGATGTTATCAACAACAAGATCATATCGTTGGGAGAATGATATGGTGGACATACTCCTATAGATAAGCGTAGCATAAAGATCAAGTCATTTCATTAGTTCAATTGCTATATGCTTCGATACATAGTAACCTAATTCCTTCGACCATGAGATCATGCATATCACCTTTACTGGATGGATGCTTTGATGACATCAAACACCACACCGTAACTGGGTGGTTATAAAAGTGGCATTGAGTGTTCGGAAGGTATTGGTTGAGACACATGGATCAAGAGTGGATTTGTCCATCCACATGACGGATAGATATACTCGGCCCTCTCGGTGGAATGTCATCCAATTAGCTTGCAAGCATGTGACTTGGTCACAAGGGATCACATATCACGGAACGAGAAAAGAGTACTTATCAAGAATAAGGTTGAACTAGGTATGCAGATACCACGATCATAACCTTGGGTAAGTAACATATCGTGAGACAAAGGGAAATTGGTATCGTATGTAAGTGGTTCATTCGATCGCAAAGTAATCGTTGAAATATGTGGGAGCCATATGAATTTCCAGATTCCTCTATTGGTTATTGTTGAGAAGTGTCTCGATCATGTCCGCATAATTCACGAACCGTAGGGAGACACACTTAAGGATTCGACGTTGTTTGAGTAGTTATGGTATTATGAGAAAGAGACCGAATGTTGTTCGAGTCTCGGATGGGATCCGGATATCACGAGGTGATCCGGAATGGTCCGGAGAATAAGATTCATATAAGGAAAGTCCTGCTTTGAGTTCGGGAATGATTCCGTGTTTTCATCGAATGTTCTAGAAGGTTCCGGATTGTCCCAAGACTCGGGAGGGTACATGAGTGTCATTGCTCATTGAATGATTGCATCATGTACTAAGTGTTATTGCTGTCCCAAATAAAGGATTAAATTGAATCCTAAAATGAAAAGTCAAATGTCCATTTGAAAGTCAAACCGCCAAAACAAGAAACTGTGGGAAACAAGCAAGAGGAGTTGGAACCAACTTTGGAGGAGGTAGGACTCCTCGGGCGCCAGCCAAGCCGAGTTGGGAGGGACTCCTCCTCCCCCTGCGCGCCATGACCCCCTCCCATAAAAAGGAGGGGCTCCTCCCATAGATACAATACTTTCTACTCTAGATCTCCGGTTTAGAGCTGTTTTGGTTTAGAGCTTCTAATTGCTTTAGCCAACAGTTTAGAGCCTTCTAATTGGTTTAGAGCCCTCTAATTGGTGTGTCTAATTAGGCCACTAATCCTCTCTCATAAGCTCCACCATACTGCACCGGCTTAAGGCGAAGCCTGGGATCTCCCTCTATTTCCTGTACCACGCCAGCCGCCGAATCGCGAGGAGAGTGCTACAACCTCCGCCTCACTGAACAAGGGAGAGGAAGGTCTTCGTCGAGTACCGAACGTGACCGATCGGAGCGCTGCTTAACGTGGCTGGAAGGATCGTCTACACGATCTTGAGATCGGGAAGAGTACGACTACATCACCCACGAGAATCCGCTCTCGTTAACCACTTTGGAATCTTCGAGGGTGAGTTCCTCCATCGACTCGTTGCTACAATCTAGTAGATAGATCTTGGCTTGTTTGTTTGTATGCGATAGAAAATTTTTGTTTTCCATGCTACGAACCCCTACACTAGCGCCGCAAATCAGCAGCGCATCCGTGATCGCACACACGTTCGAGGCACCGAGCAACCTCCGCCTCCTCGCTCCAGCGATGCAGCGGAAGCACAACTCTTTCTTGCCGAATAGCCACCGGGAACATGTATCTTGCTAGGCCGAGACCATGGGGGATAAATTCTAGAGGGGGAGAGAGGAGGGAGGTGTGAGACAAGTGAGGAGGGGGCTCCTTTATAGGAGGAGGGGAACCCCAAGGGGTGGCTTAGCATGGGGCTGCCCCTGCCTCCCCTCTTCATGTGGGTGGACACTCCACTCACAAAAGTCCTTTAAATTCCCTCCACTCAAAGTCCACTCAAATTCCCATTAAATTTCCACCAAATTTAATGCAAACTCTCATTAAATAAAACTATTTTATTTTATTCAGAATTTTGTCAATTACTTTAATGACAAACATTCACAAATAACCCTTGCTAGAATTCCATTTCACATGCATAACCACTTTATGCAATTTCACCAAAACCTGTTTTGGTATCTAGTGAAATAAATTCTCGCGCTTGTTCATTCTTTCGCATGAAACTTTTGCTCCAATTGGATGTCGGTGTCTCTTAAGTGTGTCACCCTATGGTTCGTGAATAATACGGACATGATCGAGAGCCCTCTCGGATCAATAATCGCGGATCCGAGACCCATACGACTCCACACATTCAACGATGACTTTCTTGTGATCGTCGGAACCTTTACGCTAGTATCTTAATCCCTTTGTTTCACGATATATTACATGTCCGAGATTCGATCATCGGTATCTCCATACCTAGTTTGATCTCGCATCGACATGCACTCTTTTCGCTCCGTGATATAACATTCCGGTGATCAAATCACTTGCTTGCAAGCTAATCAATGTGATATCACCGAGAGGGCCCAGAGTATATATATCCGTCATCGGGATGAACAAATTCCACTCTCGATCCATGAGCCTCAACATAACACTTTATTAGTTCTGAATCCATCTTTATAATCACCTACATTACGGTGTGACGTTTGATGTTATCAAGAAACTCTTCTGTTGTTAGTGATTGACATGATCTCATGGTCTAAGGATTAGGATCACTTCGTAAGTTGTTATAGCAATATAAACTCAATGACTTTGATCGTAATGCTATACTTCGGAAGAATGTTCATCACACCATTACACTAATGTTGTGATCCCGTTATTAACAACATCCAATGTCCATGATCGAAACCTTGATCATCTTGTTAATCGACGAGCTAGTTTATGAGAGAGGCATAACTAGGAACTTTCGTTTGTTTATTAAACACACATGTATTAATGTTTCCGATTAATACAATTATAGCATGTAAAATAAACATCTATCATATACTTGGAATACACATAATAAACACTTTATTATTGCCTCTCGGGCATATTCCTTGATCTCCCACTTGCACTAGAGACAATAATCTAGTTACATAGTGATAAATCTAACACCCATTGAGTTCTGGTGTTGATCATGTTTTGATCTAGGGAGAGTTTTAGTCAACGGATCTGCTACATTGAGATCCGTATGTACTTTACAAATCTTTATATCTCCATCCTTGACATGCTCGTGGATGGAGTGAAACCGGCGCTTAATATGCTTGGAATGCTTGTGAGACCTTGGTTCTTTGGCATTGGGAATGGCACCATTGTTGTCACAATAGATCACCATTGGGTCCAACGCGTTTGCAACCACTCCTAGTTCGGATATAAACTCCTTCATCCAAATCTTCGAGCCGCTCAAGCGGAACATATTCGGCCTCCGTTGTTAATCCCACTACCACAGGTTGTTTGGAGCTCCTCCAACTAACCGCTCCGCCATTCATGAGAAATACGTATCCGGATTGAGACTTAGAGTCATCCGGATTGGTGTCAAAGCTAGCGTCAACATAACACTTAGCGACGAGCTCTTCTTCACCTCCGTATACAAGAAACATATCCTTAGTTCTTCGTAAGTACTTAAGGATATTCTTGACCGCTATCCAGTGTTCCGAACCTGGATCCAATTGGTACCTACTAGTCAAACTAATAGCATGTGCCACATCCGTTCTTATACATAGCATGGCGTACATTATAGAGCCTATGGCTGAAGCATAGGGGACCTTGTCCATTATCTCTCTTTCTTCCACCGAAGCCGGACTTTGAGTCTTACTCAATGTCTTGCCTTGCAACATAGGTAAGAACCCCTTCTTACTTCCGTCCATTTTAAACTTCTTTAAAATCTTATCAAGGTATGTACTTTGCGATAGCCCTATTAGGCGCCTAGATCTATCTCTATAGATCTTTATGCCTAATATGTATGACGCTTCACCTAGGTCCTTTATTGAAAATTTGCTGTTTAGATAACTTTTAACACTGTTTAAAAGATCTATATCATTTCCGATCAATAATATGTCATCCACATATAATATCATAAATGCCACATTGCTCCCACTCAGTTTCTTGTAAATACAAGCTTCTCCATAAGTTTGGACAAATCCAAACTCTTTGATCACCTCATCTAAGCGGAGATTCCAACTTCGTGATGCTTGCTTCAATCCATAGATGGATCGCTGAAGCTTGCACACCTTGTTAGCATCCTTAGGATCGACAAAACCCTTTGGTTGTATCATATATAACTCTTCTTCAATATTACCATTGAGAAACGCGGTTTTGACATCCATCTGCCATATCTCATAATCGAAATATGCAGCAATTGCTAACATAATCCTAACTGGCTTTAGCATCGCTACGGGAGAGAATGTCTCATCGTAGTCAACTCCTTGAATTTTTCAAAACCCCTTTGCGACAAGTCGAGCTTTATAGACGGTCACATTACCATCAGCATCAGTTTTCCTTTTGAAAATCCATTTGTTCTCCACGGCCTTTCGGTCGTGAGGTAAGTCCACCAAGTTCCAAACTTGATTTTCATACATGGATTCCATCTCGGATTTCATGGCTTCTAACCATTTGTTGGAATCCGGCTCATCATCGCTTCTTCATATGTCGCAGGTCATCATTTTCATCAACCATGAAATTCATGACAGATTTCCGACAAATCGGGGCTGCACGCGTCTGCTTGACTGCGAGGTTCGGAGTACTCTCTTCGGAGTTTCATGATCATTATCATTAGTTCCCTCTTCAACAGGTGGAGCCAACTCCGAACAACTTCCTTGCGCTACTCGCCATACTTAGAAGAGATGGTTCAATAACCTCTTGAGTTCTACCTTCCGACTACTCACACCTTTCATGAAACTCTTTCTCTAGAAAGGATCCTTTCTTAACAACAAAACCTTGCCTCGGATTCGTGATAGAAGGAATACCCAATAGTTTCCTTAGGGTATCCTATGAAGATGCATTTTCCGCTTTGGGTTCGAGTTTATCCGGTTGAAGTTTCTTCACATAAACATCGCATCCCCAAACTTTAAGAAAAGATGACTTAGGTTTGTTTCCAAACCACAATTCATACTGCGTCTTTTCAACGGATTTAGATGGTGCCCGATTTAAAGTGAATGCAGCAGTTTCTAGTGCATAACCCCAAAATGACAACGGCAAGTCCGAGAGACATCATAGATCGAACCATATCTAATAAAGTATGATTACGACGTTCACACACCATTTCGTTGTGGTGTTCCGGCGGCGTGAGTTGTGAAACAATTCCACACTCTTTCATGTGAGTGCTAAACTCGTAACAGATACTCACCTCCACGGTCGGACCGTAGAAATTTGATCTTTCTATTACGATGATTTTCCACTTCATTACGAAATTCCTTGAACTTTTCAAAGGTTTCAGACTTGTGTTTCATCAAGTAGATATAACCGTATCTACTCAAATCATCTGTGAAAGTAACAAAATAACGATATCCACCTCGACACACTCATTGGACCACATACATCGAATGTATGATTTCCAATAAATCGCCTGCTCCATTGAACCGAAAAGCGGCGTTCTAGTCATCTTGCCCATAAGGCATGCTCACATGTATCAAATGATTCAAAATCAACTGATTCCAAAAGTCCATCCGAATGGAGCTTCTTCATCGTTTAACGCCAATATGACCTAGACGGCGATTACCACATATATGCGAATATATCATCATTAAGTTTAATCCTTTTAGCATCAACATTATGAATATGTGTAACATTATCATCGAGATCTAATAGAAATAAACCATTCATCATCGGTGCATGACCATAAAAGATTTCATTCATATAAATGGAACAACCATTGTTCTCGGATTTAAATGAATAACCACTTCGCATCAAACACGATCCAGATACAATGTTCATGCTCAGTGCAGGCACCAGATAACAATTATTTAAGTTTATAACTAATCCCGACGGCAAGTGGAGAGGCAGCGTTCCGACGGCGATCACATCAACGCTTGATCCATTGCCGACACGCATCTTGACCTCACCCCTTGCTAGCGGTCGCCTATTCCGCAGCCCCTGATTCGAGTTACAGATATTAGCAAGTGAACTGGTATCAAATACCCAGGTGCTACTGCGAGCACTAGTCAAGTACACATCAATAACATGTATATCATATATACCTTTGTTTGTCGGCCTTCTTGTCTGTGAGATACTTGGGGCAGTTGCGCTTCCAGTGGCCAGTCCCCTTACAATAGTAGCACTCGGTATCAGACTAAGGTCCAACTCGGGGTTTCTTTTCAGGCACGGCAACAGGCTTTCCGCCCTTACTTCCCTTCCGTTTTCCCTTCTTGTCTTTCTTGAAACCAGTGTTCCTATTGATCATCAACACTTGATTTTCCTTTTTGATCTCCATACGCGGTTTTAAGCATTGTAAGCTCGGGAGAGACTTCTTCATGCCTTGCATATTATAGTTCATCACGAAGCTCTTATAGCTAGGTGGCGTAGACCGAACACGATGGATGCCTAAGTCAATGGGAATCGATATTCCCAAGGACACAAGCTTATCGGCGTAACCCGACATCTTGAGTACATGCTCACTAACGGAGCTGTGCTCTTCCATCATGCAGCTAAAGAAATTTTCTGAAGCGTTGTAGCTCTCTACAACATCATGTGTGTCGAAAATCATTTTCAACCCACCCATTGTATCAAAAGCATTGCCATTTTCTAAACGCTTTCGAAGTTCCGGCTCTAGCCCATACAATATGCCGCAATGAACTAAGTTGTGGTCCTTCTGACGAGTCTGATAGACATTCTTCTCCTCCTCAGGGGCATCATCTAAAGGTGGGGGGCCTAACAGCGCTTCTAGCACATATTGCTTTTGTGCAGCAGAGAGGAGAATCCTCAAATTCATGGCCCATTCGGTAAAGTTGCTACCGTTCGTTGCTAGTTTCTCTTTCTCCATGAACACATTGAAATTAAAAGCAGGTGGTGCCATCTACAACAGAATTTGTAAAGTTTAGACTAAGTGTATGATAGATTGAGTTCAACTAATACATATTACGAATGAACTCCCACTCAAAAACGACATCCCTCGTGCCTTTTTGGTGATTACATGAACCAAATCCACTACACCAAGTCCGATCATCACGTGAGTCGGTGTAGCTTCAAAGGCGAGCATCAAATGGGCATCATATCAACTATATGACTCATGCTTAACCTTTCGGTCCGTGTTCGAGGCCATGCATACATGCTAGGCTCGCCAAGTTAGAACTTTAGTATTCGCGTGTGTAACTGTTTTACACCCGAAATATGGTCGTGGATCCAAGAACACCCGATCATCACGTGATGTCTTGGAGCGACGAATACATAATCGGTGCATACTAAAGGAAGAACACATTCTTATCTTGATATTTAAAAGAGGGATCATCTTATTATGCTAACAAAGCGCTAAACAAGCAATATAAGATGCTATCAAACATCACATCTTTATTAGTGAAATGATATGGTTCCCGCAGATGATCTCTATCATACGCATCGTGGTATGATCACTATCATACCTATATGTGTAAATCCAAGGTCTATGGAGTTTACACGCTATGTGTGTTGTAAGAGTATCATCTCATACTTCTACTTACAACACTACCATATCATAACACTAGCCCAGCAACAATCTAAACTAGACGCCTCTAATTTTTCCATTGCATGTTTTACGTGCTTAGGGCTTTCGAGATAGAACCGTTCTTACCTACGAACATGAAACACAACGAGGATAACCAAATTGTTGACAACTAGCTTGCAAAATAGATATTGACTATAGTAGGAGAGACAGACACCCGCTAGCCACTTATGCAAACTAGTTGCATGTCAAGCGTGGAACATGTCTCATGTGCGAGGACATGTAAAGTTTGTCCGGGCCGCTTTATCCCACTATGCCACCAATATCCAAAATTAGATCAAAGGAGCAACAACATGATCATCATCTCCCACATACTCATATGTGTACTACCCGTGTAAAGTATCTACGCATAGATCCGGCTCGATACCCTTTGTAGGGTTCAACATAGAAAACAAAATTTTCCTACGATGGGAACTATGTACCAAGATCTATCTACTAGATACAAACAACGGGCGGATGTATATCCGTAGAGAACATACCCTTGAAGACCGAAAAAGCTTAACGAGTTCAACTCGTGGTTGATGTAGACGATCTCTTGCCGATCTCAAGATCGAGAGGAAGTCCTAGCGCCGCAAATCAGCAGCCGCAGCTCGCACACACGTTCGAGGCACCGAGCAACCTCCGCCTCCTCGCTCCAGCGATGCAGCGGAAGCACAACTCTTTCTTGCCGAATAGCCACCGGGAACATGTATCTTGCTAGGCCGAGACCATGGGGGATAAATTCTAGAGGGGGAGAGAGGAGGTGTGAGAGACAAGTGAGGAGGGGGGCTCCTTTTATAGGAGGAGGGGGGAACCCCAAGGGGTGGCAGCGCATGGGGCTGCCCCTCCTCCTCTTCATGTGGGTGGACACTCCACTCACAAAAGTCCTTTAAATTCCCTCCACTCAAAAGTCCACTCAAATTCCCATTAAATTTCCACCAAATTTAATGCAAACTCTCATTAAATAAAACTCTTTTATTTTATTCAGAATTTTGTCAATTACTTTAATGACAAACATTCACAAATAACCCCTTGCTAGAATTCCATTTCACATGCATAACCACTTTATGCAATTTCACCCGAAAACCTGTTTCGGTATCTAGTGAAATAAATTCCTACGCTTGTTCATTCTTTCGGCATGAAACTTTTGCTCCAATTGGATGTCGGTGTCTCTTAAGTGTGTCACCCTACGGTTCGTGAATAATGCGGACATGATCGAGACCCCTCTCGGATCAATAATCGAGCGGGATCGGAGACCCATCGACTCCACACATTCAACGATGACTTTCTTGTGATCGGAACCTTTTACGCTAGTATCTTAATCCCTTTGTTTCACGATATATTACATGTCCGAGATTCGATCATCGGTATCTCCATACCTAGTTTTATCTCGTTACCTCGTGCACTCTTTTCTCGTTCGTGATATAACATTCTAGTGATCAAATCACTTGCTTGCAAGCTAATCAATGTGATATCACCGAGAGGGCCAGTATATCTATCCGTCATCGGGATGAACAAATTCCACTCTCGATCCATGAGCCTCAACATAACACTTTATTAGTTCGAATCCATCTTTATAATCACCACATTACGGTGTGACGTTTGATGTTATCAAGAAACTCTTTCGGTGTTAGTGATTGACATGATCTCATGGTCTAAGGATTAGGATCACTTCGTAAGTTGTTATAGCAATATAAACTCAATGACTTTGATCGTAATGCTATACTTCGGAAGAATGTTCATCACACCATTACACTAATGTTGTGATCCCGTTATTAACAACATCCAATGTCCATGATCAGGAAACCTTGATCATCTTGTTAATCGACGAGCTAGTTTATGAGAGAGGCATAACTAGGAACTTTCTGTTTGTTTATTAAACACACATGTATTAATGTTTCCGTATTAATACAATTATAGCATGTAAAATAAACATCTATCATATACTTGGAATACACATAATAAACACTTTATTATTGCCTCTCAGGGCATATTCCCTTCATGAATCACCTGGTTTCCAAACCAGTGTAGACACCGCTTTTGAGCCAACATATTTCCTCCAAAGAATAGTTTGCCAGACCCCTTCTTCGGTAAGAAGTTTGAATAACCATTTACCCAATAATGCGGTGTTTTTGACTTTTAAATCATGTATGCCCAATCCACCATATTCTTTGGGTCGACAAACAACATTCCATTTGGCCAGTCGATATTTTTTTCTCACTATCCCCTTGCCAAAAGAATCTTGAACGGAAATAGTCCAGTTTTGACAAGACTCCTTTTGGCAACTGTAAGAATGATATCATATACAATACCATGTTGGTGATTACTGAATTAATGAGGACCAGTCTTCCACCAAACGATAGCAATTTACCCTTCCAACTATTAAGACGTTTTTGAAGTCTTTCCTCAACAAGTTTCCATTCAGCAATCGTAAGACGCCGATAATGTATCGGTATTCCCAGATAATTGATTGGAAATTGCCCGTGACCACAGCCAAAAATATCAGAATAGAGGTGAGTCTCGTCTTTAGCCTCTTCAAAACAATACAAATCACTCTTATGGAAGTTTATTTTCAATCCAGAAAGCTGCTCAAATGCTGAAAGTATTAGTTTCAGGTTCTTGGCTTTCTCCAGATCATGTTCCATAAATAGTATTGTATCATCGGCATATTGAAGAATAGATAGACCACCATCAACAAGATGTGGAACCAGTCCTTCAATTTGGCCATCAGCCTTCGCTCTCTCAATAAGGATGGCCAGCATATCTGCCACTATATTAAATAGTATAGGCGATAATGGATCCCCTTGTCGCAGACCTTTTTTGGTCTAGAAGTATTTACCTATGTCATCTTTGACATTAATGGCAACACTACCCCCAGTCATAAAAGACTGTATGAGAGCACACCACTCTTCAGAAAAACCTTTCATACGGAGTGTTTGCTGAAGGAAAGACCAATTAACTTTATCATATGCCTTCTCAAAATCGATCTTGAACAATACCCCATTTAATTTTTTTGAGTGTAGTTCATGAATCGTTTCATGTAGGGTTACAACGCCATCTAAGATGTTTCTCTCTTGCATGAAAGCGGTTTGAGAAGGTCGAACAACATGATCAGCCACTGAATTCAGTCTAATCGTAGCAACCTTTGTGAAAATTTTAAAACTAACGTTAAGAAGGCAGATTGGACGATATTGTTGTATCCGTTCTGCATTGTTAACCTTAGGTAATAAAATTATGTTGCCAAAATTTAACCTGAATAGATCCAGCTGACCAGCATGTAAAAAATCGAACAAGCGCATCAAGTCAACCTTTATAACTTCCCAGAATGTTTTGTAAAACTCTGCTGGGAAGCCATCAGGTCCTAGCGCTTTGTTTGGTTCCATTTGGAAGACGGCCTTCTTAACCTCCTCCTTTGTATAAGGAGAAGTCAGAAAGTTGTTTTCCACAATAGAAACCTGGGGAATATCCTCCGTCCGAGACTCATCCAATGAAAAAGAATTTTCAGGAGGTGCCCCAAACAAGTATTTATAATAGTTGGTAATATAAGATTTAAGATGTTGTTGACCTTCGATCGTCCCTTCTTCCTGGGTTAGAGAGTGAATAAGTTTCTTCTTATGCTTGCCATTTGCAACAGCATGGAAGTATCTTGTATTCGCATCTCCTTCTAGGATGAATTTGGCTTTAGACCGTTGGTACCACTTGAGTTCTTCTTCACGTTGAGTTCAGCAATTTCTGCATTCGATTGGTTTTTAAGCTCAATCTCTTGTGCAGTCAATAACCTAACCTCCGCAGAAGCCTCCAAGTCATTAATAATAGCAGAAAGGCGTATTTTTTCATTTTAAGGATACTAGAAGTATGTCTAGCCCAACCACGCAGGAATTTGCGCAAGGCACGCATTTTGTTGTTCCAAAGTTTTATGGGTGTATGACCACTAACCGGTTTTTCCCAACTAGCCTTCACAAGGTCATAAAAACCATCACGATCAATCCATCCTAGTTAAAACTTGAAACTGTTTTTGGATTTCCGTGGTGGGATTCCGACAGATAGTAGTAATGGAGCATGGTCCGATAAAACCTCAATACGCTCTAGAGCGCGAACAGTTACCATTGGAAATTTATCTTCCCATTCGGTATCCGTAAGCACTCTATCTAATTTTTCGTATGTAGGCTCCGTAAGACTATTAGCCCAAGTAAATTGTCTTCCTAAAATTGTAACCTCTCTTAAGTCTAAGTTATCTATGACAGCATTAAACATGAAAGGCCAATGTTCATCAAACCGGCCCCGACTTTTCTCATGAGGGAATCTTAGCAAATTAAAATCCCCACCTATAAGGATAGGATAAGGATTGTCCTTAGCCAGATTAACCAACTCATGTAAAAAAATCCGCTTTATAAACATCCTGGGCAGCCCCGTATACAGCGACCAGAGACCAAACAAAATCATTCCCCTTGTTCCGGATATGGAGTTTAATAAAAAAATCTCCAATCGAACTGGCTAAGATTTCCATTGTCTCATCTCTGACGCCTAACAAGATTCCCCCGGAACGCCCCCGTGGCGGACGTAATACCCATGTAAAATCCACTCCACCAGAAAGGCGATTGAGTTGACTTTGTGAGAAATCATGTCTACCAGTCTCAGAAATACCCAAAAAATCCAATTTATAATCTCTCACACAATCGGCAAAAAACAAATGTTTAGCCAAGTCACGAAGACCTCTGATATTTGAGAACATGCCATTCATTGAGAAACAATTGGGGATTTGGGTACACGAGATCTCTTACGGGACCGATGTCCCTTTGATTTCCGACCAGACGCTGTAAGATCATATAATGAATCCAGCCCAGTCTCATCAAAGCCCACATCTGATACTTCACCAACTAAGTGAGAAAGGAATTGACCATCTATTGTGGCATGCAACTCCTCCTCCTCCATTGGTGAAGGGTCAGGAACAACAGAGATTTTAGGAGTAACCGTTAGATGGTCAACCTCCATATGTCTCAAAACAGAATTAGAAAGATTAACTTCACTTACAGATCTACCCAAACTAACACAAACTTTAGACAGCTTATCCATAATAGAGTTATTTGAAAAAGAAAGAAAGGATTTGGAAGAATTACCCGGGGTGTCCAAATTCTTCTCCGCCTTCCTCCGCATGGCCTTGCCCAAGGAATCCTCATCTGTGGCAGAGGCTCCCTGTGCGTCAACACCATGGCGAGAACTCCTGCGCGTCGGTGTCCCAGCAACAAAGGTAGGGACATCGGCAGCTGGGGACAGACCAGACCCCTCCTGGGTCAGGTCCATCCTCCCTGCCACCTGTCCACCAACTGCACTAGAGCGTCCCTCCATGTCCGACGGACAAGCACCATGGGAGAGACCTCCAGCATCCCGCATCAAAGATGCAGAGGGTTGCACCGCCAGGGGCAAAGGTGAAGCACCCTAGCAGCCAACCCGAAAGCCTCGCAGTCAGCGAGCCCCACCTGGGCCAGCCTCCGCGCCGAAGACCCGGCGACGGCCTCCTGTACAACCGGTACCGCCTCCTGTAACACCGGCCCCGCCCGCGTGGGAATAGAATGACCCATCATGTTAGATCTCCCACGCGTGGGAGAAGCCTGAAACGAAGAAACACCAGCCGACTCCAAAGAACCACAAGCCCCAAGCAAGGCCTCCTGAAGCTGTGAAAGAGAGACACGAGGAGAGCCCAACACCGGTCCTGAACCACGCAGGGGAGAGTCCAACGAAAGCGCCTCCAAGAGTTCCTTACCGCGGGGAGTGGCGGGGTTAGAATTAAAAGGAGTAACAACAAACAATAACACTGGATCCGAAGGCACAGAACAATCCAGCTGAGCACCCTACCTGGTAGGCGGCTACGCCGAGCCACCCTGCCTAGTAGTGGTCGAGGAAGAGCCAGCCCCAACAGCCTGTGAGCCACCCCCCGTGTCAGATGTATCCATAGCATCATCAGAAGGCTTATCATTCGCATCATCGTCCTGATCATCATCCCTCTTCCTCCATAAGTAAGGTGCAAACTCAGGCTCAGGTACATAACCCTCCGGCTCTAAACGAAAACGAAGCACATAAACCTTGAGACCCACCACAACATTAGTCATAAGGTAATGTCCAAGCGAATCCTGCAGCCCCAAGAAAACACTGGTACCCGTCATAGCAACAAGAATCTGAACGACACCACGTCTCCTCAAACTGAACATGTCCACATCCAAAGTAGTGCCCATGAGACCACCGACCGCCCATAAACCCAAGAAGGACCGCAAACAATGTGGCACCCCTTCGACATGTAGCCAAACCTGCTGCAGCTCAAGCTTGTGGGGCACCTCCTGTGTCCGGTAAACATAAAACGAGAGCTGAGAGGTGCTCAGCGGCACCGGCACCTGGATCCCATCCACCCTGTCCAAATATTCCATCGAGGGAAACTCACAAGAAAGGCAGATTCTCCATAGGGCAACGCTTCTCACTTCCACTGACTACGAACCAGGCATCTCCTGGCAATCTGTCGCTGAACCACATCTGCAGGGACCATCGGCCCAGTGACCTGAACAAGAGCTATGGGGGTCAAGTTTGCCCCAAGGTGATCCCGCACCACAGAATCCGGAATCTGAGAAAACAAAGTCAACTCATTGCCAATACCAGACATCACCGGGGTAGCCCTTGGCTGCTTAAGAACGGGACATCTCAAAGTAGGATGAGTAGAGTTGTCACAAATATAGCAATTATGAACCGCCTTACAATCTTTAGTTGCATGCGTATTGACCGCACACTTCCAGCAGCGAACGGATTTCTGGTTCTTCTTACCCACGGCAGCAGGCACCGGTGCAACAACAACAGTTTCCAAAGTTGCGTCGGCTTGAGGAACATTGGCAAGGGTCCCCTGTGGCCCGTACATATATTGTGGCTGCTGTCCCAGAAAGAAGACGTCCCTGCCTGACCAACGGAATACTCATAATGCTGAAACTGTGACGGCTGCTGTAATGGCTGCAAACCCGGCTCAAGACCCACCTGAATCTGATCCTGCTTCTTCTTCTTCCTCTTCGGCACCTGCGCATTTCCATATCTGACCCCAGCCGCAAACTGCTGTGGTGCCACCCCGTGCTGGATCATAGGTGCCCCACCCGACGGATGGCTGCGATACGGCGGCTGGAGTGGCTGCAAGGAAAACTGAGGCTACGACGCCGAGAAGTAAGCACCCTGGGGCGACACAAACGGCAGCGCCATCCCTTGACTGAAGCGAGTCGGAGGCGGCATCCCGGAGAACGATGGTGGCCCAAGGCCAAAAGAAGGCGTCGCAGACGAATGCGGCACAGCATGCCCAGGGCCCTGCCCCAAGAAATTACCGGCGGTGGGGTACGCTGGTGCCGTCCCGATCCCGGCAGACTGTTGTGGCGGCAACACTTGGCCGCGAGGGGTAGCCGACGATCCCGTCGGCTGAGAGGGAGCGTGAGGAGCCGGAGCACGAGGGACTGCAGCACCCGTCGGCGGAACAGCAGCGCGTTGCGGTGGCACAGCCATGAGGTCAGATCCGAGCAGAGCCTGGGCGAAAGAACGCGTTGGAGGCTTGGACGAAGGTTGTGGCGCAGTTGAAAAAGATCGACAGGAGGCTGTACGACGCCCTATCCCGACCCGTCTCGCAACACATCTCCAAACCGAGTCAGGCCAGGACTCCTACCCGCCTGAAGGCCCACACACAACATCCACGTCAGCCTGAACTTCCGCCCGCACACCAGACTCCGAGAGGATCGGATCGCCAACCGGCCTCCTCCTCGCGACCTCCCTGGCAGCGGCGGCCTCGACGAAACCCGCCAGCACCGGCGGCGCTGATGACCTCCTCACAGGAAGGGGACCTCTCCATGGGCGAACCAAAGGACCCCGGCGCACCGAACGTCCCACCGCCGGCGACGCAACTCCCAAACGGCGAACAGACAGCGAGGAAGATCGGCAAGGTTGCAGCGACCTCCACGGAGGCGACGACGGCGAACCACGCTCCTAGAACCT
Organism: Avena longiglumis; assembly: GCA_030063025.1. Lineage (NCBI taxonomy): Eukaryota > Viridiplantae > Streptophyta > Magnoliopsida > Poales > Poaceae > Avena > Avena longiglumis. Next base: position 312,110 of record CP125979.1, read on the forward strand.
AGAAGCCGGCGTGGGGAACCCCATCTCCTCCCAAAATTCCTGCTTGAGCTCCGCATCGGTCCTCCTCCGCCGGCGGTACACGGTAGTCCACCCAAGCTCGCCAGAAGGATCCTCTAGGGCATCGAGCCTTTCCCGCGCAGCCAAGGCCTCGCCGCCATCAGAGTCAGAGTCGGAACCCAGGAACTGAAATCTTGACCCCGAACTCTGCGACGGTGAAGGCACAGCCGCCTCCGGCGACCCGAGCGCCCTGGGCGCCAGCGTGAACCTCCTCCCCCGATGCATCTCTCACAGTTTATTCGCCCTCGTTACAGCGTGATCCTCATTGCTTGCCGGTGCAGCTAATTGGTTCTGGAGAAGATCGCCCTCGTTGCTTCACCGCCGCGTCTTCTTTGAGTCTGCCGATCAGCTGCCGTCCTGCCTGCCGGGTGTGAGGTCCTCCAGCCGTGCGTCCTCTCCAGATGCGATCGGTTTTTCTCCAGCAGAACTTACTTGAAGTGCATGTTCATCTCTTCATTCCAACTGAATAATCTATCAATCAAATTATCACGAGTGTAGCGGATTGAAGATTGAAGTTCGCTTTGCTTCGTGCGTGTTTGACTTGGTAGGATGTATCGGATCGATCATACAGCTTGTCATGTTGGATTGGTTAATCTGCTGCACGATGACTCTGCGTTTGATCGGAGAACGACTGCAAACTGAGACAAGGGCAAGCAGCCGTGCTGGTACCATGTTTCACAGCCCAAGTCATCGGATTTTGCTAGAGGCTTGCGCGGGAGCAGCTTGCTTTCTCGCTGATTCATGCAGATGAGTTATCATTAGCCTTGATTCAGGCTGAACTTTACGTGATATAAGGCGGACAACATCAAGGAGAATTAGTGTTTGGTAGTTGACTCCTAAACTATCTTGATGTTATCCTGACAATGACTTCGCAACCGCATGGTGTTTGACGGAGCCCAGATCACCGTCGCGCACATTGCCGCCCTGACCACCTACTGCTGTGGGTCCTTAGGGCTCCCAGAAGAATCGATCTCGACCCCCTTCGAGCATGGTGTCTACACCTTCAGTAGCTCTCCCCCTCCCCTCCCCCCTGTAACTCTACTCCCCCTTGTAACCTTTCCTGCTAGGGTGGTATGCCACCCTTTTGCGCGGCCGCGATCTCTCGTACCAGCACCCCTTGTAAATTACTCCTTTAATGAAATCTTGGCGTTCAGGTGGGCTATCGCCCCCTGTTGCATCCCTCAAAAAAATCCTGACAATGACTCATAATGCAAAAACCAACATATTTCATTGCTCTCATTTCCACCACCGGTTCCAGCTAGGTACATCAGAGCTACAAATTGGGGATTAATTAGGATACATCAAAGCAACTAGAGATATACATTGAGGCTATACTAGAAATATCAAGCCTACACTACATACATCAGGCTGTAGAAGGAGGCCGTCCTGAAGGGAACTATCTCTCTCACGCGTCTCCCTCCTCCTCTCCTCTTCTGAGCGGCAAATATCCAAAGACGGGCCGCCCCCGAGCTTTCTCCGCTGGCGAAGCCGGTCGGAGATGGCAAAGGGGCGGTGCCGGAGTATCTATGGTAGGTAGTGGTAGCGGCAGTTTGCCGGGTGTGGGCTTCATGCCCGTAGGAAGAATAGAGGCTTGCAATCTGAGCACCCAGATCTGCGGCTTAGGTTTACTCGCCGGCGTGCTTTTGGTCCTTGGTGGACGGGAGACGGCAGCGGTGGTCATCTCTTCGCTGAATAAAGCTGCTTGTGGTGCTTCTTTTGTTGGTTTGCTGCTCGATTTTGCCCCTTCTATGGCCGGCCGTGGTGGCGGGGGGAGGTGGGCGAGATCTGGCGGGCGACGACGAGACGGAGCACCTCCAAGCTACTCCTAGGAGCTGGCAAGCGGCGTCAGGAGGTTGCATGGCCTCTTTCTTCTCCTTGCTCATGTGGTTGGAGCTGTTTGTAGGGTTCGCAGCATAGAAAACAAAAAATCTCCTACGATGGGAACATCTAAGTACCAAGATCTATCTACTAGATACAAGCAACGGGTGGATATACATCCATAGAATACATACCCTCGAAGACCGAATAGCGTTAACGAGGTTGTACTCGTGGATGATGTAGACGAACGCTTGCCGATCTCAAGATCGTGATGAAGTCCATCTGGTCCAGCCGGTACAACACGATCAAGTCCAGCACCTCAAAGCAGTGGTGCATCCGTGATCGCACACACGTACGGGTACCCCGACAACCTCCGCGCCCTTGCTCCAGCGAACCAGCAGAAGCAACAAATCCTTCCAGAAAAAGCCACCGGGAACATGTATCTCGCTGATCCGAGACCATGGGGAAATTCTAAAGGAAGGAGAGAGATCCTTCGCGAGGAGGTGTAAGATGAGAGGAGGAAGTGGGAGCCTTTTATAGGGAGAGGGGGGAAGCCCCCTCCCATGACGTGGCAGCCATGGAGGTGCCCCCACCTCTTCCACATTCATGTGGGTGGAGCTCCCACTCACATAAATAGCCACCCACTCAAAATTCCACTCACCTCCATTAAATTTCCACCAAATTTAATGTAATCTCTCATTAAATAAAACTCTTTTATTTATTTATTCAGAATTTTGTTAATTACTTTAATTAACAAACATTCACATAAAACCCCTTGCTAGTATTCCATTTCACATGCAGAACCAGTTTCAGCAATTTCAACCGAAACAGTTTCGGTGTCTAGTGAAATAAATTCCCGCGCTTTTCTTTTTCTTTCTCTGGCATATAATTTGCTCCGAATGGTGTCGGTATCCCTTAAATGTGTCACCCTACGGTTCGCGAATAATGCAGACATGATCGAGACCCCTCTCCGATCAATAATCAGCAGCAGGACCTGGAGATCCATACTGACTCCCACACATTCAACGATGACTTCTGTGATCGTGTGAATCTTTTATGCTAGTATCTTAATCCCTTTGTTTCACGATATATTACATGTCCGAGATTTGATCATCGGTATCTCCATACCTAGTTTGATCTTGTTACCGACATGCACTCTTTTCTCGTTCCCGTGATATAACATTCTAGTGATCAAATCACTTGCTTGCAAGCTAATCAATGTGATATCACCGAGAGGGCCCAGAGCATATATATCCGTCATTGGGATGAACAAATTCCACTCTCGATCCATGGGTATCAACATAACACTTTAGTAGTTCTGAAGCCATCTTTATAATCACCCAGTTACGGTGTGACGTTTGATGTCATCGAGAAACTCTTCCGGTGTTAGTGATTGACATGATCTCATGGTCTAAGGATTAGGATCACTTCGTAAGTTGTTATAGCAATATAAACTCAATGACTTTGATCGTAATGCTATACTTTGGATGAATGCTCATCACATCATTACACTAATGTTGTGACCTCGTTATTAACAACATCCGATGTCCATGATGAGGAAAATTTCATCATCTTGTTAATCAACGAGCTAGTTTATAAGAGATGCATAACTAGGAACTTCCTTTTTGTTTATTAAACACACATGTATTAACGTTTACGTATTAATACAATTATAGCATGCAAAATAAACATTTATCATAAATAAGGAATACGATAATAACCACTTTATTATTGCCTCTCGGGCATATTCCCTTCAGTCTCCCACTTGCACTAGAGACAATAATCTAGTTTGAAAACTTTGCGTATTGAACATATATGGCTTTACGGTGTTCCATATACGCAACTGCAAGTGGTTAACATAATCTACGGATCTGACGCTTTCAGTCCGTGTGTATTTGCATGTCTTTGCGTCTTCACGCATCACTCATTCTCTAATGAGATGGCATTGTATAAATTTGGTCTTTTGGTGAGACCTTTAGTTCCTTGGGTTTAAATCACGTCGATAATATTGTCGTACAATATATCGTCAGTGTTAGCCCGTTGAGAACCACACCTTAGTTTGATAACAAACTACTTGACAACAATTCCCTCCTTTGCTGCTACTATAGCAGTCATATACTTAGCTCTTTTGTTGTAGTATTCGTCACAATGTCTTAACTATGGATTTCATCCAAATCCATCATGGAATCTCCTTTCCATTACATTGTGCCACCCATAGTTTAAATTGAGATAAACTTAATTTGTATCTTGTGACAAAACTAGTATCAATATAACACTTTACAATGAACTATTTGTAATTATTTGTCACCTCTACACAAATATATTCTTAGTTCTTCCAAAAGACCATAAGAATATCCTTACTATAGTCCAATGATCATTTTACGATTCATTCTGGTATATGCTCATAACACTTAGAGCATAGGACATATCTGGATGTGTACATATCATGGTATGATTGATCAAAACATTCTCGTGATTTCACTCATCAAGTGTCAAAGCACTTGAATCTTGTTTCACTTATCAAGTGTCGATACACTTGAATCTTGATTCAAGTCCTTTCCATGCGACAAGAACCGTTTCTAGTCGTTTCTATATTGAACTCCTTTAATATCTCATATATGTAAGTTTGGCACAACCATATTAGCGTCATAGTCTATCCACTATAGACATTCATGCTAAATATTCGGATTTTGCCTAAGTATTTTATCGAAATAAAATTCTTAACCTTTGTCAATAAAAATTACATCATTTCTAATCAACAAGATGTCCTCCACATAATGTATTAGAAATATGTCTTAGTGCTCTCACTTAATTTCTTGCAAATGCAAGCATCTTTATCGTCTCCTGATGAAAAACTCCTTTTTCATTATGGTGAAGATTCCAACTCCGCGATGCTTACTTCAACCATTAAAATTTGCATGCCCTTTTAGCATCCTTTGAATTTTAACAAAACCCTTTGATCGTGTCATGTACACGTCCTAGGTAACCATTCTATTAGAAGAACTTTGTTTTGTTTATTCATCTACCATATACCAAATTATATGTAGTCGTTGCTATTTTAATCCGTCCAGACTAAATATCGCTATGAGAGATCAAATATTGTTATAGTCAACTCCTTGAACATTGTCGTAAAATACTTTACCGACATGTCGACTATTTCATAGATGTGAAACATCCATGTCTGTTTCTTTAAAGATCCAAATACGACCGATAGGTTTTTACACCTTTCCGGAGGGTCTTCCAAGTTCAAACTTGATTTCTTGTGTATGGAACTATCACGGATTTTATGGCTTCAAGCCATTAGACGGAGTCAGGGCCCATCATCGCTTCTTTGTATATAGTCGGTTCATCATTGTCAAACAATAATGATTTACTCTCAAATGTCAGCATTTGATTGTTTATCCGACCGACTTGGTTCAATAATAACTTAGATCTCCGTGACCACAACCTTTGAGGAACATAAGCTATGAGCATTATGGCTGCCTCCGGAACCATTTCCGGCGCTGCGCAACTCAGCACATTTAACTAAGGTTTGTTAACCTTATCAAAGTTCTATTGTCCTGCCACTTAACTTTTGCGAAAAATTTCTTTTTCAAGAAACTTCACATTTCAAGGGACAAACCCTTTTGTCCTCGGTGTTATGGAGGAATAACCAATTGTTATTCGAAATAACCTACAAAGACATGCTCATCCGACTTTGGTTATAAACATCTTACTTATGCTTAGCATACCAAAATTTAAGAAATGACAACTTGGGTTTTACCCCAAACCATAACTCATATAGTGTCATTTCAACGGATCAAGATGGAGTTCTTTTCAGTGTAAAAGCGATAGTCTCTAAAGCTTTAATCTTTTAAAACATAATGGCAGTTTTATAAATAATACCTTTGATCCAACCATGTCAAACAAGGTTTCATTACAAATCTCAAACACTCCATATTCCTATGGTGTTTCGGGAGATGTAAATCTAGGTGTTTTTGCTAAACTTGTAACTCAAATAAATCCCTTTTATGATAAAATCATAAATCATTTATTTTATTGTTACACTTGCAACTCAAATAAATCCCTTATGATAAAATCATAAACCATTTATTTTCTTGTTACAATGATTTTCACTTCATCTTGAAAGTCTTTGAAACATTTTCAAATATTTCATACTTCTTTCTCATTAAGTGAATATTCACTCAAATTTCCAGAGAAAGCATATGAATTTGAAATCCATCGCTTACGACTATACATAATGGACTACATACATCGATATGTATAAATTCCAATATTTTAGTCGTTCGTTCTTCTTTGGCCTTTAAACGAATTTTTCATTATCCCGAGGAAAGTCTCACAAGCGTCACTTGATCAAATCAAAGACTCCAAAAATCCATGAAAATATAGATTCTTCATGTTTTCTTCCCAATATAATTTAAACGGCGATGCCACTTCGTAAGTGATCTTTCAATCATTTGTCTTGGAACATTTTAGCATTAGGTTTTATGGATGTGATTTCTCCAACTAGATTTGTAAATCATCCATCTTATATGGAATACGGTAATTATTTAAACAACCTTTGTTCTCATAATACCTGATTTAAATAACAATTATTAAAACAAATCTTGAAGTCAAGCCTTGATGTCAACGAGAAATACAAACAACGGTTTGTTTGTTTTTGATGAACATCATCATATATTCTCTTGCTAGTTACTTAGGCCATTGTGGTTTATGAATTGCGTCGTTCCGTATGAAATTTCATACCAACCAATTCGGTATCCAATACCCAAGAACCACATTGTTTAACAAGCAAAGAATACAACCATAACATGTATATCATCTATATACCTAAATTGGATATTTCCAATCTTTTCTTTTCTGCCAAATATATTTTATAGATTCTCTTTCAGCATTTCCTTTTTCTTTTTAAAAGAATCTATCAACATCAAAAGTGGCGCCATATACATGACACATAGTCCAAAGCGTGTATATTCAAATAATAATACCTTTGGACTTGCACTTTGAAGTAGATCACCATCATCAAAATGATCGGCGTTCTTTCAAAATCCATTCTTTAGTAACCTTTTAGTGTAGTAAACATTTTACATACATCTTCTATTCATCCTTATCATGACAACTTTCATGATCAAGCTACTGTAGCTTATAAAGGTGAATCGTGAGTATAACATTACTTTCCAAAACCCTTTTGGATGATTAGGATGTCTAGCATCTCCAACCTTCGTAAATTCTCATCCAATATGAGAACATATATTATACTCTATCATATTGCAACCAAAACATTGTTTCAGATATCGTTATATCTACAACACATGATGGTTTCTGAAATAATTCTTTCAACTCCTAGATAAACTTCATATTAAAACAATCAAGAATTATGGAGGCAAACATGATACTTAAGATACTAAAAATGGAATTGTTACTCTCGATTTAATACTAATTATCAAATTTCACGTAGTTAACAGAGTTTGCTGAAAGTTTACAATAGGACTTTAAACTTTAGATTGACACTCAACACAACACGATACAGTTCGTAAAGTAAATATCCAGAATTCTATAGTTCTATTATCTCAATTACAACTAAGCATAAAGTGGTGAACGAATGCCAATGACTACAGTAAATTATGCAAATTCACTTTGATTTATTTTATGATAAACTGAGCTCTACTAATCCAAATTAGAAATGAACTCCCACTCAAAAACGACATCCCTCGTGTCTTTTTGGTGATTACATGAACCAAATCCACTACACCAAGTCCGATCATCACGTGAGTCGGTGTAGCTTCAAAGGCGAGCATCCATATGGTCATCATATCAAAACATATGACTCATGCTTAACCTTTCGGTCCGTGTTCCGAGGCCATGTCTGTACATGCTAGGCTCGCCAAGTAAGAACCTTAGTATTCGTGTGTGTAACTGTCTTACACCCGAGATATGCTCGTGGATTCAAGTACACCCGATCATCACGTGATGTCTTGAAGCGACGAATCATTGTCGGTGCATACTTAAGGAAGAACACATTTTTATCTTGATATCTAAATGAGGGATCATCTTATTATGCTAATAAAATGCCAAACAAGCAATATAAGATGCAATCAAACATCACATGTTAATAAGTGAAATAATATGGTCCCTGCATATGATCTCCATCATGTGCACCGTGGTATGATCACTATCATACCTTTATGTATAAGGCCAAGGTCTATGGAACTTACACGCTATGTGTGTTATAAGAGTATCATCTCATACTTCTACTTACAACATCATCATATCATAATACTAGCCTAGCAACAATCTAAACTAGACGCCTCTAATTTATCCATTGCAAGTTTTACGTGGCTTAGGGATTTCGAAGATAGAACCTTTCTTACCTACGAACATGAACCACAACCAGGATAACCAAATTATTGACAACTCTTTGCAAATTAGATATTGACTATAGTAGGAGAGACAGACACCCGCTAGCCACTTATGCAAACTAGTTGCATGTCAAGCGTCGAACAGGTCTCATGTGCGAGGACATGTAAAGTTTGTCCGGGCCGCTTCATCCCACTATGCCACCAATATCCAAAGTACAACTAAGAAGCAATAAAATGATCATCATCGCCCACATACTCATATGTGTACTACCCATGCAAAGCATCTACGCATAGATCCGGCTCTGATACCACTGTAGGGTTCGCAGCATAGAAAACAAAAAATTTCCTACGATGGGAACATCTAAGTACCAAGATCTATCTACTAGATACAAGCAACGGGTGGATATACATCCATAGAATACATACCCTCGAAAACCGAATAGCGTTAACGAGGTTGTACTCATGGATGATGTGGACGAACGCTTGCCGATCTCAAAATCGTGATGAAGTCCATCCGTCCACCGGTCCAAAGACGATCAAGTCCAGCACCTCAAAGCAGTGGTGCATCCGTGATCGCACACACGCACGGGTACCAGACAACCTCCGCCGCTCCGGTCCAGCAATGGAACCAACAAATCCTTCCAGAAAAAGCCACCGGAAACATGTATCTCACTGATCCGAGACCATGGGGAAATTCTAAAGGGGGGAGAGAGATCCTTCACGAGGAGGTGTAAGATGAGAGGAGGAAGTGGGTGCCTTTTATAGGGAGAGGCGGGCATCCCCCTCCCATGGCGTGGAAGCCATGGAGGTGCCCCCACCTCTTCCACATTCATGTGGGTGGAGCTCCCACTCACATAAATAGCCACCCCACTCAAAATTCCACTCACGTCCATTAAATTTCCACCAAATTTATTGTAATCTCTCATTAAATAAAACTCTTTTATTTATTTATTCAGAATTTTGTTAATTACTTTAATTAACAAACATTCACATAAAACCCCTTGCTAGTATTCCATTTCACATGCAGAACCAGTTTCAGCAATTTCAACCGAAATAGTTTCGGTGTCTAGTGAAATAAATTCATGCGCTTTCCTTTTTCTTTCTCTGGCATATCATTTGCTCCGAATGGTGTCGGTATCCCTTAAGTGTGTCACCCTATGGTTCGCGAATAATGCAGACATGATCGAGACCCCTCTCCGATCAATAATCAGCGGTGGACACGGAGATCCATCGACTCCACACATTCAACGATGACTTCGTGACCGTGAACCTTTTACGCTAGTATCTTAATCCCTTTGTTTCACGATATATTACATGTCCGATATTCGATGATCGGTATCTCCATACCTAGTTTGATCTCATCGACATGCACTCTTTTCTCGTTCCGTGATATAACATTCTAGTGATCAAATCACTTGCTTGCAAGCTAATCAATGTGATATCACCAAGAGGGCCCACAACATATCTATCCGTCATCGGGATGAACAAATTCCACTCTCGATCCATGGGTCTCAACATAACACTTTAGTAGTTCTGAAGCCATCTTTATAATCACCCAGTTACGGTGTGACGTTTGATGTCATCGAGAAACTCTTCCGGTGTTAGTGATTGACATGATCTCATGGTCTAAGGATTAGGATCACTTCGTAAGTTGTTATAGCAATATAAACTCAATGACTTTGATCGTAATGCTATACTTCGGATGAATGTTCATCACATCATTACACTAATGTTGTGACCTCGTTATTAACAACATCCAATGTCCATGATCAGGAAACTTTGATCATCTTGTTAATCAACGAGCTAGTTTATAAGAGAGGCATAACTAGGAACTTCCTTTTTGTTTATTAAACACATATGTATTGACGTTTTCGTATTAATACAATTATAGCATGCAAAATAAACATTTTATCATAAATAAGGAATACGATAATAACCACTTTATTATTTTCTCTCGGGCATATTCCCTTCACTGGTGAGGGGAGTAGAGGTTACAGCGGCTCAGGCATAAAGCTCAGGGGCCTCTCTGCAGTGTTCATGGCGGAGCGCTCCTCACCCTTCCCTTGGCCTGCCGTGGCGGCTAGGGACAGAAGGGCTGGTAGCTCGAAGCGGATGATGTTGCTGAAGCCTGGTGAAGCTACGCCCGCAAGATCATCTTCGCAGCGGTCCTTGGGCGGCGAGGCTGCCGGGCCGTTGCCCGTTCTGGCCGAATGGCGCCCGCAAAATTTCTTACATGCATAGTTTGTGTTGTATGATTCTGTGGTCGTCTCTCAATCTTTGACCAAAAAGTTAGTTAGGCCTGGGAGATATTGAGGAAACCCAAGTATATTGCAGCTGGTGGTTGTGCAACATTTTGCTCATCAAACACCTATTAGTTCATTTTTGTTTCTAGTGGATACAAACCATATGTGTTTTTTATAACTTTTAGCCATTTTACTTTTTTTGTAAATACCATTAACATACCCTACCGCTTATGTAGGCTAAACTTGTCCATGTAGAAGTTATGCAATTTGAAAGTTACTATGCTAGGAGTTTATAGCTATAATTTAAATATGAAGTTATATGAGATGTGGATGTTTGGATATATATCTGAAGTAGAATAGTACTGGTCTAGAAAATAATTTAGGCAACATACAAAGTGACTTCCATTTGGCTAGCTAGTTGGATAAAATTATGGTTGTGTGTGCACCGGGATGGAAAGGACGGGAGGTTTTGACCCCTTTTGAAATAAAATTGTGGTTTGGTTAAATTGATGATTGTGTGATTAATACCTAAATTCCATACTAGATAGGATTATGCCATCTCAAGTATAGGGATACTCCGAACCCAATAAATCAATATCCATGTAATTAGCACAACATAACTCGCTATTTTTTTCTTTTTACCAAATCGTCTACTTCTCTCTGTCACTTATTGATTCGGCCATTTGCCACTCGTCTCACAAGGACTGATTGGAGGAAGGGGTTCTCCTAGCTCTTCAATATTGGCTTAACTATCCTATGACCATGATGAAAATAAGGTGATTTGATGCCTGGTTGAAGTGTTGAAGCCATCTATGAGCGTACTTTGCGGACGAGCCGATGACTTGAAAAACACGAAGAAAAAGCTGATGGCAAGCCATCGGATTCGAGGAGTGAAAGGGATACACGCTGGAGAAACAAGATTTGGTGATGGAGGCGAAAAGAAAAAAGAATGGATGCATATCAGAGGGTGGTGAAGGAGGTACGGGAGGCAAAAGGAGATATTATGGATCAGTAATACTCGCTCCGTCCCAAAATGTATGTCGCTTAAGATTAGTCAAATTCAACATTTTATAATTTTGATCAAGTTTATATATAAAAATATGAACATCTACAATACTGAACCAGTATTAATAGATTCACCATAAAGTATATTTTCTGAATGTGTCCATTCAATATTGTAGATATAAATATTTTTTCGAAAATATTTTGTTAAAGTTAGTTGGATTTGATGTTTGAGTAATCTTAAACGCCTTACATTTTAGGATTCGGGGGAGTACTATTTTCCTTTGATAAATTTATAGAAGCAGCAAAAAAAACTGGATCATTTGGCAAGACGCTTCGTGCTTTTCTTGGGGCGTCGTTTTCTTCCGCAACGTTGCTTTTGCATCATCGATCCGCCGGCCGTGTCGATGCCACTAGCGTCTAGGGACATGGAGAGAAGAAATGAACCATGTCGATATCACAGAGTGACCTTTCCCGTGAGCATGACTTGGTACATGCATATGTACACATGGGAATCGTACGTCCAGTGTCTATACATCATGCTATGTTCATTGACGTGCAGCAGATTGAACTTGGAATAATTGGACGGCAAGATGAGTCTGCGTTTGAACTAATCATAGCACTAGATTAGAACTATGCCTGATCATGTTCATACGGCACCGGATAATTAAGATGAACCGGCCGCGGCCGGCCTAAGCTGTGCCAAACTCAGGGCAGTTTGGAACGCGGAAGAATGTTCCTGTTAATTAGTTGAACGACCGATGATTTGGTCGCATGTCAAGGTTGAATGCTGAATAGGACTATTATAATCTATAAGCCGCCTAACTGGAATTAAGCGTATGTTTCCGGTGTTGTCTCTGGACAAAAAACAGGTCCTTGCTTTTGTAAAGGAAATACATAATAAAATTGATTTAGAGAAACTCCGGTGAGAATGGTCCAGCGAAAAGCAAGAACCTAGATATCATCTTTCCCGTTCCAACACACGTCACTGGAGTTTAGATACCTATAGCCAATATCTCTGGTAACTTCGCCTCGTCCTTTTCAGTTTTGCACCACCCCTGGTTTAGATCCCCGTTGCGAGCCATACCTATAGGTCTATCCCTAACCCCACCATAATTATCATCTCGAACCTTCCATCCCATAACTTTTATCTCTTTCCTCGGCCTCACCAAGGTGAGCTCAGCACCATGACTCTAACTGCACCCAAGATGCTCTGTCTCATATTCAACCACCTTCATCTGTTCCGAGATTCGGCAACCTCATTGGCACCACATGTACATAAGAGGAAGTAGCATACTCCACCATAATTATGGTAGATCAATCATCACGGGCTCCCATAAATTATTATTTTTTGTGAAGTTGTGAGTCAAAATTGTTTTAAATATTTACATAGAAACAAAGAGAAACATAGTCGTTCGGCGCATAGGTCTATATTGGCCCAACTTGTAAGGAGGCTATGTGTTTCTAATACTATCATAGGAGGCCAAACCATTTCACTTCCAAAAGAAAGGCGAAGACCCAAACCTTGACATTTGAGTTAAAAAGAGTCGTATAATAAGTTCGGTACCTCCATAGAAATATTCCAAACCCTAGCATATGTTTTGTAGGTAACTATTATGCTGTGATTGGATGATCTGTGACAAGATCATCATCTTGGTTTTGGCCGATAGTCGTTGGGTGCAATGTAGGAATGATGATTCAGTTAAGAACTTGATTCAAACTAAATGATAACATTGTTAATTTATTTTTTGTTAAATGGAAATGGTAAGATCTTGGTTTGGGTTGTTGACACTCTTCAACGAAACTGCTATTATAGCTTGGCTAAGTACACGAATGTAAAATGGAATCTTTATACTTAGTAATGTCTTTGGATATCTTATTTATGCAGCATAAGCCAACATATGGTGTACAAAATCAAGTCATCAACGTGATGAAACACTTAAAATGATGGTAAAATTTCATTCATGGTATCGTATCTCATGTCATTTTTCGTGTCCTTGAATAGTTCGAAACATGAATGTAATATCTAGGGAAGTAAAACACAAGGAAATGATCCTTGGTGTTTTCATTTTTTTTCAAAGAAATAAATGACTTGTGTTTATAAAAGTAACTTCAATTTTTCTTCTCTACAAGTGCTAACTCTATGTTAGCTTTATTGCTCCCACCTAATAATTATCGCTGAGACATAATAATAGATGGTACATAAAAGTAACTTCATGTTGAGCTTCCAACTAAGAAACGAACGAGTTGTCCTGCAAAAAGCAACTTTATTTTCTTATCTTCTCACATTAACATTACCTTAAATTTATAACTGTACTATAGAAAATTGTACCATAGTTTTCGTCGTATTGATGACAATTAGGCCGTGAGGGGTCCCTCGAGGCATGGAAAGAAAGGGCTGTGGGACTAGGACGTCTGGAATGGGGAGCACACAAGTTTATCCAGATTCAGATTTGACTATGATGGTCCGATCCTACTCGTGCTGTCAATCCATTATAATCAGGAAAGCTGGAGGTTACAGAGTGTTGAAGATAGGTTTGTCTGTGCAATTTATCGATGCGAGTCTTGCTGTCTGTGCCCTAAAGTCTGTCCGTAGGTCGGCTTATATAGTCATCCGACTTAGAGCTTACAAGGAGAATCCTATGCATCTAAGGTACAGATTACAACATAGTCGATAACTACCACATCTTGTACTCCAAGTCTTCTGGCTTCATACCCAATTCAGTAACTCTTTTGGGCCTTCTCGTAGCCAGATATGCCTCATTTCATTGATTAGGCCGCATGTGGAGCCATAGGCTCTAACCACAAGTGGGCTACCCTCGTCTCCGAGTATAAAGACTGGCCGTGGGTATACCCAGAGAGTATAACCCCGACATTAGACCCCGAAGCACTTCAAGATCCTTAGATTAACATCTTGAGCCAGATTCCATCTTTGGCTCTAGTGGCCTTCGATGTAGATAATCTTGATGGGTTTCTGAAACCATGTCAATAAAATTCATTTGACGACTCTGAGGAAGTCAAATACATGCCAATCACTCTTATGATTTCTCAACTCAACTCAAATTGAGTCGGATTTATTTTCCTGGTCAACCGAGTAGATCGTTTATTCTTCCCGTTTACAATAAGCCGGTTAGATATTTGTTTAATCATCATGAGGGATTGCGAGTGAGCCGGATAATCATCATCACGGTTTAGTCACACTCCTTTGCGAGTACCCCATGAGTCAGTCAGTAACGTAGCCGATGTCACTGAAATCGTGCCCGTATCATGGACATAGAGGTTGCCGGAATGCGGACTTAGATCTGGCAAGCCACGTACGATAAGGTTGTCGGGTTGCGCGATCGCAATGTCGATGTTGAGCCCCTGGCCCACATTAGCCGGATTTTTTAAGGTGAAGATCTCAAAACATGACCTTCCCAAGGGAATCCATGAATCAGAATTTGTTTCTGCGGCTATTCGCCGTCTTCCAATTTTTTAATGATGTAGCCCTCGGTAGCCCTTGAGCGTTGAGTCGGCTTGATCGAGAGGTGGCTTTACACTCAATAGTAATTGTGTTATTTTAGATCGAACGACTATAACCCCCGAGTCTCGAGGCGACTGATAGTCGGTTCGAGGCTCAGTAATCGTTTTGGTTCAAATGGCAGTAACCCCCGAGGCTTGTGCCGGCTTAACTGAAAGATGATTCAAGTCTTGATAAAGAACTGAAATTGCAGCCCTCGAGTCCAAGGATAGCCTAAAGCATCCAAGTATCATGTACCCGAGACATAAAAAATAAATGTAAAATTGCATTAAACTATTCCTCTGGTGATGTTCAATGAATGGACGCAGTAAAAAAACTCAGTATTATAATTGTGAATTGTAATGATATTGAACAAGCAACTTAAGCATCATAGACTATGTAGTCACTGATCAATGTCTACCCAACTACTCCCTCCGTTCAGAAATATAAGACATTTTAGATTTGTGAAATGAATGTATCTAGACCCCTTTTAGGCCTTGTTTACCTCTCTGGTTTTTGCCGGGCTCGGCAGGTATTTTACCGGCCCAACCACAAATCCCCAAAAATCACACTGATGCCGTTTACTTCTCTTGTTTTTCCTGGGAGTATCCCAGCGCATCCCCGGAAATACCGGTCCAACCCGAACAAAGCGCGTGTATTCTCGCACACGACTCCACCCTCGTGTGTTGTCGAGGAAGGAAAGCGAGCGGAGAGGGAGGCGAAGGCGCGGACCGGAGGCGAAGGCGCAGACGTCGACCTGGGGACGCCGCCGACGGGCACCTCCTTCGGCTTCACCAAGCCCTTCTCTTCGGTGATTCCTCCTTGGCCCGTGCCTCTTCCCGTCTCCTCCCATGCTAGGGTTTCTTGGCCGCCGCCGCCGTCCATCTCCCGCCCTCCGACCTTTGTTCCTTTGGTACTCCAGGTAGTGAGCGGTTGCCCTTCCCTGTACTTGTCATCCTGGAACTAGGATCCCAGCCGTGTCGTGTAGATCTTGTAGTCCGTCCCTTTGTCTTAGGTTCTTGCTTCTGTAGCTAGTCTCATGTCGTTTCTTGCACTAGATCTGAGTGGTTATGGTGGTCAGATTTTCATTGGATTACCCTATTATATTTCTTCAATTCCTAAGTTAGCTCTGCACTAATAACTGTCACTTGAGGATTTGAAGATAATTTGCATCCGGTTTTTGCAAGAAGCGATAGTGATTTTCTGAGCAGTTTCCTGTTCCGAATATGATAAACTTTGTATGGTGATGGACCTATTTCCCAGAATTTCATTTTGTTCCTGGCTTGTTGTGTTGGATGGGTCGGTCACTGACCAACAAAACAACTGAAATTGACATTTATGTACTGGCATACTAACTGCAGTATTAGGTGCAGTATTAACTGAAATTGGATGACCTGTTTCGTTTCTGCAAAGTGCTTAGATTCTAGATCCACTTGGTGTCTTTTTGTTTATGTATTAGGTGCAGACTTTTGTGTTGCTAAATGGAACGAGTTTAATTCACTATTGCTGTGAGCACAACTGAATACTGTGCACAAGTCTGAAAATACTGTGAGCACAACTGAAAATAAGTTACAAGTCTGTTGTGCACAGTTTGTGTACCCATGGAAGCTATTGTCTTCTGTCTGTTGTTTCTGATTTGGCAGTATCATGTACTCAAACTGGACATCACTATATGCACTTAATTAAGGGACTAGATTCATGATTGATGTAGCGGCCTGAATCTGTGCACCTGTGTTCTATCATATTCATTTCTAATATAGAAGCACTGACAAAAAAACATTTCCAACACTCTAGTTCCTGAAATCACAAAACACGTTTCTTGATCTGCTACTCCGATCCAAAATAAGTTTCTCTAACACTCTAGTTCCGATCCAAATGGACTACAACCATGTGCTCCCTCTAAAAAATTCAGAAATTCCACTTCATAGTTCGTACCATGATCAAGGGGGCTCATACATTGAAACTAGTAGGATCTGGCATGAGAGCTGTTGTTACTATTTATTTTCTAGGTTCTCTTTCTGTTGTATTTTCAGCTTGAGGTGTTGATTATGTCGCTGATCTGAGTTAGCTAGAGTCTGGTTTGGTGTTCTCTATGTGTAGATTGTGCTTAATGTCTACTTGATAACTTGCTAGCACTTTAGTTTGTGTATTTCGGTTTCCCTAGTTGGTGTGAGAAAAGAGAGATCTAATGCATGAGTTATTAGTTAGTAGTCCATTCCGGAAACAGACCATGATGTCAAGTGAGTTGATTAGTAGATCATGTGCTAGTCTGTATCTATGTAGATAACATGGAAAGAAAAACTATATCTGCTCAATGTTTCATGTTTGCATGCCTAGGAAATCGTGTGCTAAATCGTGTATTCAGACTGTGATATCTAAATTCCAGAGAACTAGATGCTCTGCTTCTTGTAGCTTTTTCGTATGTGTAAAGGTAGGATTTGAGATTATTCCTATATGGATTGTTTTATCTTTGATGTCATTGAGACTGAGAACCTTACTCTGTTCGTTCTGTTTTTTTGTTTCTTTCGGTCTTTCTCTATTTCCTCATGTGATCTCGGCACCCGACTATCTCGTCTGGCTCAGCACCAAATTTAGTCTAGGATCATCAAAATTATAAAGAATGATTTGTTAATTAGTAGCAGATGTCTGGAATTATGAGGATACAAGTTGAGTAGTATATCATGTTAGTTAATTAGCAGCAGATGTCTGGAATTATGATTTGTTAATTAGCAGCAGATGTCTAGAATCAGTGACGTTGCCCACAGATGGACACATATCAGGACAGAGACTTTTGAGCTAACAACTTGGGTCGGACTTGGAACTGTTGCAGCCTAACTACCCAGTTCTAATAAGAGGAGGCATGCACCCACCTGCTCCTATTGTACTGACCTCATTGCCACATAACTATGGCTGGTTAGAAGCAAATGTCAAGGAAGTATAGTTCTTTGATATTTGATATGCACTTGCTTTGGTGGACCTTGTTTCTATCATGATGTTGTTTCTTTCGGTATACTATATCTGAGGATGATGGTTTTAGTTCCCCGTTCTTTTTCAGGATGATGCTTTGCAAGATAAACTCCAAAGGTGAGGCAATGAATGTTTACGAGTGCTATTGTCTCGTTGTCAAGGCAATCAAGTGTTTGAGTGTTTGATCAAGATTTTGAAGCTACAGATGTGCCCATGATTGAGTTGTAATAATGTTTTATAAATGCATCTAGATGTCTTGCTTGCTGGGTATATTTAAACTCCACGGAAGTAGATGTTTAAGCTCCGTCCAAATTTATTTAGTGCAAAGATTGGATAGGTATTCATATATTTGGTGCAAAGATTGTATTTTTATTTGAGCTACTATGTCTATGTAGAGGTAAAGTTTAAGTTTTTTACTATCAAGCTCAATACTTCACAATCCCCTCACATCCCAGAAAACTGAAGTAAACAAACAGGATTGGGAAATATGGGGAAATTTAGGGAACTGTGAGTATTGGGTGAAAGGGAGGAATTCACCAAATCCCCTCCAATCCCCAAACCACTAGGGGGTGGGAATACCCTAGAGGTAAACAAGGCCTTAGTGTATAGGTTCACTCCGAACCTCTACGAACCTATACACTAAAAGACGTCTTGATACATTCGATTCACAAAGCTAAAACGTCTTATATTTCTAAACGGAGGGAGTATATGTATTTTGGTCACGACGGTACTTCAAAATAACTATGCTTCACCAACTATGTATTTTGTCTGCAAGTCTATTTCTTACTATTTGAGAACATGTCTATCCGGGTAATCCATTACAATAAAAGACTTGCTACTGAGAAATTGGCATTGCTAAATAGCAATAGTACCATCAAATTCCAAGTATATTAAATATTCCATTGTCACATGCACTTGTTTTGCCCGTTACTTGTATTAATTTTCTTTCAGATATTAATGATTTTACCTTTATTTATATATGTTGGTCTCATTATCGTGCGACCATCCTCTTGGTAGCATGCACATCTTTGGAGGATCCATGCTATGATAAGATATTGTAATATCATCGTGCTCTGTCCATGAGAAGCAAAACTACATACCCACATAGTTCATGTTGGATGGTTATGTCGTCTTTGCTCAATCATTTGTCAAAAAGTTAGTTAGACATGGGAGATTTTGGGAAACGCAGATACACGAATGGGGATGACGGAGGAACTTTCTTGACTTCAGTGACATAATCTTTCCTTTTCTTTAGAGTGGATGCAACATCAAGTTGTGCATGTTGTCTATTTCAAACGGTTGATATTTTTCTAAATATTAGTCACAAAAACTACATCGTACATAGTCACATAAGTGGGTTGACACCTTGTTGAAGTGGGACACATCGAGGAAGTGGCGGATCCATCGACGAGCGGACCTCTCGGACAAGCCGACGACCTATGATGACTAATCGACGGTTTAGACTAGGGCACGAGAAAATCTGATGAGAAGCCATGAGAGACGATGATCATCAAAATCAAGACACAGAGAAAGAGCATTTGATGGTGGAGACAAGTAGTAGTGGAAAGAAAAATAAAGTATATCGAGAGACCCTCTGCGGATATGCCATGAAAAACATCAATCAACGTTGCCATGTCCGCGCACGCACTCCGAGGCCCGTCATAGGCGCGAGGGCATGACGGCGTGTGATAATGCATCCATGCCGATCGACGTACGTGATATCGATCACGGTGAGCAATGGAAATATAGAAAAATCCGCGTCCGCTCGCGGCCTCCTACTCACTTCTGAATCGTATACGTCTGTGTCTGGCTTCGCATGCAAAGAGAGTAGTAATACAAACGACTGACACTATGTGACAGTTAATATTTAAAGGCATTTAGGTGAAGGCACTTTTAAAAAATGCCTAGAAAAATTATATTTAGAGGCAGTTCGTATTTACACCTGTAAAAATACTATTTTTTAAGGCATTATTTAAACTGCCTGTAAAAATGCATTTTTATAAGGCGTTTTGTAAAGTGCCGGCGATAATAGATTTTCCAAGGTGTTTTGGAAAGTGCCGGCAATAATCCGGCCTCTTTCCACGGTCGCATCGCACTCTTTTTTTTTTTTTTTGAGGAAACACATCGTTGACTTTAACAAATCACACCGGCCATATCGCACTCTCACTGTCGCGGCCTCCAGAAGATCTCTTGCTTCCTCCCTCTTTCCTCGCTTCTCCGGCGGCGATGGTTGACGAGTCTCTTGACCCGCCGCCGATGGTGGCGACCTCCACGCCGCTCCTCCGCCTGCGGACGGTGGCATTCGAGTACGGCCTCCTGCCCATCCCCAAGCTCATCTTCCCGGAGAGCGCGCTGGCACAGATCCTCCCCACGGCGGCGGCGCGGGCGCGTGGGCGCCGCGGCGCTCGCGGAGGCGCTGCAGATCCCTCCTGACCAAGCCATCGCCGGCGGGGGAGGAGGCGCGGACCTTCGCGACGTGCTGCTCTTCCTCTACATCGTACATAGTCACATAAGTGGGTTGACACCTTGTTGAAGTGGGACACATCGAGGAAGTGGCGGATCCATCGACGAGCGGACCTCATGGACAAGCCGGCGATCTATGATGACTAATTGACAGTTTAGATTAGGGCACAAGAAAATCTGATGAGAAGCCATCAGAGACGATGATCATCAAAATCAAGACACAGAGGAAGAACATTGGAAGGTGGAGACAAGAAATAGAAAGAAGAAAAAGTATATCGAGAGACCCTCTACGGATATGCCATGAAAAATATCAATCAACGTTGCCATGTCCGCGCACTCCAAGACCTGTCATACGCGAGGGCATAATGGCATGTGATAATGCATGCATGCCGAGGTGATATCGATCACGTGGAGCAATGGAAAGAACCGTGTCCGCTCGTGGCCTCCTGCTCACTTCTAAATCGTACTCCCTTGGTTTTAAAATATAAGATGTTTTAGCTTTGTGAAATAAATATATCTAGACTTGTTTTAGTATTTAGATTCATTCATATTTAGAGTGAATATACACACTAAAAAAAGCCTAGATACATCTTTTCTATTATATATAGCCACCATCTTCATTGCGCTACTCGACTATACCATAGCAAGCATCTCCGGTAGCTTCATCTAATTCTTCCCCGTAACTGCACCGCACCATCAATACTTTAGATATCGTTTGAGGCAGTAGTTAGAAGTTTTGCCCCAACGCCACCACAATTAACATTTCACACATTCCAAACCACAACTCTCTGCTATAATCGGGACAAGTAAATAACAAAGAACGAAAACAAAATCATAGCAAGAGGACACAGAGAGGAAAAAATCACGGACGCCGGTCAGCGAAACTTCACTATATTAGAGAGTGTTTACACAACGCCAGATATTTTCACAGATGCAACTTATCCCAGCCGACGGCTTACAAGAGGTTTATATAGCGGTGGAAACCTAGGTCATCAACGATCCATACTATATCGGTCCAAGCCTCCGGCAACGGGGTCTCACTCTGCTCGTCAGAAATTGACCTTTACTTTGTAGAATTTGGATCAACATATAACACTCTCCACCATTGACTCTTTCCCGCAGCCTCACCAAGGTGAGCTATTCCCTCTAATTACTCCGCACAAGATGATATGTCTCAGTTCCCAATACCTTCACCTCTTTAGAGATTCAACAACCACATAGTCACCACATGTGGATAAGAGGAAATTGTACTCGAACAAGGTTATGCTACCTAAATCGTTTGAGGACACCGTTGAATTAGCATTTTCATTGAAGTTGCGAGTCAATTAAGGTTGTTTCGGGAATGTTATATTGAAACAAAGGAAAACATGGTTGTTCCGCACATACTTCCATTTAGCTTGGTTTCTAGTTCCTCATCTAGTATGTGCCACACATATTCACTTCTAAAAAAAGAAAAAAACCTGAACATTCATATTTGAGTTCAAAAGGGTCATACGTTCTGATACTTGCATAGAAACTGTTTTAACCATAAATAACAATTATATGCCATGTTGGTGACTACTGTGCAGTAGTTGGATGTTGTGTGACAAGATCTTCAAGGTTTTGGCCGAATATCGGTGGGTGCAATGCACTCACGATGATCTAGTTAAGAACATGATTAGGACTAAATGACAACATAGTTATAATTTACACTTTGTTAAACGAAAATGGTAAGATCTTTCTATGGTTTGTCTACACTCTACAAAAAAAACAACAATGATGGAAGCCGGAATCTTTAACTTCAACATGTTGTTAGATATGTTATTTATGCAACATAAGCCAAGAAATATTGTGTAAACTCAAGTAACCAACATCAAACATTTACCAAATTATGGCAAAGCTTAATTCATTGTGTCGTATCTCGTGGCCACTTCGACTGGATTGCATAATTAGAAAATAAGTACTTCAAAACACAAGGAATTTATTCCTTGTGTTTTATTTTTTACTAAGAAATAAAATATCTATCTTGCTTTTCTACAAGTGCAAACACTATCTTAACTTTATTGCTCTCTCCTAATAAATAGTAACAAGAAAACATAGTAAATGGAAGGAAATAATAATTATGGATGACCACGGCAACTTGTTGGTTACTCCAAAATTTAGTACTCTTGATCATTCATATCCAGATTATCCATTATAACCAATCACTTCATGCCATGAATCTGCAATTGTTAGATAGTAGTAGGACCACACCAGTTCTCGCGTACTAAATAATGTATTATCTCACCCACCTTCTATACTTCTGATACCTCTCTATGAAATATAATTGTTTGTTCCTTTATTTATAAGCCAGTATCATTGCTATGAGACCATCCCTGGTAGAACATACACCTTCTTAGTATCGATGGTATAAACTGGAATTGTTCGGTCGTCATGCACAACTCATCATAAACAGAACAACACACATATATTCATGTTGTAGGGTTCTTTTTTTCTATTCTCATCCATTGGTCAAATAATTAGTTTGGCATGAGAGGTTTTGGAAAATGCAAATATGCAGTTTCAACTTGAGAGGTACTTTGGTGCAATGACAGGGACACTAAAGTGATTCAATTCAGTATAAAGTGGAGTTTCTTATGCTCAAATATTTCATGTGAAATTGTGGTTTCATTCATTCTAGATTCCATAATGTTATAAATTGTTCTAGCTCCATAATTCTTATTTCTGTAAACAACGCTCCGTGATTTTTGAGTGGAACATAGTCAATGAAAGTGATTTGGAAAAACTCCACGGAGTGTTTGTCCTGCAAGAAACTAGAACTCGGCTTTACCGACATGGAATAATACCATACAACCCATCGCATAAAGTTACAAGTCGTCACCACGAGAGATCCACAACTGCAATCTTCATTGCCTCGATGCTCTATCTTTTGACCCCGTCCATCGCCATTCATTAACTCTTGTATCCAACTCTATCATGTGTTGTCTAACTCCATCCCTTGTCCAACAACTTCCCAAGTTCGTCTCTCTAGGACTATAAGAAAATGCTAGCCCCAATCCTACCATAATTAACTTCTCGACAAATCCGACTTGAACCTCTCCACCCTCGGTGTTGTCCGTGTGAATTCTGAAGTGCACGTCGAGCCCTACCCCCAATACCTCTCTTCCTCAAACTCACCACATTACATAACTTCAACAACCTCAGGGGCATCAGACACAAATTTAAATAAGTATTCGCTTCACTACAAGTATGCTAACCAAATCACTGTGGTCCATGTGAATTAGCATTTTCACTAAAGTTTTGAGTCAAAATTGTTAAAAATCCTACATAACTCGTAGGTCCATTTAGCCTGGTATGTAATAGTCTACGTCATTTTACCTACTCAGGGCATGTTTGATTCGAAGGATTTACAAAGGAATTTTGTAGAATTCTTACCCATAGGATTTTTTCCTATAGAGCCCATTTGATTCAAAGGATTGAACCCTTCAAAATTCCTATGGTTTTCTATCCTATAGTACATTCCCATAGGATTTCTAACAAGAGGTTAGACCTCTTGGAAATTTTTCTATGTGTCTATGACAACTATGCCATGTACTCAATTTATATATAAATTTCCTGCGTTTTTCATGTGGTGCAATCAAACGTCTTTTGCAGCTAATTCCTGCGTTTTTCATTCCTGTAGGATTTCACATGTCATGACATACCATTCATGTGGTTTTCCTATCCCTATGCTTTTAAAATTCTTTGAATCAAACATGCCCTCAGTTTGGATGGGCCACACTTCTTTATTTTTGAAAGAAAGACCGGAGTTCCAACACTAAAGCTAGATGACTAATGCCTTGTATTAGATGTTGTCCAATCTGATAAAAAAGTTTTGCTCTAGGTTTTGGTGGGTGCAAAAAAGTTAATAATTTGTTTAAGAAAAATGACAATGATAAAAATGGAAATATCTTGCTTCAGTTTGTTGACACTCTACACAAAAAAATATAATAATAGTTTGTCTCAACACAATGATAAAAGTGTAAATTAATAATAAACCACATCATACTCTGCAACATCAAGTCATCAACACCAAACACTTACGCGAACACAATGATGGTAAAGTTATATTCATCCTTTCGTATTTCGTGGCCTTTGGATTGCTTGTATGGTTCTCATTTCATATGCCTTAAATAATTCAAATAGTTTAGAAAATAGATATTTATATATGGAGAATAAAAAATACAAATAATTGATCTATGATGTTCAACTTTCAACATGTGAGGAGCTTTCCTTCCAAAACTAACTTGCTTTGCTTCTCTACGTGAATTAACTTTACCTTAACTTTATTTCTATCACTTATAAAACAACAATAAGAAATACTATTTAATTCTATATATAATAATGACATAGAGGAGGAAATAGTTGGTTCCAATTATTTTTGCCTCTCAGAATTTGTTGTAGAATCATCCTATGGAATCTAAGTAGCAACCAAACATCTCGACTCCGATTCGATCCCAGTTGCCTTATTCTTGGCACAATTGTTGGTAGCCCAAAAAATGCGTAATTGAGTTGAGTTTGTCTTTTTAGTCTTGGCATAACTTGATATCGATGTCGATAGAGTATAAAAAGTTCCCTAGTAACGATACCAACACAACAGACATACATATCACAATAGTAGATGGTATAAAGCGACAAACTATAATTCGGATTGCTATTTTTCTCTACTAGATCGTTGAATTATTCTTTCTGTCAATTGTTGACATGGACACTTGCCATAGCTCCAAACCACTGAGTTGACTCAAGAAACCAAACTCCTTCTCTAGCCACGTTTTAGCGGTTCAAAAGAAGGGGGTTATGACAATTGCCTCTTGGATTACTTTTGCGGATAAAAGAGGATTTTATAAATCAAGAGGATTTACAAAAGCGGACATGGTCAAGCACCTAAAGCAAACAATTACTTCCCAAACCACACCATGTAATAGTTTTTTCCCAGCACTCTCGCAAAATTCGTCGAGGCGGTGACTAGCTCTATTCTATGTACAATCCACTTTTACAAAAGAAATGATTTTGTCAACATTAACCCAAGCTTTGATCTCCGAGATAAGATACGCTAAGCTGACAATCGATATTGCAATTTCTCTATATTTGAATCCACTAGACATGAGCAATGCAGGTCCACAAAAAGATGGTGTCGCTCCACTGAAGGGCATTGATAAACCCATGCCAAAGCCTCGGCTTCCAAGAGGTCAGAAATGAGGTGTGGCAGCAGGTTGGATTGGGGCATCGAGGAAATGTGGTGGGGCCATGTACGGGAGTAACTCATGGAAGAGCTTTTAAGATGAAAAATTTATTGGTTGGGGAAATGCAAATATCTGGTAGAAAGATGAGAAGCATGTCGACGGCTGGTTTGGAGGTGGAAACAAAAGTAAGGGAAAAAAGGAGCAAAAGTGAACGACACGGAAATTGGCTCTACAAACGAAGAAGGGAAAATGAAGGATTGACCAATATGTTTTTTTTAAACACAGTACAATCATAGACGCCCATAACATGTAATGCACCTACCTCTTATAAATGCACACACGTACACCCTATCCATATGAGCATCTTCGAGGGACTGAGCCGACGGATCGGGTCTTAAGATTGACGAAGTTACCACAGACGCCTCGCTGTCGACGAACACATCTCTGTGGCCCATTTTTGTCCTCACATTACGAACATTGCTTTCTTTCCCTTCAAATTCTAAAGAACTTTTTTTTTCAGAAAACAAAAAAAAAAAGAGTAGCATAACTTGAAGAGACGCTTCGTACATGGGCTATTTCCTTTGGGCCGTGCTATAATGTTGCACAGAGAAAAAAAGAATCATTAAGTTGCCATTAGGCTGGTCATAGTGGAGAGTAATTTGGACTAGTGTCATACATATGACACTAGTCTAGGTTATCACCTTCATAGTGGATAGTAACTTATGTCTAGTAACATGTACAGTCTTATTTATTAGCTTATAGACTCACATTGTCTTGGAGTGTGTGATGTTATGATAACATAGCTAGTTACTCCCTCCGTCCCGGTTTAAAGGACATAATTTGCAAATCATGCAATCCCAAAATACTTAGACACAAAAGCATTTAATCTCTATAATTACTCTAGTGTGAAAAAAATAAACTGCTTGCATGCGTATGTGTGAACAAATGTGAACGCTTTCCTAACTCTTTTTCTCCTCATGCATGTTCTACTTCATGCTATTAAATGGACCAATTAGATGACACCTAGACCCAGAGAATTGCAAATGATGTCCTTTAAACCGGGATGGAGGGAGTACCACAAGTCTCTCTTTCATCATTTAATGACATACCACATCATCAAAATGTCTAGTTGGCACTGCATATAGATGTATGTTACCACCTTAGTTATTTACACTATGGCTAGCCTTACTTTTCTCATGAAGTTATTTTGGTATGTGCATATGGAATCCTCGTGTCTTTCCGCTCCTGCTTTGTGATGAAGAGGCTTTCCCTACTGTATCAAAGTTCATAGCAGAGCTTACTTGAAGTGCATGTTCATCTATTCATTCCAACTGAATAATATACTCTCTCCGTCCAGAAATAAATGATTCAAATTTCTCTAGATTAGAATATATTTAGATGTATTTTAGTATATAGATACATTCGAATCTAAACAAATCCAAGTCAGTTATTTCTAGACGGAGGGAGTATTGAAGTTTCATTTTGGCGTGCCGTGCCTGAGACCCTGACTGAGTATGCGGGGTTTTAGAGATGAATAATCTATCAATCAAATTATCACGAGTGTAACGGATTGAAGATTGAAGTTCGCTGTGATTGACTTGGTAGGATGTATCAGATCGATCATACAGTTTGTCATGTTGGTTTGATTAATCTGCTGCATGATGACTCTGCGTTTGATCAGAGAACGGCTGCAAACTGAGGCAGGGGCAAAGCAGCCGTGCTGGTACCATGTTTCACAGCCCAAATTGTCGGATTTTGCTAGAGGCTTGCGGGGAGCAGCTTGCTTTCACTCTGATTCACGAAGATGAATTGTCATTAGCCCTGATTCAGGCTGAACTTTATGTGATATCAGCCGGACAAGATCAAGTTGAATTCAGTGTTTGGTAGTTGAATCCTAAACTATCTTGATGTTATCTTGACAATGACTCATAATGCAAAAACCAACATATTTCATTGCTCTCATTTCCACCGCTGGTTCCAGCTAGGTACATCAGAGCTGCAAATTGGGGATTAATTAGGATACATCAAGGCAACTAGAGATATACATTGAGGCTATACTAGAAACATCAAGCCTATAATACATACATCCGGGCTACCCTAGATACATGAAACTGAAATCATAGTTGCATACAGCCACCCAAAGGCCCTATAGGGGAATTGTAGGGTTTCGTAGCATGGAAAACAAAAAAATTCTACCGCATACAAACAAACAAGCCAATATCTATCTACTAGATTGTAGCAACGAGTCAATAGAATAACTCACCCTCGAAGATTCCAAAGTGTTTAACGAGAGCGGATTATCGTGGGTGATGTAGTCATACTCTTCCCGATCTCAAGATCGCGTAGACGATCCTTCCGGCGCTGCGTTCCGGTAGCGCTCCCGCAGTCGGTCACACGTTCGGTACTCGACGAAGACCTTCCTCTCCCTTGTTCCAGCAGGCAACGGAGGTTGTAGCACTCTCCTCGTGATTCCTGGCAACGGGCGTGGTACCGAAGTAGAGGAGGATCTCAGGCTTCGCCTTAAGAAGCGAGTATGGTGGAGTATGAGAGTCCTCGGCGATCTAGGGTTTAGACACGCCGAGGAGGGGCTAGGCCGGCTGGGGTTTCACCTAGGCGGCGCGAGTGCCTAGGGCCATGGCGGCTATGGGCGGCTTGGTACTAGGGTTTAGAGGTAGGAACTTGTGTGTCTAGGAGGGCCCTGCCCTCCTTTTATAGGTGGAGGGCCGGCCAAGGGAGAGTCCCTCCCCTCTGCTTGGTGGCCTTGGCGGTGGGAGGAGGACTCCTCCCCAACTCGGTTTCCTCCTCCTTTTCCACTTCCCAAAAATAGCCGTTTGACTTTCAAATTTGGCGTTTGACTTTTCAAACAAGGATTTGATTTAATCCTTTATTTTGTTTAGCGATGACACTTAGTACATGATGCAATCATACCAACTTGATATAACACATTCATGTACCCTTCCTCCGAGTGCTTGGACATTCGGAACCTTCTAGAACATTCGATGAAAACACCGAACCATTCTCCAACTCAAACGGGACTTTCCTTATATGAATCTTATTCTCCGGACCATTCCGGATCTCCTCGTGATATCCCGAATCCCATTCGAGACTCCGAACAACATTCAGACTCTTTCTCATCATTTCATAACTACTCAAACAACATCGAATCCTTAAGTGTGTCTCCCTATGGTTCGTGAATTATGCGGACATGATCGAGACATTTCTCCGATCAATAACCAATAGAGGAATCTGTAAATTCATATGGCTCCCACATATTTATACGATTACTTTGCGATCGAATGAACCACTTACATACGATACCAATTTCCCTTTGTCTCACGATAGTTTACTTATCCAAGGTTATGATCGTTGGTATTTCTGCATACCTAGTTCAACCTCGTTACCGATAAGTACTCTTTTCTCGTTCCCGTGATATGTGATCCCTTGTGAGCCAGTCACATGCTTGCAAGCTAATTGGATGACATTCCACCGAGAGGGCCCAGAGTATATCTATCCGTCATATGGATGGACAAATCCCACTCTTGATCCATGTGTCTCAACCAATAATTTCCGAACACTCAATGCCACCTTTATAGCCACCCAGTTACGGTGTGGTGTTTGATGTCATCAAAGCATCCATCCGGTAAAGGTGATATGCATGATCTCATGGTCGAAGGAATTAGGTTACTATGTATCAGAAAGCATATAGCAATTGAACTATTTAAAATGACTTGATCTTTATGCTACGCTTATCTATAGGAGTATGTCCACCATATCATTCTCCTAACGATATGATCTTGTTGTTAATAACATCTCAATGTTCATGATAGGGAAACCACAATCATCTATTAACCAACAAGCTAGTATTATATAGAGGCTTTACCAGGGACTTCAAATTAAGTTTACAAATCACACAAGTATCATTGTTTCCTTGTTAATACTATTATAGCATGAATGTAAACATTTATCATAAACACAAAGATATAATAATAACTATATTTATTATTGCCTCTAGGGCATATCTCCAACAGTCTCCCACTTGCACTAGAGTCATCTAATCTAGATTACATGGTAATATACCGAACACCCATGGCAGTTTGGTGCTGGTCATGTTTTGCCCTCGGGAGAGGTTTAGTCAACGGATCCGCCACATTAAGATATGTGTGTACTTTGCAAATCTTTATATCCCCATCTTGGATATGTTCTTGAATAGCGTGAAAACGTAGCTTGATGTGCTTCAGCTTCTTGTGTGACCTTGGTTCTTGCGCATTGGCTATGGCGCCCATGTTATCACAGTAGATAGACATTTGGTCCAGCGCACTAGGAACCACACCTAGCTCTGTAATGAACTCTTTCATCCATATCGCTTCTTGTGAAGCCTCTGAATCAGCCATGTATTCCGATTCAGTTGAAGATCTCGCCACAACGTTTTGCTTTGCACTCCTCCAGCTAACTGCTGCACCATTCAAAACAAATACGTATCCAGATTGTGATTTAGAATCATCCGGATCGGTGTTCCAACTAGCATCGGTGTAACCATTAACAACGAGTTGTTCATCACCTCCATAAGAAAGAACCATATCCTTAGTTCTTCTCAAGTACTTCAGGATGTTTTTGACCGCTGTCCAATGATCCACTCCTGGATCACTTTGATATCTGCTAGTTAAACTAACAGCATATGCAATGTCGGGTCTAGTACATAGCATGGCATACATTAGAGATCCTATGGCTGAGGCATAGGGAGTCTTACTCATCCTTTCTTTATCTTCTGCCAATGTCGGACTTTGAGTTTTACTCAAGGTCGTATTGGGCAACATGGGCAAGAACCCTTTCTTGCTATCTTCCATTCCAAACCTCTTTAGAACTTTGTCCAAATATGTACTTTGTGACAATGATATTTGGCGGTTTGATCTATCTCTATAAATCTTTATGCCTAATATGTAAGCTGCTTCGCCAAGATCCTTCATTGAAAAACTATTATTCAAATATTCCTTCACACTATTAAGAAGGTCTACATCATTCCCAATCAACAATATGTCATCCACATATAGTATTAAGAATGCTACAGAGCTCCCACTCACTTTCTTATAAATACAAGCTTCTCCATAAGTTTGTATAAAACCAAAACTTTTGATCACCTTATCAAAACGTTGATTCCAACTTCGGGATGCTTGCTTCAATCCATAGATGGACCGTTGAAGTTTGCATACCTTGTTAGCATCTTTAGGATCGACAAAACCTTTGGGTTGCATCATATACAACTCTTCATCAATGTCTCCATTGAGGAATGCTGTTTTGACATCCATCTGCCATATCTCATAATCATAATATGCAACGATTGATAACATAATCCTCACAGACTTTAGCTTCGCTAATGGTGAGAAAGTCTCATCATAGTAAACTCCTTGAATTTGTCGAAACCCTTTTGCGACAAGTCGAGCTTTATAGACAGTAACATTGCCATCAGCATCTGTTTTCTTCTTGAAAATCCATTTGTTCTCGACAGCCTTCCGGCCATCCGGTATGTCCACCAAAGTCCATACTTGGTTTTCGTACATGGATCCAATCTTGGATTTCATGGCTTCTTTCCATTTATTGGAATCTGGGCTCATCATCGCTTCCTCATATGTCTCGGGGTCATCGGTGTTATCCACCAACATGACACTCATAACGGGATCATACCAATCTGGAGTGGTACGAGTTCTCGTTGACCTGCGAGGCTCTGTAGCAACTTCAACCGAAGTTTCATGATCATCACCATTAGTTTCCTCTCTAATTGGTGCGAGCACCACAGGAACTTCTTCGGTCTTTGCGCTACTCGCAATTCGAGAGAAGGTTCGACAACCTCGTCAAGTTCTACTTTCCTTCCAGTCACTTCTTTCGAGAGAAATTCCTTCTCTAGAAAGGATCCATTCTTAACGAAGATTTTTCCTTCGGATCTATGATAGAAGGTATACCCAATAGTTTCCTTGTATCCTATGAAGACGCATTTTTCGCTTTGGGTTCAAGATTGTCCTGTAACTTCTTTACATAGGCTTCGCATCCCCAAACTTTAAGGAGCGACAATCTAGGTTTCTTCCCAAACCATAATTCATACGGTGTCGTTTCAGCAGTTTAGAGTGCCCTATTTAAAGTGAATGCGTGTTTCTAATGCATAACCCCAAAATGATAGCGGTAAATCAGTAAGTGACATCATAGAACGAACCATATCTAAGAGAGTTCGATTCTGACGTTCGGACACACCATTACTGTGGTGTTCCGCGGTGTCAATTGTGAAAGTATTCCGCATTTCTTCAAATGCTCGCCAAACTCGTAACTTAGATATTCACCTCCACGATCAGAACGTAGAAATTTAATCTTCTTGTTACGTTGATTCTCTACCTCACTTTGAAATTCCTTAAACTTCTCGAAAGCTTCGGACTTATGTTTCATGAAATAGATATACCCATATCTACTCAAGTCATCCGTGAAGGTAAGAACATAACGATAACCATCGCGCGATGCTACACTCATTGGACCACACACATCGGTATGTATGATTTCCAATAAGTCCGTAGCTCGCTCCATCATACCAGAAAATGGAGGCTTAGTCATTTTACCCATCAGACATGCTTCGCATCTATCAAGTGATTCGAAATCAAGTGATTCAAGAAGTCCATCGGAATGTAGTTTCTTCATACGCTTCAATCCAATGTGACCAAGACGACAGTGCCACATATAGGTCGAGTTATCGCTCGATTTCAAACGTTTAGCCTCAATGTTATTAATATGTGTATTTCCACTATCGAGATTCAACAAGAATAGACCATCTATCAAAGGTGCATGTGCATAAAACATATTACTCTTATAAATCGAACAACCATTATTCTCGGATTTAAAAAAGTAACCGTCTCGCAATAAACAAGATCCCGATATAATGTTCATGCTCAACGCAGGCACCAAATAACAATTATTTAAGTATAAAACTAATCCCGATGGTAGATGAAGGGGTAGCGTGCCGACCGCGATCACATCAACCTTTGATATGTTTCCAACGCGCATCGTCACCTTGTTCTTCGTTAGCTTCCGTTTATTCGCAAAGACTGTTTGAGTTACAAATATGAGCAACCGAACCGATTATCAAATACCCGCACTACTACGGTACTAGTGAGATACACATCAATAACATGTATATCAGATATACCTTTCTTCTTGATGTTGTCGTTCTTCAAATCCGCCAAGTACTTTGGGCAATTCCGCTTCCAGTGACCTTCTCCCTTGCAGTAAAAACACTCATTATCAGGCTTAGGTCCAGCCTTGGTCTTCTTCGTCGGCGTGGCAACTTTCTTACCACCCTTCTTGAAGTGTCCCTTCTACTTAGACTTGCCTTTCTTGAATTTGGTGGTCTTATTGACCAACAACACTTGGTGCTCTTTCTTGATCTCCACTTCTGCAGTCTTTAACATAGCAGTTACTCGCTGCTTATTCATGTTACGCATGTGGTAGTTCAGCACAAAGTTCTTGTAACTTGGTGGTAGTGATTGGAGGACACGGTAAATCCCCAAAGCATTAGGAATCACTATACCCAAGCTTTGAAGTTTGTTTGCGTGCCCAGATATCTTAAGCACATGCTCACTGATGGAGCTGCCCTCTTCCATCTTGCATTTAAAGAACTTTTCAGAAGCCTCATAGCTTTCAATTGCCGCATGAGTCTCAAAAATCAATTTGAGATCCTCGACAATATCATATGGTGCAATTCTCAAACCTTTTACGAGCTCGATTCTAAACCATACAAGATAGCACACGTAACTATGGAGTCTTGATTCTTCCGAAGCGAGGTAAACATTCTTTACTTCATCGGTAGGATCAATTGCAGTGGGTCACCCAAGTGCATCCAGCACATAGGTCAAATTACCAGCTGTGAGGACAATCCTCAAATTGCGGAACCAATCCGCGAAGTTGCTTCCATTGTTTTTCAACTTTTCTTTCTCTAGGAACGCATTAAAATTGATGGTAGGGGCTGCCATTGATCTACAACATATTTGCAATAGTTTAGACTAAGTTTATGACAAATTGAGTTCAAATTAATAATAAAATTAATCTAGGTGAACTCTCACTCAAAACAATATCCCTCACATTGTTTTAGTGATCACACGAACCAAATCAAACACATCAACACCGATCATCACGAGAGTTGATATAGTTTCAATGGCGAACAATCGACATGTTCATCATATCTACTATATGATTCATGCTTTACCTTTCGGTGATCCGTGTTCCGAGACCATGTATGTACATGCTAGGCTCGTCAAGATCAAACCTTAGCTTCCACATGAGCAAATCTGGCTAGCTCGCGTTGTATACACTTGCGGAATCTAACACACCCGATCATCACGTGTTGCTTCGAGACAACAAGCTTTAGCAACGGTGCTAACTAAGGGTGAACACTTTATGACTTGAAATTCATGTGCATGAGGGATCATCTTATAATGCTACCGTCGTCTACTAAGCAATACAAGATGCATAAAGAATTAACATCATATGCAATTCATAATATGTGATATGATATGGCCTTTCTTCTTTGTGCTTCCGATCTCCATCTTCTAGCACGAACATGATCTCCATCATCACCGGCATTGCATCAAGGTCAATGACGCTTCTCCATGGTTGACGTCCACCGGCTTCAACTATTACAACTACTTTGAATAGACACGCGGGTCTTAACATAAATTAAAGACAACCATATGGCTCCTACCGGTTGCCAACTTACAATAAGGAACATTGCATACATCTAATATAATCACAATCATGGCCATATCACATCACAGCACACCCCTGCAAAACAAAGTTAGACGCCTCTACTTTCTTTGCATATTTTACGTGGTTTGGGGCTTTCAATAAGTGTCGTTCTAACTTACGAACAAGAACCACAACATTGATACTAGTATTGTTAATCACCCGTTGTAAATTGGATCTTAACTATGCTAGGAGAAAGCACCCATAAAGCCACTTATGCAATACAAGTTGCATGTCAAGCGTGGAGCAAGTCTCATGAGCGATGTCATGTAAGGTTAGCCGGGCCGCTTCATCCCAACATACCGCAAGATGCAAAGTACACAAGAAGCAATCGACAATAAAGCATCAACGCCCACAATGACCATTGTGTTCTACTCGTCAACAGATCTACATATAGACACGGCTCGATACCACCGTAGGGTTCGTAGCATGGAAAACAAAAATTTCTATCGCATACAAACAAACAAGCCAAGATCTATCTACTAGATTGTAGCAACGAGTCGATGGAATAACTCACCCTCGAAGATTCCAAAGTGTTTAACGAGAGCAGATTCTCGTGGGTGATGTAGTCGATTCTTCCGATCTCAAGATCGTAGACGATCCTTCCGGCGCTTCCTAAGCGCTCCCGCAATCGGTCACACGTTCGTTACTCGGCGAAGACCTTTCTCTCCCTTGTTCCAAAGTGACGGAGGTTGTAGAACTCTCCTCGTGATTCCGGCAAGACAACGGGTGGTACCAAGTAGAGGGAAGATCTCGCAGGGCTTCGCCTTAAGCCGGAGCGAGTATGGTGGATTATGAGAGAGCTCCTCGGTGATCTAGGGTTTAGACACACCAAGGAGGAGGTGCTAGAGCCGGCGTCTAGGGCTTGGGGAGGCCCAAGTCGGCGGCTAGGGCAACCCTAGGAGGCGGCGGCAGGAGGTGGCGCCAAGCTAGGGTTTGGGGCAGGGAACTTGTGTGTCTAGGAGGGAGCCCTGCCCCTCCTTATATAGGTGGAGGGGCCGGCCGGCCAAGGGGAGGGTGGGGAGTCCCTCCCCAACTCGTCTTGGGTGGTGCGCCGCCGGTTGGAGGAGGACCTCCCAACTCGGTTTCCCTCCTCCTCTTTCCAAAACTTGCCGTTTGACTTTCAAACTAGCCGTTTGACTTTTCAAACTAGGATTTGAATAAACCCTTTATTTTGGACAGCGAAGACACTTAGTACATGATGCAATCATACCAACTTGATATAACACATTCATGTACCTCCCCTCGAGTGCCGGACATTCGGAACCTTCTAGAACATTCCCGATGAAAACAGGAATCATTCCCAACTCAAACGAGACTTTCCTTATATGAATCTTATTCTCCGGACCATTCCATCTCCTCGTGATATCGGATCCCATCCGAGACTCAACAACATTCGGTCTCTTTCTCATCATACCATAACTACTCAAACAACGTCAATCCTTATGTGTCTCCCTACGGTTTGTGAATTATGCGGACATGATCGAGACACTTCTCCGAACAATAACCAATAGAGGAATCTGGAAATTCATATGGCTCCCACATATTTCTACGATTACTTTGCGATCTAATGAACCACTTACATACGATACCAATTTCCCTTTGTCTCACGATAGTTTACTTATCCGAGGTTATGATCGTCGGTATCTCTGCATACCTAGTTCAACCTCGTTACCGATAAGTACTCTTTTCTCGTTCCCGTGATATGCGATCCCTTGTGAGCCAGTCACATGCTTGCAAGCTAATTGGATGACATTCCACCGAGAGGGCCCAGAGTATATCTATCCGTCATATGGATGGACAAATCCCACTCTTGATCCATGTGTCTCAACCAATACTTTCCGAACACTCAATGCCACCTTTATAGCCACCCAGTTACGGTGTGGTGTTTGATGTCATCAAAGCATCCATCCGGTAAAGATGATATGCATGATCTCATGGTCGAAGGAATTAGGTTACTATGTATCAGAAAGCATATAGCAATTGAACTATTTAAAATGACTTGATCTTTATGCTACGCTTATCTATAGGAGTATGTCCACCATATCATTCTCCTAACGATATGATCTTGTTGTTAATAACATCTCAATGTTCATGATAGGGAAACCACAATCATCTATTAACCAACAAGCTAGTATTATATAGAGGCTTTACCAGGGACTTCAAATTAAGTTTACAAATCACACAAGTATCAATGTTTCCTTGTTAATACTATTATAGCATGAATGTAAACATTTATCATAAACACAAAGATATAATAATAACTATATTTATTATTGCCTCTAGGGCATATCTCCAACACCTTCCCCTCCCAATATATATTTTGAGTTGTTAATTATCAAGCATTAGTATACCTAGCGGATTGGGATGGTTGATTCGTTGTTGTGTTCTTTCTATTTTTCCCTTGCTAGAGTTTGGATAGGAATGGTAGGTATGGTGACTCAAGACAAATGTACTCCCTCATTTGGCGGTTTTAGTTGACTGAGCTTTTCGAGGTATTCCATACTATTTCTAGGTCATGATAATCAACCCGGACTCCCACCTCCCTCCACTACAACATTTTTCATGATTTAAACACTGCATGGAGGTCCTCTGCAGCATGCGTGGTGGAGAATTCTTGTGGATAGCATATGCATGTGTAGCGCATGATGTACATGCAAAATAAAGCCGATATGATTGCACAACTTCACATATAATTGCTAAACATAAGCAAGTAATCCCCGCCTTGGTCCTGCAATTTTGGCTCTCTAGCCTGAAACTGACAAACAAAGAAAGTAGCAACTAGAAAGATAGTTGTTTACTCGTGGTTTACGTTTACCCGAGGAAGGTGTTCGGTGTTTTCTAGTGGTCTACATGGATTTAGATTGGACAAATACACAATTAGAAATGACATATGAGTTCCGCATATTCGGTTTTGCCACAAATGGATGCATTTAATTCAATCTAGCTGGCACAATTGCCACTATAAACCTTCAAACTTTTAATCATTTTGGAGAAATTTTTGAATTTTGGACTTGAAGAAAGCTCGCCAACACATATGAATAAACACGCAAAAACAAAGACAACAAAAGGTTCTACCGGCATTGGTGTGAAATACTTCCCATGTTACAAATAGATGCACAAATAACTTGAAGTTGGGACTAAGTAACATCAAAGATGAACTTTTCCATGATTAGCAAATTTCTCTCCAGATTCTTAACCCTAAACGCACGAGGATCTTTATCATTTATTAATACAAAGAACATGAACCAATGAGCAACAAATTACCGTCCTTACACGAGTTGCATTTGTCATTCTTGTCGTATAGACGTTAACAAGCATGATCTGAATTCACAAGTAACAATGTACCATCATGGTGACAATAGCTAAACTTATGGTGCTACAAATCTCACGGGCCGCTACTAAAAACCCATTTGTGACGTGTGACTGACATAGACGGGTTTTATATATGTATTTAATATGTCTTCCCATTTTAGGAAGTTTTACATAGTTGCTTTGTTTGCATTGGATTAACATTGTCATGAAATACATCATCGATGTTTCAAGATACAAGACCAATTTGTAATATAACGTTGGTATAGTACCAAATAGTTTTGTGGTCTCCAAAACACTATACTGTATAATCTACATCTTGCAAAGCCAACTCGTTAGTTTCACAAGTCAAGAGAAACAAGAAACATACTCCTTCTGGCCCGTAGAAAGAAGTCCATATCACCCCCCCCCAAGTAACGAGTTTGGTCTACTAACCCCCTTAACTAATAATTGGGGAAAATTACCCCCTAACTATACTAAACCGGGCAAATTATCCCCACAACGGTATCTGACGGTGGTTTTGGCCAGGGTGGACACCGGTTTAGACATGGGATGCCACGTTGGGTGCAAATAACCCCCCAGGTTTGGGCCACACACACAGCTGTGCCGACACTCCCCCGCTGCCCCGTCCTGCCCCATCCCCTACTCCATTCCCCTACTCCCAGTCGCCTTGTCCATTGCCCCTGATCCGCCCGCCCGTCCACTTGCCCGTATGCCCCGTCCACTTGCCCCCCCGACCTCACATCGTCGTCCTCTGCTCCACATCTGCTGCTCCACATCTTCCCGTCGCCGTCCTCTGCTCCACATCGGCGCGTCGCCGTCCGCTGCTCCACATCCCTCCTCCTAGTAGCCTTTTCCCACCATCGAATTGGAGGCCTTTACTCCCCATCGCCTACCAGACCAGTGGGCCACCAAATCCTATGGAGGGGTACAAGTTGAATGTGGGGGGGTGGTGGAACATGAGAGGAATTTTGAGCGTCGGTGCTACCTACAGCCGCCATCGAAAGAGGGGCAGGAGATTGAGGATGGTGTGGCTGCGTTGTTGAATTTGGCGCAGGCGCCGGTACAGGAGGTGAACACTCCTCGATGTTACAGGGATTTGTTCCCGATGGGTGTGATGTGCAGGCGCAGAGGGGGCGAGCTGGTGATTCTGTGGGATGCCGATTTCAAGTGGGAGGGATCTGGAGTTGCCTTCCGACCATGGCCTCGTCTGAGGGCTCGCAAATGACCGGATCATCGTCACAGGAGATGTCTCAGGTGATCAAAATCACCAAATATGTTGGAGGGATTCCATTCACTGTTGAGTATGTTAGTAAGTTTGAGCTGCGCCAGTTGATGCTGAAAGCTGCACAACACCCGCGCCCTACTTGGTGTGCTCGTTAGCTGAATCAAGAGAAGATGAAGTGTAGTGTAGTAGCTATATGGTAGCTACAAATGGCTCTATGTTAGCAATCTTTTGGTGCAAGTGTAGTAGTTGTTTATTGTAGTGTAGTGTAGCTTTCTACTGTAGATATGTAGTGTAGCAAAGTAGTAGAAATATTTTGGCATAGCATGGAAATGAAGAAGAAAAAGATGGGCATGAAGAAGAACTTGGTATGTAGTAATGGACCTAGCTATGTAATCTTGCAACCTTTTGGTTTGAATATATGGGAAATGTTATGTTAGCTGAATCATGCTATGTTTCTAGAATTTATGTTCTCTATACATAGCACTTGCATGATGTTTATGCATTGAAAGTTGACAGCACATACTTAATTATGCAATTTTTGACAGCAAGTATCTACTATTTGTAAGATTGACAAAACAGTTGAATGTACATATTTGAATGTACAACAAGAAAAAATATTTGAATGTGACCAACATATGACAGGTTTGCATATCAATCCCGCTTAATTTAATACATCAAAACTTCACAGGTTTGCACTCCTTTGACACATACTACTGGCAACCTTCTCCACATTGTTTTCTCTTTTCTCCCAATAACCATTTCATCCTCCCATGTTTTGGCACAGGTTCAGTAACAACTTGGGACATTGGTATGGTCTTTGAAATCTTATCCTGTTGGGGCACTTGATTGTGATGCACATGAGCTTGCTGCAAAGAGTGAGTAATTGAATATTAAGCATGTTAGTGTGACTCCATAAAATAGTACTTGCTGTATGTTTTAATTTTTTGATATTTTTACCTGAGGAGGAACAAATGGCACAAGTCGGCTTTCTTATGGGGTGGTTCTTGCTGCAGGACATGTGCTTGGTGAATGGCAGTAGGTTGCTGCAGGGCAGGAGCTTGATGAAGGGCAGGAGCTTGATGCATGGCAGGTGCTTTCTTTCTTGACCTAGCTTTCTTCTCGGTATATAGCACATGTTTCTCTTGTTGCTGGGGTGGTTCTTGCTATATCCAACATTGTAAGAATCAAGTAACAATATAGTAGTATCAACTTAAGTACAAGGACATCAAAATAATTTTACTAACCTGAGTTGTTGCTTTATCTTGCTTCTTCCTAGCACTCCTGACTGCTTTCTTGTTGTGGGCATGTTCTCTCACAACATCTGGATTACTAGTGCACTTCCTTTTGTTATTCCCTTTCCCTCCACATGCAGAGCATGTAATTTTGCATCCCTTTCTTGTTAATTTGTCGCCCTTTGGTTTCTCTTGATCTTCCCTTCTTCTCTCTGTCTTTGGCCTTCCGGGCATTTTCTTCTTAATTGGTGGAAAGGGCCTTGGGTTTGGAGCTATTGGCCAGCTCTCTTTGCCCTCCACTGGAGGCAAGACATGGCTGTACACCTGGTCGTACACATCAATCCTATAGCAAGGTGCAATAAAATCATCCAACTCTCTTTTCACTGTATATATAGCACTGATGGCATGGCAACATGGCAAACCAGACAGATCCCAATATCTACAGCTACATGTATATGTTTCCAAGTTGACGGTGAATCTTCTCCATGTCCCTTCCATAACCTCAAATCCTTCAGTTCCATTGTAGAGCACTTGGCAGATACTTGATCTTTTAACATTCAACTTCAGCTTCTTGAAAATGTTGGGGCATATTGTTCCAACCCACCCTTCTGATTTTGCCTTATTCTCTGCTATTCTTGCCATCACCTTTCTCCTCATGATTTCCATAGAAGTAATTACAGGATAAAACCTTGCTCTCATTATAGAATTGTTAAATGACCCACACAGATTATTTTCAACTGAATCACGGTAGGAACCAAGCTTAAAATTGGCTCTACACCAATGTTGAGGAGCAGTATTCATCATATCCCTTGCACCTTCTGGTGTTTTCAGTGCAAGCTTGGCCCTATTGTAGTTGAACTGAATCCTATCACTTGATTTAGCACAAGCCCAAAACAGCTTTTGGAAAGATTTGTCTCTATGTTGCTTTCTCTAATTGGCATATATATGTCGTGCACACATTCTATGTTCTGCCTCAGGGATTATCTCATTCACTGCCTTGATAAGGCCCTTCTGCTGATCAGATATGATAACCCATCCATCACCTTGGTTATTGATCTATATGTCCTTTTACAATAATAAAAGAAACAAGTACCAGTTTTCATAATTTTCTCCTTCAACTGTAGCTCATGCATTGGGTACATTTGGTTGTTTGGGTCTCGGCAAACTGCACATAATATTTGGCCACTAACTGTACCTTTCAGAAAACATCCATCAAGCCCAACAACTCTCCTACAACCAGCAAGAAAACCTCTCTTGTAACCTTCTAAGCAAACATAAATTCTTTCGAAGACAGGCTTGTCGGTTACATCTGGGTTTAAAGTTACTAACACTGTGCTTCCAGGGTTGCTTCTGACTAGCTCCATATGGTAGTCATACACTCTAGAAAATTCTCCATTTGTTCCATCAATAATCCTCTCCAACACAATCCTTTTTGCTCTTTTGCATTTTGAGTCACTAACATTAGCACACAAGTCCTCAAGCACTCTCTCCTGCATCTTCTCAATCCTCCACCCAGGATTATCCCTGATCTCCCTAAAAAACTTCTCTGCTATCACTGTGCTAGTGACTAGCTTGTTGGTCCTCCTTGCTACACAATGGTGCACATTGTGGTACCTACTAACTGTGAACCAATGTGACCTGTTGGATACTAGTGAGCCATATATGCTCCAGTTGCAACCAACCCAACTGCATTTGGCCAACACTCTTGTCCTCTCATCCTTGGGAAAAATTAAGTGCTTAAATTTTTTTAAACCATAATTGACTAATTCTTGTTTGAATTGTCTGCTATCATGGAAAGCCTGCCCAACCTCAAACTCTTGCACCTCAGCACTCTCATCATACACTCTGTATTTTGTCGTCCTTGTTCTAACATTTCCATCACTATCTTCATCATATGACAGTTCGTCTTCAGAGTCAAAGCAATCACTTCCATCTTCTTGATCTTCCTTAACATTTTCTGGAACAATGAATTCTTCTGTCACTCTTGTTCCTTGCTGCTCTTCCCCTCCAAGCATTTGCCTCTTTACTCTCTTTTTCAGCTCTTGTGCTTGTTTTCTGTAACAAATGGCCTCTTCATCTTCACCACTGCTATCATCACTATCTACTTCATGGACAGCATCGTAGTCACTATCTGAACTGTCCTCACCACGTTGGTCTTCATGTATCTCTTCTATCTCCTTACCTTTATGCTGCATTGCTGCCCTAACAACTGGCAATTTACTTGCAACATTTGACTGAACTAGCTGCTCCTCTTGGTGCTTCTCATGCTGAAGTTCCTGCTGCTCGTGGTGCTGCTCTTGGTGCCAAATTGTGCTTTGCTCATGCTGAAGTTGCTGCTGCTCTTGATGCTTCTCATGCTCAAGTTGTTGATGCTCTTGATGCTTCTCATGCTCAAGTTGTTGCTCGTGCTGCTGCTCATGTGCTCAAGTGGACGGTGCTCTTGATGCTTGTCTAGCTGCTACTCATGCTCAGCTTGATAATCAACTGCAAATTCTTCCGCCCCATCATCTAAACTGGTTATCTGTGGGTGTCTTACAAAGATCTCAACAAAACCAGCACATTCTCTTGTCACATAACTAACCATATTGCTCACAGTTAGATGATCAACAAAGCTGCACATGAATTTTTTCTCCTTCTCAACTAGTATCCAACTCAGATTTATCTCCATCAAATCTTCATCGGAAAGCAACATGAAATCAGACAAGTGCTTCTTCAAATCTGCCACAGTCAGCTTTGTAATAGGCACAGTTGACACGATACTCCTTTCCCCGATGTACTTCCATTCCTTATCAACATATTCCAACGTCCCACGATAATGGAAATGAAATGGACAATGATTCCATCCTACAAAAACAATATGAACAATCTGAAATTTTTAGTGCCAATGCTGCTACCAGATGCTGCTACTTTGTTAAACTGAACTAAACTAAATTTATACTCAAAACTGAATTTTACTGCCAATGTTGCTACCAGATGCTATTACCAGATGCAGCCAATGCACTGTCTAAACTGAACTAAACTACTTTAACTGGATTTATAGTTATGGACAAAATATTTGCCTAGCTATATGAACTTTGTGATACTAGGTAAAGGTTACCCTAAAAATATTTGCCTAGCTAACTGAATCTACTGTCAAAACTGCATCTGCTGTATTTTCTGAATTCTAACACCTTTTTTTACAGTGCCCAAACCACCTGGGTTGGATCGGATTGATACAGAGAAAGATGAAGTCATCTCACCTACACTTCAACGCTGCACTACAACCACAAATCAATTCCACAGATCCTCAGCAGTTGATGCCACCGATCCAGCTGTTTCCAAGGCTAGTCCACACATGCAGTCTAGTTGAGAAAACTGAATGTCAGGAGGGATAGAGCAAAGGGAGATCAGAGGGACATACCTGAGGGAGAGCAGAGGGACATACCAGAGGGAGGAGCACCTGCTCGCCGGAGAGAGGAGCACCAGATCGCCGAAGAGAGGAGCACCCGATCGGCGCCCTTGCGAGATAGCAGCCCACGGCGCGACAACTGCCGTGATTCTGGATCAGCTCGATCAGCGCCGCAACTGCCGTGATTATCGACCAGGTGCAACCGAACGGGTCCAGCGTCTACATACCCAAACCTGGGGGGTTATTTGCACCCAACGTGGCATCCAATGTCTAAACCGGTGTCCACCCTGGCCAAAACCACCGCCGGATACCGTTGTGGGAATAATTTGCCCGGTTTAGTATAGTTAGCGAGTAATTTGCCCCAATTATTAGTTAGGGGGTTAGTAGACCAAACTCGTTACTTAGGGGGTGATATGAACTTCTTTCCCGGCCCGTAATACTTGTCGCAGCCACAGTTCAATTTTGATTTTGCCAAAAACTCCTTAATACATTTAAAACGTTTCAAATTTAGCCTTCAAATTTGAATTTCAAACTGGGATCTTGGTCTTCGTCTCCGTCCTCCTCCTCGTCCGCGTTCGTCCTCGCACGCCAGGTTGCCGTCGGAGAGCTCCCGCGCCAGGTCGCCGTCGGCGGGCTCCTGCGCCTCCGTCCTCCCGCGCTAGGCCTGCGTGCTACAGGCCACACGAGGGCACCTTGAGGCAGAACCCGAGGGCCGCGATCCCCCAGGCCACAGGGCCGTGCTTCAGCGAGCTCCAGCAACCGACACCGGGCCGCCGCTGCCACCTGCGCCGCGCCGCCGCAGACAAGCTCCGTCGCCTGACACATCTCCGTCGTCCAGCTCTGCCACTTGGCGGCATCTCCCTCGTCGCCCCCGACTACCTCACCGGCGGGATCCCCGTCCTCCGATTGTTGCCGACCTGTGGAATTTCTGAACAGGGAGAAACACGGAGGAGAAGAACAACCCCTTTCCCGATCAATGTCCTGAAACTTGCCTGGACAATGTCAGCGCCTGATCCCAAGTTCAGTCCACTGTCGCCCAAATCAAGATGAACCTGATAATCTCAACCTCAATACACCACATCCAAGTACTTTTGCCTTCACATCCAGGTGCAATTCTTGTCATATGTCTGTACGATGGGTGCCTGGACAAATACAGTATCTGTTTCACTGACTTGGACTTGCTATGCCATACAGGTTCAATCATACTGTAAACTACTGCATAAATACAATTTCAGTGAATAAATAGGTAGTGACTGGAAATCACACAAATCATAGAAGGAACTCTGCAAGGGAGGCCCCTACAAGGCTACAACTGATCTGAACCTAAAGATATGAATCTAATAAAAGATCCAA
The DNA here is from genome assembly GCA_030063025.1 of Avena longiglumis. NCBI lineage: Eukaryota > Viridiplantae > Streptophyta > Magnoliopsida > Poales > Poaceae > Avena > Avena longiglumis. Next base: position 357,004 of record CP125979.1, read on the forward strand.
TCAAGAATGACTATGTGCCAACGTCCACTGTCATCTGGTCCTCATTTAGTCAGTTATGCGGTGTTTATCCATGTTATGTGCTAACACAAATGCCAGAAAAATGCTGGTCAGAACAATCCCAATGTTGAGTACTAGGACACAATCTTGTTAGATGTTTAAATAATATTTAGTAGTGCAGGGGACCTTAGTGTGGAATGGCATCGATGAAACAACAACAGCAGTCAATAAAAGCTTGATCTGTAATACAGAAGGCACAACACTTAAGTGTGCATCAAAAGTAAAGGAACATTACCAATGATGCAAACATTTGTTCAGGACTCCTAGTGCAGAAGCTAGCTTCATCAAAGAACCAAGACTCTTAGTGCAGAAGCTAGCTTTATCAAAGAACCCGGATTATACCACATGTTCTTGTAAGAAGCAAAATATGAGTTTATACTCCCTCCCCTAAAGATGTCTCAAGTTTGTTTGAATTTGGATGTATCTATATACTAAATAGTGTCTAGATACAATCCAGTTTAGACAAACTTGAGACATTCTTTTTAGGACGGAGGGAGTACATGGTTACCTTTGGTCTTTCCCTTTTCAATTATCATCAGATGATTAGATAATTGGATTGCTATCTTTAAATTTCCTGCTACATTTTTAGTGGGGCTGTGCTGTTGTAATACTGTAAAAACACCTGGTTCTCGGGGCATGTAAAAATTCAGAGTTGTGATTTTGTTCTTTTGTTTTCAGTGAGGAAGTGGGTGTTGTGTTCATGAATGTAGATTCAGGTTTCATCCCTCTGTCCTTTTTTCTTCACCTGCACGCTGTCATCCTGTTCCATTTTATTTATGTCCTCTGTTTGTACCCATGGATAGCAGGTACTCCATAGGCAAGAATTCGTTGATGTGACTTTGGACACTAGGCAAGAATTCGTTGATGTGACTTTGTTTCGATTAGCAATAATTACTGAACCACTCATAGTACTTGGTTAATGTGTGTAATAGACTCTGCACACGTAGGGAATGGTTCAACTAAGAAAACGGTCCTTTAGCACAGAGTTACATTCTGATGCTAGCTAGCTAGTTTGAGATGATTGGATCAATAACCAACCAGAGATTGCTCCGTTACCATCTACTCTACCAATTCCATTGAACATTACCAATTCAATTGAACAGTCTAAACACAGAACAGTTCAATTGAACATTATAATACAAATTACTCCCTAATGATCACCTCAGATCATCACCTCCTAAATTTTTAATTAACCGGAACGATGGCAGTCTGATTTGCTCGTCTCCATCAATGGCGGCTGTATAGGAGGAGGACCGATTGGAGGCGCGCAGGACCCGCCCCTGCCGCCTCGAGCCTGGTAGGAGCGGAACGCCTTCTTGCACGGAGGGGTCGAAGTAGAGGTCCAATTCACTAGACTAGGATATCCGGCCTCAGGGTCACGAGCGCCGCCGCCGGAGCGTCCAAGTCTCGCGCTTTGCAGTAAAATGGGGTCCTTTTCCTCTTGATCTCCCTCATCGTTGGATTCTGGTTGGTCAGCGAGGACGAACGAAGTTCGCTGGCAAGGGAGCGGTGGAGCAGGCAGCGTGGGAAGGGCGTGGTGGTGCCTGGTGGAGCATTCGGCGAGGGCCGAGACAGGAGAGCTCCAGATGGGGGAAGGAGACGGCAGGAGTGAGAGGACTGGGGGAGTAGTTTCTTTTGCTGGTTTATAAGTAGATGATTATACAGGTTCAGGAGGTAACAATTCAAAGCTACCCCCTCCAGCTCTAACGACTGGTTTCAGATCATCTTGCTACACCAAAATGTCAGACCGACATAAAAAGATGGTAACGTAGACCTCACTGTCGACTGACCAAAAGATAGAAATGGAGAGCACACTACCGGACAAACTAATAAACAGAAGCCAGAGAACATAACCCCAGACAAAACTAGGAGGCTACAATACTACTAGTTTGTTCCAACCAGCTGAATTCAGAGATTTGAATGATAAAAATCCAGAAGAACTGTAGAGAAAGGAACACAGCATCAAAGATGCAGACACAATAAAAGAGCATACGCAGGCACAATTACAATTTGACACTTAAGTTCAGGGTTCACTTATTCATTCATCACGGTTTATCCAAAGCTGCTGCACCACAGCAGAAGTTTGCAGACACATGAAACATCACAGTATGGCAGGTAACAAATACATGACCAGACAATACGAGGACACACTTACAGCTCCATTGGAGCACACCAAAGACGGACAGACTTGTGAACCCAGAGACAGAAGCAGCTCCTTACTGACCACCACGGAGGCGGAGGACAAGGTGGAGTGTGGACTCCTTCTGGATGTTGTAGTCCGCAAGGGTGCGGCCATCCTCCAGCTGCTTACCAGCGAAGATGAGGCGCTGCTGGTCCGGGGGGATGCCCTCCTTGTCCTGGATCTTGGCCTTGACATTGTCGATGGTGTCAGATGACTCAACCTCCAGGGTGATGGTCTTGCCGGTGAGGGTCTTCACAAAGATCTGCATGCCACCACGGAGCCTGAGCACCAGGTGGAGCGTGGACTCCTTCTGGATGTTGTAGTCAGCGAGGGTACGGCCGTCCTCAAGCTGCTTGCCAGCAAAGATAAGGCGCTGCTGGTCCGGGGGGATGCCCTCCTTGTCCTGGATCTTGGCCTTGACGTTGTCAATGGTGTCGGACGACTCAACCTCCAGGGTAATGGTCTTGCCAGTGAGGGTCTTGACGAAGATCTGCATGCCACCGCGGAGCCTGAGCACCAGGTGGAGGGTGGACTCCTTCTGGATGTTGTAGTCAGCGAGGGTACGGCCATCCTCTAGCTGCTTGCCGGCAAAGATGAGGCGCTGCTGGTCCGGGGGGATGCCCTCCTTGTCCTGGATCTTGGCCTTGACATTGTCGATGGTGTCAGATGACTCAACCTCCAGGGTGATGGTCTTGCCGGTGAGGGTCTTGACGAAGATCTGCATGCCACCGCGGAGCCTGAGCACCAGGTGGAGGGTGGACTCCTTCTGGATGTTGTAGTCAGCGAGGGTACGGCCATCTTCTAGCTGCTTGCCGGCAAAGATGAGGCGCTGCTGGTCCGGGGGGATGCCCTCCTTGTCCTGGATCTTGGCCTTGACATTGTCGATGGTGTCCGAGGACTCCACCTCCAGGGTGATGGTCTTGCCGGTGAGGGTCTTGACGAAGATCTGCATGCCACCCCGAAGGCGGAGGACTAGGTGGAGGGTGGACTCCTTCTGGATGTTGTAGTCAGCAAGGGTACGGCCGTCCTCGAGCTGCTTGCCGGCAAAGATGAGGCGCTGCTGGTCCGGGGGGATGCCCTCCTTGTCCTGGATCTTGGCCTTGACGTTGTCGATGGTGTCAGAGGACTCCACCTCGAGGGTGATGGTCTTGCCGGTGAGGGTCTTCACAAAGATCTGCATCTGTAAATACAAAGCATAGATCATAGTCAGGCAAAGGGAAATCAAACTATGAATCAACAAACGTCTCAATAAATAGATGAGGAACTAATCAGGTAACCATGTTTGAGCTGATCAAAGTTCTAGCTTAATGAAAGAATTTTTCAGAGCTGATGGTTGCACAACTACAGATCTCATCTTAGAAGAAACTATGAGGTCAAAAGGCTAAGCAGGTAGACTCCTGGCTAATCCCCTCAGAGTTTCATGCATAGTTGCTATATAACACCCAACCTGAGCGCTACAGAATCAGAAATCCAAGAGAATAGCAGGCATAGTTGCACAATATGAATACAACCAGAGCACTAGAGAATCAGAAATCCAAGACAATACATGAACAAACAGGTACACTAAAGCAAACTATGAATCAATGAACGTCTCAAGAATAAGATGAACAAACAAATCGGGTAACCATGTTTGAGCTGATCAATGTTCCTAGTGTAAGAGACAAGCTAGGTGAGTCTAGTTTCAGAGCGGATGATCGTTGCACAACCAGAGATCAGGTAGACTCCTGGCTAATCCCCTCAGAGATCATGCATAGTCGCAATATAACACCCAACCTGAGCGGTACAGAATCAGGAATCAAAGAGAATAGTAGGGAGTATTTGGCTCCACCCGAGCGGAATCAGGGGGCAAGTTGCAATATACTAGTATGAACACGGCCTGAGCGCTAGAGAATCAGAAATCCACGACAATACTGGAGGATTTAGCTCCACTCGCGCGGAATAAGCAAACCATACCTACGTCTAGATAGATAGATAGATGAACCGAATCAATAGCGACCGCACCTCATACCGGCAGATCTACTCAAGAACAGAGGCATGATTCAGAGGAATTTGACGGGCAGCCGGAGGGGAACCAACAGGCAATCGATCAACAATAATAACACGACCGCGCGCAGATCTACTAGAAATTATTACTATCCAAACGAGCGCAACCGGCAATATAATCGATCTAAGGAACTCATATGAAGGACCGCAGAACACGCAGGAGAAAGAGGGATCGGAAACTCCCGTACCTTGAGGAGGAGGACGACGAGGGAGCCTTGGCTTCGATCGGGTGGGAGATTCTTCGGCGAGATCGGGAAGGGGACTTGGGATTGGATTTGTGTGGAGAGGGGAGAGCGGAGGGGGTGGCAATTTATAGGCGGCTCCGGTGGGAGAGCGTGGGGAGGAAAGAGTCCCGCGAGCATACGGCACGGGGTGACGACGACCGACGGGGGCGAATAGGAGGCGGAGAGGCGGTTCCACGCAACGGAGTATTTTTTTTTTACAAATCTGACTTTTTGCATAACTAATTTTCAGGTCTGATCCTTTGGTAGCAACCATTTCGAAATCTGACCCCTCGGTCGGTCCGACTCCTTAGCGAAACTATTTTAGAATCTGATCTCTAGGGTTGACGCCATTTTAAACGGCACCGAAATAGTGCAGGTCGACGCAGGGGTCGTCGACGCTATGTGATATGGCGTTAAGGGGTTAGATTCCTAAATAGTTTTGCCAATGGGTCTGACGTGGAATTAGTTTCGTAAACAGATCATATTTGTCTAAAAATACTGCAACGGATGTTCCCATGCAATACCGAGGAAAAGCGAGCGGAGATACCTACTTGAGATGCATACGCCTTCTGATGCCGTTGGGAGCAAGGATGCAGGTGGGATGGACATGTGATGCATGTTCCCGCCTGATCTTGCCGTTGGGACTAAACCGGGATTAGCGGGATATGACCTACTCGCTCCGTTTTATAATATAAGATCTTTTAGTTTTATAAAATTAGTGTATCTAGACCTCTTTTAGTGTGTAGGTCTTGTGAAACCAGCTACCCTCGACAAACCCTCGGCTGCTCAAGCAAACCGGCGGCATAGGCTCCCATCGGGTACCAGTGAATACCGCTAGTCTGTTATTTCCTCGTTTTATAATATAAGATATTTTAGTTTTGTAAAACAAGTGTATTTGAACCTCTTTTAATGTGTAGGTTCGAACCAAAAAGTCAAGCCGAATGTTTGATCGGTCCAGCACTAAAAAGCATCTGAATTAACGAGTGGAGGTGCTCTAATCTAAAGATGACTATTGTACTACGTGGGCAAGGAGAAAACGAAGGGCACCGCTTTGTCGTCACAAACGAGTACACGACGTTTGTGCGTTATATACGGCCGACCTGAAATTGATCATTTGGCTAGACGCTTCGAGCAAAGGGGCCACATGCTTTTCTCGGGGCATCGTTTTCCTCTGGACCGGAGTTTAGCATCGTTGCTTTTGCATTTTTTTCTGCCGTTTCCTTGGCCGGCCGTGGACAAGAAACGAACCACATCCACATCACAGTGACCTTTCCCCTAAACACGTTTTGGTGCCCTGAATCGTAAGTGGAGTCTTGCGTCTCCTTCTCTGCTTCAAGGTGCTTTAAGTACTGTACTTGATTGTGTCGCATCTGAAAAATAGAGCTCATTTGAGTTGAAATAATCGGGCGGCACGATGACTCTGCGGTTGATCTGAGAACGACTCTGCACCTAAACTGGATGTCGACTTTATAATGCAAGGCGTGGACATGGGCAGCTGAACTAATCCTCTTAGTTTTGGAAGAGGCTGAACTAATGTTAGCACTGGATTTGATCAATAGTTAATGCTTGGCAATTAGAACTAAGAACAATAGAATGGTGGTGACTGGGTATGATCGATGCCCAACAGGGCAGGCTGGAACACGGAAGACTGTTCCGCAATCTGTTCGGTTGTTCTAGGATGACTGATGATTTGGTGGCATGTGGAGGTTGAACGCCCAATACTATGACTATTATAAGCATCCGAAATGGAACTTGGTTCATCAAGTTTCTAGTGTTTTCTCTGGAAAAAAAAAAACAGGTCCATGATTTTGTATCTCCGGGTAATTTCAGGTTGTCCTACTCTGTTTTCCACCATTACTGCAACAACAGGTCCTGAAGGTAGTGGTCACCCCAACCCCATCATAAGTAACCTCCTGAACCATCTAAGAGAACAAATCTCTATCACAGTTTCTTTTCTCTTTCCGCGACTCTAGTTAACAGACCCAAAATGGAGAAGATATCTAGTGATACCGGTCTCTATATGATACCATTTCTCAAAAATACATTTCTAAGTTTCAGAAAAATTTGGAAAAAAAAATATAATTGTGCACAAAATGTGTTGTGTTCAAAATCCCTAAAATTTTCAGAACCAAATTCGGAATATACACGGAAAAACGGAAATGACAAATTGACATGGGAATAGTGACTTTTGTGGGTTTGTCTTTTTTTACACTTTTCATGTTGGATTTGTCATTTTCGTTTCTCTGCGTGTTTTTTGAATTTGGTACTGAAAATTTTAGGGATTGTGTACACATATCTTTTGAACACTCGTAGTTTTTTTTTGAAATTTTTAAAAACTTCAAATTTTGATTTTGAGGACAGGTATCATTCAGTGGTTTTCTCGCCCAAAGTGCTCTATCTCAGCTCCCAACTTCTTCATATCTCCTTGGAGATTTACAACCTCATTGTCACCACACATGGATAAGAGGAGGTAGTATTTGACCAAGGTCATGCTACCTAAATCTTTGAGGGCACCCTTTGAATTAGCATTTTTGGTGAAGTTTTGGGTCAAAGTTTTTCAGAAATCTTACATAGAACCTAATTAAAACATGGTCGTTCGGCGCATAGTTCCATTTGCATAGCTTGTAGAGAGCTATGGGCTTTCAGTTACTCACAACGGATGTGCCACACCACTTCATTTTCGAAAGAAAATACGAAGCCCCAAACCTTGCTTTTTACTGCAAAACAGTAATTATGATATCTCCATAGAAATAATCTGAATCGTAAATTGCAGTTATGTATCCTATATAGACAATATGATGGTAACTAGTGTGTGACAAGATCTTCAAGGTTTTGGCCCAGTGTATCCGGTTACAATTCAATGATGATGATTCAGTTAAGAGCTTGATTCAAACTAAACAATAATATTGTTCATTTACTTTTTATTAAACAAAACTGGTAAGATATTGCTTTGGTTTATTGACACTCTGCAACAAAACTATAATGGTAGCTCCATTAAGTACACTGATGGAAGCTAGAGTCCTTAAACTTGGTACAATATTGATATGTTATCCACGCAAGATAAGCCAAAAAATAATATGCAAAGCCAAGTCATCAACATCAAACACTTACATAGTGATGGTAAACTTTCATTCATCGAGCCTTATCTCGTGCCCTTTTTGGTTTGGTTGGAGAGTTCAAAACATGAATGCAATATCCGAAGAAGTAATACACAAGGATTTGATCCATGGTGTTTTAATCTTAACAAAGAAATAAATTATTTGTCTTTGCAAAAGTAATTTTAATTCTCTACAAGTTCCAACTCTACCATAACTTCACCGCTCTGTCCTCGAAACAGGCTTTACGTCCAGCTTTATAAATAAATAAACGACCATCCATAGTGCATACGAGGCACCTACGCTCAGGCGTCAAAAGAAAAGAAAATTGAGTCCGCTGGGGCCACAACACAACAAGCCCAAAGAAAAGCTAAAAGAAAAAAAGGGATAGCTGGAAGGACGCTCCCGCTACGAGGCCGCGGAAGCACCAGAAGGCGCCGCGAAGCGCTGCGCCGACGCCCTCAGATCCTGCAAGATGCCGTCCACGTACTCCAGGTCTCGCTGCCTAGACAGGGGATACCACTGTTGTAGGTAGGAAAGAAAAGAAAACACAGAGTCAGATGCGCGGCCCCAGGGACCATATTCTTCTCATCTGAGTTTTGCTCAAGTCTCGAATAAACTCGAGGACATATTCAAAGAAATTTTGACCGCGAGTGTAGATCCGCTCAATCACTATTTTATTCCGAATATTTCACAAAGTCCAGGTAATGGATGCAAACACCAACCAGAAGAGGTGGCGCCTCCTCCCGGTGTGGCTCGCCTCTGTCTCTAGGAACTTGCCGAGGTCTTGTTCCTGCCACGTAGGCCCCAACACTTCTCGGACAAAGTTCCATAGAAACTGAGCGGCAGGACATGTGAACATAATGTGGGTGCACGTCTCCGGCGTCCCACATAACGGGCACAACCCATTGCCGGGACCATTGCGCTTCGACACTGATATGTCGGAAACGTATCTATAATTTTTGATATTCCATGCTTGTTAGTATCTACTTTGCTTTGCTTTCTCTACATTTTGAGGTGCTTTTTACATGTTTTGTGGCCTATTAACAAGTTGATACAGTGCCAGTTACCTGTTTTTTGCTGTTTTTGGTTTCGGAAAAGCTAGTAAGAAAATATTCTCGGAATTGGGCGGGACAAACGTCAAAGTCAATAACTTTCCGTGTGGAACAAGAAGTCCAGAGGGAGACGGAGAGGCGTGCAGGCAGCAGACCCTCCTATGCGTGGCGGGGGTGGCCCGCGCCTGGGAGTGTGGCCCCTCGGCCGCCTCCTCGCCCCCTGCCTATAAAGCCCCGATGCAAAAACCCTAAGCACCCCGATCAAATCTGCATGAAACCGTCTGTAGCCACCGCCACCATCGTCCCTAGATCGGGAGGGATCTGAAGTTCTTCCCGGCACCCTGCCGGAGGAGGGATCATCCCGGAGGCCTTCTCTCTGGTATGATGCGTGAGTAGTTCCACCTTAGACTATGGGTCCATATAGTAGCTAGATGGTTGTATCTCCTCCTTTGTGCTTTCATGTATAGATCTTGTGAGCTCCATTCATAATCAAGATCTAATCTATTTATAACCATGAATGTTGTGTTTGCGGGTATCCAATGGATATTGAGATTATTATGTTGGTTTAATTAATGGTTTTGTCTTTATGATTCTATCATGTATGTGTTGTTTATGATCTTGCATGCTCTCTGTTGTTAGTAGCTATCTTGGCCAAGTAGTTGCTAGTGACTCCAAGAGGAGGTATTTATGCTCGATAGTGGGTTCACGCCTCTAGTTTTCAAGGGAAGTGACAATAATCTCTTCGGTTGTAGATGTGTTGTTGCTACTAGGGAGAAAACAACGGTCTCTTGTTCATGAACATGTGGACTGTTTACCTTACACACTTTGCTTAAAAGAGTTGTCTGTTGCTTGCAACTTAATCTTTGGAGAAGGGGATGATAACTTTGAGGTGGACTTCTAGTCATAGATGCAGTTGGATGGCGGTCTATGTATCTTGTTGTATTGCCCAATCGAATTTCATGGGATCTTCGACTAGTAATTGCATTGTTATGCCTTGCTCAGTTCCTGTCAATTGCCTTGCTATAATTTGTATACCCTTCATGCCATATTGTTTATTTAAGGAAAGCACCTCTAGTGAACTATGAACCCTGGTCCAATCTTTACCATTGATACATCTTCCATTACTTGTTTGCTGCAAACTATTACCTTCCATACCATACGTTTAATCCTTTATTCTGACAAACGGTGAGCTTGACAACCTCATTGATTCGTTGGGACAAAGTCTTGAGTTTGTGTTGTGCATGTCTCCACGTTTTTTGCAACACCTGTGTGACGTTTCCTTCCTCCTTCTGTGTAACTACCTCGGTGAATTACGCTCCTAGTTACAAGCCTGGATGAGCGGAAATGGTTAAAATAGTAAGGTGGGGCCCAAATGCCACTCACAGGTAGACCTTTCGGCCGTCCTAACCATTTCCAAACATCGGGACAAGAACGGCGTAATCGGCGAAGGGATCAACTACATACACAAATGAGTATGTATGCAAGCCACCATACAACAGTCCTCAGAGCCATTCCATCTAAAAGAAATAGAAATATTGCAACGCCATACGGCAAGACCCAAATGTCCTAGATAAATATAATAGTTTAGGATATCTCCTCATACATCAAACATCGTGTCGGTAGGAAGTGGCAAACAAGATCCGATGCGGATAAGAAGCAAACCGGCATAAGATGCCCCATAAATAAACACATCCGCCCACGGATCTCACGGATCCCGTTCCGGAATCTCTACACCGAATGATCGTTGCCCACGCCCATCTCCTCCACCCAAAGATCCATCTTGTGAGTGTACTGCTCATCGAATCAAACAATTTATCGTGAGACCCTAGAATTTTCGGCAAGTCTTTATGCCTCTAAAGGGGACACAACCTGGGGTGACGCAATTGCAGCAAAAGATAATACCTAACAGTTCTATAGATACTCGCTAACCATCCGCCTAACCAAAGATAGACGGATGTCCGTGAATTAAGAACAACAGATATACAGTAATATTAACAGATCCATCCTCCTCCTAAACACCAACGAGGCGACGAACACCCCCATCCGCCGGTTTTATTATCCATTCCATGAGTGTTGCACTATTTACTAGTCGATTTAGTCAAATTAAGAGCGGTACTTTAGTTATACTTGTCTATGATCAAGCGTGCTCCAAGTCGTCCATAACCACGGACACGGCTTTGAAAGTTTTACCTGCGGTGCACATATAGCAACACACTCGATCAACCTCGAAAAAACCAAATCAAAACCCAACGAGGCATTCACGACAAAGCAATCACAAGATTCGAAATATTTTAGGGGCCACCCCATTAAGCTTCCATAGCGAAGTTAGCTGACTCAAAGACGGACTCAAGGTTTGGGTGGGCCAGTACAAATGGGAACCGAAAGTGTGGCTGGGCTTGTCGATACAAAACGTGTCCCGATCCTAAACGACAGTGCTCCTCACAATCGTGAATAAAGCGAAAGCATGGCATAAGTACATGATAGTAAATAAAACCTCAAACTAGTTTGTGGCCCCAAGAAATAAGAATGAATCAAGCTCGGCTCGGGTGGGTCCCATAAGCCTCCGGATGTGGATAGCGAATATTCAAGGAACAGGAATCAAGTAATCGGGTCCTCACGGGACACAAGTGAGCATGAAAACCAAATAGCAGATATTGCTCATTGCCACTTTCATTAGTTATCCCATACTACTCGGGTTAAGTGGTTTAGGTACCTCGTTATCCATCGACACTCACATACCCTACACATCTTTGTTCTCGACTCGCATGGCTCAAACAACTCCTAGTAATGGCTCATGGGATGGAGGAACAAGCTTCGAGGGGTTTAAAAGTAAAGGCTATGCAAGACTTGGGATTGATTTAATGCAATCGCGACTCAATGATGCAAGAATAAGATAGAGGCAATAGGTACTATATGTATGCAAGCATGTGCTAGTGCTGGCATCTCGATTGAAGGCGAGAAGGATCCAGGTAGTGCTCACGGTTTCTTGATATATCCCTCGGCGTCATTCAAGAAGAACCAAACAAACAAGGGCCAACATAAATAAAGTGCACAAGCATAAGAATAAAATGCGACAAGCAAACAATCATGCCATGATGAATGATGCACAATTTGCATGGCAATAAAGTAGCATGGCATGGGTGAGGTGTAGATTACAAGAAATAAATATTTTATTGAGTTTTGGTCACATTTTATACCCAAATAAGTTGCTGTACTCTTTATATTTATATGATGCATGCTGCAAAACAGAACATGGAATGCATAAATAGAAATGTCTCGTCGAGCTGATCATTTTAGACATATCATTTGTTAAATTTGGAGTTATAAAACAAAAGTTATTAATTTATTAAGAAAAGGGCATTTTATTGTAATTTTAATCAACTTGGAAAATAAAGTGTTCAAAATATATTTTGGAGGGCATATTTGAATTCCTCATATTTTTCTGATTTGAAAACATATATTAATTGTATTATTTGGATTTATATTTTGAAAGTTATATTAAAACAGATTTAAATTTGTATTTAAAAATAATTTGAAAAGATTTGAATTATAACAGGAAAACAGAAATACTTTTGTTACTCGACCAGACTTAGCCACGATCGGTGACAAGTGGGGCCAAGTGGTGGGCAACACAACGTCTGAGCAGGCTTTTCTCACCGCTGGGCTTCTAGCCTATGCGACGGTGAGTGGCGGTCTCATGAGTCCACAGGCAGACGGCCAGCTAGTGGTCGACACGTGGTGGATCCGGGACTGCGGGTTGAGAGTACAAAACTCGGGATCCTTTTGCAAAAACGCCACGGAAGGTCGACATGTGGGCCTAGAGGAGCCGGGTTGAGAGTAAAAGCTATAGGGGTTTTCGCAAAAACGCGGCAATCTGGATCTTCCTCGATCTCGACGATCGCTCGGTGTGCGACAGCGTCGACGCCTTGCAGTGGTTCGATCCGGGACCTAGGGCTCATGCCATGCGGAGCACTGCGGTGGTGGGTTGTTGTCGGAGAGGTAGGCGCGCTAGGGTGAGGTGCTACGCGAGGCCGACGTCTGAGCAGCCGATGCACTCCGTGGCGAGGCCGTTCGGACAAAGTCCGCGAGGCTAGGGTGGTCTGAGAGGCGGACCATGTCCAGGAGGTTAGGGGCTCGTGGGTAGGTCGGTGGTGTCGGATCGGGTCGGCGGCGGGACGACAGTGATGCAGAGGCAGCGGATTAGGGTTTGGGGTCGGCGTCGCGATGTTCTTGGCTCCGGCCCTTCTCCTCCTCGGCAGCGATTCTGAGGTGAAGCGAGGATGCTCCATGGGCTCCTCGATCACCTCCACAGCGTGTCCACGGCCGGAAGCGACGCGACGTGGTGCTGGCGGTGGCCGGCGAGAGAGGTTGGCGACGGTGGAGAGGGAGGGAGGAGCGGCAGCTGGGAGTTCTGGGTGGATCTGGCGGCGAGAGAGGTGGAAGGGAGGTAGGTAGGGAGGCCGAGGGAAAAGGTAGCTGTGGGGGACTTGGGAAGGAAGGTGGCTTCGCCACCTTTCTTCTCACCCTCACGTCTTTCAAGCTCGGTGGGCAGGAAGGCGGTGGCTTCGGTGGGGAATGCGAGGCCAAGGAGGGTGGTTCGGTGTGGGGCATGCAGGCGGGAGAGAAAGGAGAGAGGAGGGAGGCTCGGGCTAGGTTGGAGGAGCCTCGGGTAGGGTTTGTTTAGGGTTGGGTAGAGAGAGAGAGGGGTAGACAGGTGGGCCTGCTAGGTGAGAGAGGAGAGGCCGAGAGGGAGGGGTGGCATGGTATCTAGGGTTTGTAGAGAGAGGGGGGTTTTTAGATTAGGTATAGATTAGGAGAGAGGTTTAGAGAGAGGTGAGATGTGGTGTAGAGGATTGGGTGATAGGTTTCTTTTGGCAAGCTCAAGCAAGAGCAAAAAAAACAAGATCAAACAAGAGCTCTACCAAAAAGAGGAAGAGGTAAAGGTGGTGATGGGTTTGAGCAAGATCAAACTAGATCAAGCCCAAAATGAGGGAGGGAGAGATTAGAGATGATCCACTCAAAATGACCAAAATAAAACAAAGGAGGCAAAAGAAAAAATATATAGATGGTTGCATGGCCCATGCATAATATTAATGCTAGGTTCATCTTGTGAAAACAAAATAATATCCATAGCATTTATACATATGCATTCCAAGATATGGAATAAACCAAACTAGAAGAAGTGAAATGATGCCCCATGTGGAGTAGTTGGAGATGACCATATTTGAATAAAAATGGGACATACTAGTGTGTATGTGCCACTAGATGCTTAATAGTCCCTAAAATATCCCAACATGAGCATAATTCCATAATAATCCATATGGAAGCTAGGAGAAAAGGTCCCACTCACAAGGCATGCAAAGGTGGCCATGTGGCTCTCCTAAACCAATAATGTGAAAACAATATGGTGCATATATGAGAGCATGTGGAGATAGAATGGATCCACACCAACACATATGAGCTAGAGGTAAAACCAAATAAGTTGCAATGCTCATATATGGTGGAATGGTGGAAAGATGGGGTGATGACAAGAAAGGTGGTGGAGTTAAATAAAAGATATGCCCCCAACTCAACTTGGGCATTAAACAATATATAAATAACCAAATACAATATCAAGAGGCAAATACAATTAATAATGCATATGAGAGACGAACCAAATAAAGAGGGAGGGTTTTTATATGATGCTCAAATGCAAGGTGGCATGATGACATGAGCATGATATAATGATGATGCAACAATTATATTTGAAGTAGCCATTATATTACTAGACCAAGTTGCATTACAATTGTTAGACAATTGGGATGCTACAACTCTCCCCCACTAAACAGGAATCTCACTTGAGATTCTAGGAAGAAGAAGACACAAAGAGGGTAGGATACTTGGCACGGAGCTCATCTTCACGTTCCCAAGTGGCTTCATCAACGGAATGGTGCGACCACTGCACCTTGCAGAATTTGATGGACTTGTTGCGAGTCCTTCTTTCTGCGGTTTCAATGATTTTTGTGGGGTGTTCTTGATAAGACAGGTATTCTTGGAGATTGATAAGCTCATGGTCCACGGTCCTGCCGGGATCCTTGAAGCACTTCTTGAGTTGAGAGATGTGGAAAACATGATGGACCTTGAGTTTTTCCGGGAGCTCAAGAGCATAAGCAACTTCTCCTCTTCTTCCACGAATTTTGAAAGGACCGATGTATCTAGGAGCCAGCTTTCCTTTGATACCAAAACGGTGCGTGCCTTTCATGGGAGTGACACGAAGGTAAACGAGATCACCAGGACATACTCCATGTCCGTGTGCTTTCTATCATAATTGCTCTTACGGCGACTTTGAGCAATCTTGATTTTCAAGAATGATGTGCACCTTCTCCTCCGCTTGAGTTACAATGTCGTGGCCAAACCATATTCTTTCTCCTGCACCGACCAACCAATCGGAGTTCGCATTTGCGACCATAGAGAGCCTCAAATGGTGCCATCTTTAGACTTTTCGAAGCTGTTGTTGTAAGAGAATTCAGCATAAGGAAGACATTCTTCCCACTTCATGCCAAAAGAGATGACGCAAAACGAAGCATATCCTCCGAATCGATTGATCCTTTCAACTTGTCCTGATCGAGCATGGTAAGCGTCTTTGAAGTTCAACTTTGTTCCCAAAGCATTTTGGAAAATTTCCCGAACTTGAAGTGAAGATGCTCCACAGTGCGAACTGATCTCAGCGGAACCCCATAGAGAGACAATTGTTGATATAGAGCTCGATAATGAATTCGAAATTGTTTCCTTGACGGGAAGAAGTGAGCCACTTTAGAAAGCCCGCCAATGACAACAAAGATTGCATTGTTGCCCTTCTGCGACCTTGGAAAACCAGTGATGAAGTCCATTTCTACTTTCTCCCATTTCCATTCCGGGGTTTCAATGGCTGTAGAAGACCGAAGGTTTCGATGGAGCTTTAACTCTGCGCGGACATCACACTCGAGACATACTTGGCACAATATCGTTTCAAACCCGCCACCAATATTGTGTTTTCAAGTCCATGTACATCTTTGTGCTGCCAGGTGGATAGAAAGAACAGAATCATGCGCCTTGAGAACTTGCTCTCTCAAACCCGGTAGTTCGAACAAACATCCGTGTTCAAAGAAAAGCGTGCCTTGATCATCGACGTGGAAGGACTCATACTGAAGCTGAAGTCCGAGATGATCTTTTTGGTGTGCGAATCACCAAGCTGAAAGGAGCGAACCTTTTCTTCCAAGAGAGGAGTAGCCAGAAGGTTCAGGAGATACCCTTGTTCCACATTTTCAAGGTTGAGCTGGCGGAATTCCTCGCACAAGAGAGGCTGTTGTTCTTCCATCATGAGGTTGTTGACATAAGCTTTGCGGCTGAGAGCATCGGCCATGACATTAGCTTTGCCCGGAGTGTAGTTGATGGTCAAATCGAAGTCATTGATTGCTTCAATCCACCTCCTCTGCCGAAGGTTGAGATCAGGCTGAGTGAAGATATACTTCAGACTCTTGTGATCAGAAAAGATTTCACAACGGTTGCCTAGCAATTAGTGCCTCCATAGTTTCAAAGAAAAGACAACTGCTGCGAGCTCGAGGTCATGTGTAGGATAGTTGATCTCATGCGTCTTCAACTGTCGAGAGGCATAAGCAACAACTTGTTTTTCTTGCATAAGGACCGCACCCAATCCTTGCAAAGAGGCGTCACAGAATATCTGGAAAGGCTTAGAGGTGTCCGGAGGAACTAAGACTGGTGTGGAAGTGAGCTTCTCTTTGAGTGTCTCAAAGATTGCTTGACATGCAGGAGTCCAAAGGTATTTCTTGCCCTTCTTGAGGAGATCAGTAAGAGGCTTCGCTATCTTCGAAAAGTTCTGAACGGAGCGGCGGAAATAACTAGCCAAACCAAGGAAACTCCGCACTTCTTTGACATTAACAGGAGGAAGCCATTCAACAATTGTCTTCACAGTTTTCGGGTTGACTGCAATGCCCTTGGCAGAGATGACGTGACCAAGATAGGTTACTTGAGGCAGCCAAAACTCACACTTGGAGAACTTTGCATACAGGCGGTTCTCACGAAGCTTGTTTAGGACACACCGAAGGTGTTCTTCATGTTCTTCCTTTGACTTAGAATAGACTAGGATGTCATCCAGATAGACCACAACGAACTTATCAAGATACTCCATGAAACCGAGTTCATGAGCCCCGAGAAGGTGGCGGTGCGTTGGTGAGACCGAAGACATGACCGTGTACTCATACAGGCCATAGCGGTGGTAAAAGCTGTTTTAGGAACATCTTCCTTGCGAATCTTGATTTGATGATAACCACTTCTCAAGTCAAGCTTAGAGAATACCACAACTCGCTAATGATCGAAGAGATCATTAATCCAAGAAGGGATATTTATTCTTGATGGTTTTAGCATTGAGGCAGATAGTCAACACAAAGTCTATCGGTCATGTCTCGTTTCTTCACAAAGATTGTTGGGCTACCCCAAGAAGAAGTCTTGTGTTGAATGAAACCCAACTTCTCTTGTTCATCAAGCTGCGTTTGAGTTCACCAACTCAGGGACCCATTTTATAAGGCCGCTTGGAGATAGGAGCCGTTCGAGTTCAAGCTCAATTACAAACTCAACCTCACGATCCGGAGGCATACCGACAACTCTTGGGAAAGACATCAGGAACTCAGACCACGAACACTCTGAATAGCTTCCATAGCATCATCATTGAGCCGCCAAAGAGAAAAGTTGGATAAGGTGAGTCGACTTGGAGAATAGACTATATGGCCTTGAGGAATCTTGAGAAACCGCGTTGACAATCAATCACAGTGCATTTTCTCACAACCAATCCATGCCCAAGATGACATCAATGTCGAATTGCCCGAACAATTAAGGGCGCCGAGAACGAAGAGCCACCAATCTCAATTTGATTGCCATGGCGATATGAGCCCTCATGTTTGCTCCAGAGAAAGGACCATTAACCGCTTGAGGAGAGGATACAACGCTAACTCATTCTCATTTGCAAACTTGTGAGAAACAAAAGAATGCGATGCACGAGAATCAAACAAAACTCGTGGTGGACCGAGTTAACGGATAGCATACCCATCACAACCTGTGTGTATGCTCACTTGAGCGGCGTTGACATAGTTGGCACGAGCACATGAACCGGGCTTGGTGTTGATGTTGAGAGCAGGTGGTGGTGCACGAACCATAGGAGAGCTTGCCGCAGATCTTGGAGGTGGAGGAAGAGCTTTGTTTTCATCGCCAGCCCAAAGATCGATGCCAGTGTCTCCACAAGTGAAACAAGCACCAGGTAATTCTCCCACCAGAGAGCTGCATGTCCCTTCAGAAGGTGAGCGGCACAGTTTACCCATTCTTGCTCAGGCACATCAGCAGTCGTCAGTAGCCTTGTCATCTCACGCAACCAATCATCAGCATCAAGTGGTTGATCGGACAGATCAAATTGGCGTGGGTTGAACTTGTGAAGCTTTTGATGTCTCCTCGCTTGGGAGGTGGAGGTAGCGAGCAAACTCATTCCTCGACACTTTCTTCGAAGCTGCGGGTTCTGCAGCATTGCGCCAAGGCATTGGCGATGCTTGACAACGCGCCCCCGATTCGGTGGTATGTCCTCCTCGAGCAGGCGTGGTGGTGCCATCCTGTTATTGATATAAAACACAAGTCAGTACTATAATGGAGAATAATAATAATCCAAAATAGTACCAAGATGGAATTAACCAAGATTAAAGGATACAATTTACTAAGATGATATTAAAATATCAACAAAGTTCAAAATCACCTAGAAGATATTAAGCATATCGCACACGACTGAAAAGGAGTGTGGTACACAAATATATCAAAGAAAATTTTTTCCGCAAATTTCGGCATTAAAATACCAATAGATGCGCAAAAACACTTAATGAATCAAGATTAGTGACTCTACCAATTCAATATACAAGAGCGAATGATAAAAGTAGTGGTATGGTCGCGACTCCATCCCGCACTCAAATCATTACTCCGCACATGAATAAGTAAAACACATATCCCAACACCGTCTTCTCAAGATGAACCTAAAGATTAGTAACTACGGAAACGAACACCCCAAACAAGATAACATCGGATAACAAAGAGTAAGACAGATCGCGGCGGTACACAACGAATCAGATAGATCGCGTCGGTTTGCAAAAGCCTGTCGGTATGGAATGTACCAACAGTTGATAACCAAAAGGCCGATTGTGATAACAACTTGGATGCAACAGATAGACAAGGAATTACACACACACACACACACACACAACCTATGGTACTACGGAAACCCAGAACACGTGAATCCTAGTTTGAATTTTAAGGAGAGGATTGAAAACGTTACACTTCCTTACCAGAAAAGGGTGGGTGGGTGGGTAAGAATAAAAGTGGAAGCAGTCCTACTCTCAAGTTTTGTTTTTCCCTAGTATACATAACTACCAAAAATATTTGCTAGATTGACAACGACCATTTGGCTGAGACCCTGAAGGGCGGGATGGCTCTGATACCAATTGTAACTACCTCGGTGAATTACGCTCCTAGTTACAAGCCTGGATGAGCGGAAATGGTTAAAATAGTACGGTGGGGCCCAAATGCCACTCACAGGTAGACCTTTAGGCCGTCCTAACCATTTCCAAACATCGGACAAGAACGGCGGCGAATCGGCGAAGGATCAACTACATACACAAATGAGTATGTATGCAAGCCACCATACAAGTCCTCGAGCCATTCCATCTAAAAAAATAGAATATTGCAACGCCATACCAAGAAGACCAAATGTCCTAGATAGATATAATAGTTTAGGATATCTCCTCATACATCAAACATCGTAGTATCGGTGAGCGGCAAACAAGATCCGAGTACGGATAAGAAGCAAACCGGCATAAAATGCCCCATAAATAAACACATCCCGCCCACGATCTCACGGATCCCGTTCCTAATCTCTACATCGAATGATCGCCCACATCGTCCGTCCTCCACCCAGATCCATCTTGTGAGTGTACTGTTCATCCGAATCAAACAATTTATCGTATGAGACCCTAGGGGTACTCAAGAAGTCTTTATGCCTCTAAAGGGGACACAACCTGGGTGACGAATTGCAGCAAAGATAATACCCAGTTCTATAGATACCGCTAACCATCCGCCTAACCAAAGATAGGCGGATGTCCGTGAATTAACAACAGTTATAACAAGAATATTAACAGATCCATCCTCCTCCTCGCTTACCAACGAGGAAGCGAACACCCCCATCCGTTGGCGGTTTATTATCCATTCCATGAGTGTTGCACTATTTACTAGTCAGTTACTTAGTCAAATTAAGAGCGGTACTTTAGTTATACTTGTCTATGATCAAGAAACTGTGCTCCAAGTCGTCCATAACCGCGGACACGGCTTTCAGAAAGCTTTACCCTGCAGGGGTGCACATATAGCAACACACACTCGATCAACCTCGAAAAACCAAATCAAAACCCAATGAGGCATTCACGACAAAGCAATCACAAGATTCAGAAATATTTCAGGGGGCCACCCCATTAAGCTTCCCGCAACGAAGTTAGCTGACTCCGAGACGGACTCAAGGTTTGGGTTGTCACAAACGATCGGAACCGAAAGTGTGACTGGCTTGTCGATACAGCAACGTGTCCCGATCCTAAATAAAGAGGTGCTCTCGCACAATCGTAAATAAAGCAAAGCATGGCATAAGTACATGATAGTAAATAAAACCTCAAACTAGTTTGTGTCCCCAAGAAATAAGAATGAATCAAGCTCGCTGGGGGTCCCATAAGCCTCCCGGATGTGGATAGCGCGAATATTCAAGGAACAGGAATCAAGTACTCGGGGTCCTACGGGACACAAGTGAGCATGAAAAACCAAATAGCAGATATTGCTCACCGGTGCCACTTTCATTAGTTATCCCATACTACTCAGGTTAAGTGGTTTAGGTACCTCGTTATCCATCAGACACTCACATACCCTACACATGCTGTTCTACGACTCGCATGGCTCAAACAACTCCTTTAGTAATGGCTCATGGGATGGAAGAACAAGCTTCGGTGGGGTTTAAAAGTAAAGGCTATGCAGTACTTGGGATTCAGTTTAATGCAATCGCGACTCAATGATGCAAGAATAAGATAGAGGCAATAGGTGTAGGGGTTCGTAGCATGGAAAACAAAAATTTTCTATCGCATACAAACAAACAGGCCAAGATCTATCTACTAGATTGTAGCAACGAGTCGATGGAATAACTTACCCTCGAAGATTCCAAAGTGTTTAACGAGCGGATTCTCGTGGGTGATGTGTAGTCGACTCTTCCGATCTCAAGATCGCGTGAGACGATCCTTCCGGCCACGTTACGGCAGCGCTCCTGATCGGTCACACACGTTAAATTTTCGATGAAGACCTTCCTCTCCTTGTTCCAAGAAAACGGAGGTTGTAGCACTCTCCTCGCGATTCCGCAGACAACGGCGTGGTACAAGTAGAGGGAGATCCCATGAGGCTTCGCCTTAAGCCGGTGCGGTATGGTGGAGCTTATGAGAGAGGCTATTAGTGGTCTAGTAATTAGACACACCAATTAGAAGGCTCTAAACCAATTAGAAGGCTCTAAACCGTGGCTAAAGCAATTAGAAGCTCTAAACCAAAACGGCTCTAAACCGAGATCTAGAGGTGAAACTTGTGTGTCTCTAGGAGGAGCCCCGCCTCCTTTTATGGGAGGGGTCTTGGAGCGCCAGGGAGGAGGAGTCCCTCCCCAACTCGGCCTAGGGTTGGCGCCTGGAGGAGTCCAACTCCTCCTCCAAAGTTGGTTCAACTCCTCTTGCTTGTTTCCCACAATTTCTTGTTTTGGCCGTTTGACTTTCAAACTGGACATTTGACTTTTCTGTTTTAGGATTCAATTTAATCCTCTATTTGGGACAGGAACACTTAGTACATGATGCAATCATTCCAATATGTAATGACACATTCATGTACCCTCCCCCGAGTCTTGGGACAATCCGAACCTTCTAGAACATTCCATGAAAACACGGAATCATTCCCGAACTCAAACGGGACTTTCCTTATATGAATCTTATTCTCCGGACCATTCCGGATCACCTCGTGATATCCCGGATCCCATCCGAGACTCGAACAACATTCGGTCTCTTTCATAATACCATAACTACTCAAAACAACGTCGAATCCTTAAGTGTGTCTCCCTACGTGAACTATGCGGACATGATCGAGACACTTCTCCGAACAATAACCAATAGAGGAATCTGGAAATTCATATGGCTCCACATATTTCTACGATTACTTTGCGATCGAATGAACCACTTACACGATACCAATTTCCCTTTGTCTCACGATATGTTACTTATCCGAGGTTATGATCGCGATCTCTGCATACCTAGTTCAACCTCGTTCGATAAGTACTCTTTTCTCGTTCCCGTGATATGTGATCCCTTGTGACCAAGTCACATGCTTGCAAGCTAATTGGATGACATTCCACCGAGGGCCCAGTATATCTATCCGTCATGAGGATGGACAAATCCCACTCTTGATCCATGTGTTTCAACCAATACTTTCCAAACACTTAATGCCACCTTTATAGCCACCGATTCACGGTGTGGTGTTTGATGTCATCAAAGCATCCATCCGTAAAGGTGATATGCATGATCTCATGGTCGAAGGAATTAGGTTACTATGTATCAGAAAGCATATAGCAATTGAACTATTGAAATGACTTGATCTTTATGCTACGCTTATCTATAGGAGTATGTCCACCATATCATTCTCCTAACGATATGATCTTGTTGTTGATAACATCTCAATGTTCATGATAGGAAACCACAATCATTAATCAACCAACAAGCTAGCGAAGTATAGAGGCTATACTAGGGACTTCAAATTAAGTTTACAAATCACACAAGTATCAATGTTTCCTTGTTAATACTATTATAGCATGAATGTAAACATTTATCATAAACACAAAGATATAATAATAACTACATTTATTATTGCCTCTAGGGCATATCTCCAGCCTCCCACTTGCACTAGAGTCATCTAATCTAGATTACATGGTAATATACCAACACCCATGGCAGTTTGGTGTTGGTCATGTTTTGCCCTGGAGAGGTTTAGTCAACGGATCCGCCACATTCAGATCTGTGTACTTTGCAAATCTTTATATCCCCATCCTGGATATGTTCTCGAATAGCGTGAAAACGCAGCTTGATATGCTTCACTTCTTGTGTGACCTTGGTTCTTGCGCATTGGCTATGGCGCCCATGTTATCACAAGAGATAGACATTGGGTCCAGCGCACTTGGAACCACACCCAGCTCAGTAATGAACTCTTTCATCCATATCGCTTCTTGTGAAGCCTCCAAGCAGCCATGTATTCCGATTCGTTGAAGATCTCGCCACAACGCTTTGCTTTGCACTCCTCCGCCTAATGCTGCACCATTCAAAATAAATACGATCAGATTGTGATTTAGAATCATCCGGATCGGTGTTCCAACTAGCATCGGTGTAACCATTAACAACGAGTGCTCATCACCTCCATAAGAAAGAACCATATCCTTAGTTCTTCTCAAGTACTTAAGGATGTTTTTGATCATTGTCCAATGATCCACTCTGGATCACTTTGATATCTGCTAGTTAAACTAACAAGATATGCAATGTCGGGTCTAGTACATAGCATGGCATACATTAGAGATCCTATGGCTGAGGCATAGGGAGTCTTACTCATCCTTTCTATCTTACCGATGTCGTACTTTGAGTTTTACTCAAGGTCGATTAGCAACATGGGCAAGAACCCTTTCTTGCTTTCTTCCATTCCAAATCTCTTTAGAACTTTGTCCAAATATGTACTGTGACAATGATATTTGGCGCGTTTTGATCTATCTCTATAAATCTTTATACCTAATATGTAAGTCTTCGCCAAGATCCTTCATTGAAAAACTATTATTCAAATATTCCTTGACACTATTAAGAAGGTCTACATCATTCCCAATCAACAATATGTCATCCACATATAGTATTAAGAATGCTAGAGCTCCCACTCACTTTCTTGTAAATACAAGCTTCTCCATAAGTTTGTATAAAACCAAAACTTTTGATTACCTTATCAAAACGTTGATTCCAACTTCGGATGCTTGCTTCAATCCATAGATGGACCGTTGAAGTTTGCATACCTTGTTAGCATCTTAGGATCGACAAAACCTTTGGGTTGCATCATATACAACTCTTCATCAATGTCTCCATTGAGGAATGCTGTTTTGACATCCATCTGCCATATCTCATAATCATAATATGCAACAATTGCTAACATAATCCTCACAGACTTTAGCTTCGCTACCGGTGAGAAAGTCTCATCGTAGTCAACTCCTTGAATTTGTCAAAACCCTTTTGCGACAAGTCGAGCTTTATAGACAGTAACATTACCATCAGCATCTGTTTTCTTCTTGAAAATCCATTTGTTCTCGATGCTTTCGCCATCCGTAAGTCCACCAAAGTCCACACTTGGTTTTCGTACATGGATCCAATCTCGGATTTCATGGCTTCTTGCCATTTATTGGAATCTGGGCTCATCATCGCTTCCTCATATGTCTCGGGGTCATCGGTGTTGTCCACCACCATGACATTCATAACGGAATCATACCAACTGAGTGGTACGAGTTCTCGTTGACCTGCGAGGTTCTGTAGCAACTTCAACCGAAGTTTCATGATCATCATCATTAGCTTCCTCTCTTATTGGTGCAGGCACCACATGAACTTCTTTCGGTGTTGCGCTACTCGCAAGTTCGAGAGAAGGTTCGACAACCTCGTCGAGTTCTACTTTCCTTCCAATCACTTCTTTCGAGAGAAATTCCTTCTCTAGAAAGGATCCATTCTTGGCAATGAAGATTTTGCCTTCGGATCTATGATAGAAGGTATACCCAATAGTTTCCTTCGGGTATCCTATGAAGACGCATTTTTCCGCTTTGGGTTCAAGCTTGTCCGGCTGTAACTTCTTTACATAGGCTTCGCATCCCCAAACTTTAAGGAACGACAATTTAGGTTTCTTTCCAAACCATAATTCATACGGTGTCGTTTCAACGGATTTAGACGGTGCCCTATTTAAAGTGAATGCGGCTGTTTCTAATGCATAACCCCAAAATGATAGCGGTAAATCTGTAAGTGACATCATAGAACGAACCATATCTAAGAGAGTTCGATTACGACGTTCGGACACACCATTTCATTTGTGGTGTTCCCCAGGTGTCAATTGTGAAAGTATTCCACTTCTTTAAATGCTCGCCAAACTCGTAACTCAGATATTCACCTCCACGATCGAGCGTAGAAATTTAATCTTCTTGTTACGTTGATTCTCTACCTCACTTTGAAACTCCTTAAACTTCTCGAAAGTTTTGACTTATGTTTCATGAAATAGATATACCCATATCTACTCAAGTCATCCGTGAAGGTAAGAACATAACGATAACCATCACATGATGCTACACTCATTGGACCACACACATCGGTATGTATGATTTCCAATAAGTCCGTAGCTCGCTCCATCATACCGAAAATGGAGTCTTAGTCATTTTACCCATCGACATGCTTCAGATCTATCAAGTGATTCAAAATCAAGTGATTCAAGAAGTCCATCGAATGGAGTTTCTTCATAGGCTTCACTCCAATGTGACCAAGACGACATGCCAAATAGGTCGAATTATCGCTTGATTTCAAACGTTTAGCTTCAATATTGTTGATATGTGTATTTCCACTATCGAGATTCAATAAGAATAGACCATCTATCAAAGGTGCATGTCGTAAAACATATTACTCATATAAATCGAACAACCATTATTCTCGACTTAAACAAGTAACCGCCTCGCAATAAACAAGATCCCGATATAATGTTCATGCTCAACGCAGCACCAAATAACAATTATTTAAGTATAAAACTAATCCCGATGGTAGATGAAGAGGTAGCGTGCGACCGCGATCACATCAACCTTTGATCCGCTTCCCACGCCGCATCGTCACCTTTCTTCTTCGCTTAGCTTATTCGCAAAGACCTGCTTCGAGTTACAAATATGAGCAACCAACCAGTATCAAATACCGAGCACTACTACAGTACTAGTGAGATACACATCAATAACATGTATATCGATATACCTTTCTTCTTGATGTTGCCGTTCTTCAAATCCGCCAAGTACTTTGGGCAATTCCGCTTCAAAGGACCTACCCTTAAAGAAAACACTCAATGTCGCTTAGGTCTAGCCCTGGTCTTCTTCGGGCGTGGTAGCTTTCTTACCACCCTTCTTGAAGTGTCCTTTGCTTAGACTTGCCTTTCTTGAATTTGGTGGTCTTATTGACCAACAACACTTGGTGCTCTTTCTTGATCTCCACTGCAGATTTCAACATGGCAAAGAGTTCGCAACGTCTTATTCATGTTCTCGCATGTTGTAGTTCATCACAAAGTTCTTGTAACTTGGTGGTAGTGATTGGAGGACACGGTAAATCCCAAAGCATTAGGAATCACAATACCCAAGCTTTGAAGTTTGTTTGCGTGCTGCACATCTTAAGAACATGCTCACCATGGAGCTGCCTTCTTCCATCTTGCGCTTAAAGAACTTTTCGTAAGCTTCATAACTTTCAATTGCCGCATGAGTCTCAAAAATCAATTTGAGATCCTCGATAATATCATATGGGTCGACTCTTCAAACCTTTCAAGCTCGATTCTAAACCATACAAGATAGCACACCTAACTATGGAGATCGATTCTTCCAGCGAGGTAAACATTCTTTACTTCATCGGAAGAATTGGCCGCAGTGGGTCACCAATGTGCATCCAGCACATAGGTCAAATTACCAGCTGTGAGGACAATCCTCAAATTGCGGAACCAATCCGCGAAGTTGCTTCCATTGTTTTTCAACTTTTCTTTCTCTAGGAACGCATTAAAATGTTGGAGATATGCCCAAGAGGCAATAATAAAGTGGTTATTATCATATCTTCACACTTATGATAAATGTTTACATACCATGCTATAATTGTATTAACCGGAAACATTAATACTTGTGTGATTTGTAAACTAAAATAAGAGTCCCTAGTAAAGCCTCTTGTTAAACTAGCTTGTTGGTTCATATATGATCATGGTTTCCTGATCATGAACATAGAGATGTTATTAACAACAGGATCATATCATTAGGAGAATGATGTGATGGACATACTCCTATAGATAAGCGTAGCATAAAGATCAAGTCATTTCAATAGTTCAATTGCTATATGCTTTCTGATACATAGTAACCTAATTCCTTCGACCATGAGATCATGCATATCACCTTTACCGGATGGATTCTTTGATGACATCAAACACCACACCGAATCGGGTGGCTATAAAGGTGGCATTAAGTGTTCGGAAAGTATTGGTTGAAACACATGGATCAAGAGGGATTTGTCCATCCATATGACGGATAGATATACTGGCCCTCTCGGTGAAATGTCATCCAATTAGCTTGCGAGCATGTGACTTGGTCACAAGGGATCACATATCACGGAACGAGAAAGAGTACTTATCATCGGAACGAGGTTGAACTAGGTATGCGAGATACCGACGATCATAACCCTGATAAGTAAACTATCGTGAGACAAAGGGAAATTGGTATCGTATGTAAGTGGTTCATTCGATCGCAGTAATCGTAGAAATATGTGGAGCCATATGAATTTCCAGTTCCTCTATTGGTTATTGATTGGAGAAGTGTCTCGATCATGTCCGCATAATTCACGAACCGTAGGGAGACACACTTAAGGATTCGACGTTGTTTGAGTAGTTATGGTATTATGAGAAAGAGACCGAATGTTGTTCGGAGTCTCGGATGGGATCCGGGATATCATGAGGTGATCCGGAATGGTCCGGAGAATAAGATTCATATAAGGAAAGTCCCGTTTCGGAGTTCGGGAATGATTCCGGTGTTTTCATCGGGAATGTTCTAGAAGGTTCCGGATTGTCCGGCACTCCGGGGGGGAAGGGTACATGAGTGTGTCATTACATATTGGAATGATTGCATCATGTACTAAGTGTTCTTGCTGTCCCAAATAAAGGATTAAATTGAATCCTAAAACAGAAAAGTCAAATGTCCAGTTTGAAAGTCAAACGGCCAAAACAAGAAACTGTGGGAAACAAGCAAGAGGAGTTGGAACCAACTTGGAGGAGGAGTCCCACTCCTCCAAGCCGGCGGCCAGCCCCCTCCCATCTATAAAAGGAGGGGCAGGGCTCTCCTCCTAGACACACAAGTTTCCACCTCTAATCTCAGGTTTAGAGCCGTTTTGGTTTAGAGCTTCTAATTGCTTTAGCCAGCGGTTTAGAGCCTTCTAATTGGTTTAGAGCCTTCTAATTGGTGTGTCTAATTACTAGACCACTAATAGCCTCTCTCATAAGCTCCACCATACTCTTGACCGCTTAAGGCGAAGCCTGCGGGATTTCCCTCTACTTAGACCACGCCAGGTCTTTCGAATCGCGAGGAGAGTGCTACAACCTCCGCTCTTTGGAACAAGGAGAGGAAGGTCTTCATCGAGTACCGAACGTGTGACCGATCAAGGAGCGCCACGAACGCAATACGAAGGATCGCCTACGCGATCTTGAGATCGGAAGTGTGTCACGACTACATCACCCACGAGAATCGCTCTCGTTAACCGCTTTGGAATCTTCGAGGGTGAGTTCCTCTATCGACTCGTTGCTACAATCTAGTAGATAGATCTTGGCTTGTTTGTTTGTACGATAGAAAATTTTGTTTTCCATGCTACGAACCCCTCAAAGGGTATCGAGCCGTGTCTATATGTAGATCTCACAGACGAGTAGAACACAATGGTCATTGTGGGCGTTGATGCTTTTATTGTCGATTGCTTCTTGTGTACTTTGCATCTTGCGGTATGTTGGGATGAAGGCCGGCTAACCTTACATGACATCGTTCATGAGACTTGCTCCACGCTTGACATGCAACTTGTATTGCATAAGTGGCTTTATGGGTGCTGTTTCTCCTAGCATAGTTAAGATCCAATTTACAACGGGTGATCAACAATGCTAGTATCAATGTTGTGGTTCTTGTTCGTAAGTTAGAACGACACTTATTGAAAGCCCCAAACCACGTAAAATATGCAAAGAAAGTAGAGGCGTCTAACTTTGTTTTGCGGGTGCGATGATGTGATATGGCCATGATTGTGATTATATATGATGTATGCAATGTTCCTTATTGTAAGTCGGCAACGGCAGGAGCCATATGGTTGTCTTTAATTTACGTTAAGACCAGCGTGTCTATTCAAAGTAGTTGTAATAGTTGAAGCCGTGGACGACAACCATGGAGCAGCGTCATTGACCTTGATGCAATGCGGTGATGATGGAGATCATGTTCGTGCTTGAAGATGGAGATCGGAAGCACAATGAAGAAAGGCCATATCATATCACATATTATTGAATTGCATGTGATGTTAATCCTTTATGCATCTTGTATTGCTTAGTAGACGGTAGCATTATAAGATGATCCTCATGCACATGAATTTCAAGTCATAAAGTGTTCACCCATAGTTAGCACCGTTGCTAAAGCTTGTTGTTTTGAAGCACCACGTGATGATCGGGTGTTAGATTCTACAAGTGTATACAACGTGAGCAAGCCAGATTTGCTCATGCGGAAACTAAGGTTTGATCTTGACGAGCCTAGCATGTACAGACATGGCCTCAGGAACACGGATTACCGAAAGGTAGAGCATGAGTCATATAGTAGATATGATGAACATGTTGATTGTTCGCCATTGAAGCTATATCAACTCTCGTGATGATCGGTTTTGATGTGGTGGATTTGGTTCGTGTGATCACTAAAACAATGTGAGGGATATTGTTTTGAGTGGGAGTTCACCTAGATTAATTTAATTATTAATTAGAACTCAATTTATCATAAACGAAATCAAAATGAATTTGCATAGTTGTTGTAGTCATTGGCATCCGTTTACCACCTTGCGCTTAGTTGTAATTGAGATGATAGAACTGTAGAATTCTGGTTAGTTACTTTACGAACTGGTATCGTATTGTTTTAAGTGTTAATCTAAAGTTTAAAAGTCCTATTGCAAACTTTCAGTAAGTTCCGGTTACTCCATGAAGTTTAATAATTAGTATTAAATCAAGAGTAACAATTTCAAGTGTTAGTATATAAGTATCATGTTTGTCTACATGATTCTTGATATTCAAGGGATTCTCTTAATATCAAGGTTATCTAGGATCTGAAAGAGTTGTTTCAGAAACCATGATGTGTGGAAGATATTGTGATATCTGAAACGTAGTATTGGTTACAACATGATAGAGTATAATATGGCAAAAGTCATGTTCTCATATTTGATGAGAATTTGCAAAAGGTTGGAGACACTAGTTGTCCTAATCCTCCAAAAGGTTTTGGAGAGCAACATTATACTTGCGATTCACCGTTACAAGCTAAAAGTAGCTTGATCATGGATAAATCCATAATGAGGGTGAATATTTGATGTGGGTAAAATGTTTACTGCACCAAGAGATTACTAAATAAAGGAATTTGAAAGAACACCAAACATTTGATGATGGTGATCTACTTCAAAGTGTAAGTCCAAAGACATTGGTATTTAACTATACACGCTTTGGACTATGTGTCATATGAATGACTCCACTATTGATGTTGATAGATTCTTTCAAACAGAAAAGGAAATACTGAAAGAGAATCTCATAAATATATGGCAGAAAAGAAAAGACTAGAATTGTTTAGTTTAAGTATATAGATGATATACATGTTATGGCTATATTCTTTGCTTATTATACAATGTGGTTCTTAAGTATTTGATACTGAATTTGTTGGTGTGAATCGTCATACGAAACAACACAATTCATGAACTACAATGGCCTAAGTAACTAGCAAAAGAATATGTGATGATGTTCATCGAGAACAAAATAAAGGGTTATTGTGTTGCTCGTTAAACATCAAAGCTTGCCTTCAAGATTTGTTTTATCAGGTATTATGAGAACAAAAGGGTTGTTCAAATAATTGTTGTAATCCATAAAAGATGGATGATTCACAAATCTTGTTGGAGAAATCACATCCATAAAAATAGTGCTAAAAATGTCGAAAGACAAATTGATTGAAAGATCACTTAGGAAGTGACATCGCTGTTTAAATTATATTGGAAAGAAAACATGAAGAAAATCCATATGGTTGGAATTTTGGAGTCTATTTGATTTTGATCAAATGACGCTTGTGAAACTTTCCTAGAGATAATTAAAACTTCGTTCATAGGCCAAAAGGGAACGGTAGACTAGCTTATTGGAACTTGTACATATTGTTGTATGAAGTCCATTATGTATAGTCAAGAGCGATGGATTTCAACTTCATGTGCTTTCTCCGAAAATTTGAGTGAATATATGAATATTTACTTAATAAGGATGAAGTGTGAAACATTTGAAAAGTTCAAGGACTTTCAAGATGAAGTGCAAAATCATTGTAACAAGAATATAAATAGTTTATGATAAGATCATAAAGGAAGATATTTGAGTTACAAGTTTAGCATAATACCTAAGATTTAAAGGAATCGTTCCGTGGATTTGCATTTTCTCGAAACACCATAAGAGTATGGAGCGTTCGAGATATGTAATTAAACCTTGTTTGACATGGTAAGATCGAAGGTGTAATTCATAAAACTGTCATTATATTTTAAAGATTAAAAGCTTTAGAGATTACCGTTTTTCCACTGAAAAGAGCTTCATCATAATCCGTTGAAATGACACCATATAAGGTTATGGTTTGGGATAAAACCCAAGTTGTCCTTTCTTAAACATTGGTATGCTATGCATAAGAAAGATGTGTGCAACCAAAGTCGGATGAACCTGTCTTTGTATAAACTGTTAAGTATTCCTCCATAAACACCGGAGACAAAAGTGTTTGTTGCTTAGAACGTCAAGTTTCTTTGAGAAGGAATTTTTCGTGAAAAGTTAAGTGGGAGGACAATAGAACTTTGATAAGGTTAAAAGAACCTTAGCTATATGTGCAGAGTTGCGCAGCGCCGAAAAGTGTTTCGGAGGCAGCAACAATGCTCATGGCTCACGATTTCAAAGGTTGTGGTCACGGAGATCTAAGTTCCTATTGAAAACAAGTAGGTCGGTAAACAATCAAATACCAAGATTTGAGGGTTGAATCATTATTTGAGAATAATGAACCGACTACATGCAAAGAAGCGATGATGGGCCCCGACTACCAAATGGCTTGAAGCCATAAAATCCGTGATAGTTCCATACACGAAATCAAGTTTTGAACTTGAAGGACCCTCGAGAAAGGTGTAAGACCTTACAGTGTCTGCGGATCTATAAAGAAATAGACATGGATGTTTTACATCTATGAAATAGTCGACATGTTGGGAAAGAGTTCGCAACAATGTTCAAAGGTTGACTATGACAAGATTTGATCTTTCATAGTGATATTTAGTCTAGACGGATTAATGTAGCAACCACTACATATAATTTGTTATATGGTAGTTGAATAAACAAAACAAGTTCTTCTAATAGAATCGTTACCTAGGACATGTGCATAACACGGTCCATAGGGTTTTGTTAATTCAAAGGATGCTAAAAGCATATGCAAACTTCAATGGTTGAAGTGAGCATCATGAGTTGAATCTTCACTATGATGAAACTGTTAAAAGAGTTTAATTTCATCAGAGACAATGAAGATGCTTGCGTTTGCAAGAAATTAAGTGGGAGCGCTAAGACATATTTCTAATACATTATGTAGAAGACATATTGTTGATTGGAAGTGATGTATTTTTTTATTTAACACATATTAAGAATTTCATCCCGATGAAAGACTTAGGCAAAACCCAAATATTTGGCATCAATAGATGCTAATATGGTTGTGCCAGAAGTACATAGACGAGATATTGAATGAGTTCAATATAGAAACTACAAGAAAAGGTTCTTGTCGCACAGAAAGGATTGAAAGAGTTCAATGTTGATGATATATTCAAGTGTATTGACATTTGGTAAAGTGAAACAAATAATCAAGTATAGATTAATACTTGATGTATGAAATCACAAAGAGTATTTATATCAATCATACTGTGATATGTACAAATCCAGATATGTCCTATGCTCTAAATGTTGTGAGCATATACCAGAATGATTTGTAAGATGATCATTGGACAATAGTAAGGATATTCTTATGATCTTTTGGAAGAACTAAGAGTATATTATTTGTAAAAGTGACAAATAGATGGTTAGTTCATTGTAAAAGTACTACATTGATACTAGCTTTGTCACAAAGTACAAATTAAGTTTATCTCAATCTAAACTAAGGGTGGCACAATATAATGGAAAGTGAGTTCCATAATGGATTTGGATGAGTTCCAAAGTTAAGACATTGTGACGACAGATACTACAACAAAAGGCTATATATGACCTGCTATTATAGCGATAAAAGAGGGCATTTGTGTCAAGTAGTTTGTTATCAAACTAGGTGTAGTTCACAGAGGATAATACTATGAAGATATATTGTGCGACAATATTATCAACATGTTTTAACCCCAAAGAACTATAGGTCACACGAAAGACCAAATTTATACAAAGCCATCTCATTAGAGAATGAGTGATGCGAGAGACGCAAAGACATGCAATTACACACGGACCGAAGTGTCGATCCGAGATCAGTTGACCACTAGCAATCGTGTACATACAACACCGTAAAGCCATAGGTGTTGAAGACACAAAGGTTTGAAACTAGATTATTGACTCTAGTGCAAGTGGGAGATCGTTGGAGATATGCCCCAGAGGCAATAATAAATTGGTTATTATCAGATCTTCACACTTATGATAAATGTTTACATACCATGCTATAATTGTATTAACAAACATTAATACTTGTGTGATTTGTAAACTAAAATAAGAGTCCCTAGTAAAGCCTCTTGTTAAACTAGCTTGTTGGTTAATATATGATCATGGTTTCCGATCATGAACATAGAGATGTTATTAACAACAGGATCATATCATTAGGAGAATGATGTGATGGACATACTCCTATAGATAAGCGTAGCATAAAGATCAAGTCATTTCAATAGTTCAATTGCTATATGCTTTCGATACATAGTAACCTAATTCCTTCGACCATGAGATCATGCATATCACCTTTACCGGATGGATGCTTTGATGACATCAAACACCACACCGTGAATCGGGTGGCTATAAAGGTGGCATTAAGTGTTCGGAAAGTATTGGTTGAAACACATGGATCAAGAGGGATTTGTCCATCCATATGACGGATAGATATACTCTGGGCCTCTCGGTGAAATGTCATCCAATTAGCTTGCAAGCATGTGACTTGGTAACAAGGGATCACATATCACGAACGAGAAAAGAGTACTTATCGGTAACGAGGTTGAACTAGGTATGCAGAGATACCGACGATCATAACCCTGGATAAGTAAACTATCGTGAGACAAAGGGAAATTGGTATCGTATGTAAGTGGTTCATTCGATCGCAAAGTAATCGAGAAATATGTAGAGCCATATGAATTTCCAGATTCCTCTATTGGTTATTGATTAGAGAAGTATCTCGATCATGTCCGCATAATTCACGAACCGTAGGGAGACACATAAGGATTCGACGTTGTTTGAGTAGTTATGGTATTATGAGAAAGAGACCGAATGTTGTTCGTGTCTCGGATGGGATCCGGATATCATGAGGTGATCCGAATGGTCGGAGAATAAGATTCATATAAGGAAAGTCCGTTTGAGTTCGGGAATGATTCCGTGTTTTCATCGGGAATGTTCTAGAAGGTTCCGGATTGTCCCAAGACTGGGGAAGGGTACATGAGTGTGTCATTACATATTGGAATGATTGCATCATGTACTAAGTGTTCTTGTCCCAAATAAAGGATTAAATTGAATCCTAAAATGTAAAAGTCAAATGTCCATTTGAAAGTCAAACGCCAAAACAAGAACTGGGGAAACAAGCAAGAGGAGTTGGAACCAACTTGGAGGAGGAGTCCCACTCCTCCAAGCGGCCAGCCCTCCCATCTATAAAAGGAGGCAGGCTCCTCCCTAGACACACAAGTTTCCACCTCTAATCTCGTGTTTAGAGCCGTTTGGTTTAGAGCTTCTAATTGCTTTAGCCAGTTTAGAGCCTTCTAATTGGTTTAGAGCCTTCTAATTGGTGTGTCTAATTACTAGACCACTAATAGCCTCTCTCATAAGCTCCACCATACTGCAGACCGGCTTAAGCGAAGCCTGGGATTTCCCTCTACTCCAGGTACCACGCCGTTGTCTTTAATCGCGAGGAGAGTGCTACAACCTCCGCTTCTGCTGGAACAAGGAAGAGGAAGGTCTTCACGAAAATCAACGTGACCGATCGGAAGCTTTTGCCGCTTTAACGCGGAAGGATCGCCACGCGATCTTGAGATCGGAAGTGTACGACTACATCACCCACGAGAATCTGCTCTCGTTAACCGCTTTGGAATCTTCGAGGGTGAGTTCCTCTATCGACTCGTTGCTACAATCTAGTAGATAGATCTTGGCTTGTTTGTTTGTATGCGATAGAAAATTTTGTTTTCCATGCTACGAACCCCTACATAAAATTGATGGTAGGGGCTGCCATTGATCTACAACATATTTGCAATAGTTTAGACTAAGTTTATGATAAATTGAGTTCAAATTAATTAATGTAATTAAACTAGGTGAACTCCCACTCAAAACAATATCCCTCACATTGTTTTAGTGATCACACGAACCAAATCCACTACATCAACACCGATCATCACGAGAGTTGATATAATTTCAATGGCGAACAATCGTCATGTTCATCATATCTACTATATGATTCATGCTTTACCTTTCGGTGATCCGTGTTCCGAGACCATGTCTGCATGCTAGGCTCACAAGATCAAACCTTAGTTTCGCATGAGCAAATCTGCTTGCTCACGCGTTGTATACACTTATGAATCTAACACACGATCATCACGTGGTGCTTCAAACAACAAGCTTTAGCAACGGTGACTAAGGGTGAACACTTTATGATTTGAAATTCATGTGCATGAGGGATCATCTTATAATGCTACCGCCTACTAAGCAATACAAGATGCATAAAGGATTAACATCACATGCAATTCAATATATATGTGATATGATATGGCCTTTCTTCTTTGTGCTTCCGATCTCCATCTTCAAGCACGAACATGATCTCCATCATCACCGCATTGCATCAAGGTCAATGACGCTTCTCCATGGTTGTCGCCCACCGGCTTCAACTATTACAACTACTTTGAATAGACACGCGGTCTTAACATAAATTAAAGACAACCATATATTTCCCGGCCGTTGCCGACTTACAATAAGGAACATTGCATACATCAAATATAATCACAATCATGGCCATATCACATCATCAGACACCCCGCAAAACAAAGTTAGACGCTTCTACTTTCTTTGCATATTTTACGTGGTTTGGGGCTTTCAATAAGTGTCGCTCTAACTTACGAACAAGAACCACAACATTGATACTAGCATTGTTGATTACCCGCTGTAAATTGGATCTTAACTATGCTAGGAGAAACAGCACCATAAAGCCACTTATGCAATACAAGTTGCATGTCAGCGTCAAGCGGAGCAAGTCTCATGAACGATGTCATGTAAGGTTAGCCCGGCCGCTTCATCCCAACATACCGCAAGATGCAAAGTACACAAAAGCAATCTACAATAAAGCATCAACGCCCACAATGACTATTGTGTTCTACTGCGGCAATGATCTACATATAGACACGGCTCGATACTCACTGAGGGGTTCGTAGCATGGAAAACAAAAATTTTCTATCGATACAAACAAACAAGCCAAGATCTATCTACTAGATTGTAGCAACGAGTCGATGGAATAACTTACCCTCAAGATTCCAAAGTGTTTAACGAGAGCGATTCTCGTGGGTGATGTAGTCGACTTTTCCGATCTCAAGATCGTAGACGATCCTTCCGGCCACACGCTCGCAGCCCTTGATCGGTCACACGCTTGATTGACGAAGACCTTCCTCTCCTTGTTCCAAAGAAAGCGGAGGTTGTAGCACTTTCGCGATTCCAGCAAAGACAACGTGGTACCTAAGTAGAGGGAGATCCCGCAGGGCTTCGCCTTAAGCCGGTGCGAGTATGGTGGAGCTTATGAGAGAGGCTATTAGTGGTCTAGTAATTAGACACACCAATTAGAAGGCTCTAAACCAATTAGAAGGCTCTAAACCGCTGGCTAAAGCAATTAGAAGCTCTAAACCAAAACGGCTCTAAACCGGAGATCTAGAGGTGAAACTTGTGTGTCTCTAGGAGGAGCCCTGCCCCTCCTTTTATGGGAGGGGGGTCTTGGCGCCAGGGAGGGAGGAGTCCTCCCCAACTCGGCCTAGGGCGGCCCCGAGGAGTCCAACTCCTCCTCCAGGTTGGTTCCAACTCCTCTTGCTTGTTTCCCACAGTTTCTTGTTTTGGCAGTTTGACTTTCAAACTGGACATTTGACTTTTCTGTTTTAGGATTCAATTTAATCCTCTATTTGGGACAGCAAGAACACTTAGTACATGATGCAATCATTCCAATGTGTAATGACACATTCATCTACCCCTCCCCCCCGGAGTGCCGGACAATCCGGAACCTTCTAGAACATTCTCGATGAAAACACCGGAATCATTCCCGAACTCCGAAACGGGACTTTCCTTATATGAATCTTATTATCCGGACCATTCCGGATCACCTCGTGATATCCCGGATCCCATCCGAGACTCCGAACAACATTCGGTCTCTTTCTCATAATACCATAACTACTCAAAACAACGTCGAATCCTTAAGTGTGTCTCCCTACGGTTCGTGAACTATGCGGACATGATCGAGACACTTCTCCGAACAATAACCAATAGAGGAATCTGAAATTCATATGGCTCTACATATTTCTACGATTACTTTGATCGAATGAACCACTTACATACGATACCAATTTCCTTTGTCTCACGATATGTTACTTATCCGAGGTTATGATCGCCGGATCTCTGATACCTAGTTCAACCTCACATCGATAAGTACTCTTTTCTCGCTCCTGATATGTGATCCCTTGTGACTAAGTCACATGCTTGCAAGCTAATTGGATGACATTCCACCGAGAGGGCCCAGAGTATATCTATCCGTCATGAGGATGGACAAATCCCACTCTTGATCCATGTGTTTCAACCAATACTTTCCAAACACTTAATGCCACCTTTATAGCCACCCCCGCACGGTGTGGTGTTTGATGTCATCAAAGCATCCATCCTAAAGGTGATATGCATGATCTCATGGTCGAAGGAATTAGGTTACTATGTATCAGAAAGCATATAGCAATTGAACTATTGAAATGACTTGATCTTTATGCTACGCTTATCTATAGGAGTATGTCCACCATATCATTCTCCTAACGATATGATCTTGTTGTTGATAACATCTCAATGTTCATGATAGGGAAACCACAATCATTAATCAACCAACAAGCTAGCGAAGTATAGAGGCTATACTAGGGACTTCAAATTACGTTTACAAATCACACAAGTATCAATGTTTCCTTGTTAATACTATTATAGCATGAATGTAAACATTTATCATAAACACAAAGATATAATAATAACTACATTTATTATTGCCTCTAGGGCATATCTCCAACAATAGGTACTATATGTATGCAAGCATGTGGTAGTGCTTGCCTGACAGCTCAGTTTAAGCGAGAGAAGGATCTGGGTAGTGCTCCTGGGTTTCTTGATATATCCCCTGCTCAGCGTCTATTCGAAGAAGAACCAAACAAACAAGGGCCAACATAAATAAAGTGCACAAGCATAAGAATAAAATGCGACAAGCAAACAATCATGCCATGATGAATGATGCACAATTTGCATGGCAATAAAGTAGCATGTCATGGGTGAGGTGTAGATTACAAGAAATAAACATTTTATTGAGTTTTGGTCACATTTTATACCCAAATAAGTTGCTGTACTCTTTATATTTATATGATGCATGCTGCAAAACAGAAGATGGAATGCACAAACAGAAAGGTCTCGTCGAGCTGATCATTTTAGACATATCATTTGTTAAATTTGGAGTTATAAAACAAAAGTTATTAATTTATTAAGAAAAGGGCATTTTATTGTAATTTTAATCAACTTGGAAAATAAAGTGTTCAAAATATATTTTGGAGGGCATATTTGAATTCCTCATATTTTTCTGATTTGAAAACATATATTAATTGTATTATTTGGATTTATATTTTGAAAGTTATATTAAAAGATTTAAATTTGTATTTAAAATAATTTGAAAAGATTTGAATTATAACAGAAAAGAATACTTTTGTTACTCGACCCAGACTTAGCCACGGTCAGTGACAAGTGGGGCCAAGCTGACTGGGCAACACATCGTGCAGAACAGACTTTTCTCACCGCGGGGCTTCCTAGCCTTTTGATCGACGCAATTGGCGGTCTCGCTGGTCCATCAGGCGACGCCACCGGTGGTCGACACGGTGGATCCGGGACCGCGGTTGAGGAGTACAAAACTCGGATCCTTTTGCAAAAACGCCACGGAAGGTCGATGTGGGCCTAGAGGAGCCGGGTTGAGGAGTAAAAGCTATAGGGGTTTTCTACAAAACGGCGACGCCAGATCGGATCTTCCTCGATCTCCGACGATCGCTTCGGCGCGACAGGGTCGACGCGCGCCGCAGGTTCGATCCGGGACCTAGGGCTCGCGTGAGGGCGGAGCCACCGGCGCGCGGGTTGTTGTCGCAGAGGTAGGCGCCCTAGGTGAGGTGCTACGCGGAGCGAGCGGCAGACGCCAATGCACTCCGCGCTGGAGGCCGCTCGACGCAAAGTCCCATGAGGCTAGGGTGGTAGAGAGGCGGACCATGTCCGGGAGGGTTAGGGCTCACCATGGGTAGGTCGGTGGTGTCGGATCGGGTCGAGCAAAGCAGGACGACGTGATGTAGAGGCCCAATGGATTAGGGTTTTCGGCGTCGCGATGTTCTTTTTCGGCCCTTCTCCTCCTCGACAAATGTTACGGGTGAAGCAGGATGCTCCACGGGCTCTCGATCACCTCCACGACGCTTCCACCACGGAGCGACGGGCGACGTGGTGTCAAGGTGGCGAGAGAGGTCAAGCGACGTGGAGAGGAGGGAGGAGCGACAGCGCCTGGGAGTTCTGGGTGGATCTCGGGCGAGGCGAGAGGTGGAAGGGAGGTAGGGAGGCCGAGAGGGAAAAGGTAGCCTGGGGGACTCGGGAAGGAAAGGTGGCTTCGCCACCTTTCTTCTCACCTCACGTGCTGGCTCGGTGGAGCAGGCAGGTGTGGCTTCCAGTGGGGACGGGCGAGGCCAAGGAGGGTGGTTCGGTGTGGGGCATGCAGGGCAGGGAGAGAGGAGAAAGGAGGAGAGGGGAGGCTCGGGCTAGGTTGGAGGAGCCTCGGGTAGGGTTTGTTTAGGGTTGGGTAGAGAGAGAGAGGGGTAGACAGGTGGGCCTGCTAGGTGAGAGAGGAGAGGCCGAGAGGGAGGGGTGGCATGGTAGCTAGGGTTTGTAGAGAGAGGGTTTTTTTAGATTAGGTATAGATTAGGAGAGAGGTTTAGAGAGAGGTGAGATGTGGTGTAGAGGATTGGGTGATAGGTTTCTTTTGGCAAGCTCAAGCAAGAG
The DNA here is from genome assembly GCA_030063025.1 of Avena longiglumis. NCBI lineage: Eukaryota > Viridiplantae > Streptophyta > Magnoliopsida > Poales > Poaceae > Avena > Avena longiglumis. The sequence goes on from CP125979.1 coordinate 397,319, forward strand.
CAAAAAAAACAAGATCAAACAAGAGCTCTACCAAAAAGAGGAAGAGGTAAAGGTGGTGATGGGTTTGAGCAAGATCAAACTAGATCAAGCCCAAAAGGAGGGAGGGAGAGATTAGAGATGATCCACTCAAAATGACCAAAATAAAACAAATGAGGCAAAAGAAAAAATATATAGATGGTTGCATGGCCCATGCATAATATTAATGCTAGGTTCATCTTGTGAAAACAAAATAATATCCATAGCATTTATACATATGCATTCCAAGATATGGAATAAACCAAACTAGAAGAAGTGAAAGGATGCCCCATGTGGAGTAGTTGGAGATGACCATATTTGAATAAAAATGGGACATACTAGTGTGTATGTGCCACTAGATGCTTAATAGTCCCTAAAATATCCCAACATGAGCATAATTCCATAATAATCCATATGGAAGCTAGGAGAAAAGGTCCCACTCACAAGGCATGCAAAGGTGGCCATGTGGCTCTCCTAAACCAATAATGTGAAACAATATGGTGCATATATGAGAGCATGTGGAGATAGAATGGATCCACACCAACACATATGAGCTAGAGGTAAAACCAAATAAGTTGCAATGCTCATATATGGTGGAATGGTGGAAAGATGGGGTGATGACAAGAAAGGTGGTGGAGTTAAATAAAAGATATGCCCCCAACTCAACTTGGGCATTAAACAATATATCAATAACCAAATACAATATCAAGAGGCAAATACAATTAATAATGCATATGAGAGACGAACCAAAGAAAGAGGGAGGGTTTTTATATGATGCTCAAATGCAAGGTGGCATGATGACATGAGCATGATATAATGATGATGCAACAATTATATTTGAAGTAGCCATTATATTACTAGACCAAGTTGCATTACAATTGTTAGACAATTGGGATGCTACATTCTGGTTCGATAACCTCGATCTCAAATGAGGGAAAACTTGCTGCTGTGCTCATCACACCTTGCTCTTGGGGTTTCCAACGAAGTCCTCTCTGTTAGGCAACAGACACCTCTATCCGTGAAGGAAGGCGACCCCGCAGTAGTTTTCACGGGAAGATGCGCAAGCTAAGGGGTAGGGGAGATTTCCAAAGGTGCGTCGTCCAAGGTAACTCTGGGCCCTGAAAGAGGGTCCTATAAGCTGAACTAACCGAGAAGTCTTCCGATGGAGACTGGCCCCACGTTACCTTATCCCTCTCCTCTTAGAGGGGCGCGGGTAGGGAGCCCCGCAGTCTCAGGAAGTCGGCCGCCCCGCCTCATTAAAGGTCCTCTAGAAAGGTATGTTCCAGTGGACTCCATGGAAAGCCTCGACCCCCAACATCATGAGAGCTGCGCAGATGGCAAGGAGTGTGGGGAATTCCTAGTAGAGGGAGATCCACTGTAACCAGGGGTCAAGCCAAAACATGACTTCCCAACCATTGCCCACCACGAAGGTAGAACCCCGGCGGATGAAATGCTTAATGTCTTGGATGGCCCGCCAGAAGTGGGACCCCTCCCGACGCTCACACGCCAGCAAAGGGCGCCCCCGAAGATACTTAGCCTTAATGAGTTGGAGCCAAAGGCCTCTATCATCCTAGAGGATACACCAAACCCACTTCAATAAAGGGCAACATTGAACCGGCGAGATTCAAGTACTCCTAAACCCCCAAGGAGCTTGGGGGTACATATATCCGCCCATTTCACCATGTGATACTTCTGGTGCCCATCTCTAGCTACCCAAAAGAATCTAGACAGCTCGTTCACAAAGTCTGCATGGGTTCTCTCAGGGAGGAGATAAAGGCCCATCTGATACATGGTGAGACTGGACAAACATGAGTTAATCAGGATAGTCTTGCTACCCTTGGACGTGAGGCGCGCTCGCCATGGTTCAGCTTTGGACCGAACCTTCACGACCATGGGAGCGAGATCCCGGATTAGCACCCAAGAGTCGCGCATGGGCATTCCCAAATAGGTAATGGGAAAATCCGCCAATCGACAGTTCAGTTGGTCTGCAATGCGTTATCTCTCCGCCTCGGAGAAACCCAGAATCATAACCTCACTCTTGTCGAAGTTGATCTTGAGGCCCAACAGGGACTCAAAGCAGAGAAGCAAGAACTTGAGGTTAATGATGTCAAGCTCCAACCCCTGTACCATGATCATAGTATCATCCGCATATTGAAGGTGGGTTTTACCACCTCCGGGGATTAGATTCCCTACCACACCCGAGATGTGGCCAGCGATCTTGGCTTTGTCCAAGATCTCTGCCAGAGCATCTACTGTAGAGTTAAAGAGAATGGGAGAAATCAGGTCCCCTTGTCTAACTCTGCAGGAGGATCGAAAGTATGGACCCACTTTCCCATTGACATTGATCGCGTTTACCGCTCTGTCACAACGAGATATAATAGTAAATGGTATGAACAATAATTATTTGTGAGAAAGTATGCACTTTTGTTGGTTACTCCCTATTGTACTACTATTGACCATTTCTGTCCAGGTTAGCCATCATAACCAAACACATGATATTGTGAATCTGCGATTGTTAAATAGTAGTAAGACCATCAGTTACCGTGAACTAATCATTGTATTGTCCCATCCATGTTCACATGTACCTATTTCTAGTACTCCTACCTCTCTGTGAAATACTAATTCTTAGCTAGTACCATTAATTATTGTGAGACCATCCCTGCTGGAACATACATCTTCCGAGGATCCATGTTATAAACTGATATTTCCGATCCTCCTGCTCACATCATAAAACAAAACCATACACACATTCATGTTGTAGCATTCTTTTGTATCTTCTCCACCAATAATGGTAAAATAATTTGTTCGGCATGAGAGATTTTGGGAAATGCAAGTACTCCGTATGCTTTTTCACTTCCAGAGGCAATGTGGTGCAATGATCGGGATACTGAAGTCCCTCAACGCCCTATAAACTGAAGTTTTTGATACTCTTCTCTTTCCCGCCCAACTGGGTTTCAGTCATTCCATAAAGTTGTAGACTGTTCTAGGTCCATGATAATTGTCTTGGAAAAAAAAACTACTCTCTCCGTCTCAAAAAAAAACTATTCATTTTTTTTGAAGGCATGGGACATAGTCAAGAAAAATGACTTGAAAAACTCCACACAGTTGCTTTTCTTGCATTGCTTTCTTCCAAACCGGATTTTCTCATCGTTGCTTTTGCATCATCTAGCGGTTCTTCACCGGTCGTGTCTAGGCGCCGCTATCAACGTGGACAAGAAACGAACCACGTCGACATCGCCGTGACATTTCTCCTGAACTCGTTTTGGTGCGTACGTACACATGGAATGGTATGTGGTGTATTTCTTCTCCTGCTCTGTGATAGTTGTATTGTACTACTACTACGGAGAACGAGTTGTAAGGTGCTTTATTTGTGTCCTAATTAAGGATTTATGCTAAGTTGTATTGACGTGCAGCTAGCTTGGCTGCTGGGTGCCTGAATTTAGGAAAAGTCCTAGTAGTTCATTTGGCAGCATATTTTAGTTAGCACCGCGGTGCGTGTTTGACCTGGTAGGCCAAATCAGACCGATAATAGAGCTGCTCGGTGTTAGAATAATCAGGCGGCATAATGACTCTGCATTTAGAAAGCGACATGGCAGCTGAACACATCATCTTTTTTTGGAGGTGGCTGAGCTAATGTTATTTAGTCAGTAGTTAATCCCTGGTGATTAGAAGTAGTATGATTAATCATATGACCAACGGGGCAGGTTGCAACATGGAAGACTGTTCCAATTCAATCAGTTGCAGCCTTCCGTGTTACAACCTGGATAATGATTTGGTCGCAAGTGGAGGTTGAATGCTGCACAGGACTATTATAAGCCTCCTAGCTGGAATTAAGTTGTAGTTTCCTGTGTTGTATCTGAACAAAAAAACAGGTCCATGATTCTGGAAAGAGATAGTGATAGTCGGGTTGGTGGCTATCAGTACCTCTGAACAAAAAACGATTTAGAAATAACTCCATTGAGAATTGTGTCTGGCAAAAGCAACGGAATCATCTTTCCCGTTACGATACACATCACCATGGCCATCATATCTTCATTGTGCTACACGGTCCTTTGACTACAGCCTTAGGTAATATCTCGGGTAAGTTCGCCTCATCCTTACCCATTTTGGATCATCACTGGTTCAGAGGTAGTGATAGCCACAAACCCGACCATAATCAACATCTTGAACCTTTCCACAACTCCGCACCTTCGTCTCTTTCATCGGCTTCGCCAAGCTGAGCTCTGCCCCGTGACTCTTCTTGCTCCGCCAAAGATGTTCTATCGCAGCTCCCAACACCTTGATGTCCACAGAGATTCAACAACCTCATTGTCACCACAAGTGGATAAGAGGAAGTAGTATACTCCACCATAATATGCTACTTAAATCATTGTTGGCACTTATGAATTAACATTTTTATGTGAACTTTGACTCAAATTTATTTCAGAAGTCCTACATAGAAACAAAGGAACACATAGTTGTTTAGCGCATAGCTCCATTTGGCCCAGCCTGTACAAATGCTATGGGTTTCTAGTTACTCGCCTAGATTGGCCATACCGCTTCATTTCTGAAAGAAAGACGAAGACCTGACCCTTGACATTTGAGTGCGGAAGAGTCATACACTAATTCTGATACCTCCATAGAAATTGTCTGAATCGTAAATTGCAGTTCGATATCCTGTCAGTAACTACTGTGTTGTAGTTGAATGTTATGTGACAAGACCTTCAAGGTTTTGGCAGAGTGTCGGTGGGTGCAATGTAGACATCATGATGATTCAGTTAAGGACTTGGTTCAACAATAACACTTTACTTTTTGTTAAATGAAAATGTTGAGATCGTGCTTTGATTTGCTGATAATCTACAACAAAACTACAATGATAGCTTGGATAAGTACATTAATGGAACACAAAATCCTTAAACTTGGTACAAGTGTGTTAGAATATGTTATTTATGCAATATAAACCAAAATATTCCATGCAACCTCAAGTCATCAAATAAAACACTTACAGAATGATGGTAAAGTTTCATTCATTATGTCGTATCACATGGCTTTTTTCTGTGAAATTGCATAGTTCAGAACATGAATACAATATGTGGAGAAGTAAAACACAAGTATTTGATCTATGAAATAAATGATTTGTGTTTGCAAAAGTAACTTCAATTTTGCTTCTCTACAACTGCCAACTCTACCTTAATTCTACTACTCTCCCCCAATAATGATATGTAAAAGTAGATTACACGGACAATTAATTATGGATGACCAACTATGTAACGTGTTAGTTACTCTATATCCAACCAATAATTTACTACTCTTAATCATTTCTATCAATGTAATCCATTATATCCAACCACTTGATATTGTGAATCGTCAATTGTTAAATAGTAGTAGGACCAACAGTTCCTTTGTACTAAATGTCTTATTGTCACATGCACCTTTTTTATGTACTTACTTCTAGTGACTCCATGGAATATTAATTACTTTTCCTTTATTTATAAGCTAGTGTTATTGTTTTGAAACTATCCCTGGTAGAACACACATCTTTTGAGGATCCTCATGCTCAACTCATCATAAACAAAACCGCACACATATCCATGTTGTAGGATTATATTTTGTCTTTTCTTGATCATTGGTCAAATAATCGGTTTGGTATGAGAGATATTGGGAAATGCCAATGTGAAATATCACATCAAGAGGCACTTTGCTTGAATGACCAGTACACTTGTATGCTTCATAGATCAATGAAGTGGAGCTTTTTATACTTTGATCTTCTCAATGAAGGGTTTCGCGACATAGTAAATCAAAATTTTCTACGGATGCGAACAGAGGGAAAGCCAAGATCTAATCTAGGAGATGCAATCAACGAGAGAGATTGGATTAGATCTTCATACCCTTGAAGATTCGCATACAAACGCTCGTTAACGTGGGTGATGTAGTCGACTGCTTCTCCTCCTCGCGATCCGATCCGATCTAGCACCACAAGTGGCGGTGCCTCCGTGAGATGCACACGCAAAGACCTCGACGCCTCCTTCCTCGACCAGCAAGTATGGTGGAGAGATAGATTGGATCTACAACACGACGGCAGTGTATATGGTGGAGAATTTCTCAGAGCAGGCTTCGCCTACAAACAGTCGGGAGGGAGAGAGGAAAGCTAGCAAGGCGGCTAGGGTTTGGAGGAGAGGTGTGGGGGGTTGGTACGCCCCCACCCCTCTTTATATAGAGGGGGGCGCAGCCCTAGCCCCTCCCCCAAGCCCAAAGGATAAGGAGTGGGGGGCATGTGAAGGGAATATGCCCGAGAGGCAATAATAAAGTGGTTATTATTGTATTCCTTATTTATGATAAATGTTTATTTTGCATGCTATAATTGTATTAATACGGAAACGTTAATACATGTGTGTTTAATAAACAAATAGAAAGTTCCTAGTTATGCCTCTCTTATAAACTAGCTCGTTGATTAACAAGATGATCAAGGTTTCCTGATCATGGACATTGGATGTTGTTAATAACGGAGTCACAACATTAGTGTAATGGTGTGATGAACATTCATCCGAAGTATAGCATTACGATCAAAGTCATTGAGTTTATAATGCTATAACAACTTTAAGTGATCCTAATCCTTAGACCATGAGATCATGTCAATCACTAACACCTAAGAGTTTCTTGATAACATCAAACGCCACACCGTAATAGGTGATTATAAAGATGGGTTCGTAACTAATAAAGTGTTATGTTGAGGCCCATGGATCGAGAGTGGAATTTGTTCATCCCGATGACGGATAGATATACTCTGGGCCTCTCGGTGATATCACATTGATTAGCTTGCAAGCAAGTGATTTGATCACTAGAATGTTATATCACGAACGAGAAAAGAGTGCATGTCAATCTAGATCAAACTAGGTATGGAGATACCGATGATCGAATCTCGGACATGTAATATATCGTGAAACAAAGGGATTAAGATACTAGCGTAAAGGTTCCACGATCACAAGAAAGTCATCGTTGAATGTGTGGAGTCAAGATGGGTCTCCATCCCGCTCGATTATTGATCCGAGAGGGTCTCGATCATGTCCGCATTATTCGCGAACCGTAGGGTGACACACTTAAGAGACACCGACATCCAATTGGAGCAAAAGTTTCATGTCGAAAAGAAAAGGAAAGCGAGGAATTTATTTCACTAGACACCAAATCAAGCTTTGCTGAAATTGTCAAACTGGTTCTCGCATGTGAAATGGAATACTAGCAAGGGTTTTATGTGAATGTTTGTTAATTAAAGTAATTAACAAAATTCTGAATAAATAAATAAAAGAGTTTTATTTAATGAGAGCTTGCATTAAATTTGGTGGAAATTTAATGCATGAGTGGATTTATGAGTGGAGGCTTTTAATGGGAGTGGAGGCTTTTCATTTTTGAGTGGGAGCTCCACCCACATGAATGTGGAAGAGGTGGGGCAGCCCCATGGCTGGGCGCATGGCCCCTTGGGTGCCCCCTCTCCCTATAAAAGGCCCCTCTCCTCCTCTCACAACACACCTCCTCGTGAAGGATCTCTCCCTCTAGAATTTATCCCCATGGTCTCGGACTAGCGAGATACATGTTCCCGTGGCTTTCGCAAGAAAGAGTTGTGCTTCCGCTGCATCGCTGGAGCGAGGAGGCGGAGGTTGCTCGGTGCCTCGAACGTGTGCGAGCACGGATGCGCTGCTGTTTTGCGGCGCTAGGACTTCCTCTCGATCTTGAGATCGGCAAGAGATCGTCTATATCAACCACGAGTTTGGACTCGTTAAGCTTTGTCGGTCTTCAAGGGTATGTTCTCTACGGATATGCATCCGCCCGTTGTTTGTATCTAGTAGATAGATCTTGGTACATAGTTGTTCCCATCGTAGGAAATTTTTTGTTTTCTATGCTGCGAACCCTACAGTGGTATCAGAGCCAGATCTATGCGTAGATACTTTGCACGGGTAGTACACATATGAGTATGTGGTCAATGATGATCATTTTATTGCTTCTTAGTTGTACTTTGGATATTGGTGGCATAGTGGGATGAAGCGGCCGGACAAACTTTACATGTCCTCGCATGAGACCTGTTCCACGCTTGACATGCAACTAGTTTTGCATAAGTGGCTAGCGGGTGTCTCTCCTACTATAGTCAATATCTAATTTGCAACGAGTTGTCAACAATTTGGTTATCCTCGTTGTGGTTCATGTTCGTAGGTAAGAACGGTTCTATCTTCGAAAGCCCTAAGCCACGTAAAATTTGCAATGGATAAATTAGAGGCGTCTAGTTTAGATTGTTGGGCTAGTGTTATGATATGGTGATGTTGTAAGTAGAAGTATAAGATGATACTTACAACACACATAACGTAATCTCCATAGACCTTGGACTTATACATAAAGGTATGATAGTGATCATACCACGATGCACATGATAGAGATCATATGCGAGAACCATATCATTCCACTAATAAACATGTGATGTTTGATAGCATCTTATATTGCTTGTTTGGCGCTTTATTAGCATAATAAGATGATCCTCATTTAAATATCAAGATAAGAATGTGTTCTTCCTTTAGTATGCACCGATTATGTTCTCGCCGCCCAAGACATCACGTGATGATCGGGTGTTTTTGGATCCACGACCATATTTCGGTGTAAGACAGTTACACACGCCAATACTAAGGTTCTTACTTGGCGAGCCTAGCATGTACAGACATGGCTTTAACACGGACCGAAAGGTTAAGCATGAGTCATATAGTAGATATGATGCCCATTTGATGCTCGCTTTGAAGCTACACCGACTCACGTGATGATCGGACTTGGTGTAGTGGATTTGGTTCATGTAATCACCAAAAGGCACGAGGGATGTCGTTTTGAGTGGGAGTTCATTTCTAATTTGGATTAGTAGAACTCAATTTATCATAAATTAAATCAAAGTGAATTTGCATAATTTATTGTAGTCATTGGCATTCGCTCACCACCTTATGCATAGTTGTAATTGAGATAATAGAACTATAGAATTCTGGATATATACTTTACTTAACTGGTATCGTATTGTGTTGAGTGTCAATCTAAAGTTTAAAGTCCTATTGCAAACTTTCAGAAAATTCTATTTACTCCGTGAAATTTAATAATTGGTATTAAATCGAGAGTAACAATTCCAAAGTGTTAGTATCTTAAGTATCATGTTTGCCTCCATGATTCTTGATTTAAACATCAAGTTTATCTAGGAGCTGAAAGAATTGTTTCGTAAACCATCATGTGTGGCGATATAACGATATCAAAACAATGTTTGTTGCAATATGATAGAGTATAATATATGTTCTCATATTGGATGAGAATTTACGAAGGTTAGGAGATGCTAGACATCCTAATCATCCAAAAGGGTTTTGGAAAGTAATGTTATACTCACGATTCGCCTTTATAAGTTACGTAGCTTGATCATGAAAGTCGTCATGACAAGGGTGAATAGAAGATGTATGTAAAATGTTTACTACACTAAAAGATTACTAAAGAATGGATTTTGAAAGAATGCCGATCATTTTGATGATGGTGATCTACTTCAAAGTGCAAGTCCAAAGGTATTATTATTTGAATATACACGCTTTGGACTATGTGTCATGTGTATGGCGCCACCGTTGATGTTGATAGTTTCTTTAAAAGGAAAAGGAAATGCTGAAAGAGAATCTATAAAATATATTTGGCAGAAAAGAAAAGATTGGAAATATCCAATTTAGGTATATAGATGATATACATGTTATGGTTGTATTCTTTGCTTGTTAAACAATGTGGTTCTTGGGTATTGGATACCGAATTGGTTGGTATGAAATTTCATACTAATGACGCAATTCATGAACCACAATGGCCTAAGTAACTAGCAAGAGAATATGTGATGATGTTCATCGAAACAAACAAACCGTTGTTTGTATTTCTCGCTGACATCAAAGCTTGACTTCAAGATTTGTTTTAATAATTGTTATTTGAATCAGGTATTATAAGAACAAAGGTTGTTCAAATAATTACCGTATTCCATATAAGATGGATGATTTACAAATCTAGTTGAAGAAATCACATCCATAAATCCTAATGCTAAAATGTTGCAAGACAAATGATTGAAAGATCACTTATGAAGTGACATCGCTGTTTAAATTATATTGGAAAGAAAACATGAAGAATCTCCATATTCATGGATTTTGGAGTCTTTGATTTGATCAAGTGACGCCAGAGACTTTCCTCGATAATTAAAACTTCGCTCAAAGGCCAAAGAAGAACGAACGACTAAAATATTGGAATTTATACATATCGATGTATGTAGTCCATTATGTGTAGTTTATGGGTTTCAACTTCATATGCTTTCTCCGGTTTTTTGAGTGAATATTCACTTAATGAGAAAGAAGTATGAAATATTTGAAAAACGTTTTCAAAGACTTTCAAGATGAAGTGGAAAATCATTGTAACAAGAAAAATAAATGAATTATGATTTGATCATAAAGGGATTTATTTGAGTTACAAGTGTAACAAGAAAAATAAATGAATTATGATTTTATCATAAAGGGATTTATTTGAGTTGCAAGTTTAGCAAAACACCTAGATTTACATCTCCCAAAACACCATAGGAGTATGGAGTGTTTGAGATTTGTAATGAAACCTTGTGAGACATGGTTGGATCAAATGTGTTATTTATAAAACTGCCATTATGTTTTAAAAGATTAAAGCTTTAGAGACTACCGCTTTTAATCATGAAAAGAGCTTCATCTAGATCCGTTGAAATGACACCATGGAAGTTATGGTTTGGGGTAAAACCCAAGTTGTCATTTCTTAAATTTTGGTATACTAAACATAAGTAAGATGTTTACAACCAAAGTCGGATGAGCATGTCTTTGTAGGTTATTTCGAATAACAATTGGTTATTCCTCCATAACACCGAGGACAAAAGGGTTTGTCGCTTGAAATGTAAAGTTTCTTGAAGAAGGAATTTTTCATAAATGTTAAGTGGGAGGACAATAGAACTTTGATAAGGTTAACGAACCTTAGCTAAATGTGCTGAGTTGCGCAGCGCCGGAAATCGTCCTGGAGGCTGCCATAATGCTCATAGCTTATGTGCCTCAAAGGTTGTGGTCACGGAGGTCTAAAGTTCCTATTAAACCAAGAAGGTCGGTTAAACAATCAAATGCTAAGATTTGAGAGTAAATCATCATTGTTTGACAATGATTAACCGACTATATGCAAAGAAGCGATGATGGGCCTCGGTTCGCTAAATGGCTTGAAGCCATAAAATCCGTGATAGTTCCATACACGAGAAATCAAGTTTTGAACTTGGAAGACCCTCCTGAAAGGTGTAAAAACCTATCGATCGTATTTGGATCTATAAAGAAACAGACATGGATGTCTCACATCTATGAAATATTCGACATGTCGTAAAGTATTTTATGACAATGTTCAAAGAGTTGACTATGACAAGATTTGATCTTTCATAGCGATATTTAGTCTGAACGGATTAAAGTAGCAACCACTACATATAATTTGGTATATGGTAGATGAATAAACAAAACAAAGTTCTTCTAATAGAATGGTTACCTAGGACGTGTACATGACACGGTCCAAAGGGTTTTGTTAAATTCAAAGGATGCTAAAAGGGCATGCAAACTTCAATGGTTGAAGTAAGCATCGTGGAGTTGGAATCTTCACCATGATGAAAATGAGTTTTTCATCTGGAGACGATGAAGATGCTTGCATTTGCAAGAAATTAAGTGGAGTTACCGAGACATATTTCTAATACATTATGTGAAGGACATCTTGTTGATTAGAAATGATGTATCTTTTATTGACAAAGGTTAAGAATTTCATTTTGATGAAAGACTTAGGCAAAACCGAATATTTAGCATGAATGTCTATAGTGGATGTAAACACTAATATGTTTATGCCAAACGACATATATGAGATATTGAAGGAGTTCAATATAGAAACGACAAGAAACAGTTCTTGTTGCATGGAAAGGAATTGAATCAAGATTCAAGTGTATCGACACTTGATAAGTGAAACAAGATTCAAGTGCTTTGACACTTGATGAGTGCAATCACGAGAATGTTTTGATCAATCATACCATGATATGTACACATCCAGATATGTCCTATGCTCTAAGTGTTATGAGCATATACCGAATGAATCATAAAATGATCATTGGATAGTGAGGATATTCTTATGATCTTTTGGAAGAACTAAGAATATATTTGTGTAGAGGTGACAAACAATTACAAATAGTTCATTGTAAAGCGTTACATTGATACTAGTTTTGTCACAAGATACAAATTAAGTTTATCTCAATTTAAACTATGGGTGGCACAATGTAATGGAAAGGAGATTCCATGATGGATTTGGAAGAGTTCCAAAGTTAAGACATTGTGACGAATACTACAACAAAAGGCTAAGTATATGACCGCTATAGTAGCAAAGGAGGAATTTGTGTCAAGTAGTTTGTTATCAAACTAAGGTGTGGTTATCAGGCTAACACTAAAGATATATTGTATGACAATAGTATCGTGTTTTAACCCCAAGGAACTAAAGGTCTCACCGAAAGACCAAATTAATACAATGCCATCTCATTGAGAATGAGTGATGCGTGAAGACGCAAAGACACATAAATACACACGGAGCGCCACCGTAGATTATGTTAACCTCTTGCAATTATGTATATGGAACACCAGAAAGCCATAGGCAAAGTTCTCAAACTAGATTATTGTCTCTAGTGCAAGTGGGAGACCGAAGGGAATATGCCCGAGAGGCAATAATAAAGTGGTTATTATCGTATTCCTTATTTATGATAAATGTTTATTTTGCATGCTATAATTGTATTAATACGGAAACGTTAATACATGTGTGTTTAATAAACAAATAGAAAGTTCCTAGTTATGCCTCTCTTATAAACTAGCTCGTTGATTAACAAGATGATCAAGGTTTCGATCATGGACATTGGATGTTGTTAATAACGGGTCACAACATTAGTGTAATGGTGTGATGAACATTCATCCAGTATAGCATTACGATCAAAGTCATTGAGTTTATAATGCTATAACAACTTACGGTGATCCTAATCCTTAGACCATGAGATCATGTCAATCACTAACACCTAAGAGTTTCTTGATAACATCAAACGTCACACCGTAATGTGGTGATTATAAAGATGGGTTCGTAACTAATAAAGTGTTATGTTGAGGCCCATGGATCGAGAGTGGAATTTTTCATCCCGATGACGGATAGATATACTGGGCCCTCTCGGTGATATCACATTGATTAGCTTGCAAGCAAGTGATTTGATCACTAGAATGTTATATCACGGAACGAGAAAAGAGTGCATGTCAAGAACGAGATCAAACTAGGTATGGAGATACCGATGATCGAATCTCGGACATGTAATATATCGAAACAAAGGGATTAAGATACTAGCGTAAAGGTTCCGACGATCACAAGAAAGTCATCGTTGAATGTGTGGGAGTCGATGGGTCTCGGATCCGCTTCGATTATTGATCCGAGAGGGTCTCGATCATGTCCGCATTATTCGCGAACCGTAGGGTGACACACTTAAGACACCGACATCCAATTGGAGCAAAAGTTTCATGTCGAAAAGAAAAGGAAAGCGCAGGAATTTATTTCACTAGACACCAAACTGCTTTGGTTGAAATTGCAAACTGGTTCGCATGTGAAATGGAATACTAGCAAGGGTTTTATGTGAATGTTTGTTAATTAAAGTAATTAACAAAATTCTGAATAAATAAATAAAAGAGTTTTATTTAAATGAGAGCTTGCATTAAATTTGGTGGAAATTTAATGCATGTGAGTGGATTTTTGAGTGGAGGCTTTTTAATGGGAGTGGAGGCTTTTCATTTTGAGTGGGAGCTCCACCCACATGAATGTGGAAGAGGTGGGGGCAGCCCCATGGCTGGGCGCATGGCCCCTTGGGTGCCCCCTCTCCCTATAAAAGGCCCCCCTCTCCTGCTCTCACATCACACCTCCTCGTGAAGGATCTCTCTCCCCCTCTAGAATTTATCCCCATGGTCTCGGACTAGCGAGATACATGTTCCCGATGGCATTTCGGCAAGAACGAGTTGTGCTTCCGCTGCATCGCTGGAGCGAGGAGGCGGAGGTTGCTCAGTGCCTCGAACGTGTGCGAGCACGGATGCGCTGCTGTTTTGCGGCGCTAGGACTTCCTCTCGATCTTGAGATCGGCAAGAGATCGTCTACATCAACCACGAGTTTGGACTCGTTAAGCTTTGTCGGTCTTCAAGGGTATGTTCTCTACGGATATACATCCGCCCGTTGTTTGTATCTAGTAGATAGATCTTGGTACATAGTTGTTCCCATCGTAGGAAAATTTTTGTTTTCTATGCTGCGAACCCTACAACATGGACTCTCCCCTCTTCTAGAAACCCTATCTCTAGTTTAAACGATTTAAACTCTCTAGGATCGGCTGGGCCCTATGGGGCCTTGTGCCCCTGGCCCAAAGCGGCCAGGACACTCCCTCATAGGCCCATGCCCCCTCCCGGAAGGTGGGGCCACGTTGGTCCCCTTCCAGAAGGTTCTAGAAGCTTCCGGTACAATACCGATTAACCCGAAACAATTCCGAACTCCAAAAACTGCACTGCCTTATATGAATCTTATTATCCGGACCATTCCGGAACCTCTCGTGATGTCCCGGATCCCATCCGAGACTCCGAAAAAAAATTCATAAACCAATTATCCAATCTATCCTAGCGTCGAGATACGTTATGTGTGACCTGCGGGTTCGAGAATATGCGCATGATCTTCTATCAATAATCAACAGCGGTGCAGGCACCCATATTGACTCCCACACATTCATCGATGATCATATCGGATGAACCACGATGCCAAGATTCAATAAATCCCATATATATTCCCTTCGCCTCGCGATATTTTACTTGCCGAGATTCGATCGTCGCACTGGCCATACCTAGTTCAATCTCGCTCACGCAAGTACTTTACTCGTTCCGTAATCCGATATCACTTTGTGATTAACTCCTTAACCACATGCTTGCAAGCGGTGTTGATATCGATTACCGAGTGGGCCCGAAGTATATCTCTCCGACTTGGGAGGGACAAATTCCATCTCGATACATACAACCCAACATATACTTTCCGATCACCTAAGAGACACATTTATGATCACCCTCTCATAGGATGACGTTTGATGACCTCAAAGCTTTCTTCCGGTACCAGGGAGTTGCATTATCTCATGGTCTAAGGAATACAATATTTGACATAGGAAAATCTTCGCAAAGATGAACACGATGAAACGATCTAATTGCTTCGCTTAGTTTGGGTCTGTCCATCATATCATCCTCCCAATGATATGATCTCATTATCAATTGACAACTCATGTCTATGGTTAGGAAACCTTAACCATCATTGATCAATGAGCTAGTCCTTAGAGGCGTACCAGGGACACGGTGTTGTTCACAAACCACGCAAGTATTAATGTTTCCGCTTAATACAATTCTAGCATGGAATATAAACTTTATCATGAATAAGAATTATAATAATAACATCTTTATTATTGCCTCTAGGGCATAATTCCAACACTCAACCCAACTGATTCTTTATTCATTCAAAATTTCATTCTAATCTAGATTGTTTTGGGTTTACAATTATTGTTTCTAAAAATAAGAAATTCATGTTCGCGAATGAGATATATTCAATAAAAAGACTTAGAAGAGCTCCGGTAAGAATTTTTCTCGAAAGAAACTAAAATCATCTTTACCGAGATGGAGTATTACCATGCAACTTATTGCCAGGGTTACAACATACATTACTATGACTGAAATCTTAATTGCCTCGATGCTCTGTCCTTTTACCCTATCGACTACCTTTACTATCTCCTAATTAAAGTGCAACCATGTCCCACCATGTTTACCAACAATGCTTGTCCAAGAACTTCCCAATGCCATCCCTCTCGGCCCTAAGGAAGTGCTAGCCACAACTCTACAATAATTCACCTTTGAACCTTCCAACCAAAACCTCTCCACCATGGCATCTTAGTTTCTTATTGTCGTCAAGGTGAGCTCTGCAGTACGATTCCAAGCCCTCCTCCCAATATGCCCTCGTTCTCTGTCTCACCACTTTCCACACCACGAAGCTTAATTCAACAACCTCAATGCCACCAAATTTGAATTATGTGCAAATTTGAATTATGTGGTTTCCCGTGAATTTGCATTTCTAGTAAATTTTGAATCCAAATTGTTCATAATTCACACATAGGTTGTTTCACTCGGGTCCATTTGTCCTAGCATGTAAAAGGTCCATTTCTACCTACTCAATTGGGATGGGCCATACTGCTTCATTACCGGAAGAAAGACCAAGGTCCCAACATCGTGAAGGAAGATGACTACTGCATTATAATTAGGTGTTGTGTAATCCAATGAAAAAGGTGTGCGTCTATGTATCGGTGGTTGCAATACAGTCTAATAGTTTAGTATATAATTTTTAAAAAAACTACCACTTTCCCTTTTTGCCAAATAAAAATGGCAATATCTTTGGTTTGGTTTGTTGACAGTTTACAGAGAACCATGATAATAGTATGCTAAATATAGTGATGAAAGTGTGAGTTTTAAACTTGACAAATTATTATTATATTTTTTATTTATGCAAGATAAACCACATAATATTCTGCAAAATCAATATTTTCTCAACATCAAGCACTTATGTGAATACAATTTTGGTAAAGTTCCATTCATCCTTTCATATTTCATAGCCCTTTTGATTGATTGTTTGGTTCTCATCTCATATACCTTAAATAATTACAATTTCTCAAAAATGAATATTAAAAAATAAAGAAGTAAAAAACAACAATGATTTGATCTATGGTTTTGAAGTTTCAACTAAAAAAGGGAGGAGATTTCGTTGCAAAACTAACTTGATTTGCTTCTCTACAAACATTAACTTTACCTTAACTTTATCGCTCTTTCTTTTAAAACAACTATGAGCAATAATACTCAATTCTTGATATACAAATGACATGGAGGACCAAATAATTGCATGAAAATATATTTTGTCTCATGACGTTTGATGTGGAATCATCATAAGAAATCAAGGAAGCGGCCAAACATCTCAAACCCTAGAATTCGATTACAATTGCATATTCCAGGGACAATCGCTGGTAGGAAAATGAGGTGTAATTGTGTTGATTTTGAGTCCTTGGTGTTGAGATAACTTTGTATCGATTACAATAGATACGATAGAGTATTAAAATTCTATTAGTAAAGATCTTAACACAACACACCTACATATCCCATTAGTATTTGGTATAGCACAACAAACTATTATTTAAATTATTATTTTTACCCTTTTCAGATGGTTTAGTTCTTCTTTCTATCAATTGATCACCTGGCCATATGCCACAACTCCAAAGAATTGAGTCAACTTAAGCAACCGACCCTTCCCTCTTGGATTTAATGTTAGTAACATGCTAGAAGAAGTAAGGTGCTTTTTGCGACTTGAAATAAGGTGTGCCACCTATTTGGATTGGGGCATAGTGGTGGAGCCATGTACTTGGGTATCGCGGAAGAGCTTTTAAGATGAAAAATAATAATGGATGAGTTTTTTTTAAGTAACCATATATTTTATTAGACAATCTGTTTACAGAGATTACACATATGGTCACATGATAAAATATATGTGACATGAAAATTTGCATAGAAAACCCCTAAAATTACAATTTCACTCTTGGAGAAACTTGTGCCTTGCCGAAACGTTGTCCATCGTCCTCCGGTACCACCATGGCAGCACCAGAAAAAGAGACGAACAACCACCATGCCTAGACCTAGGTGAGCACCAAGGATGCTTTTTGAGCCGATGAACCGGGTCATCGCAAGCGACGAGTCCGAGACTTTGTGGCACGTCGGCTGGGGCTCTTCCCTGTGGTCACCAGATTCCAATGCCGCCATCTTCATCTGACGCAGTCAGAGAAGAGAAATGTCGCTGTTTGTCGTCTTCCACAAGCACAACCGCAAGACACGAAACACAACTATAGCCGCCGACGCAGCCGCCACCCATGTGAGTGTCGATCGTCAGCCACCATACACGAATCTCACTGGATCCAAAGACCGGCGAGAAGACCGGGCCACCTGCCCCCCGATGCCACTGGTAAGAGCAAAGCCGATAAGGAGGAAGAGCAGGGGCAAATTATTCTGACGCAGCGCGGTCTCCTCCATGGAAGCAGTGCCCCAAGAAAATACTAGGCCATCCTAACTACAGGCTGGATCCCGGGGTCCCCATCCCCTCCCATCGCCGGAGCGGCAGACGGAGGAGGCAGAGACCGACGGCTGCTGTAGTCGGAGGCAAGATTGCCCAGATCGCTTTTTTCCTTGGAGCGGTTCCGCGTGGGACAGTGGGGGGCTGGGGAGGTTTTTATTAATGGATGAGATTAGGAGAAGGGAAATGCAAAGATCCAGTAGAAAGATGAGAAGCAAGACAAAGACATGATGTCGAACAAGGGTTTAGAGGCCGAAACAAATAGAGGGAAAAAAGAGCAAACTTAAGGCACTAGTAAAGGAGATACAAGATTGGCTCTATAATGGAAGAAGGTAAACCGATCGAAGAACAACCAATATTATTTTAGGAATGTCATATTTTCACGTTAGACAGCTATAAGATACTACTTTAGAAATTCAAATGTCCTCGAATTAAAATGCCTTGACAAAAACTAAAAGCCCCCCTACCCAAGAGAAATGCACCGATGAGCAACACCATGTCGGTAGTCTCGGCGGAGCAGCAAAGAAGCTTCACTGTCATCCTCGTCCTGCGAGACATTGTCGCAACGGAAAGAAGCACGTCTACTCACGGATTCCTTCCATTGCAACTCAACTGCATAAGAGTTCAGCGCCGTCTATCTAAAAAAAGGGAATTGCTATGTCGTAGTCGACCGTGTCCAATCTTACGCCGTAGCTAGGTCACTGCCGTTGATTTGTTTTAATGATCAGTCGTGTCGCTCTCTGGTTTGAGTTGGTGCAACGTCGTGTGTAGCTGCCTTGTGTCCGTGTCTCGCGCTGGTCGATTTTCACCGCCTTTTGCCCGCGTCTGGCTTTGTCACAGGGAGGCGGCCCGTGGGTGTGTGGGATTCAGTTCTTAGGTTTTTTCTGGGCCGTGTTTCCTTTTCGCTGGCCCGTTGTTTTGCTCCCGCAACGTGTTTTTTTTACTCGCTCCGTCTTAAAATAGGTGTAATTTTTTTTCTAAATTTGTATATATCTAGACACTATTTAATACTAGATACATACAAATTTAGAAAAAGTTCGAGACATCTATTTTTAGAAGGAGGGAGTAGTTGCTTTTTGTCCTTAGTTGTTGGTTCTAGTGTGTGCTGAAGGAAATAGCTAAAGAGAGCACGATTGTTTTTGCTGTTTTGAAAGGAATAGAACTTGATGCTATCTATAGATTGCCTAAAAATAGTTAGTAGATGTGGCCGTTTTGATTTTTTTTTTGAATATTTTTACATAGTTGAACTTTTTTCCTCCGCTTACTGTTTGGCATGTTGTTCCTATGAAGATGCTTTGTCATTCGCTCGTTTTGCATTTTTAGAATGAGATGGAGAATGGTCGGCGAGTTGCTTATATATGTTTTATTTTCGCTAGAAGGGTAGAGGAGGTTTTCGGTACCATGTGTTTGTGAGTGCTAAATATAGGGTCAGCGACTCCCATGTATCTAGATCCGTTTTATTGTCTAGATACATGCGTATCCAAATATTGAGTTCATTAATTTAGGACAGAAAAAATATTAAATAACCTATTATCCCATCCACCTTATGTTGCAGTACTTACTTCTACTAGTACTTCCTTTGGAAATAATCATTTGACCTTTATTTATAAGCTAGTGTCATTGCTGTGAGACCATCCCGGGGGCATGCACACCTTTGGATGATCCATGCCATGAAAGGATAATTTGTGATTCATCGTGCTCAACCCATCATAAGCAAAACTGTGATCATTCGTAGTCCTTGCCATTCTTTCATCTTTGGCCATCATTGGTCAAGCTACCTAGTTCGGCATGAGAGGTTTTGGGAAATCCAAACATGCAGCTGAGCGACGATGTTCTTGAAATACCCTCCGTTTCCTTTTTATGTCCACGAAATGAGATAGTTTTTATTGGGCCCTCTAATGGGCCGACTAAATGATCTTTAGAAAGTAGTTAAGCATGTATATGCATGCACTAAAGGTTGTCCCGGAATAATTTATGTACACAACGTTCTTTCTCTAGCAAAGTGATCTATAAGGGCAGTCACAATGCACCCGTATCTAAATGTAGTATCTTATGTATTAATGACGAGTTTAGATACGGTGCTTCCAATGGACTGTATCTATATGTTGTATCTAAAAGACTAAAACCTCTTGTTATTTCCCATGTTGGAATCAATCTGTGGACTATTTGCCTGTAGCCTGATGTGGTCTAAAGTTCTGGCCCTGTGCTAGTCGAAGGGCATCATGCATTGGACGGGAAAAGAAAAAATCCTCAAGAAACGCTTCTTGTAGGCAAGCAAAACTGCATGCTGGCCAACTGAAGCGGATCAGGTTGGCTGCTCTTCTTGTCAGCGATTGAGGATAGACACAAAACTGAATGGCAGAGAGACTTCTCCGACAGATGAGACGACAATCTCAGAGTCGTGGATGCTACAGGAGACAAAGTTGCTGGGCAAGTCGACAAACAAACTTGTAGATTCACTGCCTCGAAGAAACAGTAAGATTGGCTAGATGGAGCACCTATCAACCTTGGTTCGGCCTGGATAGTCCGGACCAAAACATACCGAAATTCGGACAAAAATAGGTCCCCTGGATACGCGACTGGACCAATTTTTAGCGTCCGGATCTAATTTCGTCGTCTGGATCGGTGTCGAGTGGAGATGCTCCGACATCTCACACGAGGCCAAGCTGCAACAACATCAATACATGACAAGTCATAGCTGCACCTCCAGCGGTGACAACATGTGCACTATCAAGCTCTCCAAACTGATGGTCATAAAGCAACGCCGACGCGATGACCCTCGACCCCCTTCCAATATCTACAACAGCTCACTCCCAGCATCCAACAAACAGTAATGAGGTGAACTGTTTATTGAAATTTATTTCCCCTTAAGATGCAAAGGCAAATCATCAAGTCTGACAACGACAAGTCAAACACTCAGAAACAGCGAGCACTTGGATTGAAATATCATTTAATGAAATTGAATATTGAAAAGATTGGTTGGCAATGGTCAAAAATATGGTGGCAGACACCTATCTAAGGTTTTCGGGTACGCCCTGGGGACGCCGGACGCTGAAAAAAGGTGTGGGCCAGCTCTGTCGGCGAGACAGTCTCATTCCCACCACTTAACTTGCCTAGACTGCCGCGAAGAGCTCCCAGCGCCCCCTGTCGCCATGACTTCGCCGGCGGAGCTCCACCGCACCGAGACATGCCCACGCCTCTAGATTCGCTCGCCGTAGTTGCCGCCCTCCACGACGCCTTCTCCGTCGCCTCTCTCGCCGACCTAGCCTCGCCGTAACTCTGCTTCGCTACGTGCTCCCACCACCACGCCCGCCAAGTGTTCGGCATTTGGCCGGATTCGGTCGTGAACTCCGACGACGACGAGATACTCGCCATTGACTCTAACGAGGACGAGATAACCGCCATGGACTCCGACGACAAGGAGATGTTGCCGTACTCCTGGAGGAGGAGAGCGCCGAGGTCGCCGAAGGTGAAGAGAACTTGCAGATCCTCGCATCGCTCGCCCAGCTGTACATGCAGATGGCGAAGCCGAAGCGCGGTGGTTTGGCGCCAGGTAGCCGGAAGTGCAAGGCAAGACAAAGGATAGAGGGCTACTGTATGTTGTACGTCGACTACTTCGCCGACCAGCCACTCCATGGAGAGGACGTGTTTCGCCGCCGTTTCAGGATGAGCCGGAAGCTCTTCCTCAAGATCGTGCATGCCATCCGGGAGTTCAACCCATATTTCCTTTGCAAGAAGGACTGCACCAGCTTGGTTGGGTTTTCCTCGCTTCAGAAGTGCACCGTGACGATGAGGTTGCTTGCATATGGAGCGCCGGCTGACAGTGCCGATGACTATCTCCGCATCACCGAGTCCACCGCCCTTGATTGCTGGTACAGGTTATGCAGGGCAGTGATTGCAGTGTTCGGGGAACAGTACTTGAAATCACCCACGGTTGAAGACACTATTCGGATCCTCGCAGTCAATGAAAGTAAAGGATTTTCTGGTATGCTTGGAAGCATAGATTGCATGCATTGGCAGTAGAAGAACTGTCCATTTGAATGGCAATGAATGTACAAAGGCCACAAAGAAGGTTGCACTGTCATACTTGAGGCAGTTGCTACACATGATCTTTGGATCTGGCACTCCTTCTTTGGCATGGCAGGATCGAACAACGACATCAACGTCCTCAACTCCTCAACTGTCTTTTCCAAGCTTGTTGAGGGTCATATGCTCCCCCCGTGGAATTTGAGATCAGTGGGCACCACTACAACAAGGGATACTATCTAGCAGATGGCATCTATCCAAAATGGCCAACATTTGTGAAGACTATCTCAAGCCCAATGCTCCCCAAGCATTCTCACTTTGCCAAGGAACATGAAGCTTGCAGGAAGGACGTGGAGCGGGTATTTGGTGTGCTCCAGCAGAGGTTTGCAGTTGTCCGGTTCCCTGCTATGACCTGGTCGAAAGATCAGATGTGGGAAGTGATGAACTGTTGTGTGACCTTGTTCAACATGATCATTGAGGATGAGAGAAAGGATCCAGTGAGTTTGCTCAAGGAGGACGAGCCATACTACAGACAGGGTCCTCTTGCCAAGCCTGATCATCAGGTGCCTCCAACCTGGGTTGCATTCATCGCAATGCGTCGGGAGATCCGAGATCCGGTGACGCATCAACAGCTGCAGGATGATCTTGTTGAGCACCTATGGATACGCACGGGAAACACGTCAGAGATGCCCATCGTGAACTAGGCCGAACTTAGCCGAAATATGTTGTATTTTCACTTCTGGCCGAACTATGTTTACATTTACGCTGAAGTCTGTTTTAAATTTCGCTGAACATTGGTGTTAAAATGTTATGTATTCATTGTATGACGAACTATGCCAAAATCTGGACGAACTTGAGCCGAATTTGAGCGAAAACGGATGACCCGGGAACTCGGCCTGGGTACGCGAGTGAGAAACTGGGCGTATCCAGGCCGAAAACTTGGCCGTCCGGCCAAAGTTTGGTCCGGATTTCGGCCTGGGTTCGCCCAACGAGTGGAGATGCTCTCAGGAAAGATAGGTACAAGCCGTATACAAATGAAAAATCCTATGTGGACTATTGAAACATGGACCGCACCAACAAAACCAACACAAATATGATTATAAACTCCAACATCTGTATCCTATTATATGACCTTAATGCAAATGTTTGACTTCAATTAAATCATCCATTGTCTATAACATAAATAAGTATGTTTTACATATCCAGCAAGAAACTCTGAAGTGAATATGTATCGGAGTGCGAATGATAAAAATATGAGTTGCTGCATATTTATATTTTCCATAATCTCTCATGGAAAACTAACTATGTGGTCGATGATAGAGAATTTTTTTTATCATCCCACGGAAAAGATGTATGTTTGAAATTGTTTTTATGATCGGTTGAGAATCAGGAACCAACAAAGATGTACATACTACCTATCGGGGTCATACTTTTTGGGTATATCCACGACCAGTCTTTATACTAGGCAGAGTGACCTAGTTGTGATTAGAGCCTATGGCTTCACGGATGGTCCAGTCAACGGGATAGATGGAGGCCCATCCGGCTACAGGATGGCCTAGAAGAGTTATCGACTTAGGCCTGATGACATGAGACATTGAGTACATAAAGTAGTAGTTACCGACTATGTTGTAATCTGTATCGTAGTCTAATAGGTTTTTTCTTGTAAACCCTAGACCGGATGACTATATAAGCCGACACAGACAGCCTTTAGCGCAGATGTAATCTCATAACTCACATAGAAGAACCACTAGTGGAAAAGGGGCCTCTATCCCGGTCCGTAAGGGCCTCTAGTCCTGATCGGGACTAGCCATGCGGGACTAGAGGCCCAGACATTAGTCCCGGCCCGGTCACCAGCCGAGAAAAATGGTCCTCCATGTGGCCGCCTGGACGCGCTCGGGGTGCACCCCCATTAGTCCCGGCTGGTGTCAAGGGCCGCGACTAGTGGTTCTCTGTCGCGGCAGCATTTTGTGCTCTTTCACTGCCGCATTTTGTGCTCTTTCTCTGCCGCGACAGAGAATTTATTTTGTATTATTTTATTTGTTTCTTTTTTGTTTTTGAATATTTCTACGCTACCAAATATCATACATGTTCGTGCATATATAAGATAACTTGTATTACGATATCCAACATACAAATATGTACAATTTTGATAGTTACATGAAGATCACAATTACCGGGACTAGAGCTCGTCTATTCGATTACACGGTCGGGATCATCAGTAGAGCCTATTCACACTAAATTCTCTGGCATCGTCTACCATCTCTTTGAACAGAAATCCCACGAGTTCATTTGTAATTCCTAGTATGCGTCGCTCTGGTAGGAGTTGATTCCGCATGCCCTCAAACTATATAATAAATGGGGATCAATATAATTATCAATCATGATAACAAAAAGTGACGGTAATAAAATGATGTTGTAAATGTATTGCTTATATCGACTCTTTGTAATCTCCAGCTTTACCGATTATAGTGGATTGATAGCAAGAGTAGGACTCGGGCACCGCTGTCAGATCTGAACCTAGATAAACTTGTGTGCTCCCCGTCCCGGACATCCTTATGTTAGATATGAGAGTACAATTTTGTACATCGATACAATGCACATGATGTCTCATGACTAGTTAGAACTTAGAAGGTTGTATTTTCTATTGGAAGTGCATATGCACAATAAAGCAAAGAAATTTTAATTATTTTTTAACGACTGTGTCACTAGTTCACGCGTAAATAGGGAATGTGCCACTATGAATCGTCCATTTGGAGAAATTCCGCCATCCATCACGAACTCGTTACGTCTATACCCATGGACAGACCTGGTGATGGATGTCGTCGTGTCTGGCTAACTTGCCGTCTTTTTAACTCTTTTGTTACATTTGAGAACTACCCTTTGTCCTGCAGCAACGATAAAAACAAACATATATTTACGTGTTCCGACATGAGAGACTAGGAATGGCAATGAGGCCCCATAGCTGTCAGACACTAGTGGAAAAAGGGCAATCCGTTCGCGCCCCCTCAGAGCATTAGTCCCGGTTGCGCCACCAACCGGGACTAATGCTGGCACGCTGTGGCGCCCCGCAAAAACCACTACTAGAAAATCGCGTTGTTTTTGTGCATTGCATCATCATGACCGCATGCTCATGTCATCATGCCGCATTGCTTTTGAGCATCGTCATCATCATGCATTTGTTTGTCTGAAACTATTTTCAAAAAGCCTATTTTTGTTTTCTAAAATTACCCTTCTTTTATTTCGAAACAAAGTCTCATAATTATCTGCTAAACTATTTAACTAAAAAAAATTATTTGCTAAAAAGATTTAAAACAAAACAAAACAAATAAATATCTTACAAAATAATAAACCTAAAACCTAGACCCTTTTTCTACCCAATCCTATCTACCCACCCTTCCAGCCACCTCACCCCAGCCTATCCCAGGCCACCACATCACCCCTGGCCTAAACCCACCCAATCACCAACCTCCACCTCACCAACCCCACCCCATATCCCCACCTAATCCCTACTCCCTTACCCACCTGCCCTACCCCAGCAGCACCACACGCGCCTCCACACCCCTCTGTCCCATGTGGACCCTGCCCCGCGGGTCCCTCATCTCTCTCCCAGGCCCACCTGCTGGACACACACACACCACGTACGCCTCACACACCACGCACGCACTCCCCGCCCCGGCCCCGCTCCTGGCCCACCCCGCACGCGACCCCACCTTCCTCTCCCCGCCTCTCTTCTTGCGACCCTCCCTCTCGGACCCCGCAGCGCCGCCCCGTCCTGGCGCCTGCCCGCGTCGATCCCCTGCGCCGCCCCCTCCTTCCCGGCCGTGACCTCCGTCGCCACGACGCAGCCTGGGCTGCCTCCCACGCCTCTCCCCGCCGCCTCCCCCATGGCAGAGCTCCACGACCCGCCTCCTCACATGCCGTGCCGCGCCTCCTTGTCGCCCTCTTCCAGCTCGCGACCACGAGTTCTCGCGGCATCGCTGCTGTTGACCCTCCTGCGAGCCCTCGTTGTCGCTGTCCTGTTGGATCCCAGCGCCCTGCCGTTGTCTCGTCATCTTCGTCGTTTGCAAGCCGGTCACCATCCTTCATCGCCTTCTGCCTCATGCCCCGTCGGTTGAACCCTCTGTGTGGTGCATAACCAGCAGCACCGTGTGTCTCAGGCCTGTCGAAGACATGTTTTTCTCCATCGGCAAGATCAGACACAGCATGTACCACGTGCCAAGTACGGTCGCGACAAGTTGTTTCTCTCTCAAGATCTACCGACGCCAAGATCTCCCAGTGCCGAGACCCAAGTCCGACACCGACAATCGAAACCGCGGAACCGACAAGTTCGCCTACCCGGACACCGTGCCACAAGATCTTCTCGGACCCGAAGACCGAACCCGGGCATGCCAAATTCTTCGAACCGAAGGCCACAGATGCGACAAGTACTTCTTCCCGGATCGGATGCCCGAGAACCCGGACGCCAGGTCGTCGACACGGATACGCTAATTACTCCCTCGAGGACACCAAGTCTTCACCCCGAACGCCAAGACCGACCCAATACGAGGACACGACAAGATCTTCGCGACGACAAGATCGACACCGACCCGAGCGAATCCAATGCGCCCCCGACACCAAACCAAGTCCTTCTTCTCGGATGCGACAAGATCGACTTCCGTTGTCCGAGACCGATCTCGTCGAGCCATTCTCCCGTCGAACCCTGAGATCAATCCATCGAACCCCAAGCTCGCCGAACCCTAATGTGTGAACCTTTTCCCTAAGCCCCTATTTTTATAATGATATAGACTTGTTGCATTAAATCATACATGTTTGCATACATATTTATGTGGTTTGGGGGCCTTATGCCGATTCACCTAAATTAAATATGGGATCCATATGCGGGCAAATCTAGTCGTATATTGGTACCATTTAAATTTGTGTAGCGAACCGATGCCATGTTTCCACCTTGTTACTACAACATTTAAATTGCGGGTATCTAAATAACTCGAACCTAATAATAAATGTCGGGACCCCGGTTTCCGCTTAATATTGCCTTAATGCACCGCACCTTTGCCATGTCATACACCATACATGCATCATGCCTGATCTTCTGTCGTAGTATTAAATATTGCATCCGGTGTTTCTTCTAGTGTTTTGCTTCTTCGCGGATAAGGCCGTTGAGTTGATGTGAGCTTCGCCCCGATCTTCGGTTGAACATTCGGCAATGTCTTCAAGCGAGCATCTCCCCCTTTCTACCTATCTTACTTTTATAGTATTTATTTCCTCCTGTTGATCTATTGCTATCTGTGTTGCGTTGCTCTAGTTTTCGTATCCGTGGTATCCCTTGCAGCCTTATATTGCCTTGGACACATCCTATTACCTGTTGATTGGTAGATAGTTGGACTCTCGCGTCGTAGTCGCTTGCTCAAGTGCTGTTGCGTGTCGTCAAGTACCACAATTGTTGGAGTTTGCCGCATGTTTAATGTTGGAGATGATCATGGCTTTAATTATTGTTTAATAACTAAAATTGAAGTAGGTAAATGCAGAGGCACCGGTGGGTGATAGATAATATTTGGTTTCCGACCGCCACTCCGGTGTCCGTAGGACCCGAGTTCTTGACACTGTTCCGAGATCGAGCGCTAACCACATGTGGGATGTATGGGCACCCCATCGATTTAGTACCTGATTCCAAGTACTGTACTGGGGGCCACAAGTAGTTTGGGGCTTTATTACTATTCTGTACTTATGCCATGCTTTACTGCTTTATTTAAATTGTGCGATGTACTGCACCTGTACTGTTTAGGATCGGGACACGTTTTCGCTGTATCGACAAGCCCAGTCATCTTTTCGGGTTCCCAGTCGTTTACAGCCGTCCACCCAAACCCTGAGTCCGTCTCGGAGACCGGCCGACTTCGCTTGGTGTACTTAGTGGGTGCCCTCCGTGCTTGCTTTGGGTGCGGGAAACGCGTCATGACTTAGGCCCGCCGACATACCGATGGGTGTATGTTAATTGATCCGCAAAAGGGTCGAAGCGTGAAAACTTTGGTGCACCTCAGGTTAAATCTTTCTTTTAGAAGCCGTTTCATGTTATGGACGACTTGGAGAACAGGTCTCGATCATAGACAACTATAACTAAAGTTCTTGATATAAATTGACTTGTATCCGATCGACTAGTAATCAGCTTCACAGAATGGAATGGCCAAATAAAAGTACCAACACCTGGGTTTGGGATATCTCATGCTAATTGTATCCGACTAGTAAGTGTTGCAACTTCAACGGAATGGTTAACTAAAAGCCCACTGCTTATTATATCGGGATGACTATCTATACCGACTAGTAATTGCTGCAACGATAATCGAATAAATAAAACTGCCAGCGGTGTGAGTTCCTCGGTTGACTTCTCGTTTGGTCTCGAGGGGAAATACCAGATGGGTATGTTTGGTGGTAGCATCGGTTGGTTCGAATAGGTCTTTCTTATCCTCTCTCGATAGCCGCCATTGTATCGAGTCTCTATAGGTTGTTTAGTGCATCTTTGCTGCCGCTTGATCCACCATACCTATGTAGGCGACCGGCCGATTCTAGTCTCGCCGTGTCTTGGCCTCGATCTTGACCGCTCTTTTTCCTTTGCCCTTTGCCGCACCCCTTTGTTTAAGCAGGTTTTGAGATCGATGTCGTTAGCGTGGTTACCCTTCCGCTTGGCTCAGGCAGGGTTATGGACGCCATTGGTTATTCTTCAGGTCTCTTAGCCCCATTTGCATCTTGTCCGTAGTCGGACGCTCTATCATTTTCAAGGTGATTTGGATCTTTGTATATTATATCTGTATTCTTGACTCATTGAGTCGCTGTTGTATATATGTCTATTCTGTGGGTCCCATCGAGGACTGTTGTGTAATGTTATTACTTTTCCACCCGCACGAAAGTGCTGGTGGGCACCTTTGAATCGTTTCTATGCGGTCTACGGGAATCGCTGAAACTTGCATAGGGTCGATTCGAGGGTGTTACAGTGGTATCAAAGCACGCAGCGGTACCCACAAGTCCAGCCAGAGGATAACCTAGCTAACGGCAAGTAGAGTGTCAAAACTATTTTGCAAAAATCGGTTGGATAGATCGATTAGGTGCTTACTCCTTACCCTCTGCTCTCCTCTCACCTGCGTGTTTTGAATCCGCTCTCTTCTCTCTCTTGAGTCCAGATTTCTCGTGGTTGGGTTCCGTGCACCTTCGTGGTTTCGCTTCCTTTGATAACGGTGTTCTACCATCCGATGTTCATCTTTGTCGAGGAATCCGTCTCTTGTGGTACCATTCTTTGTTCCTTGTTTATGCCTTCCGGTGTTTTCCGACGACGACATCACCTCGCCAGATCCGATGCGTAGTCTGCGCATCACTCCTTTGTTTCGAACCTCGATTGTCGAGATCTTCACCGATTCAGAATGGTAGCACACTTTTCTCTTGATTGCAGAGTAATAGTTTGGGTGCGTGATGGACTGGCCCCATGCCGACTACTCACTCTATTCGCTTGTGTACATTGAAGTGGATGAGAATGCATCGTTCCCTCTTTCCATCGGGCTAGAGGTGGCTTTAATTGTGGATACCTCTACCTTCGCCTTTGTTTCCTGAGTGTTCTCTCGGCGATCATGGACAACGACCTCTTGTTAGTGGTGTCGCGAGGTCTACACGGGCGAGAAGACAGACGCCGACCTTCCTTCCGGTACCATGAGGCGGATCTCGAGGGCGAGATCCATTGTTAGTGGTGTCGAATTGTGGCGCCCCGCAAAAACCACTACTAGAAAATCGCGTTGTTTTTGTGCACTGCATCATCATGACCGCATGCTCATGTCATCATGCCGCATTGCTTTTGAGCATCGTCATCATCATGCATTTGTTTGTCTGAAACTATTTTCAAAAAGCCTATTTTTGTTTTCTAAAATTACCCTTCTTTTATTTCGAAACAAAGTCTCATAATTATCTGCTAAACTATTTAACTAAAAAAAATTATTTGCTAAAAAGATTTAAAACAAAACAAATAAATATCTTACAAAATAATAAACCTAAAACCTAGACCCTTTTTCTACCCAATCCTATCTACCCACCCTTCCAGCCACCTCACCCCAGCCTATCCCAGGCCGCCACATCACCCCTGGCCTAAACCCACCCAATCACCAACCTCCACCTCACCAACCCCACCCCATATCCCCACCTAATCCCTACTCCCTTACCCACCTGCCCTACCCCAGCAGCACCACACGCGCCTCCACACCCCTCTGTCCCATGTGGACCCTGCCCCGCGGGTCCCTCATCTCTCTCCCAGGCCCACCTGCTGGACACACACACACCACGTACGCCTCACACACCACGCACGCCTCCCTTGCCCCGCCTCCTGCCCACCTCAGACGCTGACCCCACCTTCCTCTTCCCGCCTCTTCTTGACCCTCCCTCTCGGACCCATAGCTCACGTCCTGGCGCTTTGCCCGCTCGATCCCTGCGCCCTTCCTTCCCGGCGTGACCTCCGTCAGCGACGCAGCCTTGGCTGCCTCCCCACGCCTCTCCCCGCCCTCATGGCAGAGCTCCACGACCGCCTCCCGCGACCGTGTCGCGCCTCCTTGCTGTCCTCTGCCCTGAGCTCGCCATGCGACTGAGTTCTGCGCACCGCACCGCTGACCCTCCCGCGAGCCCTCGTTGTCGCTGTCCTGTTGGATCCCAGCACCCTGCCGTTGTATCGTCATCTTCGTCATTTGCAAGCCGGTCACCATCCTTCATCGCCTTCTGCCTCATGCCCCGTCGGTTGAACCCTCTGTGTGGTGCATAACCAGCAAGACTGTGTCTCGAGCCGAAGACATGTTTTTCTCCATCGGCAAGATCAGACACAGCATGTACCACGTGCCAAGTACGGTCGCGACAAGTTGTTTCTCTCTCAAGATCTACCGACGCCAAGATCTGCCAGTGCCGAGACCCGAGTCCGACACCGACAATCGAAACCGCGGAACCGACAAGTTCGCCTACCCGGACACCGTGCCACAAGATCTTCTCGGACCCGAAGACCGAACCCGGGCATGCCAAATTCTTCGAACCGAAGGCCACAGATGCGACAAATACTTCTTCCCGGATCGGATGCCCGAGAATCCGGACGCCAGGTCGTCGACATGGATACGCCAAGTACTCCCTCGAGGACACCAAGTCTTCACCCCGAACGCCAAGACCGACCCAATACGAGGACACGACAAGATCTTCGCGACGACAAGATCGACACCGACCTGAGCGAATCCAATGCGCCCCCGACACCAAACCAAGTCCTTCTTCTCGGATGCGACAAGATCGACTTCCGTTGTCCGAGACCGATCTCGTCGAGCCATTCTTCCGTCGAACCCTGAGACCGATCCATCGAACCCCCAGCTCGCCGAACCCTAATGTGTGAACCTTTTCCCTAAGCCCCTATTTTTATAATGATATAGACTTGTTGCATTAAATCATACATGTTTGCATACATATTTATGTGGTTTGGGGGCCTTATGCCGATTCACCTAAATTAAATATGGGATCCATATGCGGGCAAATCTAGTCGTATATTGGTCCCATTTAAATTTGTGTAGCGAACCGATGCCATGTTTCCGCCTTGTTAATACAACATTTAAATTGCGGGTATCTAAATAACTCGAACCTAATAATAAATGTCGGGACCCCGGTTTCCGCTTAATATTGCCTTAATGCACCGCACCTTTGCCATGTCATACACCATACATGCATCATGCCCGATCTTCTGTCGTAGTATTAAATATTGCATCCAGTGTTTCTTCTAGTGTTTTGCTTCTTCGCGGATAAGGCCGTTGAGTTGATGTGAGCTTCGCCCCGATCTTCGGTTGAACATTCGGCAATGTCTTCAGGCGAGCATCTCCCCCTTTCTACCTATCTTACTTTTATAGTATTTATTCCCTCCTGTTGATCTATTGCTATCTGTGTTGCGTTGCTCTAGTTTTCGTATCCGTGGTATCCCTTGCAGCCTTATATTGCCTTGGACACATCCTATTACCTGTTGATTGGTAGATAGTTGGACTCGCGCGTCGTAGTCGCTTGCTCAAGTGCTGTTGCGTGTCGTCAAGTACCACAATTGTTGGAGTTTGCCGCATGTTTAATGTTGGAGATGATCATGGCTTTAATTATTGTTTAATAACTAAAATTGAAGCAGGTAAATGCAGAGGCACCGGTGGGTGATAGATAATATTTGGTTTTCGACCGCTCCTTTGGTGTCCGTGGGACCCGAGTTCTTGACACTGTAGATCGAGCGCGCTAACCACATGTGGGATGTATGGGCACCCCATCGATTTAGTACGATTCCAAGTATCGTCTGGGGCCACAAGTAGTTTAGGGCTTTATTACTATTCTGTACTTATGCCATGCTTTACTGCTTTATTTAAATTGTGCGATGTACTGCACCTGTATTGTTTAGGATCGGGACACGTTTTCGCTGTATCGACAAGCCCAGTCATCTTTTCGGGTTCCCAGTCGTTTACAGCCGTCCACCCAAACCCTGAGTCCATCTCAGAGCCCGGCCGACTTCGTTGCGAGTGTACTTAGTGGGGTGGCCCCCCGTGCTTGCTTTGGGTCTGGGAAACGTCATGACTTAGGCCCCGCCGACATACCGATGGGTGTATGTTAATTGATCTGACAAAAAGGGTCGAAGTGCGTGTGGAAACTTTGGTGCACCCCTGCAGGGTTAAATCTTTTCGAGAAGCCGTGTCCGAGGTTATGGACGACTTGGAGCACATGTCTCGATCATAGACAACTATAACTAAAGTTTACTGATATAAATTGACTTGTATCCGATCTGACTAGTAATCAGCTTCACTATAACGGAATGGCCAAATAAAAGTACCAACACCTGCTGGGTTTGGGATATCTCATGCTAATTGTATCTGACTAGTAAGTGTTGCAACTACAACGGAATGGTTAACTAAAACTGCCCACTGCTTATTATATCAGGATGACTATCTATACCTGACTAGTAATTGCTGCAATGATAACTGAATAAATAAAACTGCCAACGGTGTGAGTTCCTCGGTTGACTTCCTCGTTTGGTCTCGAGGGGGAAATACCAGGATGGGTATGTTTGGTGGTAGCATCAGGTTGGTTCCGAATAGGTCTTTCTTATCCTCTCTCGATAGCCGCGGAGTATCGAGTCTCTATAGGTTGTTTAGTGCATCTTTGCTGCCGCTTGATCCACCATACCTATGTAGGCGAGGACCGAATTCTAGTCTCGCTGTCTTGGCCTCGATCTTGACCGCTCTCTCTTTTTTCCTTTGCCCTTTGCCGGCACCCCTTTGTTTAAGCAGGTTTTGAGATCGATGTCGTTAGCAGGGTTACCCTTCCGGCTTGGCCTGTGCAGGGTTATGGACGCCATTGGTTATTCTTCAGGTCTCTTAGCCCCATTTGCATCTTGTCCGTAGTCGGACGCTCTATCATTTTCAAGGTGATTTGGATCTTTGTATATTATATCTGTATTCTTGACTCATTGAGTCGCTGTTGTATATATGTCTGTTCTGTGGGTCCCATCGAGGACTGTTGTGTAATGTTATTACTTCATTTTCCACCCGCACGAAAGTGCCTGGTGGGCACCTTTGAATCGTTTCTATGCGGGTCTGGCGGGAATCGCTGAAACTTGCATAGGGTCGATTCTGAGGGTGTTACACACGCGTCCCGGTTCGAGCGGGCAAGGGGCCCGGAGGCATGCGTCCCAGTTGATAACGGCATATCGTCCGTTGGAGCCGAACGGGACTAAAGGTTTAGCCACAGCCACGCGTGGCGTGGCACACACCTTTAGTACGGTTGGTGGCTCCAACCGGGACGTATGCTCCTCTATAAATGCACCCCCTCTGCCTCCACTCTGTTTTTTCTCTTGGTGGAAGGTGTGAGGGGTGTGCTAGTTTTTTCTCCCCTATGCATGCATTCAAGGTGTTTGATGAAATGTTTGAGTGAATAATCCCGTTCAATTTATCATAGAACAAAAATATAGAAGGTGTCCGAGAGGCCCTTGAGCTTTCTCCTCTTTATTTCCCTCGATCGAGGTTAGCAATCTTATATTTTCTCTGTCATTGATACAACGCATGTGTCGATGTGAATTGGTCATTTCACTATTTATGATGTCCTGTTTTTTGATAAACTTACTTATATGATGCAGATGAACGGTCGGGAGTGGATGTACGGTGACCGGCGCGTAGCCGGGTATATGAAAGGCGTGGATAAATTTATCGATGTGGCTACGGCAAACAAAGAGAATGGTTTTATACATTGTCCATGTGTTCAATGTCGGAACAACAAGGAGTACTCTTCCTCGAAAATCATCCGCGGCCACCTGATTATGAAAGGTTTCATGCCCAACTATAATTGATGGACCAAGCACGGGGAAAGAGGGGTTATGATGGAAGATGGTGAAGAAGAAGATGATGATAACAACTATCATCATATGTTTCTGAATCTGATCTCGCAATGGAAGACAATGGAGAGGAAAGAGGTGAAGGACGAGCATCGGATGAGCGGTGATGAACTTGGTAGGGTCATTTCGATGCAAAGCGAGGCTGTGAAATGAAAATGAGAAGTTGAAGTTAGAGGGCATGATAGAAGATCACAAGAAATTGTTGTACCCAAATTATGAAGATGGCGGCACAAAGCTCGGTACCACATTGGAATTGCGATGGAAGGCGAGTGTGGTCTAACTGACTCCTCATTTGAAAAGATGCTGAAAATAATGAAGCAAGTTTCCAAAACATAACGAACTTCCGAGAGCACCTAAGCAAAGAAGACTCTCTGTCCTCTAGGATTAGATGTGCAAAAGATACATGCATGCATTAATGACTGCATCCTCTACATGATGGAGTATGAGAATTTAGATAAATGCCGGTATGCAATGCGTTGCGGTATAAGATCGAAAGATGACCACAGTGATGTTGAGGAGAGCCCCTCGGAAGAGGGTTCTGCTAAGGTTATGTGGTATGCTCCTATAATACCAAGGTTGAAATGCATGTTCGAAACAAAGAGCATGCCGTTGTTGCGATGGCACAAAGAAGACCGTAACAAAGGCGGGAAGTTGAGACACCCTGGCGATGGGTCATAGTGGAGAAAAATCGAGAGACTTCCTAGACTTTGCGGTGACGCAAGGAACTTATGGTTTGGTCTAAGTACGGATGGCATGAATCCTTTTGGGGAGCGAGCTGCGACAAAGACCTGCCCGTGACTCTATGTATCTATAACCTGCCTCCTTGGTTGTGCATGAAGCGTAAGTTCATTATGATGCCAATGCTCATCCAAGGCCCGAAGCAACCGGGCAACGACATTGATGTGTACCTTAGGCCATTAGTTGAAGAACTCTTACAGTTGTGGGGCAAACCAGGTGTACGTGCGTGGGATGAGAACAAACAGGAGCCATTTGATCTACGAGGGTTGTTATTCGTAACCATCAATGATTGGCCTGCTCTTAGTAACCTTTCAGGACAGACAAACAAGGGATATAAGGCATGCACACACTGTTTAGATAAGACTGAAGGTACATATTTGCATAAATGCAAGAAGGTTGTGTACCTGGCGAATCGACGATTTCTTCCGACCAATCATCCTGTAAGAAAGAAAGGCAAGCATTTCAAAGGTGAGGCAGATCACCGGAAGAAGCCTGAACTCCCTGCTGGTGATGATGTATTTGGTATGGTCAAGGACATAGAAGTAATCTTTGGAAAGGGTCCCGGCGGTCAATCAGTTCGAGCGACGTCACAGGACACGCACCCATGTGGAAGAAGAAATCTATATTTTGGGAGCTGCCATATTGGAAAGTCTGCGTATCCTCTCTTCAATCGGCGTGATGCACGTGACGAAGAATCTTTGCGTGAACTGCTAGGATTCCTAGGCGTGTATGGTAAGACAAAAGATACACGGAAGGACGGGAGGATCAAAAATTATGAAAGACCCAAAGAACATGCATACACATAACAAGGCGGATAAAGGCGTCACTTAAGTCGCCGACTATGCTCTTACCAAAGCGAGAAGGAAATCTTTTTGAAGTCCTTTACGGTATCAAGGTGCCATCGGGCTTCTCATCTAATATAAAGGGATAATAAATATGGCGGAGAAAAGTTCCAAAACCTGAAGTCTCATGGTATCACGTGATTATGACTTGATTGCTTCCGATTGCATTGAGGGGCTTCTACCGGAAAATGTTCGAGTACCCATTGTGAAGTTGTGTGCATTTCTCAATGCAATATCTCGAAGGTAATCAATCCGGATATTTTGCCAAGGTTCTGAAGGATGTGGTACAATGTCTTGTTAGTTTTGAATTGGTGTTCCCACCATCCTTCTTCAATATTATGACGCATCTCCTGGTTCACCTAGTGGAAGAGATTGCCATTCTCGGTCCGGTATTTCTGCACAATATGTTCCCTTTGAGAGGTTCATGGAGTCTTAAAGAAATATGTTCATAACCGTGCTAGACCGAAGGAAGCATCTCAAGGGATATGGAGCAGAGGAGGTCATTGAGTTTTGTGTTGACTTTATTCCTAACCTTAAGCCGATTGGTGTTTCGACTCATGCATGAGGGAAGACTAAGTGGAAAAGGCATTCGGGAAAGAAAGCAATGATATGTAGGGACGGGATTCTTTCACTAAAGCACACTACGGTTCTACATAATTCCACCTTGGCAGCTCCAGATATCGAGGAACACAAGAATATTATACGCAAAAACCCGGGAAGCTGAATCATGGATTACAGATGAACACATGAAGTCTTCTTTGGTGGTTGGATGCGGACACATCTCTTGAATGACACCACTTTGTGGAGATCGGCTATACTTGTTGGCGCGTCACCATCTTCTCTGTATTGAATTTCCAAGGGTACGAAATAAATGGGAATACATTCTACGATCGCCCAAGATAAAAAGAGCACCAACCAAAATAGTGGTGTCCGCTTTGATGCAATAGACGAGAATGGACAAAAGTACACATATTATGGTTACATAGAGGAGATATGGGAACTAGACTACGAGTCTTTTTAAGGTCCCTTTGTTTCCGCAAATGGGTCAACTGAATGGGGAAGGGTAAAGATAGACCCAGGTTATGCGGAATGACACAAGTGGATCTCAACAATCTTGGTTATAGAGATGAACCATTCGTCCTAGACAATGATGTGTCTCGGGTTTTCTATGTGAAGGACATGTCCTCCGCATCGAAAAAAGAAATATATGCAAACGAATACATCATATGATGAGCCAAAGCGTCACATAGTTCTTTCAGGAAAAAGAAACATCGTGGGAATCGAGGACAAGACAGACATGTCAGAAGATTATAATAAGTTTGATGAAATTCCGCCCTTCACAAAGGAAACTGGCCCAAGCATTCCGTTAAGTAAAGAAGATGCTCCATGGTTACGTCTGAAGCGATCATAAGGAAGGACATATGCCAAGAAGTTCATGCTCATATTATGTAACTCTAGTTCATGTCTTTCGCGGTTTGTGGCTTGATCGAAGGATATCTTTCGCGGTTTGTGGCCTTTAGTCCCGGTTTTGTAGTCTCAGTTTTTAATATTAATAAATGTCTTGAGTGTTAGTCCCGTTTTGTGGCTGGACCGGGACTATGAAGAAATTGTCCCGATTCATACTCAAAACGCGCGCAATCACATATTAGGGAGTGCCTCTATGACCAGTTTCTTGGAGATGCCGGAGGATCGATCGCGCATCTCCTCAAACGGTCGAGTGGTGTCCTCTCTCGAAACCATCTTGCAGCTTGTAACTTCTAACTAGATCAATACGCCTCGAGCTAACTAATTTCATATATTAGGAGTGCCTCTATGACCAGTTTCACGGAGATCTTGGGAGGACCCGGGCTCCAGGCATCTCCTGGAAGCCGTAGTGGTGTCCCTGCTCTCGAAAACCATCTTGCAGCTTGTAACTTCTCTAACTAGATCAATACGCCTCGGTATTATTGGTCTTCGGCCCCACTGGTCAGTCACTTGGGTATCCCCAGACCCAATTCACATTGTCAAGCAACTTAAAAGCCCTATCTTAGATAAGGAATCATTAATACCCCTTAGGTGAAGGGAATATGCCCTGAGAGGCAATAATAAATTGTTTATTATGTGTATTCCAAGTATATGATAGATGTTTATTTTGCATGCTATAATTGTATTAATACGGAAACGTTAATACATGTGTGTTTAATAAACAAACAGAAAGTTCCTAGTTAAGCCTCTCTCATAAACTAGCTCGTTGATTAACAAGATGATCAAAGTTTCCTGATCATGGACATTGGATGTTGTTAATAACGGGATCACAACATTAGTGTAATGATGTGATGAACATTCATCCAAGTATAGCATTACGATCAAAGTCATTGAGTTTATATTGCTATAACAACTTACGGTGATCCTAATCCTTAGACCATGAGATCATGTCAATCACTAACACCGAAGAGTTTCTTGATAACATCAAACGTCACACCGTAATGGGTGATTATAAAGATGGGTTCGTAACTAATAAAGTGTTATGTTGAGGCTCATGGATCAAGAGTGGAATTTGTTCATCCCGATGACGGATAGATATACTCTGGGCCCTCTCGGTGATATCACATTGATTAGCTTGCAAGCAAGTGATTTGATCACTAGAATGTTATATCAGGAACGAGAAAAGAGTGCATGTCGAACGAGATCAAACTAGGTATGGAGATACCGATCGAATCTCGGACATGTAATATATCGTGAGACAAAGGGATTAAGATACTAGCGTAAAGGTTCCGACGATCACAAGAAAGTCATCGTTGAATGTGTGGGAGTCGATGGGTCTCCAGATCCCGCTTGATTATTGATCCGAGGGGTCTCGATCATGTCCGCATTATTCACGAACCGTAGGGTGACACACTTAAGAGACACCGACATCCAATTGGAGCAAAAGTTTCATGCCGAAAAGAATAAACAAGCGCAGGAATTTATTTCACTAGATACCAAACAGGTTTTGGGTGAAATTGCATAAAGTGGTTATGCATGTGAAATAGAATTCTAGCAAGGGTTATTTGTGAATGTTTGTCATTAAAGTAATTGACAAAATTCTGAATAAAATAAAAGAGTTTTATTTAATGAGAGTTTGCATTAAATTTGGTGGAAATTTAATGGGATTTTTGAGTGGACTTTTGAAGGGTCATTTTGTGAGTGGAGTGTCCACCCACATGATGAGGGGAGGCAAGGGCAGCCCCATGCGCCGCCACCCCTTGGGGTTCCCCCCTCCTCCTATAAAAGGAGCCCTCCTCTCACTTCTCACTCACACCTCCTCGTGAAGGATCTCTCCCCTCTAGAATTTATCCCCATGGTCTCGGACTAGCGAGATACATGTTCCCGTGGCTTTTCGGCAAGAAAGAGTTGTGCTTCCTGCATCGCTGGAGCGAGGAGGCGGAGGTTGCTCGGTGCCTCGAGCGTGTGCGAGCACCGGATGCGCCGCTTTGCGGCGCTAGGACTTCCTCTCGATCTTGAGATCGGCAAGAGATCGTCTACATCAACCACGAGTTTGGACTCGTTAAGCTTTGTCGGTCTTCAAGGGTATGTTCTCTACGGATATACATCCGTTGTTTGTATCTAGTATAAATAGATCTTGGTATATAGTTCACATCGTAGGAAAATTTTTGTTTTCTATCTTGCGAACCCTTGAAAGGGTATCGAGCCGGATCTATGCGTAGATACTTTACACGGTAGTACACATATGAGTATGTGGGCGATGATGATCATGTTGTTGCTCCTTTCTTGTGATTTTGGATATTGGTGGCATAGTGGGATGAAGCGGCGACAAACTTTACATGTCCTCGCACATGAGACCTGTTCCACGCTTGACATGCAACTAGTTTGCATAAGTGGCTAGCGGTGTCTGTCTCCTACTATAGTCAATATCTATTTTGCAAGCGAGTTGTCAACAATTTGATTATCCTCGTTAGGTTCATGTTCGTAGGTAAGAACGGTTCTATCTCGAAAGCCCTCACCACGTAAAACTTGCAATGGATAAATTAGAAGCGTCTAGTTTAGATTGTTGCTAGGCTAGTGTTATGATATGGTAGTGTTGTAAGAAGAAGTATGAGATGATACTCTTCTGACACACATAGCGTAAAAACCCATAGATTGTGGATTTACACATATAGGTATGATAGTGATCATACCACGATGCACATGATAGAGATCATCTGCGGGAACCATATAATTTCACTATTAAACATATGATGTTTGATTGCATCTTATATTGCTTGTTTAGCGCTTTGTTAAGCATAATAAGATGATCCTCATTTTAAATATCAAGATAAGAATGTGTTCTCCCTTTAGTATGCACCGATTATGTTTTCGCTCCAAGACATCACGTGATGATCGGGTGTACTTGGATCCTCGACCATACTTGGTGTAAGACAGTTACACTTAAAAATACTAAGGTTCTAACTTGGCGAGCCTAGCATGTATGACATGGCCTCGAACACAGAGAAAGGTTAAGCATGAGTCATATAGTTGATATGATGCCCATTTGATGCTCGCCTTTGAAGCTATACCGACTCACGTGATGATCGGACTTGGTGTAGTGGATTTGGTTCATGTAATCACCAAAAGGACACGAGGATGTCGCTTTTGAGTGGGAGTTCATTCGTAATATAGATTAGTTGAACTCAATCTATCATACACTTAGTCTAAACTTTACAAATTCTGTTGTAGATGGCACCACCGCTTTTAATTTCAATGCGTTCATGGAGAAAGAGAAACTAGCAACGAGCGGTAGCAACTTTCTTGAATGGGCCATGAATTTGAGGATTCTCCTCTCACGCACAAAAGCTATATGTGCTAGAAGCGCCATTAGGCCCCCACCTTTGATGCCCCCGACGAGGAGAAGAATGTCTATCTGGCTCGTCAGAGGACCACAACTTAGTTCATTGCGGCATATTGTATGGGCTAGAGCCGAACTTGAAGCGTTTAAAACGGCAATGCTTTTGATACAATGGGTGAGTTGAAAATGATTTTCACACATGCTGTGAGAGCTACAATGCTTGTAAAAGTTCTTTAGTGCATGATGGAAGAGAACAGCTCCGTTAGTGAGCATGTACTCAAGATGTCGGATTACGCCGATAAGCTTGTGTCCTTGGGAATAACGATTCCCATTGACTTAGGCATCCATCGTTCTGCTCTCGCCACCTAGCTATAAGAGCTTCGTGATGAACTATAATATGCAAGGCATGAAGAAGTCTCTCCCGAGCTTCATCAATGCTTAAACTGCAGTGGAGATCAAAAGGAACATCAAGTGTTGATGATCAATAGGAACACTGGTTTCAAGAAAGACAAGAAGGGAAAACGGAAGGAAGTAAGGCGGCAAGCCTGTTGCCTGAAAAGAAACCCCGAGTTGGACCTAAGTCCGATACCGAGTGCTACTATTGTAAGGGATCGCCATCGAAGCGCAAATCGCCCAAGTATCCGGCAGACAAGAAGGCCGCAAGGCAAACAAAGGTATATATGATATACATGTTATTGATGTGTACTTGACTAGTGCTCGCAGTAGCACCAGGTATTTGATACCGGTTCGGTTGCTAATATTTGTAACTCGAATCGGGTCATGGAAAGCGACCGCTAGCAAGGGTGAGGTCAAGATGCGTGTCGGCAATGGATCAAACGTTGATGTGATCGCCGTCGAACGCTACCTCTCCACTTACCGTCGGGATTAGTTATAAACTTAAATAAGCATTATTTGGTGCACCGAGCATGAACATTGTATCTGGATCATGTTTGATGCAAAGTGGTTTTTCATTCAAATCGAGAACAATGGTTGTTCCATTTATATGAATGAAATCTTTTATGGTCATGCACCAATGTTGAATGGTTTATTTCGTTGGATCTCGATGATAATGTTACACATATTCATAATATTGATGCTAAAAGGATTAAACTTAGTGATGATATATCCACATATATGTGGTAATTGCCGTCTAGGTCATATTGGCATTAAACGCATGAAGAAGCTCCATTCGGATGGACTTTTAGAATCACTTGATTATGAATCATTTGATACATGTGAGCCATGCCTTATGGGCAAGATGACTAGAACGCCGCTTTTCGGTTCAATGGAACGCACATGATTTATTGGAAATCATACATTCGGATGTATGTGGTCCAATGAGTGTGTCCTTGAGGTGGATATCGTTATTTTGTTACTTTCACGGATGATTTGAGTAGATACGGTTATATCTACTTGATGAAACACAAGTCTGAAACCTTTGAAAAGTTCAAGGAATTTCGTAATGAAGTGGAAAATCATCGTAATAGAAAGATCAAATTTCTACTTACGACCGTGGAGGTGAGTATCTAAGTTACGAGTTTAGCACTCACATGAAAGAGTGTGGAATTGTTTCACAACTCACACTGCCGGAACACCACAGCGAAATGGTGTCGAACGTCGAATCGTACTTTATTAGATATGGTTCGATCTATGATGTCTCGACGGACTTGCCGTTGTCATTTTGGGGTTATGCACTAGAAACTGCATTCACTTTAAATCGGGCACCATCTAAATCCGTTGAAGCGACACCGTATGAATTGTGGTTTGAAACAAACCTAAGTCATTTCTTAAAGTTTGGGGTTGCGATGTTTATGTGAAGAAACTTCAACCGGATAAACTCGAACCCAAAGCGGAAAATGCGTCTTCATAGGATACCCTAAAGAAACTATTGGGTATTCCTTCTATCACAGATCCGAGGGCAAGGTTTTGTTGCCAGAATGGATCCTTTCTAGAGAAAGAGTTTCTCGCGAAGGTGTGAGTAGTCGGAAGGTAGAACTCAAGAGGTTATGGAACCTTCTCTTCAAAGTATGGCGAGTAGCGCGGAAGTCGCTCCGGAGTTGGCTCCACTGTTGAAGAGGGAACTAATGATAATGATCATGAAACTCGAAGAGAGTACTACCGAACCTCGCAGGTCAAACAGACGCGTGTAGCTCCGAACAGACGGAAATCCATCATAAATTTCATGGTTGATGAAAATAATGACCTGCGGACGTATGAAGAAGCGATGCTGAGCCCGGATTCCAACAAATGGTGAGAAGCCATGAAATCCGAGATGGAATCCATGTATGAAAATCAAGTTTGGAACTTGGTGGAATTACCTCACGACCGAAAGGCCGTGGAGAACAAATGGATTTTCAAAAGGAAAACTGATGATGGTAATGTGACCATCTATAAAGCTCGACTTGTCGCAAAGGGGTTTCGACAAATTCAAGGAGTTGACTACGATGAGACTTTCTCTCCGTGGCGATGCTAAAGTCGATTAGGATTATGTTAGCAATTGCTGCATATTTCGATTATGAAATATGGCGATGGATGTCAAAACCGCTTCTCAATGGTAATATTGAAGAAGAGTTGTATATGATACAACCAAAGGGTTTTGTCGATCCTAAGGATGCTAACAAGGTGTGCAAGCTTCAGCGATCCATCTATGGATTGAAGCAAGCATCACGGTTGG
The DNA here is from genome assembly GCA_030063025.1 of Avena longiglumis. Lineage (NCBI taxonomy): Eukaryota > Viridiplantae > Streptophyta > Magnoliopsida > Poales > Poaceae > Avena > Avena longiglumis. Next base: position 441,043 of record CP125979.1, read on the forward strand.
AATCTCCGCTTTGATGAGGTGATCAAAGAGTTTGGATTTGTCCAAACTTATGGAGAAGCTTGTATTTACAAGAAAGTGAGTGGGAGCAATGTGGCATTTCGATACTATATGTGGATGACATATTATTGATCGAATGATATAGAACTTTAAACAGTGTTAAAAGTTATCTAAACACAAATTTTCAATGAAGGACCTAGGTGAAGCATCTTACATATTAGGCATAAAGATCTATAGAGATAGATCTAGGCGCCTAATAGGGCTATCGCAAAGTACATACCTTGATAAGATTTTAAAGAAGTTTAAAATGGACGGAAGTAAGAAGGGTTCTTACCTATGTTGCAAGGCAAGACATTGAGTAAGACTCAAAGTCCGCTCGGCGGAAGAAAGAGAGATAATGGACAAAGTCCCCTATGCTTGACCATAGGCTCTATAATGTACGCCATGCTATGTACAAGACCGGATGTACACGCTATTAGTTTGACTAGTAGGTACCAATCGGATCCGAGTTCTAACCTTTGGATAGCGGTCAAGAATATCCTTAAGTACTTGAGAAGAACTAAGGATATGTTTCTTGTATACGGAGGTGAAGAAGAGCTCGTCGCTAAGTGTTATGTCGACGCTAGCTTTGACACCGATCCGGATGACTCTAAGTCTCAATCCGGATACGTATTTCTCATGAATGGCGGAGCGGTTAGTTGGAGGAGCTCCAAACAACCTGTGGTAGCGGGATCAACAACGGAGGCCGAATATGTTGCTGCTTCGGAAGCGGCTCAGGAAGCAGTTTGGATGAAGGAGTTCATATCCGAACTAGGAGTTGTGGCAAGCGCGTTGGACCCAATGGTGATCTATTGTGACAACAATGGTGCCATTGCCAATGCCAAAGAGCCAAGGTCTCACAAGCATTCCAAGCATATTAAGCGCCGGTTTCACTCCATCCGCGAGCATGTCAAGGATGGAGATATAAAGATTTGTAAAGTACATACGGATCTCAATGTAGCAGATCCGTTGACTAAAACTCTCCCTAGAGCAAAACATGATCAACACCAGAACTCAATGGGTGTTAGATATATCACTATGTAACTAGATTATTGTCTCTAGTGCAAGTGGGAGATCAAGGAATATGCCCCGAGGCAATAATAAATTGTTTATTATGTGTATTCCAAGTATATGATAGATGTTTATTTTGCATGCTATAATTGTATTAATACGAAACGTTAATACATGTGTGTTTAATAAACAAAGAAAGTTCCTAGTTAAGCCTCTCTCATAAACTAGCTCGTTGATTAACAAGATGATCAAAGTTTCGATCATGGACATTGGATGTTGTTAATAACGGGATCACAACATTAGTGTAATGATGTGATGAACATTCATCCAAGTATAGCATTACGATCAAAGTCATTGAGTTTATATTGCTATAACAACTTACGGTGATCCTAATCCTTAGACCATGAGATCATGTCAATCACTAACACCGAAGAGTTTCTTGATAACATCAAACGTCACACCGTAATGTGGTGATTATAAAGATGGGTTCGAACTAATAAAGTGTTATGTTGAGGCTCATGGATCAAGAGTGGAATTTGTTCATCCCGATGACGGATAGATATACTGGCCCTCTCGGTGATATCACATTGATTAGCTTGCAAGCAAGTGATTTGATCACTAGAATGTTATATCACGGAACGAGAAAAGAGTGCATGTCGTAGAGATCAAACTAGGTATGGAGATACCGATGATCGAATCTCGGACATGTAATATATCGTGAGACAAAGGGATTAAGATACTAGCGTAAAAGGTTCCGACGATCACAAGAAAGTCATCGTTGAATGTGTGGGAGTCAAGATGGGTCTCCAGATCCCGCTCGATTATTGATCCGAGAGGGGTCTCGATCATGTCCGCATTATTCACGAACCGTAGGGTGACACACTTAAGAGACACCGACATCCAATTGGAGCAAAAGTTTCATGCCGAAAAAGAATAAACAAGCAGGAATTTATTTCACTAGATACCAAACAGTTTTGGGTGAAATTGCATAAAGTGGTTATGCATGTGAAATAGAATTCTAGCAAGGTTATTTGTGAATGTTTGTCATTAAAGTAATTGACAAAATTCTGAATAAAATAAAAGAGTTTTATTTAATGAGAGTTTGCATTAAATTTGGTGGAAATTTAATGGGATTTTTGAGGATTTTGAGTGGACTTTTGAAGGGTCATTTTGTGAGTGGAGTGTCCACCCACATGATGAGGGAGGCAAGGGGCAGCCCCATGCGCCGGCCACCCCTTGGGGTTCCCTCCTCCTATAAAAGGAGCCCTCCTCTCACTTCTCACACACCTCCTCGTGAAGGATCTCTCTCCCCTCTAGAATTTATCCCCATGGTCTCGGACTAGCGAGATACATGTTCCAGTGGCTTTTCGGCAAGAAAGAGTTGTGCTTCCGCATCATCGCCGAGCGAGGAGGCGGAGGTTGCTCGGTGCCTCGAGCGTGTGCGAAAGCACGGATGCGTCGCTGTTTTTTGGCGCTAGGACTTCCTCTCGATCTTGAGATCGGCAAGAGATCGTCTACATCAACCACGAGTTTGGACTCGTTAAGCTTTGTCGGTCTTCAAGGGTATGTTCTCTACGGATATACATCCGCCCGTTGTTTGTATCTAGTATAAATAGATCTTGGTATATAGTTCACATCGTAGGAAAATTTTTGTTTTCTATGCTGCGAACCCTTCATTAGGTGCATGTGGGTTCGACGATGTGCCTTCGCCAGGGCATTCCGAACCCTCTTAAATCGATTCCAATATGGTATTTTGTTAGTATCTAGTGTTACCTATCTGCTGGATAGTTTCCCTTTTGTAGCCTTATACTCATGTTCCCCTCTCATATGCATCCGAGGTTTCTCCGAACTAGGTTTTACACCCCTCGGAACTCCGTAATATTGATTTTAGTTGATTTTAGCTAGAGTTACCTATCTACTACACAGTTTCCTTTTTGTAGCTAGGTTTAGGTTTTAGGGTTTCTCTTCATTTTTATTATTGTGCATGTATATATTAGGGTTTCTCTTAATTAGGGTTTATATCTCTCAACACTGTACCTAACTTTCTCCCTTAGCCACTTTGACTTGTTCGTTTTTCCACCTATGCAGAAAATATGGACCCACACGTCAGAGACGAAGAAAAGGAAGAGTTGATCCAAGGTGTGATCCGTGGGGAAGAAAATTTAGATGTATCAACGTTTCTGAACAACTCCGGTGAGGGTGATCCTCTTTTTACCGGAATAGACGAATTGTTTGAGGTTGAAGGTGTTGCCTTCCGCGAGGGAGAAGGCGATGCCTTGTGTAATTGAGAAGACGACTGCTCCGGCGAGGTGCATGTAATATAATTAATTTATTAATTAATCATCTGCTATCTATATAGAAATAGTAACGACGATCTTTCTTCTTTTAGCCCTCCGGATCGAAGGAATCTACTGAAAAGAGCAGACGAGGCCCAACCAAAAAGTTTCAAGACCATGAGAGGTTCAGGATCGAAGATTTCGCTGAATACGGCAAACCGACGGCTCCCGAAGTTGTCGCAAAAAAATTTGTGGTACAATGCGGAGTAATCGTTAGGGACTTAATCCCGATCACCATTAGAAATTGGAATAGGCCTGCTAATGCGTATGAAGAGGGAACATGTTTATTTGTCCCTAACCACGCCAAATATTTACTGTGGAAGAGGCTCATGGTTAATTTCAAACTACCGAAGATAGAGCTGGATCCAAATGCAGAGGATCCAGTTGAGGACGCCTTACAACATGGGAGAGCCATGGAGGCTAAGGTCAGGGAGTGGGCTTTGAAGAAGATGGCCCAATGTTTCACCAACTGGAAGAAGAGATTGCACCTTGACTATGTCGTGAAAGAGAAGACTGCCGATTTCAATAATATTCAGTTTGAGAAGATAAAACCATTCTGGGCTGAGTTTGTGGAATACAAGACATCAGAAAAAGCTAAGAAAATGTCTCGAATAAGTGAATGTCGCTAACAAGAAGTATCACCATACTATGGGGCAAGGTGGCTACAGTGTCCTGCATTCCTAAGTGGGAGAAACTTGAGAATGAATGCGTGATAAAAGATCACCCTAGAGATGCGATTGGGTAGAACGTGCAAGGAATTGGTTTTACGGGCATGGGGGCACGTTGGACTCGGAAGGAGGTGTATATATAACATACGACATAAAGAAGACCCTTGCCAATCGAGAGGATCGGAAAAGCGACAGGCTGTTAAAGATGGGGACTTCATTCGATAGAGAGAATGATGAGCTCACTCGCTTGGAAATAAGGAACATGATGGACGAACACGAGGCACAAGAGGCTCCCAACCATGGAGGACTGGTTTCAAGAGAGAAGAAATATCTGATAGAAGCCACGAGGAGAAAGGACAGTGAAGTTGAAACAGATAGTCAGAAAGAGCGAATGCGTTTAATTGAAGAACGATTAAAGCAACAACAATATGAAATTAACGCACTTAAATAGCAAAGTACTACCGGCCCATCTCAGCAGCACACTGCATTCGATGCTACCGGCCTATCGAATAATCGAAAAAGAAGTGTGGCTTCCACCGAGATCCCGGGTGATGACAATGGCGATGACGATGGTGCACCGACGATGGATCCTGTTGGCTACCTAGTGGATGATATCACAGAGATGACACACTGCGAGCTACATGTCAAAGTTGTGAACATATCAATGAAGGTGGCGGTTGGCTATGCCTTACCAATTTGACCCATACCAACTTACCACTGTCGTCCGGTTCCAGAGGGCTACGATGTTGTCGGGGTGGATGAAATCATGCCCACCTTTGAAGTTTTGGATCTTTACTACCCTGCAGGTGAAGGGGATGTGATCTTGAGACGCAAAACGCCACCATTCTATGGCCAAAGGAATGTATCGTGCTTCAAATCACACGCCAGGCCATCTTCGCCGCCTCACCCGTCCAAATGAGGTCGCCTTGCCGCTGCAGCCCGTCTTATCACCCGGCTCCGTCACCTCACCCGGCTCTGTCGCCTCACCAATCTCCGGCGCAGCCATCGCCGCGGGAGCCATTGCCGGCGCCTCAGGATTAAAAGCGTAAGCGTACTGCTACTCTGCGTCGTGGTAAGCGATCGCCTAAACGTAAACAAGAGCCTCTTCCAAAAGTGCCAAAGGTTCCTCCCAAGAGAGCTTACGACTGTACTGAAGAGGAGACTGCGGCGATCGTTGATGCGGAAACGACAGCGTTTTTCGCTAAGCTAAGACGGCCGAAAGAGCCAGAGTTCCCCAGCACAAAAGAAGAAAAAGCCAAAGTGTTGAAAATGCTAAAGTCTCTTCATCAACCCGAGCCAAAGCTGTCATCAGACTATGAGCGTTCTATTCTCAAGTCACATGCGGCACAAAAGCCTCAAGAGCAAGATTGATGCAAGCGAAATCTGTTGCCCAGCTCGGAGAACAAGCAAAACAGTCTTGCCCTCTCAAGGTGATTTCCCAAACCAATGTGGGGTCGAGCAAATATGGGGTAAGAGCGATGATCCAGAGGTAGTTGCACACGGAGAAGCCGCTGCTCAAGGTATGAGTATTGTCCAAGACTTATCCCGCTTAGAGTACTTCCCGTGAGTGAAGTAGCATACAAATACCGACGACAAACCTCTCGTCAAACCTGAGAAGGTAAATAATCTTCCAACAAAAATGCGAAGATTGCATAACTGGTACTTGCATGCCACAAAGGCCGGGGCTAACTGGATAGTGCTGAAGGTTACAAAAAAGCATTATGGGAAAGATATGGATGACATGATATCCATTGAATTTGATGAACTATTTCAATTATTCAATCAAGACGCCTTGGACAAATCGATCATCAGTGCCTATTGTCTGTAAGTACTAATTCTGTAATTAATTTAGTCTCCAGCTATCTCACCTTGTTTATTGCATGTATATAATCATACTGTAATATGCAGAATGAAGATTCTCGAATGCAGCAGAGGACAAATCTATGACATTGGCTTCATTGACCCATATTGGGTTCATTAAGCTAATCTCAAAACAAATCCCCAGGATACGGAGGATAATATAGTACACGCGTTAAGGTTTCAAGAAACCAAAAGGGAAATACTATTTCCTTACAACTTCGAGTGAGTGCTATTGTCTTGTATACATTTTCTATTTCGGTTACTCGATGTTAAGTATATAATTGATTAGTTATGCATTCGCAGCTACCACTATATTCTGTTAATCATTCAACTTGACAGAGGGCATGTACTAGTCATGGACTCGAAACATAAACCCCTTGAGACGTGGAAGGACATGCAGATACTTCTCCAGCGGTAATTCTAATCATTACGACACTATATCGGCAACGTTCGTGAATTTTATGATATCAAGTACTTAATAACTTATTTTATTCGTTTTCTTCGCCGGGCAGCGTTTGGAAAAGGTTCACCAAAAAGGCTAGGGGTGTTTGGAAAGAGGAGCTTACATTTGAAGCACTAGATGTAAGCACCACTAGCTATATTCGCGCATCTCTTTGATTCTAGTTTTGATATAGTTATTATCATGCTTGATTATTATTTTGATTGAACTATGTTCTCGTAAAGTGCCTGACGCAGGGACCAGGTAACAATCTATGTGGATACTATGTTTGCGAGTTTATCCGGCAGACGCGCGATGAGAAGGGCAGAAATTTAGAGCAACCCCACGTACGTAAACAATTTCCATAGTTTTTAATTACAATCAAATTGTGTTTAGTTTCATTCATATAGGCTGACTTCTTTTTTAAATCAGATCGAACGTCTACGGGACGGTCTTCTGCCAAAGGATCGCATACGAGCAATTCAGGAGGAATTGACGGGATTCATGGATGCGGAAGTCCTAGACCCAAAAGGGGAATACTATTCGGCTGCATATAGACAATAGGGATTGTACAAAAAGCAACTTTTGTATGTAGTGCATGAACTCGATCCGTGTATCGAATGTAATATTGTCATGATAATCTTGTGTAATATAATGGTTCCTTCATTGATGAGTGCAAAACACTAAATAAACAATAAATCAACCTAAATGAATTCTTTGCCGCAGCACAAAAAGTGGCGAAAATGCCGCCGCAGCAACAAAATGTGCCAAAAAGAATTCTCTGCCGCGGCAAGAAATAGGCCAAATCCGCGGCAGAAGGTTATTTGTCCCGGTTCGTGTTACGAACCGGGACTAATGCTCCATCCCCCTCGCGCTCTGACGCTGCCACGTGTGCCCCCATTAGGACAGGATGGGTGAAAACATCCCCATGATGGCCATGGTGCCGACACCGATCTTTGATGAGCGTTTTGTCTTGGCAACAAGATAATCCTAGAAATGTCCACATGTACATGTTTGCCGAGTGTCGCATGCTATACTTGTCAAACGTGTTGCCGACTCGTGCCATTTGGTCCAACCACGTTTTTCTAAACGCTTGAGAACAGAATATGCTAAGAGATGGAACATAGAACATTGCTGCTAGGTGGAAACACAGAGTTGTCCATCATGAAGATTTCACACTTTCAGAACAAGCTATGCTCTTTCTACCTTGGGACGAACGGAGCAGCATACGACGACGTGTTGTGGTTGCATATTTGTCCTGCTGTGGTTGGTGCTATTTGAAGTTTCTTTTCAACCCACACTAGAAAGATACAGAAAAACAACGTGACAAACTACACCGGTCTGCTCGCGCACCTGCATGTGACAACTGCCAAATCGGGCGCTACCCAGGTGCGCCCCTTGTAGATTTTGTGTACACCTATCAGCAGGGTCTAGTACTCACGACTCGCTTCGTCGTAAAGGAACGAAAGTTTCTCAGCATTTTCTATCTAAGAGTGGAGTATCCTCCAATATATACACTTCATTTTTGTCCGCGGTCGGACGAAGACAAATTCTTTTCTCGTTTTCGCTGGAATTGAGACGAGTGGACCAACATAAAAACATATACGTACACTAGCAAGCAAGAACCTTTGAGCCTCAATCATCATCCGTCAAACCTGCAGGATGCGACGAATGACAAATGACACCAAAAAACCGAGTGATGCTTGCTCGACATATATAGATCATTTCGCAAAACGTGCACCTATGCCAAGCATTCCGGACAAGTATGCCTAGGAGGCATATGCCGGCCGGGCAGTGTCTTTGTCGTGCATATGTTTCCTTTCGCTGAGCAGTCAGGGCGCTCGTCAACGGAGGTGTTTCCTGTAGTGTCCCACTCCAAGCCAACATTATCGTACTTTGTGTCATGTCAGTTCTGCACACAAACCTAGTTGATGCATATTGGCACGTCCTGATACCTCCCATGCCGACTCTACTGGCTATCTCTTTTTCGTGACAGCATGCAATCCTCTTGGTGGGTACATATATGAATGTTGAGCAAGAAATGCGTTGACACTATGTGCAAGACATTTGGGAGTTACGTTCGTGTGGTGTAAGAACTAAAATAGGTAGCACTTCCTGTGTGTCTCAAAGATGGACGAAGAGAAATGAAGGCAGACTTAATAAAGGGAAACAGAGGCGAGGAATTCAAGAAAACCTTGATTTCTTTGGCACTTACCAAATGCAAGTTTGTATGTGATTTATATCAATGGACCCACACATATATATTGTGCCCAGTACCCTTAGCATGTGCTACATAAACAAATATTTCCTCAATGAAATACAGGCATGCACATGGAAACACATAACAAACCCTGTGCATATGTTGTTGAAGTATGTCGCCCTTTCCATTTTTCCAAGAAATGAGATAATTCATGTTGGGCCTTCTAATCGACTAACTAGCTGGTACTTTGAAAGTAGTTAAAAATGTAAAACTATCAAAGAAAGTTGTCCTGGAAAAGTATATACTCTATCTGCATTCGCCAAAAAAGTGCTCAATGATGCTGATTTCTACTAAAAAAACTAGCATGGTGGCCATTGCAAATGGAAAGGCATCGTTTGATATTGGATAGATACTGGAAACTTGGTATCATAAATCTCTAAATCAAAATATTCTGTACCTGCAGCAACTGTAATTTGAGATAAAATATCACGTGTGTGGGAGATATTTTAAATAATTTTTATTTATATAGAGTAATTATTATGAAATTTCAAAGAATACCGCAAATATTATAGAATGTCAGTTGTGAAATATAGGTAGCTCTATCTGGATATGTTTTGGCTCTCTTCCTACTATGCTATGTTTGTCATCTTGATGCTCTACTTTCCAACCGATATATGTTTGTGATGTCATAATTTGGATGGAACATAGTCATATATCAAATTCATGCTAAAAAGTACTTAGATGATACATAGTTTCACAATTTTAACCGATTACCAATTTATTGCATATCCTTTTGCAAATAATATTATTCAATCGCATTGCACCACAAAATTATTTCAACTGATTATTAATAGTCGTTGTTAGCATACATCAATTATAAGTCGCATGATCAATTACCAAATAATAAAACTATGCTTCAGTGGTCCATAAACTTAAATCTAACAAAATTTGAAACTATAGCCGACATAATATTTACTGTGATTACATCACGGAAATTAAGCCCAATAAGTTATGAGAATAGATATTTAAAAAATATTAGATCACAAAAAGCTCTCGTTCAATTTATGTTTACTAAAAGTAACCGGTTTGTTGTCTTGATATCGAAGGTGAAACCTTACATTGGCAAATTCATTTGGTGACAATCCAATATATTGGTATTGTTAGTTGTACAATAAGATATTTGTTTCTCTCTAATGACCGGTCTGCGAACAACACCTCTACATACATCTTGTGCTAGAACTCTCTTTTTCGCTTGCGCCAATCTCGATGCAGAGGCCTGGGATACCCATTTTCAAAAAAAAAACTATGCGAATAGGTTATTAATATGCCATTGACCTCGCATCCAAATTAGGAAATCCAAAAGTGTTATGTAGTCTTGAGGTACGGGAAGCAATATGGTCCCAAAAGTCTTTATTATTATGCCAATGTGTATAAGGGAAATAAGCCTATTATAATTATAGAATTCATATAGCATCTACATAGACCATAGCACATTAAACCACATATTTTCAACATGCGTCATTAATTCTAGGTATCGACATGATATTTTGAGGTGCGTGATAATTAATGGTAAACATCAAACATGATTGTGCTATGTTCGCAAACTTATTCCTTATACTGTGGTATGTCGCATGCTAGACACAAATATTATTACTCAGTAAACATATATTAGGAAAATGATGACAATACCAAGTACGATAAAGTAGTGCTCACATGGGAATTGGAAGATACTCCTTCCATCGATATTTATGTGGAATGCTCATTTATTATAATTTTCTTTGACTAGTAATTAACTAATAATACATGAGATATTTGTTACAAAATTATATAGGTCAAACTTTGTTCAAATACAAATTCAATGATATTTTTCAAAGTGTGTACTAAATATTTTCTTAGTCAAAGTTGGACATTGGAATATGTATGGGCAACTTGCTTTGGAACGGATGGAGTACTACATATCGACACCTCATAGTTGATGGATATTCCAGTAATTATACGAAATGGTAATAGACAATGCAATTAGGAATTTAATCCATATACGTGGTTTGCCTTTTGAGCTCGTAAATCATATACAACTCGACCTCTCTTTGCTCCCCATCAAGGCGTGGCCGGAAGAGGATTTGTTGGATGAGAAAATCGGTTCACGGACTGGTGATTCTGGCTTTGCGCCCCAGGGAATGACGGTCGCGCAAAAAGTTAGATTATGATACCGTTAAGACTTATCATATACGTTATAGTAAATAAAATAGTACATAAAGATAAGACATAGATCTTTATATCATCAAAGAAGAGCAAATAAATATAGGACAAAAAGAGAGTGAACATTTTCAAAGACAAATGATGGAAAGCTCTTGAGACAAATTGGGGCTTGGGGATGAAAGGAAACAAAGATCATTACCTAAAGCACCAGGTCCATGGACAAAAACCACTAAAAAATCACCAATTTAAGAGATCGGCCCAAATAGTGGCGGAGCTGATTTTAGAAATTGAGTGTACATGATCTAAAAATGATCAAAGATTCCAATTTATTATATATATGATGTCAAGTATATAGGTATATTATATAGTGGTAAATCTTTTCCTCCAAAATAATGGGTGTACATCCGTACACCCATGTATATAGCTGCGTCCACCCATGGGTCCAAAGGCGATTTTGAAAATTTTGGAAGAAACAATTGTGGATAGAGGTGGGGGATGGAATCCGTGTCAACCTGGCTCTCTAATACCATCTGATACTCCTTCATGCGTTCAACGAGCGGCCCAATGTTCATGGATTCGTGGGATTCGCGAGGAAAGGTGGAAGAGGCGAAGAACACGGTGAAGAACACATGGACATGTGAAGATAAATAGCGAGATAAACCTACATAATTGATCCCGACAATAAACCCCCAACGGAGTAATCTCTTGAACTCGAAAAATAAGCCAACACCCACTCTAATTGAAACCGGTTCTTTCTTACCAGCCAGTTTACCGATCCAATAGAACCCTAGCAAGGAAGAAGAGCAACCAATAGAATACGGAGGAAGATTGACACTACTAGAACCTTGGTAGTGAAGATTGGAACATGCATACACTGGTGGAAAAAGGGCCTCCAGTCCCGGGCCGCAACTGGCTCTAGTCCCGGTTTTGGGCCCGGGACTGCGAAAACGGGACTAGAGCCCCCCCTCTAGTCCCGGCTCGTTACGGCCCGTGACTAATAACAGCTACGTGGCTGTTTCAGCGCCGCGGGGGGCGGAAACCCTCTAGTCCCGGGCCGTAACACCACCGGGGACTAGAAGATTTCCTTTTTTTTTTGCCACGTGGCTGTTTCAGAGATTGTGTATTTTCTTTTTTTGCCATTTCGTTTCTTTTTTGTTTTGTGTTTCACTATAATTTAAACATATATTTCAGTATACATATTATATGCTACTACGTACACACTACACGTCGATGCATTTATATAATTAATCGATCCCTTGCAAGCATACATATAATCAATCATATCAAAAGGAAGAAATGTTTTGAAATTACAAGGTCATTGATGAATATATATATCATATGAGCTACATGGAGATGACTAAGGCAAATCGAGTTCCACGTCATCCGCATAATGCTCTCCATGTACATCAAGGACTTCCTTCATCATAAATCCCGCCAGCTTCTCTTGAATTGCTCTTATGCGCGGGTCTGGCTCTAGTTTCTCCCGCAAATCATAAATATAATGTGAGTCAACTTTCTTCTCAATGGTCAACTCGCGGATGTACTCGCAGACGTAGTATCCACATAAATGAGTTCCCGGTGGCTGCTATAAACTCTTCGCCATTTTATAAGTTAGCTCCTCTTTGAATGGACCTGGTATTTTCTGTCTGAACCGTGTCCAACACCTTCTCGGCAAAGAAAATGAACAAAGGAGTTATTAGTTACTTGATATTAGGAAATGAATGAAAGAGGACGATATAATGCGATAATGATTGAAATTACTTATGGAGCATTGCTTTCATGTCGCTCCACTGCTCTTGGTCCCAACTTAATGAGTCGTGGACTTCAACTAGGGAGTTGTCAACTTGAATGTTTAGCAAGATCCAATGGAATCTGCGGACGTTTACATAAGCATACATACATATATAGCTCATCGAGTAAGCAAAAATAAAATGTGTACAAGATATAAACACTCACTTGAAGTTGTAAGGAAATAGTATTTCCTTAACAAAATTATTCTCGGTTAAGAACCTGCACAGGTCTTCCTCCACGTCCTTGGGGTGATTCTTTAACGTATATTCATTAACGATATATGGGTCAATAAACCCAATGTCATACCTTCTAGCTCTTTTGCATTCAAGCATCTTCATTCTGCAGAATATAATATCATTATACAAAAGGATATATATTATATAGTTAGGATAATATATTAAATGCAATGAACGAGCTAAAGGTACAGACTTAATTATAAAAATGATAACTTACAGACAGTAGCAACCAATGATAGATTTGTCGAGGGCGCGCTGGTTGTATAACTGAAACAGTTCGGTCATTTGAACTTGTATCGAGTATTGTTTGAAGTGATGCTCCATTCTAACGTTCACCGGAAACCAATCTTTCGATGCTTTTTTGTGCTTGCGACATGTACCATTCGTGCAGATTTCGTGATATGTGTAGATAGACGTGAGCTCCTCATTCGACTAGAGGGTCCCTTGGACATACTTCGCATTATCTCGACCCATCGCGTATCTTCATAGCCTAAATATTGACCAAAAGACATATTTACTTTGTTAGCAAGTGCTTTGGCCTGCGATACGGTGATTTCCATAAGTGCAGCATTATTACGGGCTCTAGGGTCCATTATTTGCATGTCCATATCCATTTCAGCTCTGAAGGCCTTGTCGAGGTCTGAAATGACTTTGAGCGGGGCGACCGATTGATTCTTCTGTGCTCCGAGCTGGGCAGCTTGCTTCCCGCTTTTTGCACTTGTGATTTTTTTCTTCTGTGCTTGCTTAATAATCTCCCAGTCATAGTCTGATTCAAGATTCATCGATATCTGGGATGGTTGCTCTAGAAAGGACTTAGCCCACTTTTTGGTTTTTTCGTTATATACCGGCTTTGGCTCATGCTTTTTGGGTGCAAAATGCGCCTTAACTTGGGCAGCCACATCCGCGTTAGTTTTCTCATCGGTCTTGTCATAAGGTCTCTTTGGAAGAGCCGGCGGGATATCGACTATCTTCGGCGTTTGACCTTTCTTCGATGTGGGGCGCGGGGGACCGTCGAACTTCCGTTTCTTCGACGAGGTAGTAGTATTGCACGAAGGCGGAGGCGGAGATCGAGTTGATGTACTCCTGCTGCGGCGATCGTCAGCGGGGCGGGGTGGACTTCGAGGTTAGCGATAATCGGGTTGGGGTGGACTTGGAGGTTGGCGATAATCGGGTTGGGGTGGACTTGGAGGTTGACGATATTCGATGAGGGGTGAATTTGGATTCCTTGGAGTCGGTGGCCTTGGCGCCGAGCCTGGAAACTTGATGTACTTCTTATTCCATAGAATGATGTTGCGCTTGAAATCTCCTAGTTTCGTAAGGCATTCAGGCGTAGCGATTTCAATCTCTAGGTCCGCAAAATCCTTCACTATGTCATCCACCGTGACACGAGCATAGCCTGGTGGAATCGTAAGTGAATGGTGGAGTGCTCTAGGTAGACAAGGTAAAGCAGTGCCGATTGCCACCTTGAAGGCAGGTTTTTCATTGGCTAATGTAGCTCACATTGTGCCATCTCTCTGACATCATCCACGGGGTAGTGAGGAGCCGGTGCATCATCCAGCAGTGCTTGATCATCAGCACGGACCTCCGTGGAAGCCACGCTGCTTCTCCGTTGGCTAAGATCCAATGCAAGATCATCAGACCGCGGGTGAGTTGATGACGGCGGCCTTTGGCTAATTTCATGCATGAGGTTCTTCAGATTAGCTAGGTCCTGCTCTACCCTGGAGATCCGGTCTGCCTCCCGGTCCTTCTTTCTCTGACGGCTTCTGTAACTGGCATCATACTAAGGAAACCCTTTCTTCCATGAGACATCGGCGCCTTTGCCTCGTGTTCGTCCTCCCTTTTCAGGATTCCCTAGGGCGCGTGCCAGCTCGTCGTTCTCTCTCTCGGGACGGAACAATCCCAATTGATCATCGTTCATTGCTTTAATAAGTTCTTGGGAGGGTTTTAGAATTTTCTCATGAAATAATGTCTTCCCTGTTTCTGGGTCCAAGGATACCCCGTGCATTACCACCGTGCTTTGACCTCTCGGCCATCCATCTGTACCAGGAGTGATGCCTCTAGCCCTCATGTTCTTCTCCATAGTTTCCCACTTAGGGACGACACTCTTGTAGCCACATGTCCCCATTTTATGATGGTATTTCTTGTTGGCAGCATTTAACGCGTTCTTTGCCGACTTTGCCTTTGCTTTATCAGATTGCTTGTACTGTACAAAATCGGGTACTGTTCTCTCAACTTCTCGCTTACTCCTTTGAAGTCCGGAGTTTTCTTTTTGCTACATATTTCGCGTATAAACTTTTCTTGTGGTTCCGATGAGTTCAGCCATCTTGCTCAAGGCCCACTCCTTCACTTTCGCTCTATTTTCAAGCCCACCGCCTTGGGGTAATACCATCTACCTCAAATTCCTCAT
This sequence comes from Avena longiglumis, assembly GCA_030063025.1. Classification (NCBI taxonomy): domain Eukaryota; kingdom Viridiplantae; phylum Streptophyta; class Magnoliopsida; order Poales; family Poaceae; genus Avena; species Avena longiglumis. The sequence goes on from CP125979.1 coordinate 456,226, forward strand.
ACTGGAGGTAGTATGAAATGCGTGAAGCTTCGCCAAAGGTCATCTTTGGCATCATCGATGACATAGTTGTTGGATTCTTCACCGGCTTTCTTTGACTTATTCCATTCTTGGATGGTGATCGGCAGGTTGTCCCTAACAAGCACCCCGCATTGATTTATAAACATCCTTCGGTGCTTCTCTAGAGCAATCGGTTCACCATCATCATCTATTTCTTCGATGGTGAACCTCTGATTACCATCCAACTTTTTGTTCGGCCCTCGTTTCGTTCGAGCTGTCGATTGCTTCGATCCGGTGGGCTAAAAGAAAAAGAGAGAGTGATTAATATATATCTAGATCAGTTAATGAATAGAGGTAACACGAGACTTTATATATATATATGTACCTCGCCGGATCCTGTCGAGGGGCCATCATTATTGTTGTTATTTGTTTGCCCTTCGTCCATCTGGTCTTCCCCTTGGTACATTAGGTTTTCCTCTATTCCATCACCGGATGGATTCAGATATGAGGAAATATCTTCCTCGAGCAAAATATCTTCGGCGCCGGTAGTAATGTCTTCACCTCTTATCATGCCTTGAAGAAAACCTTCACCGATGCGATCAGGATATTCGGATGGATCCATGACTTAATTATCTATAACAAAAGAAGAGTTAAACAGGTTAGAAAAAACAATAATCCTAATAACTAAAACAATATAATCCTAATTATAATAATCCTAATATAATTTGTGCTAAAACAATAATCATAATAACTAAAACAAAAAAATAACCCTAATAAAACAATATAATCCTAATAAATAAAACAAAAAATAACTAAAACAATAATCCTAATCCTAATTCTAATATTTTAATTAAAACAATAATCCTAGTACTAAAACAAAAAAACCTAATATAAAAAAACTATAGAAACAAACTATAACAAAAAAACCTAATAAACCTAATTATAATAATCCTAATTATAATAATCCTAATAATAATCCTAATAACTAAATATTAATTATAATAATCCTAATTATAACTCTAATTATAATAACCTAACTATAAAAAAACTATAAAAAACTGTAGAAGAAAACTATAACAAAACCCTAATAATCCTAATTATAATCCTTTTTATAATAATCCTAAACTATCTAACAATATAATCCTAACAATAATCTTAATTCTAACACACTCTAGCTAATTATAATCCTATAATTAATCCTAACCCTATTTAACAATATAATCCTAATCCTAATTAATAACAAAAACTATAATTAATTCTAAATAAAACAAAAACTATAATCCTAAAACAAAAACTATAATCCTAACCCTATAGCTAACTAATAATTACAAAAAAAACATCAAATGGGCCGCCTGCATTCTCCCTCGCGAAAGCACCGATCAAGCCGCAGCGGCAACACGAACGGGCTGACGTCAGCAAGGCAGCGGAGGCGCGGCGGCACGAGAGAAGACGCGGCGGCACGGCTAGCGGCGAGGCGGCGCGCGGTAGAGCGGCGGCACGCCGGAGCACGCACGGCGGAGCGGCACGGCGGCGGCGGACAACACCTCCCCTGCGTTGCGTTGCGTCGTCGCCTGAGTGCTTCGTCTTCGTCTTCGTCGAGGAATGCCAAGTGCTGGTGGGCAGCACTGGCCTCCCCTGGCGCGAAATATATAGTGGCCACCCCTTTAGTCCCGGGCTAAGCCACGGGACGGGACTAAAGAGTCTTTAGTCCCGGGCCGTGGCTTAGCCCGCGACTAAAGACCCCCCTTTAGTCGCGGGTTAAGCCACGGCCCGGGACTAATGTGTTTTTTCGGCCGCTTCGTTTTTGCGCGCGCAGGCACCCTTTAGTCCCGGGTCTAGCCACGACCCGCGACTAATTGTTTTTTTTGTAAATTTCCCTTTTTCAATTCAAATCAAATATAAAAACTTTGGAAAATCATATATTTTATTGTAATAATCCAAATAAAACAAATAATATGTCTATTATTATTAGAAAAATATAAAGAATCTTAATATAATATCCATTTATCTGTTTGCATCATTTATAAATTATTTCATTTGTAAATTTTCTTTTTTTAATTCAAATCAAATATAAAAACTTTGGAAAATCATATCTTTTATTGTAATAATCCAAATAAAACAAATAATATGTCTATTATTATCAAAAAAATATAAAGAATCTTAATATAATATCCATTTAGTCCCGATTGTAGTCACAAACCGACTAAAGATATTTCCGCCATTTTCCACCGCTTCCGCCAAGTTTTCCGCCCAACTACCCTTGTCCGCAAGCACCGCCGCCTCACCGGATGTCGAAGGCCGAGGGTTCTGTCCTCAAGGTTCCACGCCAGCGGCCATCACAAACCACTTCTACCACGAACTCACGCCGGCAGCGGATGGATCCCAGGGATCCCGACAACCACGACACTGAATGCCTTCTTCGCTAATAGGCGGGAAGGGAGCTCGCCAGGTACGAGGGTGATGGCCCGTCCCCGGTTAACCACAACGAAGCCGGCCGCCGTCTGTGGTGGGCGAACTGTACTATCATCGGAGTGATGCGCTACATCGCCGGGAGACCATCCTCATGGTGCCCACGAGTCCACCCGCCATAGAGCCACAAAAAGGCCCCACACCGGCCCGGCGGTAGCGGCATCGTCTTCCAGGAGACCCCTCCCTCGTCCGCCGTGAATCCGAGGCTAGAATGGCCCCTGGTATATGCCATGGATGGCCTGAGGATCCCCGGAGTGGCAGGTGACGATGACGATGGTGATGACGATGACGAAGAAGACCCTGAAGCTGCGTACTATAGGACTAGGCATGATTATGACTTAAGGGGGCGGCTTTAGTCCTGAGTGTTAGCTAGTCCCGGTTTGTCCCGGTTTTTAATATTAATAAATGTCTTGAGTGTTACCTAATAAATAGAGGGAAATGCCTATATAAAGAGAGGGTTCATCTTTAGTCCCAGTTGGAGAAACCAACCGCGACTGAAGGGATAGCGGCAGACTGGGCCAGGCAATACTAATAATAGGGGTGAGTGTCGACATTATGTCGTGCGGCTTATACCTTGTCCCGGATGGTGTCACCAACCGGGACTAAAGATGAACCTTTAGTCCCGATTGTAGACACCAACCGTGACTAAACATGAGTCAGCACTAATAATAGGGGTGAGTGTCGACATTATGTCGTGAGTGTCGACATTATGCTGAGCTGCTTGTACTATAAATAGGCATCCTTGTGAGTCCAGTCCTCCAGCCAGTTTGAGGCATCTCCAAGATGGTTTTCGAGAGCAGGGACACCACTACGGCCAGTTTCAGGGAGATGCCGACGGAGCCCAGTTCTCCGGCATCTCCGAGAAACTGGTCATAGAGGCACTCCCTAATATGTGAAATTAGTTAGCTCCCAGGCGTATTGATCTAGTTAGAGAAGTTACAAGCTGCAATATGGTTTTCGAGATCAGGGACACCACTACGGACAGTTTCAGGGAGATGCCGACGGAGCCCAGTCCTCTGGCATCTCCGAGAAAATGGTCATAGAGGCACTCCCTAATATGTGACATCAAGCGTTTGGAGATCAGATCTTAATGGTAAGTATGAATCGGTACTAAAGGCCCTCCTTTAGTCCCGGTCCAGCCACAAAACGGGACTAACACACTCAAGATTGTTTGCAGACAAGACTATAAAAATGGACACATGCATGGAGCATCTTCACTCATAAAATGTTACAATTATTACATACCATTTCTTCAAGGTGTTCCTTTCTGATCCCGTCGTATCCATGGAGCATCTTCATTCATCAACATGCTGCATGGGTCATCCTTCACCGCGAAGGGCAGAATTTCATGAAACTTATCACAATCTTCTGACATGTCTGTCTTGTCCTCCACTCCCACGATGTTTCTTTTTCCTGAAAGAACTATGTGGCGCTTTGGCTCATCGTCTGATGTATTCTTTTTCTTATTTTTTCTTTTTCTAGGTTTGGTAGACATGTCCTTCACATATAAAACCTGAGCCACATCATTGGCTAGGACGAATGGTTCATCTAAGTACCCAAGATTGTTGAGATCCAACGATGTCATTCCGTATTTGTTGTCTACCACAACCCCTCCTCCTGTCAGCTTGACCCATTTGCACCGAAACAAGGGGACCTTAAAAGTAGGTCCATAGTCAAGTTCCCATATCTCCTCTATGTAACCATAATATGTGGTCTTTGACCCATTGTTGTTTGTTGCATCAAAGTGGACACCACTGTTTTGGTTGGTGCTCTTTTTATCTTGGGCTATCGTGTAAAATGTATACCCATTTATCTCGTACCCTTGGAAAGTCGATATAGTCGAAGATGGTGACCTAGACAACAAGTATAGCTGATCTCCAAGAGTGTTGATTTTGATGAGATGTTGCAACCAACCGAAACTCTTCATGTGTTCATCTCTAATCCAAGAGTCATGCTTTCCGTGGTTGTTGGAGCGTAAGATTTTCTTGTGTTCCTCGATATGGGCTGCCAAGATAGAATTCAGAGAACTGTAATGTGATTCGTGTAAGAATGTCCGTACTACATATTATTGATTTCCGTCCTAGAGTACCCTTTCCACTCAGTCTCCCCTCATACCGTGATTGAGGAAGACCAATCAGCTTAAGGTCAGGAACAAAGTCAACACAAAATTCAATGACCTCCTCTGTTCCATAGCCCTTGGAGATGCTTCCATCTGCCACAGCATATTTAACATATTTCTTTAAGATTCCCATGAACCTCTCAAAGGGAAACATATTGTGTAGAAATACAGACCGAGAATGGAAATCTCTTCGACTAGGTGAACCAAAGAAAGGCCATAATATTGAAGAAGGATGGTGGGAACACCAACTCAAAACCGACAAGACATTGGACCACATAATTGTAACTGGTAGATCTTCGTGATTGATTATCTTCGAGAGATTGCATTGAGAAATGCACATAGCTTCACAATGGGTACTGAACATTATCTAGTAGAAGCCCTCAATGCAATCGTAAGCATTTGCGTCATAATCACGCACCATGAGAATTTAGGTTTTGGAACTTTTTCTGTCATATTTATTATTCCCTTTATATTATTCGAGAAGCGACGGGACCTTAATACGCTTAGGCATTCAAAAATATTTCCTTCTCTTGTTTGGTAAGAGCATAGGCATGAACTTGAAACCATTCTGATGCAGCCATCCGGTCTTTCATACGTTGATGGTCCTTTCGTGTTTCCTGTATCTTTTGTCTTCCCATACCACGAAGAAGCCTAGCATGTTCACGCAAAGATTCTTCGTCACATGCATCACATCGATTGCAGAGCGGACCTCTAAGAATTTCCAATATGGTAGCTCCCAAAATATAGATTTCTTCTTCCACATGGGTGCTTCCTTCAGTCTTTCTAACAGATTTTCCTCCGTGACCCTTTCCAAAGGTTACCGTTGATCCAAATCTTTGACCATATCAAATATATCAGCACCAAGACGCCTTAGGCTTCGCTGTGACATGCCGCATCGCTGAAATGCTTGCCTTTCTTTCTTAAGGGATGCTTGGCCAAAAGAAATCGACGATGCTCATTGTATACATTCTTCTTACAATGTTCCAGATATATACTTTCAGTCTCATCTAAACAGTGTGTGCATGCATTGTATCCCTTGTTTGACTGTCCTGAAAGGTTACTAAGAGCAGGCCAATCATTGATTTTTACGAAAAGCAATGCTCGGAGGTTAAATTCTTCCTGCTTGTGCTCATCCCACACGCGGTTTGTGCCACAACTGTAAAAGTTCTTCCACTAATGGCCTTAGGTACACATCAATGTCGTTGCCGGGTTGCTTCGGACCTTGGATCAACACTGGCATCATAATGAACTTCCACTCTCATGCACAACCAAGGAGGAAGGTTATAGATGCATAGAGTCACGGGCCAGGTGTTGTGATTGGAGCTCTGCTCCCCAAAGGGATTCATGCCATCTATACTTAGACCAAACCTTAAACTCCTTGCGTCATCTGCAAAGTTCGGGTACTTTCTATCGATTTTTCTCCATTGCGACCCATCAGCGGGGTGTCTCAACATCCCGTCTGACTTACGTTCCTGTTTATGCCATCGCAACAACTTGGCGTGCTCTTTGTTTCTGAATAAGTGTTTCAACCGTGGTATTATAGGAGCATACCACATCACCTTCGCAGGAACCCTCTTCCGGGGGGGGGGGGCTCGCCCTCAACGTCACCAGGGTCGTCTCGTTTAATCTTATACCGAAGTGAAGTGCATACTGGGCATGCATCTAAATTCTCATACTCCTCACCGCGGTAGAGGATGCAGTCATTAGGGCATGCATGTATCTTATGAACCTCTAAACCTAGAGGGCAGACAACCTTCTTTGCTTCGTACGTACTGGCGGACAATACATTATCTTTTGGAAGCATATTCTTCATCATTTTCAGCAACTTTTCAAATGAGGAGTCAGGTATAGCACACTCAGCCTTCCATCGCAGAAATTCCAGCAGTCGCCCAAATTTTTCGCACCATTTTCACAATTTGGGTACAACAACTTTTGTGATCCTCTAGCATGTGATTGAACTTCTCCCTATCCTTTTCAGTTTCACAATCTCTTCGTGCATCGGCAATGGTCCACCAAGATCATCGCGGGTTCATCATGTGTCTCTTCTTCATCCTCCCTTCAAGATCCCCATGGAAGTATCTCCGTACTTAGGGAAACTATGATAGTTGTCATCCTCCTCCTCTTCTTTATTGTCTTCCATTATAACCCCCCTCTCTCCGTGCTTGGTCCAACAATTATAACTGGGCATGAAGCCGGACTTCAACAGGTGGCTGTGAAGGTTTTGAGTCAGAGTAATCCTTCCGATTCCTACATCCATTACATGGAAAAAATACAAAACCATTGTGCTTGTTTGCATCATCAACACGGATGAATTCATGCACGCCATTAATGAACTCGCCAGAGCGTCGGTCAGTACCGTACATCCATTCCCGGACCATCTGCATTATAGTAAAATTATATCAAAACCATTACACAACATGATAAAATTACTACAAGTTATATTTAGAGCTTCTAGAGCATTAATTTTGAATTTTGAAAAATTTACATGCACCAATTTGTGAATTGGAGAAAACAATCAACATGATAAATGTGGAGTTTTTTATTATTGTTCTATCAGTGAAAACCTCATTCCATTCTAAGCTCTGAAACTCTAAAATTACACATTTCAATTTTCAGTAACTATGTGCCTAATCAAAATTTGTTACACATATATATCAAATCCTTCTAGCTACTTCTAGAGCATGCATGCATTTGATCCATATCTCTATACTTCTAGAGCATTATAGAGCTAAAGTAGCAATAAGAGATGAAAGAATGAAGTTCTAACCTTTTAAAGCTTTGGATTTAGGTGTTGCTAACTAAATCTTGACAAATCTTGAGAAAAAAATGGCATGAACTCTCTTGCTTCTTTGAGAAAAATGGCCACCATATGCTTTAGGGCAGCTGGCCAGGAAGCTGTATATATACTGATGGACAACTAGTCCCGGGCCGTGATACGACCCGAGACTAATAGTCCCCGAAAAGAGGTGTTGGCCCGCTCCAGCTTATTAGTCCGGGCCGTATTACGGACCGGGACTAGAGCTCTGGTCCGGCCCGGGACTAGTGTCTTTGGCCATTTCTAGTTGTTGGAGGCCTCACGGCCCGGGACTAGTGCTAGCACTAGTCGCGGTTCGTGACGGGCCGAGACTGGTGACGTTGTTCAGATCGAACCGAAGGCCTGTTTTCCAGTAGTGATACTAGAATCAACATGGAAAAGAGTACCTATTTGAAGGTCTCAAATCATCTCCATACGAGTTCCACATAAGGGGAAAGGAGCATAGCTTTATCTAATTCATCATCAACTCTGAGTCATAGGGGCCTATTTATAGTACCATGGGAGTAGGTTAGGTGGGAGGATTATTCCAGGGCATCAAACCCGTTTCCATGCGCAGATAGGTCAAACCAGGTTGTAAGTTCGGTGGTGGCGGACTGCATGCTGGTTTAGTCGGTGGTGATTCGGTGCACCGGGCCTGGCACTGGTTTGAGTCTAGAGGCACCGATTGGTTCCGGTTTTGCTGAACCAGTGTACTAACAAGTATTTTGGTGGGGCGCTAGTTTGTTCTGGGTTTGGGCGGGCCTAGCACCGGTTTGGCCGGTCCATTTTGGCGGTGAGGCCCGGCGTGCTGGTTCAGCTGCCGGTTTGTCTAGCTTATTCTTTCTCCTTTTTCATGCTTCTTGTTTGGGCGTCTTGGATACTTGAGCACCCTTGGTGACTCATGTTGGCATGTTGATCATGTATATGGTCCTAGTCATAAGATGGGCAACAGGTTCAAATAGTATACCATTCAAGTAGGGTCAATGGATCACAAGTGATGGAAGGAATTAACCTTAGGTGTGTTGGTCGGAGTAACATTACTTGGTGGAATGGTGATTGGCGTATGATGGGCTACACCAATTCCATTTTGATCCTCAATTCCACATCGAATTATCTCACATCTCTTAGAAGATTCAATGATCTGAAAAGTAATTTCAATACCTAGATTGATTCAGACCATGAGAGTGATTCAAAAAGGTTAGTCGCTCAGTTGGGATATATGACTTATGCCAAAGGCTTATGATGGTGCAGTTGTCAGAGGACCAAGATAAGTTTGTATGGAACTTAACAACGTCTGGGGTATTCTCAGTGAAATCGATGTACGAGGATCTTATGAATGATCATACGGTCTTTCTTCGGAAATATCTTTGGAAATTAAAAATCCCACTAAAAATTAAAATTTTCATGTGGTTCCTTCATAATAAAGTTCTCCTTACTAAGGATAATTTGGTTAAAAGGAATTGGGTAGGGTGTAGCACGCGTTGCTTTTGTGGCTCACAGGAGACCATAGAACATTTGTTTATATCTTGCCCCTTTGCTCGCCTTTTGTGGCGTATTTTAATTTTGCTTTCGATCTCCCCCCTCTAGCTAATGTAACGAATATGTTTGGAAATTGGTTGAATGGTGTAGATAAAAAGCCTAAGGCAAGAATCCGAATTGGTGTCTCAGCCTTGTGTTGGTCTATTTGGCGTTGCAGGAACGATATTATCTTTAACAAAAACAAAACGTTTAATCTTTTGCAGGTGATTCATATGGTGGCACATTGGGTGCAACTATGGGCTTTTCTTCTACCGCAAGACCAGCGGGATATTATGGCTACTGGGTGCAGCCGCCTCGATGGTCGCGAGACATCTTCACCAATCGTCTTTGGCGACATACTAGTCGTTTACAAGATGTTTAGCGATCATTTGTCGCGTATATTTTGCTGGTTGGTGCATGTATCAACCTTATCCGATCCTTGAATTGTAAAACTTTTGGATGTTAAACTCGTAATAAAAGGCCGTGTGCATCGACTGATGCAGAGGCCGGGGTTTTACTCCCCTTTTCGAAAAAAAAGTTAGGATATATGCAGGGGCGAAGGACCCCTTTGGGCAAGGTATGGCAGCTGCCCTACCTTAATTTCTGCAAAAAATTTGCATATATATATATATACTTATATTCGACATACATACAATTCCCTCCCTGCAAAGTACGATGAATTCTGAAGAAAAAACTACTTCCTTCGATCCATATTAGTTGACTCAAATTTGTCTAGATTTAAATGAATTTAGACGCTATTTAATATATAGGTTCATTCAAATTTTGACAAATAATATGGTTCGGAGGGAGTACTAGAAAATGGCTATGTAAGAGGGGATTCGGCCGTATCGGACCTTTGCTGGGCCGCACACTAAGCAGCAGTAGCCCCCTGATCCGTGGTGCCCCTTCGTGTCTTGGCCCCTGTGGAGTATCCGAAGCCAACAAGTCCAGGACTGAAGCGACGAGCAGGCAAGTGTGCCGCCATCTTCTACTGATCTACTCCCCGCCAGCAAACCTGCCCGCCGATCCGGCCGCCCTCTCCCTGGTCCTCCTCCAACCTTCTCATCTTCTCAAATTTTCAATTCTCAGTCTCATGGTGCACGGTTTTACCCAGCTAGGGCTTCTTCTCATCTCAATTATAATTTTTGATCCTCCTTCAAAATATAGGTTACGCTTCTTCCCGTTAATGGCCTCTAGGCTCAACGTATTTGTGGTAGAGATGGACAAAAAGGTGAAGAAACCTGCAGTTTCAAAGGGGACAAGTATAATTTGTGATTTTATGGTCAATTGAACTATTGAATCAAATTTGAATCTATGGTCAATTGATTATTCTATTACCATTGTAAATCATTACAATTTTGATTTTTTGCATCAATTTTTTTTTATGCTTTAGAGTTTGCCTGACCTTAAATTTTTTTCGTCCTTCGCCACTGGATATACGACGCTGAGAACTTCTGCAAACTACAACCTTAACAACAAGAGCAAAGACTTAAGAAGAAGAGCAAAGACATACACATGCAACGACGCTGGATCCATTTATTTCTTCAGCATCTCCTTGCATTGCTTCTTATGTAGAGATAACAATCAGAGACTATAACTCAGACCAAAATTAATCCTCCCAGAAAGAGCGAACTAAAGCCTAGCTGGAAAATCTCACTTTCAATCACGTCTCCCGCTCATGGTCAGTGTAACAAAAGACATGGTTAAATATGTCATTTGTATAATTGTGTATTCAACTCTTATCCGATGCAGAGGCCGGGGCTCCATTTTTTCCTCTTAAAAAAACTCCGGGGCTCCATTTTTCCCTCTTAAAAAACTCTTCTCCTTGATTGCTACACGAGCGTCGACTGTGTAGTGATTTGCCAAAAGGGGACCAGGAGAAGATTGCATTAACACTTTGTAGAGGGCTTGGATTCACGGAGAATCCAAAATACGGATCTCCGCGAGGCATCATGCCTCGTCAGGACGGATGGAAAACAAACAACATTAACTTCAACTATTTTCATGTCACTTTAAATTGTACTAATTGTTGTGAATTTCTATACAAAATAATCGACCTTCCTATTTAATCCGTAAAATTTTCAATTGAACATTACAAAATCTTTCAATTAGAAACAGAAAATATTTTACTAAAACACATTTGAGAAAGTTATAACTAAGTCCATGTGTATTTAAACTAGATCAAGAAAATACATCCACCAAATCACATGCTTGCCTCTCTCCACCCATGTGCCTCATGTGAATACTCTCTACTGGGTATGGCACGGTTTAAGCCATTGATCATGAGAAGAAACTAGGTTTGCTCTAGGCGGCCGACCATGCCTCCACGTAGATTTGGCGGGTGAACTTGGCAGATGATCCCACAATGGGGGTTTGCAAATGCGCCACTAGATCGCCATCAGTGTCAACAGCGGTGGGCATCTCTAACAAAATAAATGACTGTAGCTCAAGGTGCATCCAGTAGCCGGCAATGCAAAACTGTCGATGGAAGGGAGGAGCACAACAAGTTCCAGATTTTCTTGTTGTCTGATCCAACTTGTACATTGACTGCACCTTTGCTAATCCTGATGTCTCCCAATCACAAGTTGCATTGAGGTCTAAGCAATGAGCTCATAGTAACAGATGATCTCTCACATCTTGGTTTTCCGTCGACTATTCTTTGCAGAGATTACCATACATATAGGTTCAGACCTAGAAAATAGATTATGAGGAGTAGGTACTAGTCAATGATTCAAGGGTGGAAATGAAGAATATTAATATATCAAGAAGGCAAGAAGTACATGGTGTGTCAATGAATATAACTCAAAGTTATAAATATGAAAATAGTACAATAAATAAGTTATTGAAGAGGTCAGAAAATTTATTGATGGATAAGAAGTAAGAAAATAAAAACAGTGAATTTGTATGTGCAAACACTTGGTGAAAAGGCCAAGGGTGATGTTCACTATACCACGGGGCTTTTACTCATGGATTTTGTACGGTACCTTTTACTAACTGTGTGATCTGACTAGCATATCTAAAATATAGCAATAGTAAGAAAGGTATCTTATGCATGCTGAGATGGTGTACGGTGCCTTTTACTAATTGTGTGATCTAACTAGCATATCAAAAATATAGCAAAACTAAGAAATGGATATTATCCATGCTGAAATTCTGGTATTTTGTAGCAACATACAAAATAAATAAGTTTTTGCTAAGCTTGGCATGTGATCAACTCTGTATCATTGGGTGTCTACATCCGTACTCTAATATGTGATGTTGTCTTTACTTAGGAATCTACTACTCTTTACTTAGGAATCTACTACTCAAGATGGTCGATACTAGTGACAATCCTACTACCTCAGTTGGAGTCCAAAATTTTATTGTGTAGATATGTTAATTCTCCTCTGCTTATTGATCCGTCCCTCATGCAGATGTGAGCAAGTGTATGTAGGTGATTATAGACTGCCACGTATAGGATACGCTTGGAAAAAGAATGTGGTAAGAGAAAAAACTGAATGGATCATCCAAGAAATGGAGGCCATGCTGCTCACTGGAAACATGCTCTTTCTGCGATGAGACGAAGCCAGCACTGCACATACGGTATGTTGCAGTTGCATATTTGTCGTGTTGAGGTTGTTGCTGTTGCAAGATCAGAATGTAACCCTTGCTTGGGTAATAAAATATGCATTCGCCGTAAAAGAAAGAATATAACAGAAAAACTGCGTGACAAACAACATCGCTATGCTCGTGCAATTGCATGTCACAGCAAGTAAATCGGCCACTGGTTGCCCTTGTGGCTTTTGCGTGCAGACTGCAGAGGCACATGCTTGTGAAGTTCAGAAGGTTTCAGAAATGCAGAGGCACACTTCTTTGTGCTTAAGTCGCCTCACCGCAAAGGCAAGAAACCTTCTGAACTTCTGCATGAAGGGGATCAATAATGGGGATTGATTTTTAAAATGGAAATTGTATTTCACTAAACTTGCAGCACGATTGCTGGCACCCAAACCAATTATAAACCCTCGAGCATCGTCCATCCAAACAGATGAGGGACACTAGCCTGATAGCCATATTGTGGGAGGCTATGAGCCACTTTATTACAATCATAGCGAGAGAAAAGAAAATCTGCATGATCAAAATGCACTATGCTTAAACTTCTCGCTCAGGAATCAGGGCTACAGTGTACGCAATGTGAAAACATCCCTTCTTGATTGCATTACCAGAGTGGTAGAGTCGGCATGAAACATCACTCGATAAGGTTGGCCGTGGCTTTAATTGCAGTAACACGCGCTAGCTCTCGGTTCTGAGATGAAGTATTTAATAGTGTAAAAGAATACGGATAAGATGATATTTAATATTGTGAAAGGATGTATGTACGTGAATATCTTGACTAGGTGCATGTACATGTCATATCGTGTTGCACCTACGTACAAAAATAAAATGAAGAGACATTTATGTTTTATCCGATGGATGCAGATAAAAACTAGCTACTTAAAAAAAATACTTTAAGTACATTTGGTCTCCATCTTGTAGCTGCGAAGACGATTTGGGCGACCGGATGAAGGAGCGTAACAGTACAACTGCTATCAGTTTTTCTTCTACGTTGAGGTCTGGGCAATAAGATTGTTCTCCTAACCCTTGTTGTGGGTCGACCATTATTTTCAGAAATTGCTATGCCTATAGGCTGAGCGGCAACAAATTTGTGAGTAAAAACCACTACCTTAGTAATAATTGATTGTTATGCTCCGTGCAGTATGGACAAATGTCGATCTCACATTTACAACATTATAGTAGGTAGTACAAAGCGCTCCTAGGGTGGAAAGGAAGAATGGCTTGAATAGATCAAGAAGGCAACAATGACGTGCGGTGTGTATATAAAGACCTACAAGTTCTAATTCCGAAGAGAGTATACTAAATACGCTAATTATGAGTGCCACTAAGAGCATGTCAGAAATCACCGCAGAGTAAGAACTACGAAAATAAACACTAAATTTTTATGTGGAAAACACTTGGCAGAAAACACTGTAGTGGGTTGCTACCTGTTTCTTTTCTTTCGCTTTTTATTTTCACTAGAAACATGCCCGTGCGTTGCACGGGAGAAATCATTAGCAAACACAAAAATCAAAACCATCTTCGCTCAATTCTGCTTGCTCCTTGCTTGTCCATCGGCTTTCAAGCCACGCCACCACTATAATTTAGATACATCTCATACATGTTTCAATCAACATGATTAATGTGAAATTTATTTAAAGTTAAGAAAATTCTGATAGAAGAGGACAAAATATTAAGAGTCGAGACATCAAGGTAACCTAATCTAATGATGAACTTCAAGATATTTTTAGATGTGGTTGTTGGGTAGGTCATACAAGAATGTTTTAGTCGTTTATGTTTTTCAATAAATTAATTTGGATAGTACATCATTAAATTCTTAGAATCTTTGTACTCCCTCCGACTCAAAATAGATGTCTCAAATTTATCAAAATTTGGACACTATTTAATATATAAATTCATCCAAATTTTAAAAAAACCTAAGACATCTATTTTGAGACGGAGGGAGTAGTTTGTATCACTCAAACCTCTTAGGTTCCACTTTCAACTTCTTTTATACCATTTTGAAAATGACAGGCTGCAGTTCACAATTAGTTCCCTTGCTCAGGTCTCAAAAAATAAATAGGTACTTACTACTTATTTTCTAATCTTATTTGTTTGCTTACTACAGTACAGACCGTGTATATATATTGGAGACATTATATGTATAGACATTGTATATATATTGGACATATTAGAATATATCTATATCTGGCATCCTTATATATTTAATGAGCAAAGAAAAGAAAAACTCTAGTCTATCATTTACATGAACTATTCCTTAGAAAGAAACATAAGTATTAAGTGTAACTTTTAACAAAACACTGATAAATACGTACCTTCTTGAACCATGACATCAATCTTTTTTGAAGTTAATATCAATATTGTTTAATCTTTGGCTAATGGCTATACCCAAGAGATCTGATATTCTCTATATCATAAATTCTTGGCAATCGCTTTCACTTCTCTGAACCAGAACCGGCATGTGCTATTCACAAATCCTAAAGATTGCACAATTTCTATGGAACGAATGCAAATACAATAGCAAATCAGCACATAGCATTCAAATTCCAATGCACAACACCACATGTAACACACATCAGGAGCTACCAGCAATAAATCCAAGTAGTGCAAGTACCACATCGTGGAATACAACTATTTTGAGCTTCACGGAGGCCTTCACTAAAATAGCATACCCTAGGAATCAATCGTATCCAGGCTGCCAAACTGAAAACTGGAAGTCACTGGGATCACTAATCTGATTGCATAGCGTGTAAAATGGGACAGCAATAACATGGCCATATAATATTAGAAGAACCACATGAAATTCACTGTTGTCCACTCAAATTAGCCCAAACTATAGAAAACTGTACCATAGACAAGTGATCATGTAAAGAATTTAAGGGCATTCCATGGTAACCTGCCAAAAAGCAATGTGTTAAAACATTACTATCATGGTATGAGCGCTAACTATGCTGAGGGAATAGAAGTTCTAGACAAGAAGTTAATTTACCAGATAAAACATGAACCGTAATGTTGAATACATTCTAGCAGCTTGCTCTGAATGATACAATTGTGTCATTAATTAGAATCAAATAGGTTTAGCTCCAATGGATTTCAGGAAATAGAATGGAAATGCATGAAACCATGAAGAGTATTTCAATGTAAAATTAATCGAGCTAGTAGAACATAAATAAATAACCGAACAAGCAGTTGAATAGCATTACAATGTAAAAAGCAAAAACCCTAAAGCAGCAAATAGTCGGATTACTAAGAAATCAACACAGAGAAAAAAATCTGCGATACCATGAAGAGTATTTGCAAGTCCATCACTTTGAGCCAAACCTATCACCTACATGCTCCAAGGCAGACCTAGTTTTTGACTGCATGGACTCTCCACTTGGATGGGTCTTCATTATCATCCATCTTGGAATACTTCTCTGCAAGATTAAGCACAATATATTTGAATAAGTATGAGTAACTATTCTAAATTGACCAGAGATCAGAATTTAAATCGTTTCTAACAAGGGATGTTCACAAAACTGAATCAGATCATTTTGTGGTATAATTACATGGGCAAGTACATGCTTAAACAGGACAAAATATGCTTCATTATGTTACTGAAATTAAAAATCTTTCATAGCTATGCAAAGGTCTCTCAGCCGAGCAAAATAGCCTCCTTATAAAAAGAAGTACTTTCTCCGAATCTTTGCAAGGTTCCCAATGCCGTTATCCAACAGAATGGTGCAGCACTAAGCGACTCACCTTCATATTTGTAATACCCTAATAAGGACACTCTTCCATCCACATTTGATAGCAGCGACAACAGCCGAGTAGCTTTCTCTCCGGCCTCCACATGCAACAAAAAGATGAACCCTGTAGTACACCATAAAATTAATCAATTTCTTGATCATATTATCTCAAAAGAAAGCAAGTTCATCTATACAACTAATAAAAGAGCAAACTTTCTCTTTCTTACATACACCCAACCAAACGTACAAAAGAAACCAGCAGCGCCGTCAATGACACGCGCCGCCCAGCCTGTCCCAAGGCTTACGCCACACTTGCCGTGACCTGCCGTCCTGCCCTGCGTAGCTGACAACCTTGATGCCAACCAGCTCCTCACAAACGTCAGGTGCAGGCTCTTTTCTACTATCCATCCCATAGAATCTGGATGTCTTTCTCTAGCTTTGCTAAAAAAATAGTACATAACAACCATCTTGTCCTTTTGCTCTTGCCTGCACCTAAAATCCAAATAGATTGACACTGCAAATGCATGTAGCTGTATAAAGAATGATGGCATCCGGTTTATTATACTATCAAGATGGAGCAAAGATCCATTTGCATTAAAATTTCCTAACACTTTCAAGCTCTGAATACAACACGTATATATGCATCATTGTTATGTTCCATTGATACCATAGTTCCTTCATGTGATTATCCATCCACTGCGGCTAGCAGGATGACAAAGGACAAATCATCACAAATACAGAAAATAATATAAAATTCAGTAGCCATCAACTACTATACAATGGAGCAAATATGTTGGACATGGTGCACATATCCATGTGATTATCCATCCTACGGTTGCATTTTGGATACGCCTAGGCCAAACTTCTGTCCACATATATGTGGACCTCACAAAGGATAAAGTACAAAAGTAAACAGAAAATAGCCTTAGAGCATTACTAATTTTTGTGCATAGAAATGAAAGTATGATTATATATCACAGAGAGTAGATAAACATTTTCGAATGATTCAATGAAAACATGAAATCCAGGAGATAGTAGGAAAAATTAACATGCCTAAAGTTGAATTATTTGTTCTATAAAACCAATAAAGATTTTGCACTTATTTGAAAAGAATCTTTCAAAGAAGGTGCACAGTTCACCAACTGAAATATATATGACTGATCTCTCAACCAGTAAGAACTATTTTACACTGAAAACCTCTATGGATGAATAAGAATTAAGAACAACAACATACTGTGTCTGAAGATTGAATTCTAAAGAACTGATCAAAATACGTACTAACCAAAGTAAGAGGAGGGCAGGATAGCCTCGGTGCTCTTGCTATTGCTCGGGGACGATGAAGGCGATGGTTTGACATCTAGTCAGCAGGCGCCTTGTTCTTGAGACGGTAAAGCAGCCTTCGGGCACTGGCTGGTGCTGGTCGCATTGTAGTCCACCATGATCATTTTCGCTAGGAGATGCATCAAGCAAGGGGGATATCGAAAGCTCCTTCCACACCATCGGACGGATCCAGTTCAAACATGGAGCTAGGCTATGTATCGCTGATGGAGGGATCTGGACCCAGGGGCCGTGAGCGCTTGGAGGAGACGGCTTGTGGAAGGCGCCGATATTGAAATCGATGCAGGGGATCTCGAGGTAGGAGGGGAGGGAGCCTCTGGGTGGAAATCGACGCAGTAGTGGGAAGGCTCCTCTGCTGAACTCGATGCAGGGATAGGGAGGCACCACTGGGTGATCCCGATGCAGGGGACAGGAGGGCGCAACCGGCCGAGTTGGGAGGTCGCCACCGGTGGCCGGTCCAGGCGATGGAGTCACAGAGTCGGGAGGGAGTTCAGGTTGGAAGGAGATCAATACGTGGGGTTTGGGTGAGGAAAGGAGGGGGCGGACAAAGTGGGGGATGGCTTGCGTTGATCGAGCGCGTGCGGGACTCGCGGGGTGGGATTGCCGACGGAAGCTATCGACGAAGCCATACGACGAAGGGGTCGACGTAGTGGCAGGAAACGGAACCCCTTCGTATTATATTATTAGGGCCCAGTTCTTTTTGGGGCTTCTCCGAGAAGCCACCTTACCCTCAGCTTCATGTGGAAGCCGGTTTAAAAATTTTAGAAGGCTTCCAAAGTGGTTAAATATAGAGATTGCTCCTAAACTGCAGTCTCTCCCGTCCTTCGCCTCTCGTTGGGACTCCCCACCCTCCGTACCTCTTTCGTTTCCGTCGGTCCGACCGCGGGCCTAAACGGTGTGAGCAGTTCCTCAGGCTCAATCGTGGCACAACTCAACTTATCGAGCATGAAGACAACCTCCCCTCTCCATTGACAATCTTACATGCTCGATGTCACTACGCTTACCTCTAACCAACTCATGTAGTACAGGCGGTGATAGAGCATTGCATTCGACATAGATGGTATTAGGATCTCAGGACGTAGATGCTTGTTTAGGTAGTATCGAATAGTGGACCCCGAACCTCTAAATGGGATTTTTTTTATAGTATAGGGGTTTGAGGGAGTGTGCTAGAATTTCTATAAAATGATTGGGCTAAATAAAGCAGAGAATTATCTTATGAAAATCATGAGGTAGGGATACAAATCCACACACATTGCATTTCATACATTTTTCGTTCCATCCAATCGTGTATTTACAAATCAAAATTAACAACGAGGTTAATTAATATGAAACGCTAGAATATGGAAGATGGTCGCTCCATTTTGAAGGTCTATGCATATGCCTAGGTGTGCCCAGACAAGTAATCATGTATTAATTAGCACTACAGGTGGTAATTTGGAAGCAAATCACCACTTGTGTTGGATATTAGGAAATTGCATTTCCGGCAGCTTTATGTTTCCTGATACCTCTCATGCCAAATTGCCAGACTAAGAGTAGAGATGCGGACGGTGAAGCAACAAGCAGAAAGAAAGATTACCCTTCCCATCTTTGTGGTATATTTGTAACTCGACCGCTCTTGTCATTCACATAAATGTAGTTTTTGAAATGAACTTCTTAAGTTTACTAAAGTGTGTATATGAATTATCCTCGCTGCAGCAAAGCAACTATAGCACTTGGCAAATGGCAATAAGGAGGCAGGAAAGAAGTAGTCTAAAAAGTGGGTCAATATATGGAGACTAGAGCTGGTGTAGTTGATGGGATTAAAAATAGGTAGAATGAATGAGATAGTAAATAAGAAACATGACAAGAGCAATCAAAAGAACGAGCTTCACATACTTCGACCAAACAATGACTGAAATAAAACTGCATTTTATTTCCAAGCATAAACATTCATGGAGATCGCCTATAAACTTAAATCATATACCAAACAAAGTACTAATTCAGATGGCAAATTTCTAATTACTTCAACAAGTTCTTCTCAAGGTCAGGTATATATTTTCTCTAGGATACGTCTTGGAAGATACATCAATCACATAAAATAAAAAACGACGGCCGATAGAACACCAAAAGGCTACTAACTCAATGCACCCAACATGACACAAAGCCAAAAGGCTTACAACATAACCTCTACAATGACCTAGTGACAAAGAACTTGCCTTGCCCAGTCGGCTACCATAGGTGACGATATGGGGGAACAACCGATCGATCTAGCCATGAAGGCAATTAGGTTTAGGCTCTTTCCAAAGGTGGAAGATTTATGTTCTTCCAATTTGACCCAAAACCGATCGATCTAGCCATGAGCAAGTTGAGGAAAGCTCTAACATGCCTTGGAGGACCGAACCCACGTATGTAGCAAAATATGGGAATAAGCACTAAGCAACCGGACCGTGTCACCATCAAAGCGAGACTCCACCGTAGCACGACCACGACTCCAATGCTCCAAGGATCAAAGCACCTCCCCTCATACGCCCGGAAGAGATCAGTGAGAAGTTGGAAGGATCCAGTAGGACATGAGTAAGATGTCGACTAAGAAGCGTCCACCGTGATGAACATTACACCCCGAGATTCGTGGCTTGAGCAACTCCCATCACCGGTAGCACCTCACCACCCACCATATCTCCAGAGCGGGCTCTTTCTAGGCAGCCTCAATGACGTCTTCGAGAAGATCATGACATCATGGCTCCAACGCTAGCACCTTGTCCGTTTACCTAAACCTAGGGTTTCCCCAACACCAAGGAAGTGGAAGACATGGTACATGCCATGACCGTGCCCTAAGGTGGTAGCGCCCGTGGCCATCACCTGCAATCGAGCAAGATTTTCACCTGGCCATAGATCATGTTCCCTATTGCGACCGATCATCATAGCAACCACGCCATCCACGCCCGTAAACGAGCCCTCAAGCCTAAAGTGGTGCCGAGATGTGCCCCATTCAAGCACGATTGGGCGAAATAAGGATGCATCCACCGCACGTCATCGACCAACGCCAAGACCGCAACACTACCATGACACCCCAAGATACATCATTGATCATGTTCCCCATTCTCGCAGCCGACGCGAGCCGACGCCGCGAGATTCACATCGATGCCTTGGCCGATGACTCTCCCATGCCAAGGAACAACGCGCCTCGAGAGGCCACACTTTTATCGTCGGTAATATGGGCTTTGCCAGTAGGTTTCTCCGACGATGGAGTTTGTGACTATTCATATTATTTGTTTAATACCCATGTAGTTTTATCCCAGGTTCCTTGCTAGACCAGTCAGATATAAACATGATGCAAAATTTCACACGGAGCCAATCCTAACCACATTATAGTTTTATATTGTAACTTATCTTTTTTTGTGAGGCTTGCAGTATCTGTGAATAATCTTGGAGATCTTCCGGATTCATAGCATCTCGAGTAGGGAAAATGCAATTAGCTAGCGAGCAAAATATCTGAGTCCAAAGGTCGACAAATTCAGCGAAGTCAAACATAGAGAAGTTCTCAACATGTTGATGCATGGTTGGCACAACGAATAGTTTGGCACCCATGTCGTTACAAGTGGTCTACAAAGAGATTGATGGCATGTTGAGGGAAAAGTCATTCATCACAGAGCCAGAGAGAAAAGAAAGTCAAACTTGTTGGTCTCATGAAAGCAAATCGTTTAAGGTCCATGTATTCGAAATGGACCCCTGAGATCTGTTAAAAAAAGAGCCCTGAGACCTCAGGTTCATTTTACCAAACACAAGAGAAAAAAACACATATTATTAAAAATCGGGTCGATCTAGGGGCGGAGCCAGAATTTGACCATAAGAGGGGCGAGAAACAAAATGGCCACATGATATATGATATCTCACATATAGTTTTATCATCCAAATATGACTATTTGAAACTGTAAGAACCAACAGTCCGAACTGATGGAAAGGGCTAGGCAATCCACTTATACACTTCAACACCCCCTCTCACGTGTGACAGGGAGAAGTCAACACGTGCAACCGGAAGAGAGCGACGGCGCACGAAACTCACGTATGACTCAAGAGGCCTATACGTGGACACAGAGGGGTCAACAGCAATTTTAGGATAAATTGCGAAAGTCAGGACTCGAATTCGAGACCTTAGGCTCTGATACCATGTAAGAGTATGAGATTGGTGTAATATGTTGGATGTTTTATTGAGCCTCATAGACGAGTATATATAGACGTACAAGGATCATCTTACAGTGTAAGTCAAATTAGGCTAGAGTCTTAACTATCCTAAACTATCATAACAATCGTATACGTACAATACTCTAACAGAAACATTGACTAGCGGGAAAAGAATCTGTCCCTTGACTATATGTTGTTAGATAGATAAAATATCTCCAGCGTGTTTTTTTAGCACGGGCTAACACCCTGTTAAGTTCGAGTGCTTCCTGTGACTCGAACCAAATATGATAATTTGACAAATCCTTTGTCTTTTTCTTTAGTTTTGAAGATATCTCTTCTGAAAATAAATTGTACTTCTAGTTCTTCTCTTGCTTTTTTTCTTTCAATTATATTAAAGTACACATATCCATACATAATTCATGTTTGATCTAATAGAAAAATTGAATTGGTAAAGCACCACATACCTTAGACATAGAAACAATACTATTAAGGCGAGGCAGTAATCACAGATTGCACACCGTCATAGTCGCAGATGCGTTGCATGGAGAGCCGGACCAGGTAGCACCTAGGCAGCTAGGCCGTATTGATCTCATCCCCTATATTAATCGCATTCCCTGTCGTGGTGGACATCTAGCGGCAGGCGGCAGCCGGAGCGCCCTAGCAGGTAGCAGCTAGACGTAGTCACACGAGAATGTACGGTTTGATCAATCAACAATGAATCCATGGATCTGCTAATTCTAATCGATTGAATCTCTATGGCTAGGTACGCAACAACTTTTGATCCATGAAAACAAGGCCATGTGGGAGATGGGCTACTAGACTTTAGTTCGCTGTACAAGATTTGATTCAATTAAGCAGTGGACTAATTAATCATCTACGTATCTCCGGCAATTAGCATGCATATACTAATATATGAGTACCATAAGCCACTGCAAAATGTTAGGGGACGCATTGGGCGGGTGTCTAGGCCCTGCTTGCCCCCCTTGTCTCTTCCCCTGGATCCAAAATGCTCATGGGTCCAGCGAGCAACTCATTATTCGTGATATGGGTTGACTCAGGTCCATGGCCAGGTCTAGGTCGACCCGTTCCCATCCTCATAGTCTACTACGCGTTCGTTTGACCCTTTTGAATGAAGTGAAGTCTCTTATATTTTCTCACTGGACCAACGTGCTTGATTGTAAGTGATACTTCCTTAGGTTGTGTTTGGTTGAGATTTTCTGCCAGATTCACGGTGAAAAATCTAGAATCTAACCAAACGGGTTTGTAAGCCGGTCCAGATTTTGTAACGCAGTTGATTCTTACCGTGTAAACTGAAAGCACCCCTGCCCCCAGATTCCAGCGCGTTGCGTTGGGTGGAGTTGGAGAGAATTACCGCAAGTGCCACCGATAAGCTTAAAAGTGGACGGTTCAAACTCTTTCTTTTCTCCTTCGTCCGACTCATTCTTCTCCGCTTTTCTTCCCACGACTCGCAAGACATATAGAGGAAACGGCGACTAGAGTTCCGCCTTGGTGCCCGACAAGAGACTAGTAGGAATACGGCCAACTTGGCCTGCCGCCTCCATCGCTTTGCTCGCCTCGCCACAGAAATGTTCTGTAGTCTTCGAGCCCTTCTGCTATCTCAGACTGCGGAAATCGTCCCGCCGGTCTGCCACACATGATAGATACATGTAGTGATGGTTGACGCGTGGTTAACATGGGGCCTATTGGAAACCCCAAGAGCAAGGTGTGAAGCAGCACAGCAGCAAGTCTTTCCTCAGTAAGAAACCGAGGTTATCGAACCAGTAGGAGGAAGAAAACATCACACAGGTGTTGCAAGCAATGCGGAGACATGCACAACACAAACTCAAGACTTTGCCCTAACTAACAGTGAGGTTGTCAATCTCACTGGTTGCTGTAACAAAGGATTAACTGTATGGTGTGGAAGGTGATGATGGTTTGCAGAAAGTAAACAATGGAAGATGTATCCATAGTAAAGATTGGACCGGGGTCCATAGTTCACTAGAGGTGCTCTCCTTAGATAAACAACATGACAGGAAGGGTAAACAAATTACAGCAGGGCAATTGACAGGAACTAAGCAAGGCATAACAATGCAATACCAGACAAAAAGATCCTATGAGATTCGATTGGGCAATACAATAATATACATAGACCGCCATCCAACTGCATCTATGACTAGTAGTCCACCTTTGGGTTATCATCCGAACCCCCTCCAGTATTAAGTTGCAAGCAACAGACAACTGCTTTAAGCAAAGTTGTAAGGTAAACAATCCACTTGTTCCATGAACAAGAGACGTTGTTTTCTCCCTAGTAGCAACAACACATCTACAATCGAAGAGATTTATGTCACTTCCCTTGGAAACTAGAGGCATGAACCCACTATCGAGTATAAATACCCCCACTTGGAGTCACTGGCAACTACTTGGACAAGATAGCTACTAACAATAGAGAGTATGCAAGATCACAAACAACACAAACATGATAGAATCAAATAGATAAAACCATTAATCAATCTGACATAGTAATCTCAATATCCATCGGATCCCCGCAAACACAACATGCATGATTACAAATAGATTAGATCTTGATCATGAACGGATCTCACAAGATCTATGCATGAAAGCATGAGGACATACAACCATCTAGCTACTACATGGACTCGTAGTCCAAGGTGGAACTACTCACGCATCATACCGGAGAAGAAGGCCTCCGAGATGATCTCCCCTCCGGCAGGGTGCCGGGAAGAACTTCAGATCCCCCTTGATCTAGGGACGATGGTGGCGGCGGCTATAGACGGTTTCGTGGAGTTTTGATCGGGTGCCTAGGTTTTCTTCATCGGGGGCTTCTTATAGGAGAAGAGGCAAGGCTGGGAGGCGACCAGGGGGGCCACACCCTGCCCAGGCGCGGACCCACCCTGGCCGTGCCTAGGGGGTCAGACGCCTGCTTGCCTCTCCGCCTCCTCTAGACTTCAGACGCTTCGGTAAAATATTGACTTTGTCTTTTGTTCCATCCAATTCCGAGAAAATTGATTTTCTGCCTTTCTGGAACCAAAAACAGAAGAAAACAGGCAACTGGCACTGTGGCAACTTGTTAATAGGTTAGTTCCAGAAAAGATATAAAAACACCTCGAAGTGAAGACAAAGCACAGAAAAGTAGATACTAAACAAGCATTTAACACCAAAAATTATAGATACGTTTCCGACATATCAAGCATCCCCAAGCTTAACTCCTGCTCGTCCTCGAGTAGGTAAGTGATAAAAGAATAATTTTGAGGTGACATGCACCTTCACAATAAAGATCAAACCATTTGCAAGTATTGAAAGATGGTATCAAAGAACTCTAAACATGTGCATGAAAGATGGAGTTCTAACAATAAGACAAAGTAACTATGCATGCAACATGAAAGGCTACAAACAAAGATCATGGATAGCATGCATTGAAAAAGTTTGTTTGTTTCACATACAGAAAACATGGCACAGTGGCAATCAACTTGTCCCTCATAGAGTAGCAAATAGATGCATAGGACACCTTCGAAGTTCATAAGAGTGACTAGATACAAGTAGCACAAGAACAAGTAATATCACAATATGCATCAATCAATAAGTTTTGGGACACTGCACATAGAACTAAGAATGGCAACTATGCTCTCTTAATGGTGCCTAAAGGTAGAAGGTGGAGACTCAATAATAGTAGAAGAAAGGCCCTTCATAAGGGAAGCAGGGATTTCAAGTTTCAAAAAGAGCTTCAAAAAATTATGGTACTTGTTAGCTTTCAGCCCTCATTGACCCTATCGTAAGCATCTTGAAGTGATTAAGGTTAATGTGAACAAACTATGGAGTATATGCTTGACAAAGTATAAGTTGGCAATCTCAAGTCCCTTGAATACGAGGGCCACACCTCATGCTACTCAACTTCAGTCACCTGTAAGTTCTTGTCATTGTAAGTACATGCGTATCATAGAGAACCGCCAACGGAGTACCCCTTGCACATGGTACAGGAGCTATCCCATAACCAAAATGAAAAGTCAAGCGGACAATGAGCATCTCAGCGATCTTTTTATTTACTATGTGCATAGATTTTTATTGAGGATGCTTCATAGATAGATCACTATGGTGATGCTGCAAGTTTCCACCATGATTAGGCATGTCTTAGGCTAGCCGCCCAGGTGTTTCTCTAACACAAAATACATACTCCATGGACTTACAAGTTCCCTCTTTATTTCACACTGGTGACATCCATAGACAAAAGAGCATGATATCAACTGAGTACAAAGTACAAGTGCAATGTTGAAAACATTCCCCATGACATCATGGTTCTGCTAATTCCAACGTATAAGTGCAAGCATATACAACATAGACGACACAATGGTTCAAGTTTATTAGGGGCAAAGAATATAAAGTGTGCCATCAAGTTTGTGATGGCTTTAATCACTAAGTTTTCACATAACAAAAATAGTTTTTAATTGGAAGATATGCTGAAAACAAGAATATACTTGGAATGGTATAACACACCATGCATAGGAGTTTATAGTGGACACTTTGTAATAACTGAGTTTCTTGGGGGTTGGAAGCATGAGTAGATCTTACTCATCCAAGTGGAGGCTAGCAAAAGTCCGAGCAACCAACTAAGAGAGCAATAATGGTCATAATCGTGCAGAGCGACAAAACATTACTAATCAAAGCATAGAGTGGTACTACACGTCAAGAACTAAATTATCATAGAGGCTAAGGTGACTTGTTCATAGTCATAACATGGTGTGAGCATATGCCAATTCAATCCAAACAAAACATCAAAGGAGAATGCCACAATACTATGTTTTTGTATGCTAAAACAGCGCATAATTTCTTCAAGGCACACTAAGCAATCCCAATTATTTGGAACAAAACATGCTATAGCAATAATCACTAAGCATAAGGTCAAAACAGCACCTAGCATGTCATGCTAAAGTCTAAGTCACAGTCAATGCAAGCTCCTCTTGTACTTTCAAGCAGGAACTTCCTACTCCTTTCCAACACCAATTGACTTATTTGAAACAACACAGCAAGAACGGGGGTCCAACTACTTTATTCAAGCAAACTAAACAAACTAAGCAAAGCAAACAAAAACTAAGACGCTCCAAGAACAACAAAATTGTGCATGAAACAATAAAAACGAAGTGTCTAGGCAGACCTAAGCTTTTTATTGATGAAAAAGGGGATGCCTTGGGCATCCCCACACTTTGACGATTTTACCTCTTGGATATTTATTGGGGTGACACCGAGGTGGAATCCCCAAGCTTGAGCTTTTGTCCATTCTTCATCTTATTACATCATTCTCTCTCTCTACACGAAATTTTTCCTTCATACAAAACTTCACACAATCTTCATTAGCAACATTAGTGTATTCAAAAGATAATAGACCTTTAGGCTTAGATTTGGAACAGCAAGACTTTTCACTAAAACACAAGCTACTGTAGCAACTTCCTTAAAATCTCAATTCCCCAAAGAGAACTCAAAAAGAAATCGATAAGAAGCAAATGCAAATAATGGCGAAATTTGTCAAAACAGACAGGTAGAAACCGATTTTTCAAAATCTTCTGTTGCTCAAATCAAAAGTGTTGAAATAATGAAAGTTAGCTAACATACTGGGGATTTATTCGTAAATGTTCATCTCAATATGACTTATAGAGACTCCTCACAATTTTTATGGTGGAGGACAAATATGTTTCGAGATAGCAACTCCCAAATCTTACTTCACTCTCATTAGAGGTCATTCTTGGCACAAAAGCAAACAAAAAGGATAAGGAGAGGTCATTACTGAGTAATAACTTCCAAGACTCAAGGAAACTCTTAGGTTATCTCCCAACAAGTACTTTTCTTTAACGCCTTTAAGTAGGTTTGATAGTTTGAGAAGATGCTCACATAAAATATGAATTGAAATAAAAGAGAGCATCAAGAAGCAAATTCAAAACACATTTAAGTCTAACCCACTTCCTATGCATAGGAATCTTATAAATAAACAAGTCATGAAATCACAAAGCAACAAGCATAGGAAAGCAAAACAAGTGCAACTTCAAAATTTTCAACATAAAGATGGAAAACTTAATATTTTTAGATACACAAAACCATGTTTCCTCTCTCATAGTAACTTTCAGTACCATCATGAATAAACTCAACAATATAAATATCACAGAAAACATGCTTTTCATGATCTACAAACACATAATTTTTATCAAGCTCAGAAATAGTGGGATTAAAATCTTCAAACCCACTTTTAGCAATTTTATAATAAGGTAATCGATCATTCAACATAGGACTATCATCTAGATCTTTATCATAAAAATTTCTAAGCAAAACTCCTTAGTACCATGGATTTGAGTTAGGCACAAATATAGGATTATCATAGATAATAGGAGCATAACTATTATCACAAGTTTTACCCATAGCAGATATTTTAAAAGAATCCACAGGAACATAACATTCATCCTCCTTTGGTAAACATGGAGGATAATCAAATAATGTAAGAGATAAAGAGTTACTCTCATTAGAAGGTAGACATGGGTAGATCCATTCTTCCCCCTCTTGACCATCACTCTCCTATTTTTCATCTAATGAGCTTTCTGTTTCAGAAATTTCTTCTTCCATAGGCTCCTGCAAGGCATTAGTCTCTTCCATTTGTGGAAAAGCACATATTAAAATATTCAAGAATATAGCCATTTTCTTCTTTATAATTATCAAAGCAAAATTTAAGTATCTCATAAACCTCATATTCATAAGGTGCATCATCAGTATTTTCAAGCAAACTGGCAAGTTCAAATGCACCCTTTAAAGCAATAAATTCTTCAATTTGTTCCACATCATAAAATTCATAATTTCCTTTTGTAGGGGTTCGTAGCATGGAAAACAAAAATTTTCTATCGCATACAAACAAACAAGCCAAGATCTATCTACTAGATTGTAGCAACGAGTCGATAGAGGAACTCACCCTCGAAGATTCCAAAGTGGTTAACGAGAGCGGATTCTCGTGGGTGATGTAGTCGTACTCTTCCCGATCTCAAGATCGTGTAGACGATCCTTCCAGCCACGTTCGGCAGCGCTCCCTCGGTCATGCGTTCGGTACTCGACGAAGACCTTCCTCTCCTTGTTCCAGTGAGCGGAGGTTGTAGCACTCTCCTCGCGATTCCGCGACAACTGGCGTGGTACCGAAGTAGAGGGAGATCCCGAGCTTCGCCTTAAGCGGTGCAGTATGGTGGAGCTTATGAGAGAGAGGATTAGTGGCCTAGTAATTAGACACACCAATTAGAGGGCTCTAAACCAATTAGAAGGCTCTAAACTGTTGGCTAAAGCAATTAGAAGCTCTAAACCAAAACAGCTCTAAACGGAGATCTAGAGTAGAAAGTATTGTGTCTGGGAGGAGCCTGCCCCTCCTTTTATGGGAGGGAGGTCCTTGGCCAGGAGGGGAGGAGTCCCTCCCAAGTCGGCTGGCTGGGCGCCCGGCGGAGGAGTCCAACTCCTCCTCCGTGTTGGTTCCAACTCCTCTTGCTTGTTTCCCACAGTTTCTTGTTTTGGCGTTTGACTTTCAAACTGGACATTTGACTTTTCTGTTTAGGATTCAATTTAATCCTTTATTTGGGACAGCAATAACACATAGTACATGATGCAATCATTCAATGATCAATGACACATTCATGTACCCTTCCCCAGTCTTGGGACAATCCGAACCTTCTAGAACATTCGATGAAAACACGGAATCATTCCCGAACTCAAACGGGACTTTCCTTATATGAATCTTATTCTCCGGACCATTCCGGATCACCTCGTGATATCCGGATCCCATCGAGACTCGAACAACATTCGGTCTCTTTCTCATAATACCATAACTACTCAAACAACGTCGAATCCTTAAGTGTGTCTCCCTACGGTTCGTGAATTATGCGGACATGATCGAGACACTTCTCGAACAATAACCAATAGAGGAATCTGGAAATTCATATGGCTCCCACATATTTCTGATTACTTTGCGATCGAATGAACCACTTACATACGATACCAATTTCCCTTTGTCTCACGATATGTTACTTACCCAAGGTTATGATCGTCGGTATCTCTGCATACCTAGTTCAACCTTGTTACTGATAAGTACTCTTTTCTCGTTCCCGTGATATGTGATCCCTTGTGACCAAGTCACATGCTTGCAAGCTAATTGGATGACATTCCACCGAGAGGGCCCAGAGTATATCTATCGTCATGTGGATGGACAAATCCCACTCTTGATCCATGTGTTTCAACCAATACTTTCCGAACACTCAATGCCACTTTTATAACCACCCAGTTACGGTGTGGTGTTTGATGTCATCAAAGCATCCATCCGGTAAAGGTGATATGCATGATCTCATGGTCGAAGGAATTAGGTTACTATGTATCAGAAAGCATATAGCAATTGAACTAATGAAATGACTTGATCTTTATGCTACGCTTATCAATAGGAGTATGTCCACCATATCATTCTCCTAACGATATGATCTTGTTGTTGATAACATCTCAATGTTCATGATAGGGAAACCACAATCATTAATCAACCAACAAGCTAGTGAAGTATAGAGGCTATACTAGGGACTTCAAATTAAGTTTACAAATCACACAAGTATCAATGTTTCCTTGTTAATACTATTATAGCATGAATGTAAACATTTATCATAAACACAAAGATATAATAATAACTACATTTATTATTGCCTCTAGGCATATCTCCAGTCTCCCACTTGCACTAGAGTCATCTAATCTAGATTACATGGTAATATACCGAACACCCATGGCAGTTTGGTGTTGGTCATGTTTTGCCCTCGGAGAGGTTTAGTCAACGGATCCGCCACATTCGGATCATGTGTACTTTGCAAATCTTTATATCCCCATCCTGGATATGTTCTCGAATAGCGTGAAAACGCAGCTTGATATGCTTCAGCTTCTTGTGTGACCTTGGTTCTTGCGCATTGGCTATGGCGCCCATGTTATCACAGTAGATAGACATTGGGTCCAGCGCACTTGGAACCACACCCAGCTCTGTAATGAACTCCTTCATCCATATCGCTTCTTGTGAAACCTCCGGCGACCATGTATTCCGATTCAGTTGAAGATCTCGCCACAACGCTTTGCTTTGCACTCCTCCAGCTAACTGCTGCACCATTCAAAATAAATACGTATCCGGATTGTGATTTAGAATCATCTGGATCGGTGTTCCAACTAGCATCGGTGTAACCATTAACAACGAGCTCATCACCTCCATAAGAAAGAACCATATCCTTAGTTCTTCTCAAGTACTTAAGGATGTTTTTGACATTGTCAATGATCCACTGGATCACTTTGATATCTGCTAGTTAAACTAACGACATATGCAATGTCGGGTCTAGTACATAGCATGGCATACATTAGAGATCCTATGGCTGAGGCATAGGAGTCTTACTCATCCTTTCTCTATCTTCACGATGTCGGACTTTGAGTTTTACTCAAGGTCGTATTGAGCAACATGGGCAAGAACCCTTTCTTGCTTTCTTCCATTCCAAATCTCTTTAGAACTTTGTCCAAATATGTACTTTGTGACAATGATATTTGGCGTTCGATCTATCTCTATAAATCTTTATGCCTAATATAAGTGCTTCGCCAAGATCCTTCATTGAAAACTATTATTCAAATATTCCTTGACACTATTAAGAAGGTATACATCATTCCCAATCAACAATATGTCATCCACATACGATTATTAAGAATGCTACTGAGCTCCCACTCACTTTCTTGTAAATACAAGCTTCTCCATAAGTTTGTATAAAACCAAAACTTTTGATTACCTTATCAAAGCGTTGATTCCAACTTCGGATGCTTGCTTCAATCCATAGATGGACCGTTGAAGTTTGCATACCTTGTTAGCATCTTTAGGATCGACAAAACCTTTGGGTTGCATCATATACAACTCTTCATCAATGTCTCCATTGAGGAACGCTGTTTTGACATCCATCGCCATATCTCATAATCATAATATGCCGATTGCTAACATAATCCTCCACAGACTTTAGCTTCGCTCGGTGAGAAAGTCTCATCGTAGTCAACTCCTTGAATTTGTCGAAACCCTTTGCGACAAGTCGAGCTTTATAAATGATAACATTACCATCAAGATCTGCTTTCTTCTTGAAAATCCATTTGTTCTCGTGACCTTCCGGCCATCCGGTAAGTCCACCAAAGTCCATACTTGGTTTTCGTACATGGATCCAATCTCGGATTTCATGGCTTCTTGCCATTTATTGGAATCTGGGCTCATCATCGCTTCCTCATATGTCTCGGGTCATCGGTGTTGTCCACCATGACATTCATAACGGAATCATACCAATGGAGTAGTACGAGTTCTCGTTGATCTCCGAGGCTCAGAGCAACTTCAACGAAGTTTCATGATTATCATCATTAGCTTCCTCCCTTATTGGTGCAGGCACCACGGGAACTTCTTCGGTGCTGCGCTACTCGCATTTCGAGAGAAGGTTCAACAACCTCGTCGAGTTCTACTTTCCTTCGATCACTTCTTTGAGAGAAATTCCTTCTCTAGAAAGGATCCATTCTTAGCAACGAATGTTTTGCCTTGGATCTATGATAGAAGGTATACCCAATAGTTTCCTTCGGGTATCCTATGAAGACGCATTTTTCCGCTTTGGGTTCAAGCTTGTCCTTGTAACTTCTTTACATAGGCTTCGCATCCCCAAACTTTAAGGAACGACAATTTAGGTTTCTTCCCAAACCATAATTCATACGGTGTCGTTTCAGCAGATTTAGACGGTGCCCTATTTAAAGTGAATGCTGTTTCTAATGCATAACCCCAAAATGATAGCGGTAAATCTAAGTGACATCATAGAACGAACCATATCTAAGAGAGTTCGATTCTGACGTTCGGACACACCATTACGTTGTGGTGTTCGGCGGTGTCAATTGTGAAAGTATTCCGCACTTCTTTAAATGCTCGCCAAACTCGTAACTTAGATATTCACCTCCACGATCGAGCAGAAATTTAATCTTCTTGTTACGTTGATTCTCTACCTCACTTTGAAACTCCTTAAACTTCTCGAAAGTTTGGACTTGTGTTTCATGAAATAGATATACCCATATCTACTCAAGTCATCCGTGAAGGTAAGAACATAACGATAACCACCACGATGCTACACTCATTGGACCACACACATCGGTATGTATGATTTCCAATAAGTCCGTAGCTCGCTCCATCATACCGTAAAATGGAGTCTTAGTCATTTTACCCATCGGACATGCTTCGCATCTTTCAAGTGATTCAAAATCAAGTGATTCAAGAAGTCCATCGAATGGAGTTTCTTCATACGTTTCACTCCAATGTGACCAAGACAGCGATTGCCACATATAGGTCGAATTATCGCTGATTTCAAACGTTTAGCCTCAATGTTGTTGATATGTGTATTTCCACTATCGAGATTCAATAAGAATAGACCATCTATCAAAGGTGCATGTGCGTAAAACATATTACTCATATAAATCGAACAACCATTATTCTCGACTTAAACAAGTAACCGTCTAATAAACAAGATCACGAGATAATGTTCATGCTCAACGCAGCACTAAATAACAATTATTTAAGTATAAAACTAATCCCGATGGTAGATGAAGAGGTAGTGTGCCGACCGCGATCACATCAACCTTTGATCCGTTTCCCACGCATCGTCACCTCGTTCTTCGCTAGCTTCCGTTTATTCTGCGGCTTTGTTTGAGTTACAAATATGAGCAACAACCGAGATCAAATACCCGGTGCACTACTACTAGTACTAGTGAGATACACATCAATAACATGTATATCAAATATACCTTTCTTCTTGATGTTGCCGTTCTTCAGATCCGCCATGTACTTTGGGCAATTCCGCTTCCAGTGACCTTGTCCCTTGCAGTAAAGCACTCGATCGTGCTTAGGTCCAGCCTGGTCTTTTTCGTTGGCGTGGTAGCTTTCTTACCACCCTTCTTGAAGTGTCCCTTTTGCTTAGACTTGCCTTTCTTGAATTTGGTGGTCTTATTGCCCAACAACACTTTGTGCTCTTTCTTGATCTCCACTTCGCAGATTTCAACATGGCAAAGAGTTACGCAACGTCTTGTTCATGTTACGCATGTTGTAGTTCATCACAAAGTTCTTGTAACTTGGTGGTAGTGATTGGAGGACACGGTAAATCCCCAAAGCATTAGGAATCACTATACCCAAGCTTTGAAGTTTGTTTGCGTGCCCGGACATCTTGAGCACATGCTCACTTGCCAGCTGCCCTCTTCCATCTTGCGGTTAAAGAACTTTTCGAAGCCTCATAGCTTTCAATTGCCGCATGAGTCTCAAAAATTAATTTGAGATCCTCGACAATATCATATGGGTCTGAATCCTCAAACCTTTTTAAGCTCGATTCTAAACCATACAAGATAGCACATCGAACTATGGAGTCTTGATTCTTCCGAGCGAGGTAAACGTTCTTTACTTCATCGGGAGCATCAGGCAGTGGGTCACCCAAATGTGCATCCAAAGACATAGGTCAAATTACCCGTGAGGACAATCCTCAAATTGCGGAACCAATCCGAAGTTGCTTCCATTGTTTTCAACTTTTCTTTCTCTAGGAACGCATTAAAATTGATGGTAGGGGCTGCCATTGATCTACAACATATTTGCAATAGTTTAGACTAAGTTTATGACAAATTGAGTTCAAATTAATCAATAAAATTAAACTAGGTGAACTCCCCATCAAAACAATATCCCTCACATTGTTTTAGTGATCACATGAACCAAATCCACTATATCAACACCGATCATCACGAGAGTTGACATAGTTTCAATGGCGAACCATCGTCATGTTCATCATATCTACTATATGACTCATGCTTTACCTTTCGGTGATCCGTGTTCCGAGACCATGTCCATACATGCTAGGCTCACAAGATCAAACCTTAGTTTCTCGCATGAGCAAATCTGGCTTGCTCACGTTGTATACACTTGCGTAATCTAGAACACCCGATCATCACGTGGTGCTTGAAACAACAAGCTTTAGCAACGGTGCTAACTAAGGGTGAACACTTTATGATTTGAAATTGATGTGCATGAGGGATCATCTTATAATGCTACCGTCGTCTACTAAGCAATACAAGATGCATAAAGGATTAACATCACATGCAATTCAATATATATGTGATATGATATGGCCTTTCTTCTTCGTGCCTCCGATCTCCATCTTCAAGCACGAACATGATCTCCATCATCACCGGCATTGCATCAAGGTCAATGACGCTTCTCCATGGTTGTCGCCCACCGCTTCAACTATTACAACTACTTTGAATAGACACGCAGGTCTTAACATAAATTAAAGACAACCATATGGCTCCTGCCGTTATCGACTTACAATAAGGAACATTGCATACATCAAATATAATCACAATCATGGCCATATCACATCATCAGACACCCCGCAAAACAAAGTTAGACGCTTCTACTTTCTTTGCATATTTTACGTGGTTTGGGGCTTTCAATAAGTGTCGTTCTAACTTACGAACAAGAACCACAACATTGATACTAGCATTGTTGATCACCCGTTGTAAATTGGATCTTAACTATGCTAGGAGAAACATGCACCATAAAGCCACTTATGCAATACAAGTTACATGTCAAGCGTGGAGCAAGTCTCATGAACGATGTCATGTAAGGTTAGCCCGGCCGCTTCATCCCAACATACCGCAAGATGCAAAGTACACAAAAGCAATCTACAATAAAGCATCAACGCCCACAATGACCATTGTGTTCTACTGCAACAGATCTACATATAGACACGGCTCGATACCCTTCGTAGGGGTTCGTAGCATGGAAAACAAAAAGTTTCTATCGCATACAAACAAACAAGCCAAGATCTATCTACTAGATTGTAGCAACAAGTCGATAGAGGAACTCACCCTCGAAGATTCCAAAGCGGTTAACGAGGCGGATTCTCGTGGGTGATGTAGTCGTACTCTTCCCGATCTCAAGATCGTAGACGATCCTTCCAGCGCACGTTCCAGCGCTCCGCAATCGGTCACATCGTTCGGTGCGACGAAGACCTTCCTCTCCTTGTTCCAAAGAAAGCGGAGGTTGTAGCACTCTCCTCGCGATTCCAAAGACAACTGGCGTGGTACCGAAGTAGAGGGAGATCCCAGGCTTCGCCTTTAAGCGGTGCAAGGTATGGTGGAGCTTATGAGAGAGAGGATTAGTGGCCTAGTAATTAGACACACCAATTAGAGGGCTCTAAACCAATTAGAAGGCTCTAAACTGGCTAAAGCAATTAGAAGCTCTAAACCAAAACAGCTCTAAACCGGAGATCTAGAGTAGAAAGTATTGTGTCTATGGGAGGAGCCCCGCCTCCTTTTATGGGAGGGAGGTCCTTGGCGCCAGGGAGGGAGGAGTCCTCCTCAAGTCGGCCTTGGCTGGGCGGCCCGGAGGAGTCCAACTCCTCCTCCGGGTTGGTTCCAACTCCTCTTGCTTGTTTCCCACGTTTCTTGTTTTGGCGTTTGACTTTCAAACCGGACATTTGACTTTTCTGTTTTAGGATTCAATTTAATCCTTTATTTGGGACAGCATAACACATAGTACATGATGCAATCATTCAATGATCAATGACACATTCATGTACCCTTCCCCAGTGCCGGACAATCCGAACCTTCTAGAACATTCCCGATGAAAACACCGAATCATTCCCGAACTCAAACGGACTTTCCTTATATGAATCTTATTCTCCGACCATTCCGGATCACCTCGTGATATCCCGGATCCCATCCGAGACTCAACAACATTCGGTCTCTTTCTCATAATACCATAACTACTCAAACAACGTCGAATCCTTATGTGTCTCCTACGGTTCGTGAATTATGCGGACATGATCGAGACACTTCTCCGAACAATAACCAATAGAGGAATCTGGAAATTCATATGGCTCCCACATATTTCTACGATTACTTTGCGATCGAATGAACCACTTACATACGATACCAATTTCCCTTTGTCTCACGATATGTTACTTACCCAAGGTTATGATCGCCGGTATCTCGCATACCTAGTTCAACCTTGTTACCGATAAGTACTCTTTTCTCGTTCCGTGATATGTGATCCCTTGTGACCAAGTCACATGCTTGCAAGCTAATTGGATGACATTCCACCGAGAGGGCCCAGTATATCTATCCGTCATGTGGATGGACAAATCCCACTCTTGATCCATGTGTTTCAACCAATACTTTCCGAACACTCAATGCCACTTTTATAACCACCTCATTACGGTGTGGTGTTTGATGTCATCAAAGCATCCATCCGAAAGGTGATATGCATGATCTCATGGTCGAAGGAATTAGGTTACTATGTATCGTAAAGCATATAGCAATTGAACTAATGAAATGACTTGATCTTTATGCTACGCTTATCAATAGGAGTATGTCCACCATATCATTCTCCTAACGATATGATCTTGTTGTTGATAACATCTCAATGTTCATGATAGGGAAACCACAATCATTAATCAACCAACAAGCTAGTGAAGTATAGAGGCTATACTAGGGACTTCAAATTAAGTTTACAAATCACACAAGTATCAATGTTTCCTTGTTAATACTATTATAGCATGAATGTAAACATTTATCATAAACACAAAGATATAATAATAACTACATTTATTATTGCCTCTAGGGCATATCTCCAACACCTTTAACATATGAAGATATGGTAACATTATCATTATACTCACACTAAAAAGGAAGATGTTTATTCCTCCTACAGCAACAAGATTTATCAAAGCAATAAGTAACATTATAAGTAGAGCACACGTCTCTAGCAATAGTATTCAACTTATCAATTTGTTTCCATAAGTGTTTCCCTTTTTGTGACAAACGGTATTCCTTATTATAATACTTTTGTTCTTCTGTGAACCCACCTTGCCAACAAGAACTAGTTTCAAAGAAACCATCCATTGATAGAAAGCATGATCAAGCAAGGCAATAACAGACTAGAAACTAGAGCAGGAACTAAATTTTTTGTGTTTTTGATAAGAGAAAGCAAACCAAACTAAACTAATTTTTTTCTGAGTTTTTGATAACAAGAGGCAAACAAAACCAAGTAAAACAACTAAGCAAACTAAAAACAAAGTAAAGAGAAAGGAAGTGGATGACTCCCCTTGTGAAGACGTCCTGAGCCTCTCCGGCAACTGCGCCAAAAAACTTGATGGCTAACGTGTGGTTGACGTGGAGCCTGTTGGGAACCCCAAGAGCAAGGTGTGAAGCAGCACAGGAGCAAGTCTTCCCTTAGTAAGAAATCGAGGTTATCGAACCAGTAGGAGGAAGAAAAGGTCACACAGGTGTTGCAAGTAACGCGAAGACCTACATAACACAAACTCAAGACTTTGCCCCAACTAACAGTGAGGTTGTCAATCTCACCGGTTCCTGTAACAAAGGATTAACTGTATGGTGTGGAAGATGATGCTGGTTTGCAGCAAGTAAACAATGGAAGATGCATCAATGGTAAAGATTGTACCGGGGTTCATAGTTCACTAGAGGTGCTCTCCCTAGATAAACATGATGGCATGAAGGGTAAACAAATTACAGCCGGGCAATTGACAGGAACTAAGCAAGGCACAACAATGCAATACCAGACAAAAAGATCCTATGCGATTCGATTGGGCAATACAACAATATACATAGACCACCATCCAACTAATCTATGACTAGTAGTCCACCTTTGGGTTATCATCCGAACCCCCTCCAGTATTAAGTTGCAAGCAAACAAACAACTGCTTTAAGCAAAGTGTGTAAGGTAAACAATCCACTTGTTTCTTGAATAAGAGACCTCCTAGTAGCAATAACACATCTACAACCAAGAGATTTACATCACTTCCTTGGAAACTAGAGGCATGAACCCACTATCGAGCATAAATACTACCTCTTGGAGTCAATAGCAACTACTTGGCCGAGATAGCTACTAACAATGGAGAGCATGCAAGATCACAAACAACACAGACATGGTAGAATCAAATAAATAAAACCATTAATCAATCTGACATAGTAATCTCAATATATATCGGATCCCCTGCAAACACAACATGCATGATTACAAATAGATTAGATCTTGATCATGAACGGAGCTCAAAGATCTATTCATGAAAGCAGGAGGACATACAACCATCTAGCTACTACATGGACTCGTAGTCCAAGGTGGAACTACTCATGCATCATACCGGAGAAGAAGGCCTCCGGGATCATCTCCCCTCCGGCAGGGTGCCGGGAAAAACTTCAGATCCCCCTTGATCTAGGGACGATGGTGGCGGCGGCTACAGACAGTTTCGTGGAGTTTTGATCGAGTGCCTAGATTTTCTGCATCGGGGGCTTCTTATAGGCGAAGAGGCGAGGCTGGGAGGCGACCAGGGGGGCCACACCCTACCCAGGCGCGGGCCCACCCTGACCGCGCCTAGTGGGGTCTGGCCGCCCTGGCTTGCCTCTCCGTCTCTCCTCTTGACTTCGTTTCGCCCATGGTAAAATATTGACTTTGGCTTTTGTCCCGTCCAATTCCGAGAATAGTGATTTTCTGCTTTGTTGGAACCAAAAACAGAAGAAATCAGACAACTGGCACTGTGGCAACTTGTTAATAGGTTAGTTTCAGAAAAGATATAAAAACACCTCAAAGTGAAGACAAAGCAAAGAAAAGTATATACTAAACAAGCATGGAACATCAAAATTATAGATACGTTTCCGACTTATCAGTACGTTGCTGCTATCTCTCGCGATACGTCCGGAGTCCTCAGCTCTGGCCACTGCCTAGTGCGCATGTACTACCATGATGTCATTGTCGAACACGCGTGGCCGGAAGAATAGCCGCCTCGTGGCGGCTCCCCGAGGTTCTCTTCCGGGAGTGGCAGTTTGCAGTGCATGGCGGGCAGGCTTGGAGGAGTTAGACCGTGAAACCACTGCCGCCATCAACATCGTAGTGGCACGGGTGTTGATATTTCTCTCCATTGTTGTTCTTGGCCTAGCACTGACCGCATGCGCAAGAAATTGACGCGTAAGAGGTTCGAAGATGACAACTATTACAAAATACAATCTTGTTGTTAGCTAAATTAATGTTTTACCTATATCTAGTATTTGTATAATAAAATATTAAAAATAGAAAATTCCTTTCCAAAGTGATTAATTTATATATCTATAAGTTTATACATCATTATTCTACGATGGTCAATTATATATAAATAATATTAATGAAGCTTAGAGACAATTTTTCATCAAATCCACCATTGGCAGTTGTTCCAATCAAACAACTTCTAGATTTTCGACAGCTGTCAGCTCACAGCTGATTTTCTACAGCTGATTTTCAGAAATCTACAGTTCAACTAGACACACCCTTAGTGATCTCTAGACACCACGAGGTCTTACGCTCTACAGTAGCATACAACTTGGTCGCTCTTGTCCCTTCGCTAGCGAGCACGACAAAGTTCCGGTTCGGACGATAGAAATGGTGGGTCCTACAATACCGTAGCACCGTGCTGTTCAAGGCGTTGGCTGGGAGGATGCGGCTCAAGATTGTGCACAGCCCCACGTGACCCAGCACATAACACAATATTCTGATACCTCTCATGCCGAATTGCATATAATAACCTCTAGAGAGCCGAGCGTCCAAAGCAACAAAAACAAAGAGACAATATCCTTTTTAGCGTCATGGTATGTTGACAACTAGACCGCTTCCCATAGTGTGTTTGTGTGTGTATATATATCAATTGTTGATAGATATTTAGTAGAAAAAGGTACTCTAAAAAGTGGATCGGTGTGACAGGGATTGGAGTACTCGAGCTG
The DNA here is from genome assembly GCA_030063025.1 of Avena longiglumis. Taxonomy (NCBI): domain Eukaryota; kingdom Viridiplantae; phylum Streptophyta; class Magnoliopsida; order Poales; family Poaceae; genus Avena; species Avena longiglumis. The sequence continues at coordinate 496,787 of CP125979.1, forward strand.
TGAGCAGAGTTATTGCAGAGAAAGAACAAAATAACTTGACAAGAGCATAGAAATAAATCGGTGAATTGTGGGACTTCACATACATTTAGATCTCATTGAAGAATGCTGGATATCACATATACTAGGTGTGAACTTTATTCAGCTCAATGAATTTTCTGTTCTTCCTTCACGTGGTAGGTATGGACTATCAGCACGAACAATCAGCTTCATAGGTATGTGCTCAGATTAAATTTTACAGTACCTTCTGTGGTTGTTGGATATCACGTATATGCAGAACTGGATTTCAGAAAACATGCTAAATGTCATAACATACGAAAACTGTTTGGTTCGCCCTGCTAATAAGGAGGACGAGTGGTGGAACATATATTGGAAGAAATGTTGTTTACAAGGGAGCAAATGTTCCCCTACCAACCACCACTCATCCTTACTTGGCGTTGAACTTCCTTACACCAGACTGTAAGCAACACATCAATAAGATGTCCGCAACGTGTTTATTTTGATGCCGGAGGTCATCCTGTTCACGAGCTACGTCTGGTGTGAGACGCTAGACACGTCGGTACATAGAAGACTGGAGAGTGCTGCACTTCTGGTTGCACAGATTCAGGTTCATGACTCAACACGGTCGTAACTCTGGTCAATCTGCATCGGAAACATCGCGTTATGCAGGAGAATTCAAGCAGGATGACAAAGTTCCTGCCAAATAAGTTACTTATGAGATTGCCCATAAAACTTAACTTCGATAGTCGGTTACATTTCTTGTCCATATGAAATGAAACTGTTCAAAATATCCAATAGAAAATATATAAACTTACTCGCTGCAGATGTGGGTGGTTTTGCCTCCTTTTCAAAAAAGACTGCTTAAGATCAGCACCCTACAACATATCGTTACCCTCACGCAAAGCAGGGCACTGCCTAGGTACATCCTCGTGCTAATTGGATACATCAGTTGTGCTTTGCAACCGTGGTTCATCTTTAATTGCTCCACACACACCATGGTCAAGTCACGAATTTCTTCATGACAAGTAATGAAACTTTGGAACTCTATTTTGTCACTTTCACTAACAAAATTAATTGAGTGTCCTCTACTGGTACATTTTTTTTTTATGAACACAAATTCTATTCTCCGTGTACCAACACACAATCTGGCACATCTGCCTGCTGGCACGACACACTTTCGAGCAATCCAAGCAAGCCAATGACCGATACATCAGTTCCCATTTACTAACATTTGTGAACAAAGCTGCCTTATAACTCTTAGCGAGGATGTTGCCGCCGATGTATCAAAATGTACAACTAGTTTTGATGGACACTCATGGCCTTGTTGGATGTCAAGAACAGGCCAACCGGGACAAGTTGTCCGGAACAACTTGACGTTTTAAATCGATTTGGTCCAACAAGTGACCAACGAAACATGAGACGTTGTAAAGTTGCATTCCCTTCTGTTAATATCACTCGTAAAGTTCAAAACCCCTGCAGCCCTTGTCGCTTCTTCCCAAGATCACACCGATCACAGAATTACACAAACCATTGCATGTTGCGGTTAGCTGTATCGATCTAGATTGTTGTTTGTAGCATCCGTATGCAGAAATTGCCTAGTGATCTAGTCATGGCAATGTCTTGTGATCTTGCATTCCTCTTTCTGGATCTCCTTGCTATAGACCCATGCGATGGCAAAAGCTGGACCGTGATGTTGCAACGGAGCTGAATTCCCGGCACCACTCACGAGGGACATGGTCCGGCCGCCTTCCGCCAACTAGGGATAAAAGTCGAATCATCTGGTTGAGAGATTGAGAAGATATCAAATCCAGTAGCATTCAGGTCCAAATGTCTAATTTCGTATGTTCACATCTCCGAAACCTCTCGTGCCCAACAAACTACTGTACTTGGTATTGTGCATACATGTCTGCATTTTTATGATGGAAGATGGGTTAAGTAGGAGGGCTACTCAAAAAGATCTTGCATTGGAAAGGATCATCGAAAGACGTGTGTGCAAGTGTGATACCCACTACCCAGGATAGTCTCACGAATGAAAGTAAGAGCACTAGCTTGTAAATGAAGTAAAAAAATGAAGTCAAAATGAGTAATATAGCGCAAATATAATAAGTAGTAGAACATCGGTGAGTTTAAATAAATTAATACTAGGAGTGAGTAGGTCAATGGATCACTGCAATTTAGTATGTCTGACTGCAACCGTTGAAGTCGCACGATAGGTACAAATGTGTTACTTCCCTGTGAAGCAGGTGGAGAAACATTTTTCTTACCCGTCGGTTGTGTCCATATAAGTTTTTGTCTAGGCTACCTTTTAGGCCATGCATTCATAACAATAGCTACACACATGTTATGTGAACTATATTGAAAAACCAAAGGGTTTTGTTCATCATTTATCCTGTAATTATAGCTCTCTAAATCAAAAATGAATGAAATGTTCACTTCCCCAACCTGGGGGAAAACGTTTCAGGTGTGACACCATCTGAGTCTCTGTCCCGTTCGTGGCGACACGAGGATGAAAACCTGAACGCCCCTTGGGGCTCCCGCCCAAGCTACTTCCTCTTCACCGTTGTCGGCTATTCTACAGAGGTGGTGGTGGCCCCACTGCAAAACAGGGGCGGACTCCGTCTTTTCATGCTGCGGAGCCAGGTGTACGTGTGGCAGCCTTGGAGGCGATGTGTTGGCGGCTGCAGTGACCACTAGGGTAGTGTCGTGGTAGGGCCCGGAGGAGGCCACTCCAACCGGTGGTGTGCTCGTCTGGGCCTACTCATGCAGATATATTGACATAAAAAATCAAATTTTATCTTTTCCGTGCAATGTTCTTGTACGTAGAAGGCATAAAAACATGTACACCCAAATGGAATAAAATATTTATGGATGCTCATAAAACACTTTGAACGAGAACTAAACAAAAATATTCATTGATCATATACCTAAGTTTTATATCCCAATATTCTTTTATATGCTATTTCCGGTCATATGACACACAAATAGACTTGAGGCCAAAAGTAAACCATCCTTATAATTGTATCTATTTTACGTTTTATGGTTGTTTGAGCATACTTATTTGTGTATACGTAAATATTATTTCTATATACATCGAAAAAAAATCAGATTCTATCTTTTCCGTGCGATGTCCATCGACGAACCGGACGGATAGAAAAATACATATGAACTTAATACAAATATTTATCGAGGCATACCTTGTCTGTAAGAAATGTTTTTTTTCACATGATCTAAAAATATTATAGACCATATATTAGTTTTTCCATCCTAATATTGGAGCCAAGCTTCCGTGTGGGCATGTGGCAGCCCTTCCATGGCAAACGATGTAGTGAGTACCTCATTTTGGTCCTGTAACCATGCCTTGACAACGATGTCACTCTTCCAGACATCATCGCTGGACCATCTAAGCCACTATCCTACATAGTGAAACAACAATGCCCATTTGCTCGGTGCCATCGCTGGTCTCATCAACAATTTTGTAGAAAAATTCACAACATTGACATTTTAATATTGAAGTGGTTTCAAACAGATTGTCAAAACCTTAGGTATAAATTGGTTTCACAATGATTGGATAACTAGAGTTATTATTGCTGATTAGAGACAAATTTCCCAAATAAATAGAATCACTAAGTAAACTGTTCAAACAAACAGAACGCGTGGTAGAAGGAAATCCGTGCTAGTGTACACCCTTATAATGACCAGTTCTGCAGGAGCAGTGTACCAGCACAGCATGTGTTTCGCTTGGTTGCTTCGTCGGCGAGCACGATGCTGTTCGAGCAAATAAAGCGGCGAGAAATAATGCTGGGCCGTGCATGACGCGGCCCGTCGGGTGGAAGGATGCGGCTCCATATTGTGCACAGCTGCACGTTAACCCATCAGAGGACACAATATTCTGATACCTCCCATTCTGAAATGTCTATAACTAGTAGAGAGCCAAGCAGTTGAAGCAACGAAAACAAAGAAACAATATCCTTTTCATGGTGGTGATATATTGAGTATTGACTGCTAGACTGTGTCCCTTAGAATATATATAGCACTTGTTGATAGAGAGTGAGTAGAAAAGGTAGTCTAAAAGTAGATCGATGTGGACCTGGATTGGAGTACATGAAGATAAACTGTGAGCATAGTTATTGAAGGAAAGAATAAATTAATTTTACGAACATAGAAATAAGTGAACTACGAGACTTAGCATACATATCGATGTCATCAATGAGCTGCATCTCACATACACTGGGTGTGAACTTTATTCAGCTCAATGTATTTTCGTTCTTACCATGTGGATGAATTACCAAAACAAATAATCAGATGCATCGGTATGTTCTTCTCGGTATAATAGAAGATAAATTTTTGCCATACCTTTAGTGCTTGTTTGGATATCACATAAACGCACAACTGGATTTCATAAAACATGCTAACTATCGTAATATGGTAAAACGTTTTCATTTGCTCTGCTGATTAGGGAATAATCAGAACTTGGTCCTCATAACTCCAAAAATCTATGTTCTAGGAGAAAACAACTATCCCACGTTTTTGTGTAATCCATTTTCTCGATAGTAGATCTCAACTATTTTTTGCCTCTTTTACCAATTACAGAATTTCAACCCAAACAAGGAATTCCTTTCAAAAAGGAATTGACAAACTTGTGGTTCCAAGAATATATTGGATGCAATGTTTTTAGCTACACCAAGAATATATTCCCGACCACCACTGGTTATTACCAGGCTTTAAAACTTACTGTCATTATACTATTGCAACAAAACAACATGACACCCACAATTTGTTTATTGTGATGTTGGTGTTAGAGGTCTTCCTGGTAATGACCTACTTCTAGTCATAACTCGGGTCAGTTGAGCATCTAAAACATCACCTTAGGGACGAATACTCTAGTAGAATGACAAAGTTCCTCCCAAAACATAGTATAATAGGAACAAATTGAAAATCATCATCGAACAATTCACTCTCACTACTTAAAAAATCATCAACTTTGCTCCACCCCTCATTGTGAAGTCACGGAATTTCTTCGTGACAAATCCACAAATCCTCTAAACCTTTTTTGTGTCGTTCACTTGCAAAGAAGTTGAGTGTCGTACTAGTGCATTCTTAGGGATGAACTCAATTTCTTTACTTGTTACTTCATAAGACCGAGCCGACCGGAGGAACACGTAGAAAAGACACTATAGTCTATAGGCACTACAAGTACTTTTGATCTTATAAAGATCGATAGACGGTGTCCCAGACATCAGGTTATGTTGTATTGGTAAGTGTGCAGAGTGCGATTGACTTGTGTTTCGTGAGTAGGTACCATATTTCTATAGAAGGCGGAATTTAACAAAAAGATGACTAGTACATGCTACGAACCACGAGCATAATACAACAAAGACACCATGTTAGTTCAAAGACCGCCACCAAAGAAACTACAGGTATAAAATAGTGCTCGAACTATCACACTTGTCAAGGATGGCGCCCGTCGACGTGCCACATTAGTGCCGAGTGACTGTGTGGGTTCCAATGGACACTTGTTAGTTTTCAAGACAGGCCAACCATAATAAGTTCTCGAGAAAGTATGACAATTGAAGTTCACCGCTCACTTTGGAAGTCCGTCCCGTGAGTGACGGTTGGTGTCCCTTAGGTGATCGGGAGGCGTTTTTTCAGGCGACTATTCCGGCCCTGAATAGTGGACCCCGAACCTCTAAATGGGCATTTTTTGTATAGTATAGGGGTTTGAGGGAGTGTGCTAGAATTTTTATAAAATGATTGGGCTAAATAAAGCAGAGAATTATCTTATGAAAATCATGAGGTAGGGATACAAATCCACACACATTGCATTTCATACATTTTTCTTTCCATCCAATCATGTATTTACAAATCAAAATTAGCAACAAGGCTAATTAATATGAAACGCTGGAATATGGAAGATGGTCGCTCCATTTTGAAGGTCTATGCATATGCCTAGGTGTGCCCAGACAAGTAATCATGTATTAATTAGCACTACATCTGGTAATTTGGAAGCAAATCACCACTTGTGTTGGATATTAGGAAATTGCATTTCCGGCAGCTTTATGTGTCCTGATACCTCTCATGCCAAATTTCCAGACTAAGAGTAGACAGGGGAACGGTGAAACAACAAGCATAAAGAAAGATTACCCTACCCATCTTTGTGGTATATTTGTAACTCGACCGCTCTTGTCATTCACATAAATGTAGTTTTTGAAATGAACTTCTTAAGTTTACTAAAGTGTGTATATGAATTATCCTCGCTGCAGCAAAGCAACTATAGCACTTGGCAAATGGCAATAAGGAGGCAGGAAAGAAATATTCTAAAAAGTGGGTCAATATATGGAGACTAGAGCTGGTGTAGTTGATGGGATTAAAAATAGGTAGAATGAATGAGATAGTAAATAAGAAGCATGACAAGAGCAATCAAAAGAACGAGCTTCACATACTTCGACCAAACAATGACTGAAATAAAACTGCATTTTATTTCCAAGCATAAACATTCATGGAGATCGCCTATAAACTTAAATCATATACCAAACAAAGTACTAATTCAGATGGCAGATTTCTAATTACTTCAACAAGTTCTTCTCAAGGTCAAGTATATATTTTCTCTAGGATACGTCTTGGAAGATACATCAATCACATAAAAGAAAAAACGACGGCCGATAAAACACCAAAAGGCTACTAACTCAATGCACCCAACATACCACAAAGCCAAAAGGCTTACAACATAACCTATACAATGACCTAGTGACAAAGAACTTGCCTTGCCCATCGGCTACCATAGGTGACGATATGGGGGAACAACCGATCGATCTAGCCATGAAGAAGTCCTAATGGACTTCTTAAGCCATTAGGTTTAGGCACTTTCCAAAGTTGGAAGATTTATGTTCTTCCAATTTGACCCAAAACCGATCGATCTAGCCATGAGCAAGTTGAGGAAAGCTCTAACATGCCTTGGAGGACCGAACCCACGTATGTAGCAAAATACGGGAATAAGCACTAAGCAACCGGACCGTGTCACCATCAAAGCGAGACTCCACCGTAGCACGACCACGACTCCAATGCTCCAAGGATCAAAGCACCTCCCCTCATACGCCCGGAAGAGATCAGTGAGAAGTTGGAAGGATCCAGTAGGACATGAGTAAGATGTCGACTAAGAAGCGTCCACCGTGATGGACATTACACCCTGAGATTCGCGGCTTGAGCAACTCCCATCACCGGTAGCACCTCACCACCCACCATATCTCCAGAGCGGGCTCTTTCTAGGCAGCCTCAATGATGTCTTCGATAAGATCATGACATCATGGATCCAACGCTAGCACCTTGTCCATTTACCTGAACCTAGGGTTTCCCCAACACCAAGGAAGTGGAAGACATGGTACATGCCATGACCGTGCCCCAAGGTGGCAGTGGCCCGTGGCCATCATCAGCTGCAACTGAGCAAGATTTTCACCCTGGCCATAGATCATGTTCCCCATTGCGACCGATCATCATAGCAACTGCGCCATCCACGCTCCAGAAACGAGCCCTCAAGCCTAAAGTGGGTGCTGGAGATGTGTCCCATTCAAGCACAGATTGGGCCCGAAATATGGATGCATCCACCTGCACCGTCACTGACCAACGCGCACTGCAACACTACCATGACACCCCCAAGATACATCATTGATCATGTTCCCCATTCTCGTGCCGGTGACGCGAGCCGACCGCGTCGCGGAGATTCGTCACTTATGCCTTGGCCGATGACTCTCCCATGCCAAGGAACAACGCGCCTCGAGAGGCCACACTTTTGTCGTCGGTAATATGGGCTTTGCTAGTAGGTTTCTCCGACGATGGAGTTTGTGACTAATCATATTATTTGTTTAATACCCATGTAGTTTTATCCCAGGTTCCTTGCTAGACCAGTCAGATATAAACAAAATGCAAAATTTCACATGGAGCCAATCCTAACCACATTATAGTTTTATATTGTAACTTATCTTTTTTTTGTGAGGCTTGCAGTATCTGTGAATAATCTTGGAGATCTTCCGGATTCATAGCATCTCGAGTAGGGAAAATGCAATTAGCTAGCGAGCAAAATATCTGAGTCCAAAGGTCGACAAATTCAGCGAAGTCAGACATAGAGAAGTTCTCAACATGTTGATGTATGGTTGGCATAACGAATAGTTTGGCACCCATGTCGTTACAAGTGGTCTACAAAGAGATTGATGGCATGTTGAGGGAAAAATCATTCATCACAAAGCTAGAGAGAAAAGAAAGTCAAACTTTTTGGTCCCATGAAAGCAAATCGTTTAAGGTCCATGTATTCGAAATGGACCCCTGAGATCTGTTAAAAAAAGAGCCCTGAGACCTCAGGTTCATTTTACCAAACACAATAGAAAAAAACACATATTATTAAAAATCGGGTCGATCTAGGGGTGGAGCCAGAATTTGACCATAAGGGGAGCGAGAAACAAAATGGCCACCTGATATATGATATCTCACATATAGTTTTATCATCCAAATATGACTATTTGAAACATTGACAAGCGGGGAAAGAATCTGTCCCTTGGCTATATGTTGTTAGATAGATAAAATATCTCCAGCGTGATTTTTTAGCACGGGCTAACACCCTGTTAAGTTCGAGTGCTTCCTGCGACTCGAACCAAATATGATAATTTGACAAATCCTTTGTCTTTTTCTTTAGTTTTGAAGATATCTCTTCTGAAAATAAATTGTACTTCTAGTTCTTCTCTTGCTTTTTTTCTTTCAATTATATTAAAGTACACATATCCATACATAATTCATGTTTGATCTAATAGAAAAATTGAATTGGTAAAGCACCATATACCTTAGACATAGAAACAATACTATTAAGGCGAGGCAGTAATCACAGATTGCACACCGTCATAGTCGCAGATGCGTTGCATGGAGAGCCGGACCAGGTAGCACCTAGGCAGCTAGGCCGTATTGATCTCATCCCCTATATTAATCGCATCCCCTGTCGTGGTGGACATCTAGCGGCAGGCGGCAACCGGAGTGCCCTAGCAGGTAGCAGCTAGACGTAGTCACACGAGAATGTACGGTTTGATCAATCAACAATGGATCCATGGATCTGCTAATTCTAATCGATTGAATCTCTATGGCTAGATACGCAACAACTTTTGATCCATGAAAACAAGGCCATGTGGGAGATGGACTACTAGACTTTAGTTCGCTGTACAAGATTTGATTCAATTAAGCAGTGGACTAATTAATCATCTACGTATCTCCGGCAATTAGCATGCATATACTAATATATGAGTACCATAAGCCACTGCAAAATGTTAGGGGACGCATTGGGGGTGTCTAGGCCTGCTTGTCTCTTTCCCTGGATCCAAAATGCTCATGGGTCCAGCGAGCAACTCATTATTCGTGATATGGGTTGACTCAGGTCCATGGCCAGGTCTAGGTCGACCCGTTCCCATCCTCATAGTCTACTACGTTCGTTTGACCCTTTTGAATGAAGTGAAGTCTCTTATATTTTCTCACTTGACCAACATGCTTGATTGTAAGTGATACTTCCTTAGGCTGTGTTTGGTTGAGATTTTCTGCCAGATTCACATTGAAAAATCTAGAATCTATACCAAACGGGTTTTGTAAGCGGTCTAGATTTTTAACGCAGCTGATTCTTACCGTGTAAACTGAAAGCACCCCTGCCCCAGATTCCAGCGCGTTGCGTTGGGTGGAGTTGGAGAATTACCCATGATTACCGATAAGCGAAAAGTGGACGGTTCAAACTCTTTCTTTTCTCCTTCGTCCCGACTCATTCTTCTCCGTTTTTCTCTTCCCACGACTCGCGCACATATAGAGGAAACGGGCGACTAGAGTTCCGCCTTGGTGCCCCGACAGTAGACTAGTAGGAATACGGCCAACTTGGCCTGCCGCCGCCTCCATCGCTTTGCTCGTCTCTCCGTCACAGGAAATGTTCTGTAGTCTTCGAGCCCTTCTGCTATCTCAGACTGCGGAAATCGTACCGCCGGTCTGCCACACATGATAGATACATGTAGTGATGGTTAACGCGTGGTTAACATGGAGCCTATTGGAAACCCCAAGAGCAAGGTGTGAAGCAGCACAGCAGCAAGTCTTTCCTCAGTAAGAAACCGAGGTTATCGAACCAGTAGGAGGAAGAAAACATCACACAGGTGTTGCAAGCAATGCGGAGACATGCACAACACAAACTCAAGACTTTGCCCTAACTAACAGTGAGGTTGTCAATCTCACTGGTTGCTGTAACAAAGGATTAACTGTATGGTGTGGAAGGTGATGATGGTTTGCAGAAAGTAAACAATGGAAGATGTATCCATAGTAAAGATTGGACCGGGGTCCATAGTTCACTAGAGGTGCTCTCCTTAGATAAACAACATGACAGGAAGGGTAAACAAATTACAGCAGGGCAATTGACAGGAACTAAGCAAGGCATAACAATGCAATACCAGAAAAAAAGATCCTATGAGATTCGATTGGGCAATACAATAATATACATAGACCGCCATCCAACTGCATCTATGACTAGTAGTCCACCTTTGGGTTATCATCCGAACCCCCTCCAGTATTAAGTTGCAAGCAACAGACAACTGCTTTAAGCAAAGTTGTAAGGTAAACAATCCACTTGTTCCATGAACAAGAGACGTTGTTTTCTCCCTAGTAGCAACAACACATCTACAATCGAAGAGATTTATGTCACTTCCTTGGAAACTAGAGGCATGAACCCACTATCGAGTATAAATACCCCACTTGGAGTCAGCAACTACTTGGACAAGATAGCTACTAACAATAGAGTATGCAAGATCACAAACAACACAAACATGATAGAATCAAATAGATAAAACCATTAATCAATCGACATAGTAATCTCAATATCCATCGGATCCCATAAACACAACATGCATGATTACAAATAGATTAGATCTTGATCATGAACGGATCTCACAAGATCTATGCATGAAAGCATGAGGACATACAACCATCTAGCTACTACATGGACTCGTAGTCCAAGGTGGAACTACTCACGCATCATACGAGAAGAAGGCCTCGAGATGATCTCCCCTCGGCGGTGCGGAAGAACTTCAGATCCCTTGATCTAGGGACGATGGTGGCGGCTATAGAGGCGGTTTCGTGGAGTTTTGATCGGGTGCCTAGGTTTTCTTCATCGGGGGCTTCTTATAGGAGAAGAGGCAAGGCTGGGAGGCGACCAGGGGGGCCACACCTGCCAGCGCGACCCACCCGGCCGTGCCTAGGGGTCTAGGCCAGCTTGCCTCTCTCTCCTCTAGACTTCGTACGCCCGTAAAATATTGACTTTGTCTTTTGTTCCATCCAATTCGAGAAAATTGATTTTGCCTTTCGAACCAAAAAGCAAGAAAAGCGAACAGCGGCCTTGTGGCAACTTGTTAATAGGTTAGTTCGGAAAAGATATAAAAACACCTCGAAGTGAAGACAAAGCACGAAAGTAGATACTAAACAAGCATTTAACACCAAAAATTATAGATACGTTTCCGACATATCAAGCATCCCCAAGCTTAACTCCTGCTTTCGTCCTCGGTAGGTAAGTGATAAAGAATAATTTTGAGGTGACATGCACCTTCACAATAAAGATCAAACCATTTGCAAGTATTGAAAGATGGTATCAAAGAACTCTAAACATGTGCATGAAAGATGGAGTTCTAACAATAAGACAAAGTAACTATGCATGCAACATGAAAGGCTACAAACAAAGATCATGGATAGCATGCATTGAAAAAGTTTGTTTGTTTCACATACAGAAAACATGGCACAGTGGCAATCAACTTGTCCCTCATAGAGTAGCAAATAGATGCATAGGACACCTTCGAAGTTCATAAGAGTGACTAGATACAAGTAGCACAAGAACAAGTAATATCACAATATGCATCAATCAATAAGTTTTGGGACACTGCACATAGAACTAAGAATGGCAACTATGCTCTCTTAATGGTGCCTAAAGGTAGAAGGTGGAGACTCAATAATAGTAGAAGAAAGGCCCTTCATAAGGGAAGCAGGGATTTCAAGTTTCAAAAAGAGCTTCAAAAAATTATGGTACTTGTTAGCTTTCAGCCCTCATTGACCCTATCGTAAGCATCTTGAAGTGATTAAGGTTAATGTGAACAAACTATGGAGTATATGCTTGACAAAGTATAAGTTGGCAATCTCAAGTCCCTTGAATACGAGGGCCACACCTCATGCTACTCAACTTCAGTCACCTGTAAGTTCTTGTCATTGTAAGTACATGCGTATCATAGAGAACCGCCAACGGAGTACCCCTTGCACATGGTACAGGAGCTATCCCATAACCAAAATGAAAAGTCAAGCGGACAATGAGCATCTCAGCGATCTTTTTATTTACTATGTGCATAGATTTTTATTGAGGATGCTTCATAGATAGATCACTATGGTGATGCTGCAAGTTTCCACCATGATTAGGCATGTCTTAGGCTAGCCGCCCAGGTGTTTCTCTAACACAAAATACATACTCCATGGACTTACAAGTTCCCTCTTTATTTCACACCGGTGATATCCATAGACAAAAGAGCATGATATCAACTGAGTACAAAGTACAAGTGCAATGTTGAAAACATTCCCCATGACATCATGGTTCTGCTAATTCCAACGTATAAGTGCAAGCATATACAACATAGACGACACAATGGTTCAAGTTTATTAGGGGCAAAGAATATAAAGTGTGCCATCAAGTTTGTGATGGCTTTAATCACTAAGTTTTCACATAACAAAAATAGTTTTTAATTGGAAGATATGCTGAAAACAAGAATATACTTGGAATGGTATAACACACCATGCATAGGAGTTTATAGTGGACACTTTGTAATAACTGAGTTTCTTGGGAGTTGGAAGCATGAGTAGATCTTACTCATACAAGTGGAGGCTAGCAAAAGTCTGGGAGCAACCAACTAAGAGAGCAATAATGGTCATAATCGTGCAGAGCGACAAAACATTACTAATCAAAGCATAGAGTGGTACTACACGTCAAGAACTAAATTATCATAGAGGCTAAGGTGACTTGTTCATAGTCATAACATGGTGTGAGCATATGCCAATTCAATCCAAACAAAACATCAAAGGAGAATGCCACAATACTATGTTTTTGTATGCTAAACAACATATAATTTCTTCAAGGCACACTAAGCAATCCCAATTATTTGGAACAAAACATGCTATAGCAATAATCACTAAGCATAAGGTCAAAACAGCACCTAGCATGTCATGCTAAAGTCTAAGTCACAGTCAATGCAAGCTCCTCTTGTACTTTCAAGAACTTCCTACTCCTTTCCAACACCAATTGACTTATTTGAAACAACACAGCAAGAACGGGGGTCCAACTACTTTATTCAAGCAAACTAAACAAACTAAGCAAAGCAAACAAAAACTAAGACGCTCCAAGAACAACAAAATTGTGCATGAAACAATAAAAACGAAGTGTCTAGGCAGACCTAAGCTTTTTATTGATGAAAAAGGGGATGCCTTGGGCATCCCCACACTTTGACGATTTTACCTCTTGGATATTTATTGGGGTGACACCGAGGTGGAATCCCCAAGCTTGAGCTTTTGTCCATTCTTCATCTTATTACATCATTCTCTCTACACGAAATTTTTTCTTCATACAAAACTTCACACAATCTTCATTAGCAACATTAGTGTATTCAAAAGATAATAGACCTTTAGGCTTAGATTTGGAACAGCAAGACTTTTCACTAAAAACACAAGCTACTGTAGCAACTTCCTTTAAAAATCTCAATTCCCCAAAAGAGAACTCAAAAAGAAATCGATAAGAAGCAAATGCAAATAATGGCAGAAATTTGTCAAAACAGACCAGCAGGTAGAAACCGATTTTTTCGAAAATCTTCTGTTGCTCAAATCAAAAAGTGTTGAAATAATGAAAGTTAGCTAACATACTGGGGGATTTATTCGTAAATGTTCATCTCAATATGACTTATAGAGACTCCTCACGAATTTTTATGGTGGAGGACAGAAATATGTTTCGAGATAGCAACTCCCCAAATCTTACTTCACTCTCATTAGAGGTCATTCTTGGCACAAAAAGCAAACAAAAAGGATAAGGAGAGGTCATTACTGAAGTAATAACTTCCAAGACTCAAGGAAACTCTTAGGTTATCTCCCAACAAGTACTTTTCTTTAACGCCTTTAAGTAGGTTTGATAGTTTGAGAAGATGCTCACATAAAAATATGAATTGAAATAAAAGAGAGCATCAAGAAGCAAATTCAAAACACATTTAAGTCTAACCCACTTCCTATGCATAGGAATCTTATAAATAAACAAGTCATGAAATCACAAAGCAACAAGCATAGGAAAGCAAAACAAGTGCAACTTCAAAATTTTCAACATAAAGATGGAAAACTTAATATTTTTTAGATACACAAAACCATGTTTCCCTATCTCATAGTAACTTTCAGTACCATCATGAATAAACTCAACAATATAACTATCACAGAAAACATGCTTTTCATGATCTACAAACACATAATTTTTATCAAGCTCAGAAATAGTGGGATTAAAATCTTCAAACCCACTTTTAGCAATTTTATAATAAGGTAACTGATCATTCAACATAGGACTATCATCTAGATCTTTATCATAAAAAATTTCTAAGCAAAACTCCTTAGTACCATGGATTTCGAAGTTAGGCACAAATATAGGATTATCATAGATAATAGGAGCATAACTATTATCACAAGTTTTACCCATAGCGATATTTTAAAAGAATCCACAGGAACATAACATTCATCCTCCTTTGGTAAACATGGAGGATAATCAAATAATGTAAGAGATAAAGAGTTACTCTCATTAGAAGGTAGACATGGGTAGATCCATTCTTCCCCCTCTTGACCATCACTCTCCTATTTTTCATCTAATGAGCTTCATTTTAGAAATTTCTTCTTCCATAGGCTCCTGCAAGGCATTAGTCTCTTCCATTTGTGGAAAAGCACATATTAAAATATTCAAGAATATAGCCATTTTCTTCTTTATAATTATCAAAGCAAAATTTAAGTATCTCATAAACCTCATATTCATAAGGTGCATCATCAAGATTTTCAAGCAAGTGCAAGTTCAAATGCACCCTTTAAAGCAATAAATTCTTCAATTTGTTCCACATCATAAAATTCATAATTTCCTTTAACATATGAAGATATGGTAACATTATCATTATACTCACACTAAAAGGAAGATGTTTATTCCTCCTACAAGAACAAGATTTATCAAAGCAATAAGTAACATTATAAGTAGAGCACGTCTCTAGCAATAGTATTCAACTTATCAATTTGTTTCCATAAGTGTTTCCCTTTTTGTGACAAACGGTATTCCTTATTATAATACTTTTGTTCTTCTGTGAACCCACCTTGCCAACAAGAACTAGTTTCAAAGAAACCATCCATTGATAGAAAGCATGATCAAGCAAGGCAATAACAGACTAGAAACTAGAGCAGGAACTAAATTTTTTGTGTTTTTGATAAGAGAAAGCAAACCAAACTAAACTAATTTTTTTCTGAGTTTTTGATAACAAGAGGCAAACAAAACCAAGTAAAACAACTAAGCAAACTAAAAACAAAGTAAAGAGAAAGGAAGTGGATGACTCCCCTTGTGAAGACGTCCTGAGCCTCTCCGGCAACTGCGCCAAAAAACTTGATGGCTAACGTGTGGTTGACGTGGAGCCTGTTGGGAACCCCAAGAGCAAGGTGTGAAGAAGCACAGGAGCAAGTCTTCCCTTAGTAAGAAATCGAGGTTATCTGTAACTACCTCGGTGAACTACGCTCCTAGATACAAGCCTGGATGAGAGATAGCGGTTGAAATAGTACGGCGGGGCCCCAAAAGCCACTCACTGGTAGTCCTTTCAGACGTCCCAACCGCTAACCTCTCAACGGGACCTGTCAGGCGGCGTGGTCGGCGAAGGGATCAACTACGTACACAAGTGGGTATGTCGCAAGCCACCATACAAGAGTACATCGAGCCACACCATCTAAAAAGAAAGGAAATATACCAACGCATATACGGCAAGATTCAAATGACCTAGATACATCTATAATTTAGGATAACTCCTCATACAAACACACATCGGTATCATGCGGAAGCGGCAAACAAGATCCGAGTACGGATAAGAAGCAAATAGGCATAAGATGCCAGAGAAAATAAGCACATCCCAACTACAGGTCTCACGGATCCCCGTGCCCGGAATCTCTACACCATACGGTCGTTGCCCACATCATCGGCTTCTTCCACCCAGTATCCGTCCTGAGAAGGTACCTGTTCATCTGAATCAAGAATTTATCGTGTGAGACCCTAAGAATTTTCGGCAAGACTTAATGCCTCTAAAGGGGACACAACACGGTGGCATTGCAGCAAAAGATAAACCCTAGCAATTCTAGAATAGCGCTAACCATCCGCCTAACCAATGATAGAGCGGATGTCCGTGAATTTAAATACAACAGTTATAATGGTAATCTCATCCGATCCATCCTCCTCCTACTTACCAACAGAAGCGGACGAACAACCCCCTTCCGTTGGCAATTTTATTAACCATTCCGTGAGTATTGCATTTACTAGTCAAGTTACTTAGTCAAATTAAGGCGGTACTTTAGTTATGCTTGTCTATGATCAAGCGTGCTCCAAGTCGTCCATATCCATGGACACGGCTTTCGAAAGTTTTACCGGCGGGTGCACCAATAGCAACACACGCTCGATCAGCCTCGGAAAAACCAAATCAAAACCCAACGAGGCTTTCACATTGAACAATCACAAGATTCAGAAATATTTAGGGGCCACCCTTTGAGTAGAACCATAGTAGGCAAGCTCAGGAGACGGCCTCAAGGTCTGCGTCGATGGCTGTAAACGACTGGGAACCCGAAAGTGTGACTGGGCTTGTCGATACCGCGTAAACATCCCGCTTCCAAAACAGTACAGTGTGCATTACCTCGCACAATCGTAATTAAAGCAATAAAACATGGCATAAGTACAGGATAGTAGTAAAACCTCAAACTAGTTTGTGGCCCCAAGAAATAAGACGGAATCAAGCTCTGGTCCAGGGGGGTCCCATATACCTCCCGGATGTGGATAGCGATAAATCAAGGAACAGGAATCAAGTACTGGGTCTTACGGGACACAAGTGAGCAGGAAAAACCAAATAGCAGATATTGCTCACCGGTGCCACTTTCTTTAGTTATCCCAGAACTACTCAGGTTAAGTTGTTTAGGTACCTCATTATTCAACAGACTCTCACAAACCCTACACATGCTGTTCTACGACTCGCATGGCTCAACCAACTCCTATAGTAGTGGCTCATGGGATGGAGGGAAACAAGCTGGGTGGGGTGTAAAAGTAAAGGCTATGCATACTTGGGATTCAATTTAATGCAATCGCGACTCAATGATGCAAGAATAAGATAGAGGCAATAGGTACTGTATGTATGCAAGCATGTGGTAGTGCTTGCACAGTGTCTGTTGAAGCAAGGGACGGTACTGGGTAGTGCTCCTGGTTCTCTTGATACAACCCCTGCTCAGTGTCTATCCGAGAAAAACCAAACAAACAAGGCCAACATAAATATAGAGCACAAGCATATGAATAAGATGCGACAAGCAAACAATCATGCCATGATGAATGATGCACAATTTACATGGTAAGTAGAGTAGCATGGCATGGTGAGGTGTAGGGAACAAGAATAATTTCCATTAAGTGGGTTTTAGTCATGTTTTGTTGTCATAACAATTGTTGTTCTCAATATATTTATATGATGCATGCTGCAATTGAAGTCAAGGATAGCATAAACAGAAAGGTCTCGTCGAGCTGATCAATTTAGACTACTCATTTGCTTAATTTGGATTTTCCAAACAAAAGTTATTTAATTTTGAAATCCTAGTGGCAATTGAAGTAATTAACACAAACTTGGAATTTAACTTGTGCAAAACACTAAACAGATGGCATATTTGAATTCCTCTAAATTTTCTGAATCAGAAACATATATCATTTGCCTAAATTGGATTAAGCATGCAAAAGTTATTAAATTCTGAATTGAATTTGCATTTAAATTATTTAAAACAAACTTTTAATTTGAAATCCAACTCAGAAACGCTTTAACACACAGCCTGACCCAGCCTGAGCCGCTGACAGGTGGGCCAGGGGTCCTCTGGCCTGAGGCAGTGCACGAGCACTCAGGACCGCGGGTTGATTCGCTAGAACAACAAGACCCTTTTTGTAAAACTTCCAGAGACGCTGACTACGGGCCCGGACGGACCGCGGGTTGAGCGAGCGAAAAAGACAGGGGGATATCGGCAAAACGCACATGCGGTCAGGGGGTGGACTGCGGGTTTAGCGCGGGATCTTGCGGGAGCCCTTTTGCAAAACCTACTCGGTCGCTGGCGGGTGGGGCCTCGAGGTGTGGCGGATGCGTAAAAGAAAAGAGGGGTTTACGCAAAACGTCGACCGTGGCGTGGATCTTCCCGGCCCGACGTGAACCGCGCTGACGAAGCAGGGGCGCTGGGGTTCGATCCAGCGTCCGTGGCGCCAGCAGGGCGGTGACCACCGGTGGACCTAGGTTGTTGCTAAGCAAGCTCGCGTGCTAGATAGGGTTGGCTACAAGCTTGCAGACACCACTCGCCGCCGGCGCCGAGGGCGTTCGATGAAACGATCCGAGCCACCAGGAAGCAAGCGGAAGGGAGGTTGTCGAGCGGTTCAGGAGCTCACCGCGAACGTGGCGAGGTCGGGCGAGCGCAGGGCGATCACGACGGCGCCGCGTGAGCGGCTAGGGTTTTGGCGGTGCGCGGCCGTTCTGGCGGATCTGGCCTCCTCCTCGCGTCCGGCTCGTGCGTCGCGGAGGCTCGAGGCTTCCTCGACACCTGCTGCGGCCGCCTCCGGCTAGGGTGGCGGGGCGGTAGGCGGCGATGTCGGCGTGGTGGCGAAGAAAGGGAGGCAGGAGTTGCTCGGGGCGGATCTGGGTTCTGGTGAGGCGAGAGGAGGGCGAGATAAGGACGCCTTGGCACGGTGGTTGCGTGGGAAGGGTAGCTGCGGGGGTGTGGCTTTGGTCACCCCTCCTCTCACGTGATCGCATGGGGGGCCAGGTGGCGTGGGCCGAGCCGGGAGGTGAGAGGGAGGTGGCGGTGTACAGGGCAGCTGTGCCAGGAAGCGGCCAAGGAGGCAGTGTGGGCGTGGGCAGGGCAAGCGGAGAGAGAAAAGAGGGGAAGGGCCACTCGGGCTAGGGTTTAGAGGGATGGGGCAGGTCGTGTGGGGTAGCTAGGGGTGTCAGTGGGTGTGTGCTGCAAGGGGGCTGGGGTAGGCGCATGGTAGGTGGTAGCTAGGGTTTAGAGAGAGGGAGAGGTAGATTAGGGGTTGGGTTTGGTTAGATGTAGAAGTAGGGATTAGTTTAGGGAAGAGGGGGTAGATTAGGTGTTGTTTGAGTGGAGAGAAAGAGAGGAAGAGGGGGTAGATTAGTTTGGGTTTTGTTAGAGGGAGGAGTAGTTTAGGATTTATTTTTGGATATATGTAAAACATAGGTTTTAGTTTAGGGTAGAAAAGAAATAGAGGAAGTACTAGATTTTGCAAAGATTAGGGATGGAGGTGGTATAGGGTTTTGCTAGGGAAGGTGAGAAAGATGGAGGGACACTATGGTTTAGCAAACATGCTACAAACTAAACTAAGCAAGATCAAACAAGAAAAGAGGAAGAGGAGGGGAGATGGTCCTATGGTGGTGGTGGGATTTTTGGGTCCATGCATGAGCCCAACTTGGGTCAAGCAAGAACAAAGAAAAAGGAGAGTAGCTAGGTTTTATACTAACCAAACAAACAAGCAAAGAAGAAGGCTCCATTTAGAAGTCCAAACAAAAGCCAAAACTAGGATAGATGGTGCTTGCATGGCCCATGCAAGACATTTAATGCCAAGTGGACATATTGTGAAAACAACATGAGTCCATGTGGCTTTACTCATGCATGCACCAAAAAGGTGGCAAAGGCCAAGCAATTAGATTATGAGTGGATCCATCCAACAACATGGGCTAGGGATAACTCAATAAAAGCCAAGCCCATATTATTGGATGGTGGAATTATAAGGTGGTGGAGAAAAGTGGTGGAGGCAAAAGAGAGATGCCCCCAACTCAACTTGGGCATTTAACAATTTAGTAAGAACCAAATACAATATCAAGAAGCAACTACAATTAATAATGCACATGAGATAAGAACCAAACAAGAAAAGGTTTTATATGATGCTCAAATGCAAGGGGACATGATGACATGAGCATGATATGATGATGATGCAACAATTATATGTTGGAAGTGGCCCATTTTATTATTAAACTTAGTAGCATTACGGTGGTTGAACAACTGGGATGCTACAACTCTCCCACTAACAGGAATCTCGCCGAGATTCTAGGAAGAAGAAGAAGAAGACACAAAGAGAGAAGGATGGTTGTACGGAGTTCATCTTCACGCTCCCAAGTTGCTTCATCAAGCGAATGGTGTGACCACCGCACCTTGCGTAATTTGATGGACTTGTTGCGAGTCCTTAGCTGCGGTCTCGAGGATTTTGATGGGGTGTTCCTGATAAGAGAGATCTTCTTGGAGGTCTATTAGCTCATGGTCCACGGTCTTGCCGGGGTCTTTGAAGCACTTCTTGAGCTGAGAGATGTGGAAAACATCATGGACTTTGAGTTTTTCCGGAAGCTCCAGTGCATAAGCAACTTCTCCTCTTCTACCACGTATCTTGAAAGGACCGATGTATCTAGGAGCCAACTTTCCTTTGATACCGAAGCGGTGTGTTCCTCTCATGGGAGTGACGAAGGTGACGAGATCACCAGGGCATATACCATATCTGTGTGCTTCTGTCATAGTTGCTCTTCCCGACTCTGAGCAATCTTGAGTTCTCGAATGATATGCACCTTCTCCTGCACGAGTCACAATGTCGAGGCCAAACCAGATTCTTTCTCCTTTTGACCAACCAATGGGAGTTGCACTTCCGACCATAGAGAGCCTCGAATGGTGCCATCTTGAGACTCTTCCGAAAGTTGTTGTAGGAGAATTCAGCATATGGAAGGCATTCTTCCCACTTCATGCCAAACGAGATGACGCAAGCTCTAAGCATGTCCTCGAGAATCGATTGATCCTCTCCACTTGTCCTTGAGGCGAGGGTGGTAGCGTCTTGAAGTTCAACTGTTCCCAAAGCTTTTGGAAACTCTCCCGAACTTTGAGGTGAAGATGCTCCACGATCTGATTTCAGTGGAACCCCATACAAAGAGACAATCCTGTTGATATAGAGCTCAAACTGAAGTCCGTAAATTGTTTCTTTGATGGGAAGAAGTGTGCCACTTTGAAAGCTGTCGATGACAACAAAATTGCATTGTTGCCCTTCTGCGACCTAGGAAAGCCGTGATGAAGTCCATCTCAACTTTCTCCCATTTCCATTCGGAGGTTGCAATGGCTGTAGAAGACCAAATGGTTTCGATGAGCGACCTTGACTCTGCGCAGACATCACATTACGAGACGACTTGGCACAATACCTTTTTAACCCAGGCCACCAGTATTGTGTTTTCAAGTCCATGTACATCTTTGTGCTGCCAGGATGGATAGAAAGGACCGAATCATGTGCCTCCTTGAGCAATTGATCTCTCAGACCCGGGTAGTTTGGAACAAACATCCGGTGATCAAAGAAGAGCGTGCCCTGATCATCAACATGGAAGGATTCATACTTCGGAGTGCCAAGCTTAGCGATGAGCTTCTTGGTGTGCGGATCACCACGTTGACGAGAACGAATCTGTTCTTCCAAGAGAGGAGTAGCCAGAAGGTTCAGGAGATGTCCTTGTTCCACAATCTCCAAGTTCAGCTGACGGAATTCCTCGCACAAGAGAGGCTGCTGCTCTTCCACCATGAGGTTGTTGACATAAGCTTTTCGACTAAGCGCATCTGCCATGACGTTTGCTTTTCCAGGAGTGTAGTTGATTGTCACATCGAAGTCATTGATGGCTTCAATCCATCTCCTTTGCCGAAGATTGAGATCCGGTTGAGTGAAGATATACTTCAAACTCTTGTGGTCCGAGAAGATCTCTAGCGGTTACCCGCAAGTAGTGCCTCCACAGCTTCAAGGCAAAGACCACGCTGCTAGCTCCGGTCATGTGGGATAGTTGACCTCATGCGTCTTCAACTGACGAGAAGCATAAGCAACCACCTGTCTCTCTTGCATCAGGACCGCACCCAATCCTTGCAAAGAGGCATCGCAGAAGATCTGGAAAGGCTTGGATGTATCCGGAGGAACCAAGACTGGCGTGGAAGTGAGCTTCGCTTTGAGTGTCTCAAAACTCTCTTGGCAAGCAGGTGTCCACAGATACTTCTTGCCTTTCTTGAGGAGGTCGGTGAGAGGCTTTGCTATCTTCGAGAAGTTCTGCACAAAACGACGACAATAGCTAGCCAAGCCGAGAAAACTCCGCACTTCCTTGACATTAGCAGGAGGAAGCCATTCAACTATTGTCTTCACGGTTTCCGGGTTGACTGCAATGCCCTTGGCAGAGATAACATGGCCCAGATAGGTTACTTCAGGCAACCAGAACTCACACTTTGAGAACTTGGCATACAAGCGGTTCTCACGAAGCTTGTTCAGGACACACCTCAGATGCTCTTCATGCTCCTCCTTGGACTTGGAATAGACGAGAATATCATCCAGATATACCACCACAAACTTGTCCAGGTACTCCATGAAAACGGAGTTCATCAGCCTCGAGAAGGTAGCAGGTGCGTTGGTGAGACCGAAAGACATGACCGTGTACTCATACAGGCCATAGCGAGTGGTGAAAGCTGTTTTGGGCACATCCTCCTTGCGAATTTTGATTTGGTGATAACCGCTTCTCAAATCCAGCTTAGAGAACACCACAGCTCCTGCTAGCTGGTCAAACAGATCATTTATCCGAGGGAGAGGATATTTGTTCTTGATGGTTTTAGCATTTAGAGCCCGGTAGTCAACACAGAGCCTATCGGTTACATCACGCTTCTTCGAAGATTGTTGGACTACCCCAAGAAGAAGTGCTATGCCGAATGAAACCTTCTCTTGTTCATCAAGTTGTCGTTTGAGTTCAGCCACTCGAAGGACCCATCTTGTATGGCCTCTTGGAGATAGGAGCCGTTCGGTTCAAGCTCGATCACGAACTCAACCTCGCGATCCGGAGGCATACCAGCAACTCTTCAGAAAAACATCCGGAAACTCACGGACCGGGTACTTCAATAGCTTCCATAGCATCATCATTCGTGAGCAGCCAAGGAATAGAGCTGGACATCGAGTCGACTTGGAGAAAAGACTAGATGGCCTTGAGGATCTTCGAGAGACAGGCGTTGAGACAATCAATCACAGCTGCATTTGCTGTCAACCAATCCATGCCCAAGATGACATCAATGTCAGAGTTGCCCAGAACGATCAAAGAAGCCAAGAATGTAGAACCACCAATCTCCACTTTGTTGCCATGGCTGATCTTAGTTGCCATCATATTTGCTCCAGGAGAAAGAACCATCAACTTCTTTTGAAGAGGACCCAGGACTAACTCGTTCTCATTTGCAAACTTGTGAGACACAAATGAATGCGATGCACCAGAATCAAAGAGAACTCGTGCAGGAACTGAGTTAACTGAAAGCATACCCATGACAACTCCAGGTGCGAGCTCAGCTTGAGGCGTTAGCGCGGTTAGCGAACAACCGCAACCCGGGCTTAGTGTTGATGTTGAGAGCCCGAGGTGGTGCACGAACCGAGGGAGAGCTTGTTGCAGATCTTGGCGGGGGTTGAGGGAGAGCTTTGTTCTTCATTGGGCAGTTCCATGCGGGATGACCATGATCTCCACATGTGTAGCAAGCACCGCGAGGACGTGGAGCAGAGAAGCCAGGGACTCCGCCAGGCGCTCCAGGGTAAGGGTTGTTGTAGCCCCTGGGAGCCGCAGTGGTGAAGTTTGGTGGCCTTGGCGCGTACGTTGCAGAACTTGGTGGAGCCGGGAGCGACGGTGGGGTGTTAGGAACCCAGACACGCCGCTTAGCAGGAGTTGCCATTGTTGCCGAACTTGATGCGTCCCTGCTATGTTTCTTGGACTCCTCGAACATCTGCCTACTAGCCTCCTCTTGTAGTGCCATATGCTGCGTTCAGAAGGTTGCCGGTCTTGCATGCGTGAGTGCATACTTGATCGACGCGTTGAGCCCTTGCCTGAATCGCTTCTGCTTTTTCTTGTCATCAGATACCTCATCACCTCCATAGCGAGACAAGTTCATGAAATTCCTGATGTAGGTGTTGACGTTATCATTGCCCTGCTTCAAGTTGAGGAAAGCATCCTTCATCCGTTCCATCACAATCTCTGAGAGAAACTGCTCCTTGAAAGCTGTGGTGAACCTCTCCCAAGTAGCCTGTGGCCCAAGGCAGCTAGCCTTCGTGTAGTTTTCCCACCATAGAGCGTCTCCCTTGAGCAAGTGAGTAGCACACTTTACCCATTCCTGTTCGGCACATCGGTCTCCAACAGCCTTGAGATCTCTCACGGAGCCAATCATCAGATCAAGAGGTCGGTCGGACACGCAAACCGCCGAGGGAACTTGAGGAAGCTCTTGATGTCACCACGCTTGGGAGGTGGAGGAAGTGGAGTGAACTCGTTCCTTGGACGCTCTCCTCAAAGCGCACTGGTTTTCTTGCATGGCTGCCAGCGGTAGCTATGCTTGACAGTGTGAGCCCAGTTACGGAGGAATGTCCTCCTCGGGCGTGGGGAGCCATCCTGTCATTGATGTAAAACTCAAGTCAAGTACTATAATGGAAGATGATAATAATCCAAAATAGTACCAAGATGGAATTAACCAAGATTAAAGGATACAATTCTTGAGATGATATGAAAATATCAACAAAGTTCATAGCACCTCAAAGATATTAAGCATATCGCACCACGGGAAAAGGAGTGTGGTACACAAACATATCAAAGAAAAATTTTCCACAAATTTCGCATTAAAATACCAATAGATGCATAAAATTACTTAACGAATCAAGATTAGTGACTCTACCGATCCAATATACAAAGCAAATGATACAAGTAGTGGTATGGTCGCGACTCCATCCGCACTCAAATCATTACTCCGCACATGAACAAGTGGAACACATATCCTAACCCCTTCTTCTCACGTGAAACCTAAAGATTGGTACTACGAAACGAACACCCCAAACAAGATAGCGTCGGATACAAAAGGAAGACAGATTAAATGCGTTTACAAAAGCACATGGTATGGAATGTACCAACAGTTGATAACCAAAGGCGATAAGATAACAACTTGGATGCAGATAGACAAGGGACTACACACACACACACACACACACATCCTATGGTACTACGGAAACCCGAACACGTGAATCCTAGTTTGAACTTTGAGAAGAGAATTGAAAACGTTGCACTTCCTTACCGTAAAAGGGTGGGTGGGAGGGTAAGAAGAAAAGTGGAAGCAGTCCTACTCTCGCTTTTGTTTTTCCCTAATATACATAACTACTCAAAATATTTGCTAGACCGACAACGACCGTTTTGAAACCTCAAGGTCGGGATGGCTCGATACCAATTGTAACTACCTCGGTGAACTACGCTCCTAGATACAAGCGGATGAGAGATAGCGGTTGAAATAGTACGGGGCCCCAAAAGCCACTCACCGGTAGTCCTTTCAGACGTCCCAACCGCTAACCTCTCAACGGGACCTGACGGGCGCGTAGGCAGCGGAAGGGATCAACTACGACACAAGTGGGTATGTACGCAAGCCACCATACAAGAGTACATCGAGCCACACCATCTAAAAAGAAAGGAAATATACCAACGCCATACGGCAAGATTCAAATGACCTAGATACATCTATAATTTAGGATAACTCCTCATACAAGACACATCGAGTATCATGCAAGCGGCAAACAAGATCCGAGTACGGATAAGAAGCAAATAGGCATAAGATGCCAGAAAATAAGCACATCCCAACTACAGGTCTCACGGATCCCGTGCGGAATCTCTACACCATACGGTGCTGCCCACATCATCGGCTTCTTCCACCCAGATCCGTCACGAGAAGGTACCTGCTCATCGAATCAAGAATTTATCGTGTGAGACCCTAAGGGTACTCAGAAGACTTAATGCCTCTAAAGGACACAACACGGGTGACGCAATTGCAGCAAAAGATAAACCCTAGCAATTCTACGAATAAGCGCTAACCATCCGCCTAACCAATGATAGACGGATGTCCGTGAATTTAAATACAGTTATAATGGTAATCTCATCCGATCCATCCTCCTCCTACTTACCAACAGGGAAGCGGACGAACAACCCCCCCTTCCGTTGGCAATTTTATTAACCATTCCGTGAGTATTGCACTGTTTACTAGTCAAGTTACTTAGTCAAATTAAGGCGGTACTTTAGTTATGCTTGTCTATGATCAAGAAACTGTGCTCCAAGTCGTCCATAACCGCGGACACGGCTTTCAGAAAGTTTTACCCGGCCGGGGTGCACCAATAGCAACACACGCTCGATCAGCCTCGGAAAAACCAAATCAAAACCCAACGAGGCTTTCACGACTGAACAATCACAAGATTCAGAAATATTTCAGGGGGCCACCCCTTTGAGTAGAACCCGCAACGGAGTAGGCAAGCTCCGAGACGGCCTCAAGGTCTGCGTCGATGGCTGTAAACGACTGGGAACCCGAAAGTGTGACTGGGCTTGTCGATACCGCGTAAACATCCCGCTTCCAAAACAGTACAGTGTGCATTACCTCGCACAATCGTAATTAAAGCAATAAAACATGGCATAAGTACAGGATAGTAGTAAAACCTCAAACTAGTTTGTGGCCCCAAGAAATAAGACGGAATCAAGCTCTGGTCCAGGGGGGTCCCATATACCTCCCGGATGTGGATAGCGCGATAAATCAAGGAACAGGAATCAAGTACTCGGGGTCTTACGGGACACAAGTGAGCAGGAAAAACCAAATAGCAGATATTGCTCACCGGTGCCACTTTCTTTAGTTATCCCAGAACTACTCAGGTTAAGTTGTTTAGGTACCTCATTATTCAACAGACTCTCACAAACCCTACACATGCTGTTCTACGACTCGCATGGCTCAACCAACTCCTATAGTAGTGGCTCATGGGATGGAGGGAAACAAGCTGGGTGGGGTGTAAAAGTAAAGGCTATGCATACTTGGGATTCAATTTAATGCAATCGCGACTCAATGATGCAAGAATAAGATAGAGGCAATAGGTACTGTATGTATGCAAGCATGTGGTAGTGCTTGCCTGGTGTCTCTGTTGAAGCAAGGGACGGTACTGGGTAGTGCTCCTGGTTCTCTTGATACAACCCCTGCTCAGTGTCTATCCGAGAAAAACCAAACAAACAAGGCCAACATAAATATAGAGCACAAGCATATGAATAAGATGCGACAAGCAAACAATCATGCCATGATGAATGATGCACAATTTACATGGTAAGTAGAGTAGCATGGCATGGTGAGGTGTAGGGAACAAGAATAATTTCCATTAAGTGGGTTTTAGTCATGTTTTGTTGTCATAACAATTGTTGTTCTCAATATATTTATATGATGCATGCTGCAATTGAAGTCAAGGATAGCATAAACAGAAAGGTCTCGTCGAGCTGATCATTTTAGACTACTCATTTGCTTAATTTGGATTTTCCAAACAAAAGTTATTTAATTTTGAAATCCTAGTGGCAATTGAAGTAATTAACACAAACTTGGAATTTAACTTGTGCAAAACACTAAACAGATGGCATATTTGAATTCCTCTAAATTTTCTGAATCAGAAACATATATCATTTGCCTAAATTGGATTAAGCATGCAAAGTTATTAAATCTGAATTGAATTTGCATTTAAATTATTTAAAACAAACTTTTAATTTGAAATCCAACTCGAAACGCTTTAACACAGCCTGACCCGAGCACGGCAGGTGGGCTGGGGTCCTCTCGGCCTGAGGCGTGCACGAGAGCACTCAGACCGCTGGTTGATTCGCTAGAACAACAAGACCCTTTGTAAAACTTCCGAGACGCCGACACGGGCCCGGACGGACGCGGGTTGAGCGAAAAAGACAGGGGATATCGCAAACGCACATGCGGTCGAGGGTGGACCGCGGGTTTAGCGCGATCTTGCGGGAGCCCTTTGCAAAACCTACTCGGCCGGCGGGGCCTCGAGGTCGCGCGGATGCGTAAGAAAAAAAGAGGGTTTACGCAAAACGTCGACCGTGGCACTGTGGATCTTCCTGGCCTGACGAAACTGAACCGCGCGACAGGGGGGGAAAACAGGGGCGCGCTGGGGGTTCGATCCCGCGTCCGCGGGCGCGCCAGCGAGGGCGGTGACCACCGGGCTGGACCTAGGTTGTTGCTAAGCAAGCTCGCGTGCTAGATAGGGTTGGGCCGCGAAAGCTTGCAGACAGCCACTCGCCGCCAAGGCGAGGGCGTTCGATGAAACGATCTGAGCCACCAGAAGCAAGCGGGAGGAGGTTGTCGAGCAGGTTCAGCTCACCGCGAACGTGACGGGCGAGTCGGGCAGAGCGGGGCGATCGGCGGCGCTCGCGAATCGGCAGCTAGGGTTTTCGGCGGTCGCGGCCGTTCTGGCGGATCTGGCCTCCTCCTCCTCGCGTCGGCTCCGGCGTCAGGCGAGGCTCGGGCTTCCTCGACACCTGCTGCAGACGCCTCCGGCTAGGGTAATGGCAGGCGAAGTAGACGGCGATGTCGGCGTGGTGGCGATGGGAAGAAAGGGGGAGAGGCAGGAGTTGCTCGGGGCGGATCTGGGGGTTCTGGTGAGGCAGAGAGGGAGGTGGGCGAGATAAGGACGCCAGGGGGGCACGGTGGTTGCGTGGGGAAGGGTAGCTGCGGGTGTGGCTTTGGTCACCTCCTCTCACGTGATCGCATGGGGGCAGTGGCGTGTGGCCGGGAGGTGAGAGGGAGGTGGCGGTGGCCTGGGCAGCTTGTGGCCAGGAAGCGGCCAAGGAGGGCAGGTGTGGCGTGGGCAGGGCAAGGCAGAGAGAAAGAAAAAGAGGGGGAAGGGGCCACTCGGGCTAGGGTTTAGAGGGATGGGGCAGGTCGGGTGTGGGGTAGCTAGGGGTGTCCTGGTCGTGTGTGGCCTGCAAGGGGGCTGGGGGTAGGCGCATGGTAGGTGGTAGCTAGGGTTTAGAGAGAGGGAGAGGTAGATTAGGGGTTGGGTTTAGTTAGATGTAGAAGTAGGGATTAGTTTAGGGAAGAGGGGGTAGATTAGGGGTTGTTTGAGTGGAGAGAAAGAGAGGAAGAGGGGGTAGATTAGTTTGGGTTTTGTTAGAGGGAGGAGTAGTTTAGGATTTATTTTTGGATATATGTAAAACATAGGTTTTAGTTTAGGGTAGAAAAGAAATAGAGGAAGTACTAGATTTTGCAAAGATTAGGGATGGAGGTGGTATAGGGTTTTGCTAGGGAAGGTGAGAAAGATGGAGGGACACTATGGTTTAGCAAACATGCTACAAACTAAACTAAGCAAGATCAAACAAGAAAAGAGGAAGAGGAGGGGAGATGGTCCTATGGTGGTGGTGGGATTTTTGGGTCCATGCATGAGCCCAACTTGGGTCAAGCAAGAACAAAGAAAAAGGAGAGTAGCTAGGTTTTTATACTAACCAAACAAACAAGCAAAGAAGAAGGCTCCATTTAGAAGTCCAAACAAAAGCCAAAACTAGGATAGATGGTGCTTGCATGGCCCATGCAAGACATTTAATGCCAAGTGGACATATTGTGAAAACAACATGAGTCCATGTGGCTTTACTCCTTGCATGCACCAAAAAGGTGGCAAAGGCCAAGCAATTAGATTATGAGTGGATCCATCCAACAACATGGGCTAGGGATAACTCAATAAAAGCCAAGCCCATATTATTGGATGGTGGAATTATAAGGTGGTGGAGAAAGGTGGTGGAGGCAAAAGAGAGATGCCCCCAACTCAACTTGGGCATTTAACAATTTAGTAAGAACCAAATACAATATCAAGAAGCAACTACAATTAATAATGCACATGAGATAAGAACCAAACAAGAAAAGGTTTTATATGATGCTCAAATGCAAGGGGACATGATGACATGAGCATGATATGATGATGATGCAACAATTATATGTTGGAAGTGGCCCATTTTATTATTAAACTTAGTAGCATTACAGTGGTTAGACAACTGGGATGCTACATTATCGAACCAGTAGGAGGAAGAAAAGGTCACACAGGTGTTGCAAGTAACGCGAAGACCTACATAACACAAACTCAAGACTTTGCCCCAACTAACAGTGAGGTTGTCAATCTCACCGGTTCCTGTAACAAAGGATTAACTGTATGGTGTGGAAGATGATGCTGGTTTGCAGCAAGTAAACAATGGAAGATGCATCAATGGTAAAGATTGTACCGGGGTTCATAGTTCACTAGAGGTGCTCTCCCTAGATAAACATGATGGCATGAAGGGTAAACAAATTACAAATTGGCAATTGATGTGAACTAAGCAAGGCACAACAATGCAATACTGCATAAAAAGATCCTATGCGATTCGATTGGGCAATACAACAATATACATAGACCACCATCCAACTAATCTATGACTAGTAGTCCACCTTGGGTTATCATCCGAACCCTCCAAGATTAAGTTGCAAGCAAACAAACAACTGCTTAAGCAAAGTGTGTAAGGTAAACAATCCACTTGTTTCTTGAATAAGAGACCTCCTAGTAGCAATAACACATCTACAAATCAAGAGATTTTGTCACTTCCCTTGGAAACTAGAGGCATGAACCCACTATCGAGCATAAATACTACCTCTTGGAGTCAATAGAAACTACTTGGCCGAGATAGCTACTAACAATGGAGAGCATGCAAGATCACAAACAACACAGACATGGTAGAATCAAATAAATAAAACCATTAATCAATCTGACATAGTAATCTCAATATATATCGGATCCCTGCAAACACAACATGCATGATTACAAATAGATTAGATCTTGATCATGAACGGAGCTCGCAAGATCTATTCATGAAAGCAGGACATACAACCATCTAGCTACTACATGGACTCGTAGTCCAAGGTGGAACTACTCATGCATCATCTGGGAGAAGAAGGCCTCCGGATCATCTCCGGCAGGTGCCGGAAAACTTCAGATCCCCTTGATCTAGGGACGATGGTGGCGGCGGCTACGCAGTTCGTGGAGTTTTGATCGAGTGCCTAGATTTTCGCATCGGGGCTTCTTATAGGCGGCGAGGCTGAGGCGAGGCGGGGCCACACCCTACCAGGCGCGGGCCCTGACCGCGCCTAGTGGGGTCCGCCACAGCTTGCCTCTCCGCCTCCTCTTGACTTCGCCCATGGTAAAATATTGACTTTGGCTTTGTCCCGCCCACCCGAGAATAGTGATTTTACGCTTTGTTGGAACCAAAATGTAAGAAATCGGCAACCGCACTGTGGCAACTTGTTAATAGGTTAGTTTCGTAAAAGATATAAAAACACCTCAAAGTGAAGACAAAGCAAAGAAAAGTATATACTAAACAAGCATGGAACATCAAAATTATAGATACGTTTCCGACTTATCAAGACGTTGCTGCTATCTCTCGCGACACGTCCGAGTCCTCACGGCCGCCTGAGTGCGCATGTACTACCATGATGTCATTGTCGAACACGCTGCGGGAAGAATAGCCCGCTCGTGGCGGCTCCCGAGTTCTCTTCCGGGAGTGGCAGTTTGCAGTGCATGGCGGGCAGGCTTGGAGGAGTTAGACCGTGAAACCACTGCCGCCATCAACATCGTAGTGGCACGGGTGTTGATATTTCTCTCCATTGTTGTTCTTGGCCTAGCACTGACCGCATGCGCAAGAAATTGACGCGTAAGAGGTTCGAAGATGACAACTATTACAAAATACAATCTTGTTGTTAGCTAAATTAATGTTTTACCTATATCTAGTATTTGTATAATAAAATATTAAAAATAGAAAATTCCTTTCCAAAGTGATTAATTTATATATCTATAAGTTTATACATCATTATTCTACGATGGTCAATTATATATAAATAATATTAATGAAGCTTAGAGACAATTTTTCATCAAATCCACCATTGGCAGTTGTTCCAATCAAACAACTTCTAGATTTTCGATTGTCACTCACAGCTGATTTTCTACAGCTGATTTTCAGAAATCTACAGTTCAACTAGACACACCCTTAGTGATCTCTAGACACCACGAGGTCTTACGCTCTACAGTAGCATACAACTTGGTCGCTCTTGTCGCTTCGCTAGCGAGCACGACAAAGTTCCGGTTCGGACGATAGAAATGGTGGGTCCTACAATACCGTAGCACCGTGCTGTTCAAGGCGTTGGCTGGGAGGATGCGGCTCAAGATTGTGCACAGCCCCACGTGACCCAGCACATAACACAATATTCTGATACCTCTCATGCCGAATTGCATATAATAACCTCTAGAGAGCCGAGCGTCCAAAGCAACAAAAACAAAGAGACAATATCCTTTTTAGCGTCATGGTATGTTGACAACTAGACCGCTTCCCATAGTGTGTTTGTGTGTGTATATATATCAATTGTTGATAGATATTTAGTAGAAAAAGGTACTCTAAAAAGTGGATCGGTGTGACAGGGATTGGAGTACTCGAGCTGTGAGCAGAGTTATTGCAGAGAAAGAACAAAATAACTTGACAAGAGCATAGAAATAAATCGGTGAATTGTGGGACTTCACATACATTTAGATCTCATTGAAGAATGCTGGATATCACATATACTAGGTGTGAACTTTATTCAGCTCAATGAATTTTCTGTTCTTCCTTCACGTGGTAGGTATGGACTATCAGCACGAACAATCAGCTTCATAGGTATGTGCTCAGATTAAATTTTACAGTACCTTCTGTGGTTGTTGGATATCACGTATATGCAGAACTGGATTTCAGAAAACATGCTAAATGTCATAACATACGAAAACTGTTTGGTTCGCCCTGCTAATAAGGAGGACGAGTGGTGGAACATATATTGGAAGAAATGTTGTTTACAAGGGAGCAAATGTTCCCTACCAACCACCACTCATCCTTACTTGGCGTTGAACTTCCTTACACCAGACTGTAAGCAACACATCAATAAGATGTCCGCAACGTGTTTATTTTGATGCCGGAGGTCATCCTGTTCACGAGCTACGTCTGGTGAGACGCTAGACACGTCGGTACATAGAAGACTGGAGAGTGCTGCACTTCTGGTTGCACAGATTCAGGTTCATGACTCAACACGGTCGTAACTCTGGTCAATCTGCATCGGAAACATCGCGTTATGCAGGAGAATTCAAGCAGGATGACAAAGTTCCTGCCAAATAAGTTACTTATGAGATTGCCCATAAAACTTAACTTCGATAGTCGGTTACATTTCTTGTCCATATGAAATGAAACTGTTCAAAATATCCAATAGAAAATATATAAACTTACTCGCTGCAGATGTGGGTGGTTTTGCCTCCTTTTCAAAAAAGACTGCTTAAGATCAGCACCCTACAACATATCGTTACCCTCACGCAAAGCAGGGCACTGCCTAGGTACATCCTCGTGCTAATTGGATACATCAGTTGTGCTTTGCAACCGTGGTTCATCTTTAATTGCTCCACACACACCATGGTCAAGTCACGAATTTCTTCATGACAAGTAATGAAACTTTGGAACTCTATTTTGTCACTTTCACTAACAAAATTAATTGAGTGTCCTCTACTGGTACATTTTTTTTTTATGAACACAAATTCTATTCTCCGTGTACCAACACACAATCTGGCACATCTGCCTGCTGGCACGACACACTTTCGAGCAATCCAAGCAAGCCAATGACCGATACATCAGTTCCCATTTACTAACATTTGTGTGAACAAAGCTCGCCTTATAACTCTTAGCGAGGATGTTGCCCGCCGATGTATCAAAATGTACAACTAGTTTTGATGGACACTCATGGCCTTGTTGGATGTCAAGAACAGGCCAACCGGGACAAGTTGTCCGGAACAACTTGACGTTTTAAATCGATTTGGTCCAACAAGTGACCAACGAAACATGAGACGTTGTAAAGTTGCATTCCTTCATTAATATCACTCGTAAAGTTCAAAACCCCTGCAGCCCTTGTCGCTTCTTCCCAAGATCACACCGATCACAGAATTACACAAACCATTGCATGTTGCGGTTAGCTGTATCGATCTAGATTGTTGTTTGTAGCATCCGTATGCAGAAATTGCCTAGTGATCTAGTCATGGCAATGTCTTGTGATCTTGCATTCCTCTTTCTGGATCTCCTTGCTATAGACCCATGCGATGGCAAAAGCTGGACCGTGATGTTGCAACGGAGCTGAATTCCCGGCACCACTCACGAGGGACATGGTCCGAAGCCGCCTTCCGCCAACTAGGGATAAAAGTCGAATCATCTGGTTGAGAGATTGAGAAGATATCAAATCCAGTAGCATTCAGGTCCAAATGTCTAATTTTGTATGTTCACATCTCCCGAAACCTCTCGTGCCCAACAAACTACTGTACTTGGTATTGTGCATACATGTCTGCATTTTTATGATGGAAGATGGGTTAAGTAGGAGGGCTACTCAAAAAGATCTTGCATTGGAAAGGATCATCGAAAGACGTGTGTGCAAGTGTGATACCCACTACCCAGGATAGTCTCACGAATGAAAGTAAGAGCACTAGCTTGTAAATGAAGTAAAAAAATGAAGTCAAAATGAGTAATATAGCGCAAATATAATAAGTAGTAGAACATCGGTGAGTTTAAATAAATTAATACTAGGAGTGAGTAGGTCAATGGATCACTGCAATTTAGTATGTCTGATCAAACCTGTTGAAGTCGCACGATAGGTACAAATGTGTTACTTCCTGTGAAGCAGGTGGAGAAACATTTTTCTTACCCGTCGGTTGTGTCCATATAAGTTTTTGTCTAGGCTACCTTTTAGGCCATGCATTCATAACAATAGCTACACACATGTTATGTGAACTATATTGAAAAACCAAAGGGTTTTGTTCATCATTTATCCTGTAATTATAGCTCTCTAAATCAAAAATGAATGAAATGTTCACTTCCCCAACCTGGGGGAAAACGTTTCAGGTGTGACACCATCTGAGTCTCTGTCCCGTTCGTGGCGACACGAGGATGAAAACCTGAACGCCCCTTGGGGCTCCCGCCCAAGCTACTTCCTCTTCACCGTTGTCGGCTATTCTACAGAGGTGGTGGTGGCCCCACTGCAAAACAGGGGCGGACTCCGTCTTTTCATGCTGCGGAGCCAGGTGTACGTGTGGCAGCCTTGGAGGCGATGTGTTGGCGGCTGCAGTGACCACTAGGGTAGTGTCGTGGTAGGGCCCGGAGGAGGCCACTCCAACCGGTGGTGTGCTCGTCTGGGCCTACTCATGCAGATATATTGACATAAAAAATCAAATTTTATCTTTTCCGTGCAATGTTCTTGTAGAAGGCATAAAAACATGTACACCCAAATGGAATAAAATATTTATGGATGCTCATAAAACACTTTGAACGAGAACTAAACAAAAATATTCATTGATCATATACCTAAGTTTTATATCCCAATATTCTTTTATATGCTATTTCCGGTCATATGACACACAAATAGACTTGAGGCCAAAAGTAAACCATCCTTATAATTGTATCTATTTTACGTTTTATGGTTGTTTGAGCATACTTATTTGTGTATACGTAAATATTATTTCTATATACATCGAAAAAAAATCAGATTCTATCTTTTCCGTGCGATGTCCATCGAAACCGGACGGATAGAAAAATACATATGAACTTAATACAAATATTTATCGAGGCATACCTTGTCTGTAAGAAATGTTTTTTTTCACATGATCTAAAAATATTATAGACCATATATTAGTTTTTCCATCCTAATATTGGAGCCAAGCTTCCGTGTGGGCATGTGGCAGCCCTTCCATGGCAAACGATGTAGTGAGTACCTCATTTTGGTCCTGTAACCATGCCTTGACAACGATGTCACTCTTCCAGACATCATCGCTGGACCATCTAAGCCACTATCCTACATAGTGAAACAACAATGCCCATTTGCTCGGTGCCATCGCTGGTCTCATCAACAATTTTGTAGAAAAATTCACAACATTGACATTTTAATATTGAAGTGGTTTCAAACAGATTGTCAAAACCTTAGGTATAAATTGGTTTCACAATGATTGGATAACTAGAGTTATTATTGCTGATTAGAGACAAATTTCCCAAATAAATAGAATCACTAAGTAAACTGTTCAAACAAACAGAACGCGTGGTAGAAGGAAATCCGTGCTAGTGTACACCCTTATAATGACCAGTTCTGCAGGAGCAGTGTACCAGCACAGCATGTGTTTCGCTTGGTTGCTTCGTCGGCGAGCACGATGCTGTTCGAGCAAATAAAGCGGCGAGAAATAATGCTGGGCCGTGCATGACGCGGCCCGTCGGGTGGAAGGATGCGGCTCCATATTGTGCACAGCTGCACGTTAACCCATCAGAGGACACAATATTCTGATACCTCCCATTCTGAAATGTCTATAACTAGTAGAGAGCCAAGCAGTTGAAGCAACGAAAACAAAGAAACAATATCCTTTTCATGGTGGTGATATATTGAGTATTGACTGCTAGACTGTGTCCCTTAGAATATATATAGCACTTGTTGATAGAGAGTGAGTAGAAAAGGTAGTCTAAAAGTAGATCGATGTGGACCTGGATTGGAGTACATGAAGATAAACTGTGAGCATAGTTATTGAAGGGAAAGAATAAATTAATTTTACACGAACATAGAAATAAGTGAACTACGAGACTTCGCATACATATCGATGTCATCAATGAGCTGCATCTCACATACACTGGGTGTGAACTTTATTCAGCTCAATGTATTTTTCGTTCTTACCATGTGGATGAATTACCAAAACAAATAATCAGATGCATCGGTATGTTCTTCTCGGTATAATAGAAGATAAATTTTTGCCATACCTTTAGTGCTTGTTTGGATATCACACAAACGCACAACTGGATTTCATAAAACATGCTAACTATCGTAATATGGTAAAACGTTTTCATTTGCTCTGCTGATTAGGGAATAATCAGAACTTGGTCCTAATAACTCCAAAAATCTATGTTCTAGGAGAAAACAACTATCCCACATTTTTGTGTAATCCATTTTTGCGATAGTAGATCTCAACTTTTTTTTTGCCTCTTTTACCAATTACAGAATTTCAACCCAAACAAGGTATTCCTTTTAAAAATGAATTGACAAACTTGTGGCTCCAAGAATATACTGGAAGCAATGTTTTTAGCTACAGCAAGAATATATTCCCGACCACCACTGGTTATTACCAGGCATTAAAACTTACTGACACTATATTATATGCAACAAAACAACATGACGCCCACAATTTGTTTATTGTGATGTTGGTGTTAGAGGTCTTCCTGGTAATGACCTACTTCTAGTCGTAACTCGGGTCAATTGAGAATCTAAAACATCACCTTAGGGACGAATACTCTAGTAGAATGACAAAGTTCCTTCCAAAACATAGTATAATAGGAACAAATTGAAAATCATCATCGAACAATTCACTCTCACTACTTAAAATAAAGTAAGGTATCTATGATACGGCTGTGACTTTGGAACACACTATGAATTTTTTTGGTGGCCATAGAACAAAACCATGACTACAGATGGAACGAGAACTTTGTCTCCCCAGGAACAAATCACATATACATGAGGAATATAAATTTTTAATAAATAGAACAAAATTTGTGTCAACGGAACAAATCAACTTTAATATTTATACTTAAATGGGAACATAAGTTTAACTAGAATACATCATTAGTTCTCGGGAATCAAAATTTTGAATAAAGTGGAATAAATATGTATCCACCTAGAAACAAATTACAAGTACATGTGTAACAAGAATATCAAACCAAGTGAAATAAATTTGAACCATAGGTTTAAATCATGTGGAATAATCATGAGTATAAAAAGAACCAAACTTTTGACCAAAGAAAAAAGTTTTAAAACACAAGGAACTTAAACAAATACGAGATAAACATAGGTAAAAATTAAGTGGAACAAAAAACTAGAAGCCAACAAGTAAAATCATACATGCAAAACCAAACAAACATTTATATTAAAATAAAAATATTTTAAAAATCATAAAAAATATAAATCTGTCTTAATGTAAAATGTACCTAACTAAACAAAGAACAAAGCAAAAACTATGGAAGGAACAAAGCATGGAAGGAATAGAAAGCATGGCAGAAGAAAGAGACAATAATTACCACTAACCTGGCTATCAGAACTATATATGAAATAGAGGATCACCACAAGGCGTCTTGCTCTAGAAACAATTAAATTTAATGGACGTAAAGAATGAAATCATTAGAAAATAAAAAATAACTTAAAATTTAATTAAATTATTGATCAAGGTAAATAAATCAATGTAAAAAAAGAAAAACATATGGGCCACCCGTTGCGGATGATTGTGCACCTCCACGATGCAGTTTTTATCTGTCGTTGCAATCCACGAGCATTCAACTAGTAAACTGTTAAATAAGTTCCATGAAAACAATGTTAGTTCAGCACTCTAAAACATATCATTATGTGCACACATTGTGCCCATTGCACGCATCTGCTACTGTGAAAGTTCAACTTTGCTCCACCCCTCATTGTGAAGTCACGGAATTTCTTCGTGACAAAACCATAAATCCTCTAAACATTTTTTTGTGTCGTTCACTTGCAAAGAAGTTGAGTGTCTGCTACTAGTACATTCTTAGGTATGAACTCAATTTCTTTACTTGTTACTCGCAAGACCGAGCCGACCGGAGGAACACATAGAAAAGGCACTATAGTCTATAGACACTACAAGGACTTTTGATCTTATAAAGATCGATAGACGGTGTCCGTGACATCAGGTTACGTTGTATTGGTAAGTGTGCAGAGTGTGATTGACTTGTGTTTCGTGAGTAGGTACCATATTTCTATAGAAGGCGGAATTTAACAAAAAAGATGACTAGTACATGCTATGAACAACAAGCATAATACAACAAACACACCATGCTAGTTCAAAGACCGCCACCAAAGAAACTACAAGTATAAAATAGTGCTCGAACTATCACACTTGGCAAGGATGGCGCCCGTCGATGTGTCACATTAGTGCCGAGTGACTGTGTGGGTTCCAATGGACACTCGTTAGTTTTCAAGACAGGCCAACCACAACAAGTTCTCGAGAAATCCTGACACTTTTCAATAACGTGAAGAGACCGTCGGTTTATTAGGTAAACACAACCATGCACAACCATGTTTCCTGATCTTCCGTTCGAAGCGGCTCCTATTGTATTTTTGCATTCATGAAGCCTCTCGTGTCGAACTAACTATTTGGCACATACTCGGGAAAATATAAGAGTATCATAGATTGTTTATGTTTGTCTGCATTTATGATAGGAGATGTGTTAATTATGAGGTATCAACAAGATGTGCTAGTGGCATGGATCCTCAGAAGACATGTGTGCAATGTATTCGTGCTATTCAGGATAGTCTCAAAAATTAAAATGAGAGCGCTAGCTTATAAATGAAGGCGAACATAGTAATATAGCAAAAAAATAAGTATTATTATAACAGAGTCTAAATAAATAAGTACTAGCATTGAGTATTCCTGGATCAATATACGATTTTTATGTCAAAACATTGAAGTCGTACGTGGTTAGGAACAATATGTTCCTTCCCTGTTGCGAATAGGTACATAAAGCAACTCGAGAAACAATTTTTTGATCTGACCGGATCTTCCCATAAGTTTCTATGAAATCTAACTTTCTAGATGATAAAAAGACACTCTCTAGCACGTGCATTCAAAACACTACCCATGTCACGTGGACTATTTTCGCGAAACAGAGGCTTTTATTCATCAGTTCTTCTCTAATTATAGGTCTTCTGAAGCAAAGGTTAATAAATTTTATGGATATGATCTCACATTTCGGTATGAAAGGCTGCAAGCCTGCAATGCTACACGATGGGGACGCACTTCGAAATTAAAGGTTGCTTGCTAGAGTTCTAGCCCATGCTATAGAAGACATGCTTACAAAAAGTACACACTATCGCTGGTAGCTTCAAATTAAAATCATGAACATTAAGAGCATTGACTCACATTTGTGACAGGAGTTGTGCTCTTTCGTGGGGTGGTGTGTAGTGTTGAAAATGTAACAGAATAGTCATATGATTTTAATCCGAATAAATAAGGGATAAAAAATGATCATACAAATAGAAATTACACGAATAATGCATAGTAACAAAGTAGATGAACATGGTGTATCTAATAAAAAATAATTCTATCACATCTACTTCAAACGCTAGAGCTCGAAACTCTTGCAAAATCTGAAAGATGAAGATTAAAATCACATATGATGCAGTCTAAACAGAAGCAGCGAAAGCGTTCACATTGACCTTGTCGCGCATATTCAAGGTGTCGAAGAGATTGTTGACGTCTAGAAAGAAGTCGATGTTGGAGAAGTCATCATCGAACGATGTTGTGTTGCCAGTGAGCGGTCCTAATAAACGTGGTCGCCCCTTACCTATATAGGTCTATGAGAGGCGTGGTTTTGGAGGTCTATTGTCGCGTCCAGAGGTCCCGTCCAAGGGTGTGTCCTTGTCTGCGTTTATATAATCCAAAAAATCTAGAAAAGGCTGATTGAATAACATGATTCATGATTAAACATCATCCATAAATATGACCTTGTCTCATTCCCGCAACCCCTTAGTGAGTGGTGAAACATCGTACTATATAAGTAGGTGCAACTGTCTCTCTCTCTCAACTAGCAATGTAGGACCATTGAACTTTAATCCTACCTCTTGCCATACATGCATAAATGGGCCAAAAAGGAATTCCAGAATTTGTATTGGTTATGTGCCACCAGCCGAACTCCAAATTCTAACATGTAGTTATATAGATACAGGGTGTGAAGCCACACCGGAAACGACGTAGAAAATAAATCATGATCATAGGCGATTTGAGGACTGGCTTTTCTCAAGAACTTGGTATGCCATTGACTAGACCGCGCCCTGTGGTCTATGCACACTAAGAAGCATAGCTGCATTCCACCGATCCAGCCAAACATATGTCTGAGGAATTTTCCTGAGTATCTTAAATGCTTTAAGAGGCCAAGACTGGGTGGAGAGCCATGCTATGTTTCTTGTTGGTACTTGGGTGAGGAGTTCATGACGCTGGCGGAAAATACAAGTTCAAACGATATGTCAGCTCTGGTCGCCGCATGGACTTAGCTAGTGCACAATTGCACGTCCAGAAACCTCCCATGCCCACTCAACTAGCGCCAAGCTAAGTTCAACTACACGATCTCTTCCCCTGTGGCATTGATTTATCCAAGGATGCACTGATATTTGATCTGTGGTAGCCTATAAATAAAGTATGTGAGGTGGGTTCCCTAAAATATAGTACTCCTATATAAGGTGGGCATTACATCAACCAAAGTACTCCGTACTATCAGTGAGGACAAACGATGGTGGACGCAACAATAAATTTTCACCGACAGAATGACAAGGTGGAGTTCTGTTATGTTGCACGGGAAATTCTGCTGTGCTTGGAAAGTTTATCAACTGTTCTGGCCAGCATTTGAACGTCCACCAGCTCCAGCAAGAGCTTGCCCTTGGCCAGTTTTTCATGGGCATGTCTAGATGACAAGGAGGGCCTCCAGTTTCTCCTGTAGTGTGTGAACGCAGGAAAGAGACGAGGCCGCATCATACTACAATGGTAGAAAA
This sequence comes from Avena longiglumis, assembly GCA_030063025.1. Lineage (NCBI taxonomy): Eukaryota > Viridiplantae > Streptophyta > Magnoliopsida > Poales > Poaceae > Avena > Avena longiglumis. The sequence goes on from CP125979.1 coordinate 538,589, forward strand.
CGTGCCATGCGTCCCGGTTGGTAAGGGGCTTTAGTCCTATTGCCCCAACCTTTAGTCCCGGTTGCCCCACCAACCGGGACAAATGGGGGCACACCTGGCGGCATCAGAGCGCGAGGGGGTGGAGCATTAGTCCCGGTTCGTAACACATTTTGTTGCCGCGGCAGCATTTTTGCCACTTTTTGTGCCGCGGCAGAGAATTCATTTATGTTGATTTATTGCTTATTTAGTGTTTTGCACTCATCAATGAAGGAACCATTATATTACACAAGATCATCATGACAATATTACATTCGATACACGGATCGAGTTCATGCACTACCAAGTTCATCAGCCGGCTCATCTGATGCCCGTTCTTCACCTCTTTTCTCTCCATTGTCTTCCATTGCAGTATCACTGTATTCATGAAACATATGATGATAGTTGTTATCATCATCTTCTTCTTCACCATCTTCCATCATAACCCCTTTTTCCCCGTGCTTGGTCCAGCAATTATAGTTGGGCATGAAACCTTTCATAATCAGGTGGCCGCGAATGATTTTCGAGGAAGAGTACTCCTTGTTGTTCCGACATTGAACACATGGACAACGTATAAAACCATTCTCTTTGTTCGCCGTAGCCACATCGATAAATTTATCCACGCCTTTCATATACCCGGCTACGCGCCGGTCACCGTACATCCATTTCCGACCATTCATCTGCATATAAGTAAGTTTATCAAAAAACAGGATATCATAAATAGTGAAATGACCAATTCACATCGACACATGCATTGTATCAATGACAGAGAAAAGATAAGATTGCTAACCTCGATCGAGGGAAATAAAGAGAAGAAAGCTCAAGTGCGTCTCGGACACCTTCTATATGTTTGTTCTATGAGAAATTGAACGGGATTATTCACTCAAACATTTTATCAAACACCTTGAATGCATGCATAGGGGAGAAAAAACTAGCACACCCCTCACACCTTCCACCAAGAAAAAAGCAGTGGAGGCGAGAGAGGCGTTCATTTATAGAGGGCGGAGCATCGTCGGTTGGAGCCTGGCGGGACTAAAGGTGTGTGCCACGCCACGTGGTTGTGGCCAAACCTTTAGTCCCGATTGCTGGCTCCAACTGGGACGTATGCCCCGTTACCAACCGGGCCGCATGCATTCGGGCCCGTGTCCGCTCGAACCAGGACGCGTGCCAGCATTAGTCCCGGTTGGTGGCGCAACCGGGACTAATGCTCTGAGGGGGCGCGAACGGATGGCCTGCTTTCTACTAGTGGTAGGCGCAAAGCAGCGCCGTGCCGAGGGCTGGGCCAACAATTCACACGTAATTTTGCTCAAGGAAATCAATGCATGGTGGATTTTTGAAATGGTACTTCCGCCGATCCATATTAATTATCGCTGATTTGGATATACTTAGACATGTTTTAGTGCTACATACATCCAATTTAACGACACTTAATATGGATTGTAGGGAGTACTACTTTTGCTCAAGATGAACCGGTACCTGGTGGTACCTAGACAAAACATGTGATCAATCATTTATCCGACGTGTGGGTAAAGCTTTATCATTTTTCTTTAATAAGCACACAATCCATGTCACATGGACGATTGATTCTGAGATTAAGTTTTTTATTCTTATATTTTGTTTTACACAATCCTCCGATGGCCTACAAGAATGTAAAGTTTTCCAATAACTTGAATCTCCATAAAATAATAAGTCATCAAAATGTGAGATTATTTTATAAGAGAGGTTAATTTGTCTGACATGAGAGTTCCCCCGTCTAATAAATTCCTCACCTCATGGTCTTTCCAATTCTCCTAGCAGACTAGAATCACGATCCATCGGTTGGAGGGAAGGAGTTCCTGAAATACGTAGTACAACACATCTATCGGTACGCTCACGCGGTATCTGGTGACTTGCCACGTGTCACTCCCTCATGGCTCTCTTTCCTTTTGAACGCAGAGACAGCAGGTAGGAGTTTGTGCTCACATAAAGCAAGGTCAAGTCAGGAATTGCTTCATCACAGAGGCTGGAAGGACACAAACGTGTTCTATGAAAGAGTGAATTATGCTTGGCGTCTTACCCCTTTGGGGATCTTCTTGGTTAGCTCGGCTTACAGGGCCCTCGAGATGCCATGGGTTTCGCCCCTATGGAAGGCACCCCTTTCCTTAAAGATTAAATTTTTTGTTTGGCAGCTTTTGCGTGACCGGCTGTCCTCGGGTGTGGAGGTGGCCAAGCGGCATGGGCCTGGCAATGGCCTTTGCCCATTGTGTGTGGTCCCGAAAACGGGCCTGCATATCTTCTTCTCGTGCCCCGCTGCTCGTTTCTTGTGGAACTTCCTGCACGAGGCCCTGGGGCCTGAGTGGCAAGCCTCAGACCTTGGAGAGTTTTTGGAAACCGCCGCAAACCATACTGGAAGGAGGAGGCGTCTCTTTTGGTTGGTGTTTGCGGCGATGACCTGGGCCTTATGGAATATTAGGAACAAGATGGTCATTGAGCGTATTTTTCTTCGACGGGCCTCTGACTCGACCTTCACCTTCCTGGCTTTCTTGCAGCAGTGGTACCCGCTGTGTAGACAGCGCGAGCGGGCGCGGCTGGACGAGATGTTGGAGCTTCTGATCGCGGCAGCGCGCCGGCTTGCTACGTCGTCTGTCCCATGAGGGCCCCCTACTCATCATCCAGGATGGGGGTTGTATCTGTCTTCGTTGTTGTTGTGCGTGGTTCGCTTGCACTGGATTTAGGCTTTGCTTGATCCGGCGCAGGTGTGTCTGTGTGTGGGTCTGTGTGTGTACCTCTGGATTGGATAATTGTATGAAATCTTGTATGGTTGTTGTTTTATTTATAAAGCTGGGCGTCAGCCTGTTTCGAGAAGGATTATATATTGTCTACTACGCATTCATTTGTCCCTTTCTGGACGAATTCAAAGTCTTCCGTCATTGCTCGCTGAACCTACTACAGTAGATTGTAAGGGCTAGTGATCTCTGTACATGGCGAGGTTTAATGTTGCAGTTCTAGGATTCCTCTGTATCGCTCCAGTGGCTGCGATGGCGAGCGTGACACCATTTCTAGTCGGCAGCAAGAAGAGCAAATCTGGCCGGAAGGAGTCGCCATCTTGTAAACCGCAAGACTAGACCCAGCAGAACATGGTACGCCAAGTTAAGCCATTCAAAAGTTCTTGGAGGATGTGAGGTGGAAGGTCGCGCCATTTTTTCTTGATATGTGAATGTATCTGGATATGTGACTAATCATGTGTATATTAGCTAGCGATGCTGCGATTCATCCGAATAAAGAGCACCGCTTGTGTCAGATCTCATGGAATGACACAACCGGACCTTCAAGAATTCTGATACCTCGCATGCCTAATTGCTGATAAGGTGTAGAGAGAGTCAAATGGACGAAAGCAACGAAAACAAAGAAACACTATCATTCTCATCGTGGTGATATATTGACACAACTTGACCCTCATCTTCATAACATGGTGTATATAACAGTTTGTGACACGAGTGAGAGAAAGTAGTCACCTACCATTTAAGTTTAAATAAGAGGTGGAGGCTTGAATGGACCCGTGGGCCAAAAGGAGCACATTGAAAAGTAGTCAAACCGACAACAACGAGCATTGGGACCAACACACCTTGTAAATGAACGTAGACACACATGGTAGAATAAAAGACTTCATGCAAGCACAATAACATAAGGTTCACACGATCACAACAACTTAGAGGGGGAGCTCACGCGTGTCATGTCGTGCAAAATAAAATAAACAACACTAGCAATCTCAGCTCACCTAAATCTAAACATCATAACACCCGACACAAAAAATCTTCATACTCACATCCCGTTTGACTTGAACCAAACTAACTATTACGATCCCGACACAAAATCTAGATTGATCTCGACTTGTTTGACATATATCAAATAAATGCTCCTTGAATCTTGACAGAAACAATCGTACTCTCTTATTATTCAGAATGTGGACAGAAACAATCTTGATAGCCATCGGTCTTGTTTGACCTAACTCGAAATAATGTTGTTTTTTAAAACGTTGTCCAATAAGCTTGTTAGATCTGTTAAATAATTAACTTGCAAGAATCTTGCATCGAAATCCAAAACCGCATTGAAGGGTTAGCGTTAGTCCTAGCATTGTTTGACCACCTTATATCGTGGTCTCGTGCTCCATTATAGATGTCATCAGATCTGGTATTTTTTGAATAGACACATATGCTTAGGCTCTACCAACGGGAATCTTCTCCTTTAGTGCATCAACAACTTTACTTATCTTTTGTTAATTTATTTGTCAATTTCCGTTTATTTTCCCCTTGTCCTTTTTTCCTTTTTCCATTTCCTTGCAAGCTTTACTGTTATGTTTTATATGGACGCACTTCGGTCACGAACGAGGTAATAGTACTGAGCCACCTAAGCTGTTTCAAGCTTTTGTACTTAATTTACATATACAAACATTGTGTGCAACTTGCGACCTTTTAATGCACTCGAACATACTGATATATTTGAAAATATGAGGAGTATGGTATTTGAGCCCCTCTTGACCGTGGGCCTAGCAGAGGGTAGAAGGGCCAAAGTATTTTCAAAACCAGAAACATCGGGAAGGGGGATGGTGGTTGCGATATGGACGACGGTGATGGGAAACAGAGAGGGTGATGGAAAACGTTGAGCCCAGGCCAAGTTTATGAATACACGATTGATATGCTCAAAGAGTGTGTTCAGCAAGAATTGAGTGTTACATATTTGATCATGAGGAGGCGTTTGGCTCTAGGATGGCGATTTATTTTTTTGGAAGCGTTTGGACCCAAAAATCGACATATAAGGCCTTATTTTTGCCATGTAGTGATCAACACCCTCCTGAATGTTCTTTTGGAGAGCGTCGATAACTGTTCTAGGCAACGCAATTTCCACGGACTGAGTTGAGGTTACGAGATTAAGAGCATCTCTAAAAGACACCGTAAAAGGGCGGAACCGAGAAAATAACCGTCATTTTTCGGTTTCTCGTGCTAAAAGTGGCCAGAACAGACGCCTCAAGATTGACCGAAGCGAAAAAAAAATTAGGGCCCCAAAGAAAACACCCCATGAAGAAAACCGGTTTGAGCCCGACCTGACGAACCCTATCCTCCATTTTTGTTGGTGGGAGGGAAGTTTCAGCCGCGTCATTCCTTCCACCGCGATGCTCGATCTCCCGTCCCCGCCCTTCCCACCTTCGTCGAGCCCCACCCAAGGCCGCCATGGACGTCCAGGAGCCGCCGCTAAGCTCCGGCGAGGTCGCGCCGGCACAGGCGACCCCTTCGATGGGTCTGCCAGATCTGATAGCAACCACCGTCGTCTTCGTCCCTGTCGCCGGTCCCCAGCCGGGGCTGCTGCTGCGACGAAGCGGAAGCGGCAGGGCTCCATCCTCATCTAGTATGGCACCGTGGGCACTCGCCGGTCCCGTTGCTCCCCACGCTCAAGTGAGTGTCGCCGCCTCCAAGTCGAAGCCGGTGCCGGGCAAGGTGAAGAGAGCGGTCGCGAAGTGGAAGGCAGGGCCCGGGAAAACCATCAGCCGCCACGAAATCCGCCAAAACGGCCTCGACTAGCCGACCTTCGTATGAACAATTCCCCCCCCCTTCCGCCGCTGCCAATTGTGTATACAATTGATTTGAATTGGCATTTTACACAACGATTTGCACGAGGTTCCAACCTCCTACGTCGATTTGTTGAATAACAATGTGGTGACCCAAAAGAAGTGAGAAATGAAAGTTGAGGGAGCAAGAAGCACCACCCAAAATAGGCTCACTCATCCAATTGGATGATGAGGAGGATGGTGAACTTCCACCGGGAGGGAGGAACAAGAACAAGCCCGATGGCAACAAGATGGCAAAGAAGAAACTTAAGAAGCTAGCCGAGAATTCAAGCTTGAGAGAGGATTGACCTCATGGTGGTCACAAATGAGAAAATGGTGGCCAAGACTTTGGAAGAAAAAATTGCTTTGGCCGAGAAGAAAACAATTGAGAAGCAAGCAAGGTGGGAAGCATCCGGCAAGATGGTTTGCGCAAGATAGCCGTGGAGGAGAGGAAGGCGGCAACCGAGGAAACCAAGGCCATGCCAAAGCTCTATGCCGAAGAAAACACCATCATGACCATGAACCGGAGCAACATGGACGATCTCACCTCGGCGTGGCATGATCAAGCAAGGTTGGACATCTTGGAGAGAAGGAGGTCAGCGGCGCTGGCAAGAGGCCATGCTCGGGCTAGGGATGGTGGTGGACATGGTGCTCCAACAAGTGATGGTGGCTATGGTGGTGCTTCGGCAAGTGGTGGTGGCGGTGATGCTTCTCTTGGCTTTGATGCTTGATGATCATCGTGGGTTGTGGTGATGACTCATATTTTGGATGATGTTCTACGACGTGGTACCGAGATACTTTGTTAAATTTTCTTAAAACTTGATGATTGTCGCGGTTGAACGGTCCAATTTGTTTAAATTCTGTCGTTTGTGGTTTCGTTTTACGGTTTCGTATCGTTTTGCCCCCGCACTACAAGAAATGTGTCAACTTATGACCTTTTGATAGTGACCGTGCATATTATCGTCATAGAGTTACGACGATTTCGCACCAGATGGTCGTAAGCTAGTTGGAAGAGTCAAAATCTTGATTTACTATGACGATTTGGCTAAAAACGTCATAGTTTTAATATGTAAAATCGTCACAGCCAGCGAGATATAAGAGAGAGCAATACCGGTTGTTGGATATGAGTGTGATAAACGGCTGAGATAGTGTTGTGTGGGAAGTTGCTGCGGATTGATGACCTGGCACCCATTCATCGCGGGAAGACCCGGGATTATTTCCCTTTGCGAGCGACCTGGCACCCAGTCAGGGAAGGGAACCGGGGAAACCAAATTTATGAGGCGCGATAGACCAAATTTTTCGCCAAGTCCCACTGCATCTCTGGAACCCTAGATATTTCTTCTCTACAGCGCCGCCACCCCCTCTTTCTTCTCTCCGGCGCCGCCACCCTAGATTTCCTGCCGCAACCACCCTCACCATTGCGTATCCATCGTTCCCAGGTTGCGTGCTCTCCCAGACCAAACCCACATCACACCCTTCGCCCCACAGCCTCCACCTCCCGCACACGTAGAGCAGGAAAACCCGACGAGCACCCTAGATTTCCTTTGATGGGGACGATGCGGTCAATGCGGATGTCGCCTCTGTCTCCAGATCCCAGGCTCCCCGCCCGCCTCTGCACCGAGCCCTCCTCTCCACCCGGACGGTTGAGCCTTGGGGCTCTGGATCTTGTTCTCCCTGACGATGTCCTGCTCCCCCTCTACGACAACGGCAGGTTCGTGCTTTTCGGCGCCTCGGTGAGCTCCGTCAACCCCACTCCACCGCTGCACCAAACCCTTGATAAATCAATGGTAACTGTTCTTCTTCTTCTTCTAAATTAGTGGATGCCACATCTCCGCTTTGCTCGCATCTTGAATCTGCGCGCCGCCATCTCTCTTTCTGTTTTAGAATCTCCAGCTGCTCTGCATCTTGAATCCGCCGCCGCCGTCGAGAAGGACCCGATCAAGCTCTGGGACCGCTACGTCGAGTGGCTCTACCAGCACAAGGAGCTGGGCCTCTTCGTCGACGTCAGGATGGGGTTCACCGCGACTTCCTCCCGGATGGAGCCGCTCTGCAGCCTTCGCGCCATGGGGGAACTCGAGAAGGGCGCCATCGCCAACCCCGACGAGGGCCGCATGGTCGGACACTACTGGCTCCGCGACCCCGGGCTCGCCCCCAATTCATTCCTCCGAACCAAGATCGAGAAGACCGTCGACCACATCCTCGCATTCTCACAGGACATCGTCTCTGGCAAGGTCAACTGATTTATTTGTTATATTTTCCCATACAGTTATTGCTACCCCAAATCCTGAAGGAGTAGAACTGAAGATTGGATGCAAATATTCGGGGTTTGTAATGCAACAGTATCATACTCTTCTATAATTATAGTTCTGTCATGATAATAAAACTTTAATCTAGGGGTTGAGTTGAGGAAATGCAATTGCTTATAGTCGATCGAACGGTGGTAGTTAGCTTGAGTTGTCCACAAAAGAACACCTGGAAGCATTAGGGGATGATATTGTAAAGATAATTTGACTGTGCAGGTTTTGTTATACATTTCTATTACTGGATTTTCCATCACAAAGAAGGTTAGAGCAATGCATGCTCCGTCATAGTAATACACACACCCACACGGTTTGGTGATTGGTATGAATGGATGCTAGGGAATGTGCATTGTACAAAGATATATGCTGATTATGTTTAGCCTATTCAGGCCTTTCCTATCTTCATTTTAATCATTACAACCTCTGGCATAGTAATACAAACACACACACACAGTTTGGTCGCTGACATGAATGGATGCTAGGGAATGCGCATTGTACAAAGATAGATGATGGTTATGTTTTCAGGCTTTTCCTATTCATTTTAACCATTACAACCTCTTATAAGCCAGTTTTCCTATAAAAATGCAAATTAAGCCTCCGTCATCTCAGGCTGGCTGTTTTACTCAAATACTCTCTATAGGCATTGGAGGATCATCTTTGGGGCCTCAGTTTGTTTCCGAGGCACTTGCACCTGATAACCCCCCACTGAAGGTATTGTCCCAAGTTGTCTAATCTGTGCAATGTGGTTTGATTGCATCTGTCCATTCTGTGGATCTAGGTGTCTATCATGCAAGTATAATAAGTTTTACCCTTATTATTCTGCTTGATATCAGATACGATTTATTGACAACACCGATCCTGCTGGAATCGATCATCAAATTTACAGTAAATAAATTATCAGTACGATGGTGCAACCTCCCTTTATCTCGTGTTCGATCCTAGTGTTTGCAAGTGTTTTGTCCAGCAAGCTGTATCCGATACATGTCTAGGGATGATTACTAGCTAACTTAGCCTAGCAATGCAAGTTTCTCTACATTTCTAGCTAGCTAGTTAAGTTTGTTTTATGTATTGCCACTACTATTTCTGGAGAAAGTGTAGCATCCATCTCGGTGCTGATTATGCTGTGATGTGTTCTGTGACCAGCCGCCGCCAAGCATCGCCGGTTTGCTGCTGTTTCGTGGGAGGCTCCTTTTGCCACTGAAACCTGATGTTCCTATGCCGCCCGGAGGGAGTGTCAGGTATGTGGTTGAACTAGCAAATCTCAATCGGTTCTTCCTTTGTTGCCTAGTCCAGAGTTAGCGCCTCGACTGAGGGCATTAGTTGGTTTGAAGGCAATTAAAGATCTGAAGTTTAAATCGCTTAGTCGTGCTTATGAGAGAATTAATTTTTCAAAGATGATAACTGTTTCTGTTGAAGTGCTATTCCAGAAGCTAGCTAGCATCCTGATTCCTTGATCATTCTTTTAGCACCACGGTACGAGGGACAATTTGGTATTCAAGTGTTTGGGCATAGTATATATATACTTACACAAACAAAACTATCTGGTATTCAAGTGTTTAGGGGTAGTGTATATATATACTGACACAAGCAAAGAAAAGGATCGCACCTGGCTACTGTTGGTTCTTGTAGTTAAAACAATTTGAGGTAGAATACCTATGGTCTGTAGACTGGTCACAGTTATTAGACCTTGATGATTAACAATTACATACTGATGCGGTCAAGTTTGATTTAGGAGTGTGTTGATCTTATAAGAATTTGTGTTCTGTGATAATTAAGGCGAGTTTTCCATAGGTTTTGGAGCTACAGGTGCCGGAAGCAGTTCTGTTAGTTAAACGTTTTCTACTGTTTGAACATATTTCTAACAAAATTAAGTTTGAGCTAAATGTGATGTGTGAACCTAGTGACAAGAAACTTAAGTTCCATTCTAGTCAGGTTTGAAAAAAAGGTTACTTTCAGATACAAACCTTATTTAGGCTTGTAGCCATCAAAGACAACTATCAATTTCACTTATTCTTTCTCATGTTGTAGCTTGAAGACGGGAACATAGTCTGTTTCCTGAAGCCATCGGCTTGAAGACCTTGAAGATGGTGATACTCAAGTGCTCTATCCATATGTTCCTTCTTTCTTGGAGTATTTTCATAATAATTGGTGGGGGTAGTAGGGCGTTCCACAAAATCCAATTTGATCAGTCATCCGATGTTTCTTGCTATATATACAACATTTCTTACTGTACAACTATCCATGTTTTTCTATTTTGTCAAAACAGAGACATTTCTTGCTGTATATACACCATTTTCTGTCCAGATGTCATAGTCATGCAATGCATTAAATATTTTACTTAAATGCAGCTGCTCTTTGATACGCTTATTGAGAATTCTTCATACTCATAGCTTTATTCATGCCTAAATACTCGCTCTCCAATATCTCAATGTCATTCATACTACATGTAATTTTAATGCAGGATTTTCTTTGGAAATACTTGTTCCGCAGAACCAAGATGCTGGGTTAGCTGAACTTCCAGCAACTACGGCTGCACTGAAGAACCCCAACTAAAAAGTGCTTTATGACCAGCACAACCATGAAAGATACCCTCCTGGAGATCCTAGCAAGCGTGCCTTTGCCTACTTTATTTTGAGTATATTAAACTACACTTCTCAAAACTGATGCTTGGGTTATCTAGTATATGTGCATTCAGCATGTATTTCTAGGTCTGACATGAAATATGAGCTACTGTTTCTACTGCTAGTATTGTATGAAATATCCTTTTAATCATGTTGACATTGTGTTCAGGTTAAGATGTTTAGTAGTACTATTATTTCACGTTGATCCATGGTTAGTACTGTTAGCCGCACAGATTGTGTCGTCTTAGCCACACAATTGTAGGTAGTCTATCAGTTCAGCTGTTTAGTAGAGCTGCATTCCAGCATCCGGTGAGCTCCTTGAAGAGCATCGTCGTCTGGCATTGTCTGTGAGGAGTGGCCTGCATCAGGCTCTGTAGTGTGTACTACTGTCTAGTTTCTACTGTATTAGGATGTGTAACAATCCTAGTCTAATATTCTAAACTTTCTAGTTTATTTTGTAAACCCATTCTTCAGGCTTCAGTCTTTGTAGTGTGTACTGATGCATGTTAATGTATTGCTCTTCCTCAATTTGTAGCTAGTTTCTCATGTGCCCTTTATTTGCTACTTTGTAGTGTGTACACAGATGTTTTTATTTGCAGTGTGTACACAGATGTTTTTATTTGCAAGTATAATGTTTTTATTTTGTTGGGACTGTTGCAGATACCCTATTGTTTACAGGAGCTGCGGGCTGATCTGGAAGCATGCATAAGTTCGAGAGGATCAAATTGTAGCTAGTTTTTACACTTGCTCAGAGCTTTAGTTGTTGATTTGTAGGTACCAGGTCATCGAAGATTTGATTTCTAAACTAGTTGTATTTTGAATGAGTGGAATTTCATGTGTTCCATCTATTCTGACCAGAATATTGTAATAAACTCATCTTTGCTGTGATGTGTATTTTCTACTTATTGATATATTTTTGCTATTAATCTGGTGTGATTTGTTATTAATGTGACCCCCTGTCCGAAATAATCTTATTACTGGGACCCACTGTCTATCAGTTCTGACAATTTGGACCCGCATTTTCTAAACGGATCAGTCCAAAATAAAATGGATAGTATAATGGCTATTTACTGGTGTGACCAGCCCAAAATAAGAAGGCCCAAAGTAAGAATCTGTCCATATAAAAGACCAATGCAAAGAAAAACAATCCAGAATAGTTGGGCTGAGCCCACGTGGAACCTAGAAATGGGCTAGGCTGATTTTGATTTAAGACGATTTAATTTCGTCACAATTTTATTATGATGATTTTACCAAAAACGTTGTTATAGTTTATTTGCGACGCCCAGCTTTCGACGATCTCAAAATCGTCATAGAATCGTCATAAATGGACTACTATGACGATTTTGTGACGAAAATGGAGGGTCATATATAGCCAGATTCCTTGTAGTGCCGGCAGAAATCAAATGTGGCTGTAAAAGGAAATATTCTCTTTTCTGGTTCGGTTTTGAGGGGTCTGTTCCGTCCCGTCGCTCGCGACCTGAAAATACCCGTCAAACGCGCATTTTACGGTCCGCTCTTTTACAATGTCTGGTAGAGACGCTCTAAGGATAGAATTTGAAACGCAATTAATTAAGAACCAAACTATAGTAGTAAAGGTGGTATGCATCGCTGAGTGAAGAAGTAGCTTAGATGGTGAAGCGATCGACGAGGTCGCAGAGGTTGGCGTGCGAGGAGCCACCGGGCTGCATGGCCGCCTTTGCCTTGAGAGAGAGCGCGCGGACACGGGTGCGCATCTCCTGGCCCTGTTCTCCTCCGCGGAGGACGGCGGTGAGCGCGGCCTGAATGGCCTCCCGGCGCACCGGCATGTGAGGTTCCATGGGCCGGACGCTGAGACCGATCCCTAGCACGTCCACCGCGAGCTTCTCGTTGACGAAGTGGTCGGTGTGTACGAGGCGCGGCCACGTGACGACGGGCTTGGCGGCGACGATGGTCTCCATGACGGAGTTCCAGCCGCAGTGCGTGAGGAAGCAGCCCACGGCGGCGTGGGACAGGACCAGCAGCTGCGGCACCCATCCCCTGACGATCCGGCCGGCACCAGAGCCGCCGACGCGCGCCTCCAGGTCCTGTAGCGGCTGCGACGAGTCGGCGAACGGCTGGTCCGCCTTGCCGAGGACCCAGACGAACGGGTGGCCCGAGGCCTCGAGCCCCAGCGCCAGCTCCAGCAGCGTGTCGGGGTCCGTCTTGTGGGCCAAGGTCCCGAAGCTGACGTAGACGACGGAGCCAGGCTCCTTGCCGTCCAGCCACTGGAGGCAGTCCATGGACGCGGCGTCGCCTCTGCAGGTCGTCGTGGTCGTGGCGAGCGGGTGGTGGAGGAGACCGGGCCGACGGTCCACTCTCTTGCCCCACGCGGAGGCGAGGCCGCGCACGTGGTCCGGCTCCAGCTCCATGAAGGTGTTGAGGATCAGGCCGGCGCCCTGGGCCAGCGCTCCGTCGATGTCCTCGCCGAGCGTCCCCATGGCCGGGTGCCGGAGGAAACGCGGGGCCTCCTCCCGCCGCAGCTCCAGCGTCTTGTCCAGGAAAGGCACCGCCACCACCATGCCGCCTTCTTCGGCGGAATCTTGGAAGCAGTTGAACTTGTTGACGTTGTGCTCGCAGAGGGCGCAGAAGGCGCACATGGGGAAGAAGCCGAGGCGTGGCACGCCGAGTGCGGCGGCGACGGGGATGGTCCATGGGTGGGAGAAGTCGGAGACGATGCAGGTCACGGGCGGCGCCTGCCTGCGCAGGCACTCCTGGATGGGCGCCCCCAGCAGCGCCACCGCCTGGAAGTAGCCCACCAGCCGCTCCCGCGGGATGTTGTCGAGGTTGTCGGCCCCGTCCGCCACGTACTCCAGCGGGAACTCCAGCAGACGGACCTCCAGCCCGCACTGCTCGATGCACGGCCGGATTCTGGCCGCCGTCGACGGGGTGGCCACCATGCTGCACACGGCGCCGTGGGTGGCCAGCAGAAACGCGGTGTCCAGGGAAGGGATGACGTGGCCCTGGGCCATGAGCGGGATGAAAACAAAGTGCGCCTGCTGCTTCTGCTTGGCCTCGCCCGACCCCGAGCCCTCGCTCGCTGCTTCTTCCCCTTGTTGGCTCATCTCTTCTTTTTGCTACGGTTCTCCTAGTTGTTCCTCTACTACGATATGTAAACACTCAGCTTTGCTGCCCTTTTATACTCGACATGTGTGGGTACGATTCAGATTTTCTCAACATCGATCGTAAATCAGACCGATTTCAGTCAGTCCCCTCTTTCTTATCTTTAGTATTAAATCTATATATGTATCTGTATCTATATCTATATCTATATCTATATATATATATATATCTATATACGTATCTATATCTATATCTATGTATGTATATCTATATCATGTCCGTATATGTATCTATATCTATATCTATATCTATATCTATATATGTATTTGTATCTATATCTATACCTATATCTATCTATATATATAATAGAATAATAGAATAAATTAAAAAGAGGAGTGTTTCGGTCATCCAACTCTTTTATGGATGGTTTTTTCCTCCAATCAAATCTCATTTTAAGCACCCATGCCATGGGTAATAAGTGAAAAAAAAGTACTCACACATTTCGATTCGATGCTACCAGGAAGAAAACGATTGGATTTCATTAGATCTAGATTCTTTTGGCAAAATGATGACGCTAAAAAGAAATATAGATTATCTAAATGGAATATTCTTTGCCAACCAAATGATCAAGAGTCTTAGAAGTTGAGGTACTTAAGGTTAAAAATAAAAGTTTACTCAGAAAATAGCTTTTTAAATTACTTACTGAAAATGGCACGTGGCAAAAAATACTTCATAAAACATATTTACATAGTAAAACTTTGGCTCAAGTAGAAGCTTAACCTATAGATTCTCCTTTTTGGAAGGCCCTAATGCGAGTGAAGGATATGTTCTTCACTAATGGATTTTTCAAAATTGGTGATGACAGAAGTGTTCACTTTTGGGAAGATGTATGGTTGGGTGATATGTTATTAGCAATTCAATGTCTTTCTTTATACCATATTTTGCAAAAGAATAATATCTTGATGGCAAATGTGCTTAATCAAACTTCTTTGAATATTACTTTTAGGCAAACCTTGACTAGTAATAAGTCAAAACAATGGTCACACTTATGCCAGAGATTAATTATGGTCCACCTAAATGATATCCCTAGTCGATTTTGTTGGAAGTTAACCTCTACGGGTAAACTCACGGTTAAATCTATGTATCTTGACCAAATAAATGGTCATATGAGATATTTACATACTCCCTCTGTCCCGGATGTCAAAAATATTGTTTCTGTGACTCAATGGAGTCGATTGAACATCTTTTTATTACATGTCATTTTGCACATATCATTTGGCTTATGGTTTTCTTTGTTAGATACGATGGTGGAACGGTGTAACCTCGTGGGAGGGCACCGGTTACGTCTAAATAGGTGAGAAAGAGCCTCTCACGTGGCGGTTACAGAAAAGGAAGCGTATTATACTATACCATACCGGAATACACATATATTATATCTAATACTCCCCCTTAATCTAAATCTGGGAGAGGTTTAGATTACGTTTAAATTCCGCTAACCTCTTGGAGCATATATCCTTGGTGAAACCATCTGCAACCTGATCCTTACTAGAGATGAACCTAACATCAAGTTGCTTTTTAGCAACCTGTTCTCTTACAAAAAAGAAATCAATTTCTATATGTCTAGTACGAGAATGAAAAACTAGATTTGCAGATAGATATATGGCATCAACATTGTCACACCATAGACAAGGCTTATCCTTGAGAGAGACTCCAAGTTCACGAACTAGTGCTTTAGCCCAAATAAGCTCAGCAGCAGCATTTGCAAGAGCCTTATATTCAGCTTTTGTACTTGATCTAGACACAGTTGGTTGTTTTCTGGCAATCCAAGAAACAAGGTTAGAACCAAAAAATATAGCAAAACCACCAGTGGAGCGTCTATCATCAAGATCACCAGTCCAATCTACATCTGAATAGGCACTAAGCAAGGTGGAATTGGACCTTTGAAAAGTAAGACCAACCTTGCTGGTACCATGTATATACCTCAAAATCCTCTTAACGGCAGTCCAATGTGAAGTGGTGGGAGCATGAAGATACTGACCAACCTTATTAACAGAGAAACAAATGTCAGGCCTAGTCAGTGTTAAATATTGAAGTGCACCTACAGTGCTCCTGTAGCGACTCATATCCTCAGGACCAAGAAGAGAGCCATCTGTCAAGGACAGTGTATCAGTCGTCAAGAGAGGTGTTGGACAAGATGTACAGTCCTTCATTCCAACACGTGCCAACAATTCTGTAGCATATTTTTCCTGAGTCAACAGTAAGCCATTGGAATGTTTATGAACTTCAATTCCCAAGAAAAAATGAAGATCACCAAGATCCTTGAGAGCAAATTCAGCATTCAAGCTGTGAAAAAGAGCTGAGATGGCTGAATCTGAAGAGCTCGTGACTATGATATCATCAACATAAATCAACAAGAAAACAATAATACCTGACTTGTTGCAAAGAAACAGAGAGGTATTAGCCTTGGATGGAATAAAACCAAGTGTTTGTAACTTGTAGCTAAGACGATACCAAGCTCGAGGTGCCTACTTTAGACCATAGATTGCTTTATCAAGTTTGCATATATAATTTGGATTAGCGGAAGACTCAAAATCAGGGGGTTGTTTCATGTAAACCTCCTCTTCCAGAACACCATGTAAAAATGCATTCTTGACATCTAGCTGCTTAAACTCCATCCTCGAGAAATTGATATGGACAGAACAATCCTGATAGTGGCAATCTTAACAATAGGACTAAAAGTATCTTCATAGTCAATACCATATCTCTGTTTAAATCCTTTAGCTACAAGCCTGGCTTTATACCTGTCAACAGTGCCATCAGCATTTTTCTTAACGCGAAAAACCCACTTACAACCAATGACATTCTTGTTTGAACTTGGAGGCACAAGATGCCAAGTTTTATTTGAGAGAAGTGCATCATACTCATATTGCATTGCATGTTTCCACTTGTCATCTGTGAGTGCCTCGGCAACATTTTTTGGTTCCCCTGTAGAAGTAAGCAGAGCATAGCGAACTGTACCATCGGTATATATTTTTGGTTGTCTTATACCTTTTTGTAATCGTGTTTACACTCCAGGTGTAGCAGGAGGAGATGCTTCAGGCGAGGAAGTCATAGAAGATCTAGGTGAGGGAATCCCAATTCCCTCTGTGTCTGTGTCCGCGTCATCAAGAGAAGCATCCTCGGGCTCCTCCCCACGTGAGGAGGCAGCGGTGGAGTCCTGCCCACCAGTCGACAGTGACTCAGCTGTCTCGGGTGACAGTGACCCGTGCCCAGGAGGCCGTGTCGAGGGGCATGCACGAGACCGCGACGGGGACCGAGGAGCTGGTGACGAGGTTTAATCTCGTTAATGCCCATTGTTATGGACTTGGGTTTTGGAGAAGATGGGGATGCTGGAGATCGTGGAACGGTTAACAGACAAGCAACCAGGAGACAGATTTACCCGAGTTCGGGCCCCGGAGGAAAACCCTACTCTGCTTATGCGCTCTTGATTACGGAACCGAAGGTTCTGGTCTTGATTCGATCTGGTGTGAGGTGCGTATGCGAGAGTATGAGTCGAGAGATCTAGGACATGCCCTCCTGGCCTTTATATAGATTTAGGCAGGTCCTGGGCATAGTCCTAGTCGGTTACAAGTTCTAGGGTTTTACCCCTTTAAATTTCCTATCCAGGCTAGTCTTGCTCTCCAAGGATCCGAAGACGTCATGGGCCTTGGCCACCCGAAAATCCTCATGGGACAGCGTATGTCTGTTGTGGGCCTTCCTTGGGCTGGACCAGGTATGCTGAAGTCATGTACCCGTAGGGTATAACCATGTCAGTAGCCCCCGAGTGATCAGTCGAATCGTAGATTCGGCTGAGGACTCTCCAATCCTTCGGGTGCAACTAGGTGTTAACAATATATGTGTGTAGGGATTGTTGATACATGTGCACGACTCACTGACGGATCGGGTCATTAAGCGTCTTAGGACGAAACAACATGATCTTCATCGTTCGAGTCCCTTAACTTGAACCGGAACATGTCTTGGCGTAATTGACTCAGGCGCGGAGGACTTACGAGTGGAATTCCGGTGTTTTTAATTGATGTACCCAGCGTCGTCGGGATTTTTCATCACGCTGTTAGCATGGGTTCATACTAGCGGCCTTGATCGTGTACGTTGCCGGCCATCGGATGATATCTGCGGTCTTATCTTTGCGTCGCGAGCAGCATCCGAACATTTGTCACCACGGAGGTGCTTCGGGTGGCCAAGGAGATTGTCGCTCACTCAGCAATTTTGTTGGGGCAGATTTGCCAAAAAGTTTTTTGCATGCTGATCCGAAAGATCGCAGTCGAAGATTTCATAGGGTGCGCGACCAGCGCTCCCTATGGGAGTAGCCCCCGTGTGTCTGTTCGAGTCGTAGACTCGGCGAGACTTTAGTTCGAGCATTGTTCGGTTGTTAAGTCCGTAGGACGAAAATTTCGGATGCTTAAATTCATCCTCCCTATGGGAGTAGCCCCGAGTCCGTAGTGGAGTCGAGACTCGGCGTGGGACTCGAAAAATCTTTGTCTTTATTCATCTTCCGGGTGCGCGGCGGTATCGATAAAAGCCCAGTATTTAGTCGAATCGAAGATTCGGTGAGTAATCTTAGCTATGGAGCCAAGAATTGTAGTTGGTGCTAGTATAGCTTTTGATGACATCGGTCTTGACGATCAATGACCTCAAGCGTCGCTTTCGCCGAGATGACTTGACTGGACGAACGTGTGTCCCACTTGCTGACTTTGAATTGACCGGTCACGCGCGGCGTGGAGATAATTATGGCGTCTCCTTGATTTCCGCGCGTAGTGGACGGCGTGGTAATGACGGTTCGTTGTGATGTTAACACGTGTACGGTCAGATCTGCCGTTGGCGTTAGATCTTCTAGATGGACGGCTACCGTGCGTCGTCTTCGCTTTTATAATCATTGGGAAAAGTTGCGGTTTGTTTTCACCGCATCAGTTTTTGTTTCCACTGCTTCCTTGTGCTCTAGCGATTCTTGCTGCGCGCTGGGATTTCCTTCCACATTTCCGTCGTCGTTTCTGCATTTTCACCGCCGGCGCCGCCGTAGCTCCATGGGGAAACCGAAGAAATCGTCATCTGCGGTTGGGACCAGCGCCGCCGGAGGAAAAAAAAAAGGGCACCACCGCTACCCGTGTCACTGATGGCGGCTGGCGGCGATCAGAGACGCGGGAGAGCGATCTCCGCAAGCTTCGCGAGCGGGGCCTGATCCCCCAGGATAGGGAGGCCGTCAAACTCCCCGTCAATGAGGTAATCCCCCGTCCCCCATCTGGGTATCGGGTTATGTTTCTCGTTTTCGTTTTGCGTGGGTTTTCTTTTCCATTCCACGACTTCCTCCGTGGACTGCTCTTCTTCTATGGGATTCAGCTTCATCATCTGTCTCCCAATTCTCTTCTCCACATTGCGTGTTTTATCACTTTTTGCGAGTACTGGCTTGGCATTGAGCTGCACTTTGGCCTCTTCCGGAAGCTCTATTCCGTGTAGAGGCAATCTGGTTCAGATGGTGTGTATCCCATTAGGGGTTTCATCATCTCCCTTAGTCCCAATCTGCTCTTCTTTTCCTTTTCCATGTCCGAATTTTTCCAGTACTGGCGGAGGCAATGGTTTTATATCCGCGACTCCGTAGTGCCCGGGCAAGATTTTGGTCTTGTTCCCTTTGACCCCTCCCAAATGATTGAGCGGAAAAGGTCTTGGAAAAACCAAATCTTGGACGGTGAGGTGGCGGAGATAGAGGCCCTTTACCGTCGGGTGGAGGATCTCCAGCTGATTCCGGAGAAGGAGGTGAACGACGTGGACATCATCCGGACTTTTATTGAGCGTCGGGTGCAGCCTCTCCAAGCGAGGGCGCACACGATGTTTCTTTATTCTGGGCGCCGTGATCTGACGAGGGTTTCGACTGAGAAAATGTCCGAGGGGGATCTTGACAGGGCCCTTCGCGCGCTGCTGAAGTTCAAAGCCGGAGAAGAAATCCCGAGGAAGTCGCTAACTCCTCCATTTTCTTCGACGTTGGATGTACCGCAGGTGTAGATTTGTGCACGTAGTGCTTTTTGTCGGCTGTGTTTTTATTTTGTTTGTTTGCTAACAAAGTTCCTTCTGATTTTGCAGAGCTTCAAAGTGCCGGGCATGGTACCGCCATTGCCCGAAAGGTATCCGAATGTCCCGGATAATGAGGTGGTTGATTCCGTGTCCGAGCTGCCGTCGGCGCGATCTCCGGCGGAAGATGCCGACGAGTCGAGTGAGGACCATACGCGAAAATGATCACGGAGCTCCAGTGAGTCTTCGGATGCCTCGACTCCTCCAACTCCCAGAAACCCTCTGGGCCTTGAGCGTCATAGTGACGGTCATGGGGGTTCTACTTCTCCCATTCCTGCCATTCCTGTGCGGGCTGTAGCGCCGCATCCGCCAGCGAAGCGGAAGAAGGAAGAGAAAAAGGAGGAGAAGAAGGAGGAGAAGAGAGCCCGAAGGACTCCTTCTGTCTTCGACCTAAGCTCACTGGGCTCGTAAGTTTCTTATTGTACTATTGTCCTTTTTCCGTCATGATTGTTGCACTTGTGCTGATTAGTTCGTATGCAGGCATTCTTCCCACGATTCCTCCAGTGGTGGTGCGCGGGAGATGATGGGGGAGTCGAAAATTGCGTCTCCTCCTCCTCAGACGGTGGCGACTTCGGGTGGCGCGGCTCCGGATCCTCCTGTGCAGGAGGTGCAGGTGGTTGCGCCTCAGAATTTCGCGGGTGGTCCTTCGGAGTCACCATCAGAGCATGTAAGTTTCTCTGCTTCATGCCACGGGGGAAGCCCCCGAGTGTCTTCGTGTGCGAATGTTGTTTTTACTCCTTTGTGTTGGGCGTAGCCCCCAAGTCCTTCTCTTACTGCTATTTCTTTTTCTTCAGCCTTTTGTGCAGGAGGCCAAGCGGCTGGTGCAGGAGCGCTTGGCGCTAGAAGCGAACCTTCGGTAGCTTCAAGGTATCTATCTGCCTTTTGGCGCCTCTCTTTATTTATCCTGGTCCTGTTTTTTGACACTTCCTTGTATTGAATGCAGAGGAGCATAACGATTCTCTCCGTGAGATCGAGGCTCTCAAGAAGAGCCTTGGTCAATCGGAGCAACGGAGCAGCCGCAAAGCGTCTGCCTGGCAGCAGCGGACCGTGAGGAGCAGCTGGCCACTATTGCGGCTGCGCTTGAGAGAGAGCTGGCGGCGAAGCTCATGGATGTTGCCAAGGCTATTTCGGGTGAGTGATGGTTTTGTACTTGTTTCTTCATGCCTCGTGTCTTCTTCTCTGCTGCTTTTATTCATGTTTTCCTTCTTATGTTTTGTCTTAGATGCCGCGGGCATCAAGTTCGACCGCGGTGCTCTAGAGCACGGGAGTTCTCTAGATGATGCTACTATGGCGGTCGAAGACCGTTGCAGCACCGTCGTCAACTCCCTTGCCAAGGCGAAAGAGGTCCTTGGTCGCTTCTACAAGGAGCTTGTCCCGAAGGGCGTGGCCCTTGATGATGTGGATGCTCTAGCGAGGCTCACCGAAGTGCTGCGCGACATAAGCGCAAGCAGAAGGGCATCGGCGCGTCCGTCGGGCTGGCGATGGCCCTGGCGGCTGGGGGAGCTGGATCTGCCCCAGATCACCTCTCGGATGCCGACGACTACGGATGGATCCGAGGTAGCCTTTGCTGCCTACTCTGCTCGCTGCAAGTGATATGGGCCCAAGGTCATTGATTTGCTGTCGGAGTATGCACTGCGGCAACAAGGCGGGGCCAAATCTAGGCAGTCTGGCTCCGAGGCGACTCAGGGTGCCGCATCTTAGGCATTGTAGACGTAGGGTAGTTTGTAGTCTACTTTTGTTGTAAATATCTTGAAGAACACCATCCTTGTGCCACGTAGTGGCCTTATATGTTTAATGAATTCTTCTGAGTTGTGCTCTATCATTGTCTGAATGTCTGTGTTCCTTTCTTTTTCTGCTGCTATAGGTTCCTTCGGGTGCTGACCCTGTTGACACCCCGTCCGCAGTGCCGCTGCGACCATCTTTGGATGATTCCGCGCAACTCACTTTTCTTCGTGATCGTGTGCGTAGTCTGGAGAGGGAGTTGCTCGGGGTACGCGATCATGCCGATGTTTGGAAGTCCAAGGCGGATCGTGGTGCAGCCAGAGAGGAGTACTTGATGGCGGAGCTGGTTCAGCTGTCCGAGCAGCTGCAATGTAAGTTGTTCTTTGGTTCGAGCTGTAGCTCAGTTCTTCGGGTGGTCCTGCTGGCCTACTCTTATTTTGTGCGATTGTCGCAGGTGAGAATCTTGCTCCGAGGGAAGAAAAAGAGCGTGTCGCTGTTCGGGTCAATTGCTTGACTCAATAGGACATGGAGGCCGGCGGCTTCTTCTGGATGGATCGTGATCGCGCCATGGCTCTGACGACGGTGCAGGATCGTGTTCATCAAGTTTCGCGGGTGCTCCGCCAAGTGCAGACATCGCTTGCCTCGGTGTTGCACGTCATGTTCCCTTTGGATGTCGTACCGACAAGCCTTGCGGGACTTCTGTCGAAGTTTCGAAACGTAAGCAATGTCAAGGAGTTGGTGCGGCAGCAGCTCGTCGCGGGAGTGAAGGCTGCTTTGTCTCTTGTGAGGTTGCACCGGCCTCACGTGGATTTGGCTGTTGTGGCCGCTGGGCCACCTCTTCGCCCTGATGGTGGCGAGTGGGACATGCGCCCGCATTACGCGTCTGTAAGGCAGTATGCCGAACAGGTCGTAGATTTGTTTGAGCAGCGTGCTCAGGTTATTCTTCAGAATAGGTAGAACCTGAAAAAAGAGATAGATGTAAAACTTGTATATTTTGGCTGGGCGTGTTGTGCCCTTTGTTGTAAAGGTTTGTTTGTTGTGAGCACGCAGTGCTTTGATTGAGTACGAGTCCTTTTCGTTTGCCTGACGTTGTCAGCTAATCAGGTGTGCACGTTTGATCCTCAGTCAATGAAATCGTGAGGTGGGGGAAGCCCCTGAGTGCGTTTGTAGCATGTAGTAAAGTTGCGAAAATAGTGAACTGAAGTTTTGGGGCGAGACACTTAGCTTTATTTATATCGTAATGGAGGAGGTACATTGTTCGGCTGAGTAGCCTTGGCTGAAAGCCTTATTGAAAGTAAAGGGGCAGGTAGCTAGGGATAGAATCGTCGCAGGTGCGCGATGTTCCATGGGTTGGAGTATGCGACTCCAGACTCCACGTGCTTGAGGCGATAGGCGCCACCTGGGATGACTTCGGTGAAGACGTAGGGTCCTTCCCATGGTGACTCGAATTTATTCGGTCGCTTTTGCTTGAGTCGCAGGATGTGGTCTCCTTCGACGAAGGACCTAGGGCACAGCCGGCGGCTGTGGTAGTTGCGGAGACTCTGCTGGTACACCGCTGATTGAGCTGCTGCTATGTCCCGTGCTTCATCGAGTGTGTCGACGGAATCTTCGAGTGCAGTCGTGGATTCGGCTTCGCTGTAAGAGACGACCCGTGGGGCCTGGTGGCGTACTTCGGCTGGTAGCACGGCTTCGGCTCCGTGTACCATGAAGAACGGTGTGTAGCCGGTGGAGCTGTTTGGCGTAGTTCGTAAGCTCCACAGGACGGATGGTAGCTCTTTCGTCCGCTTCAGCTTTTTGTTCGAGTGAACTCATGAGGCGCTTCTTGATGCCGGCGCCAATTAGGCCGTTGGCCTTTTCCACTTGCCCGTTCGTTTGCGGGTGTGCCACTGATGCGTACGTGATGTTGATCCCAAGTCCTTCGCAGAAGTCCTGGAATTCTTCGGAGATGAAGTTCGATCCGTTGTCGGTGATGATGTTGTGCGGTACGCCGAACCTGTAGACAATGGACTCGAAGAACTTGACGGCAGTTTTGCCTTTCTGGTTGGTGACCGGCATGGCCTCGATCCACTTGGTGAATTTGTCGACTGCAACCAGGAGGAAGACGTGTCCCCCTTTCGAGGATTTTGGCAGTTTGCCGATCATGTCGAGGCCCCATTGAGCAAAAGGCCAGGCTATGGGTATGGGTCTGAGCTCGGACCCAGGTGCGTGCGGTTTGTCGGCGAACCGTTGGCATCCGTTGCATCTTCGGACGATGTCCTTTATCGCTCATGGCGTTGGCGAGAGAATCTGCCAGAGAGCTTTGGCGACAAGGGCGGCTGCTGCGTGGCCGCAGATGCCCTCATGGATGTCTTGGAGTATGGCTTTGCCGTCGTTGATGGTGACGCACCGTTGTAGTACACCCGTGATGCTGCGCTTGTACAGCTCGCCGTTGATGATGGTGAAGGCTTTTGACCGACGAGATATGCGCCGGGCATCTGTCGGGCTGTCAGGCAGTTCTCCATTTAACAAGAACTGGAGGTATGGGCACGTCCATGTTTTTTCGACTGCCATGACCTGCATTAGGTTGACCATGGCTACCTTTGTGTCCAGTTTTTCGGGTCCTTCGTGTCCTTCGGGTAGCGTAGCTCCCGAGTGTTCTGCATCTTCGGGTGATCCCTTGGGGAATTTCCGCTTGATCGATGGCACGCAGATCTGTTCGAGGAACACACCTGGTGGCACCTTTGCGCAAGTGGAGCCGATGTTGGCGAGTCTATCGGCTTCCTCGTTGCTTTCTCTTCCGACGTGCCGAAGCTCGCAGCCGTCGAATTCTCCTTTGAGTGTGTTGTAGAGCGCGCGATACGCGATCATGTTTTCGGCGTGTGCGTCGCACTCATTCATCGTCTGCTGGACGACGAGGTTGGAGTCACCGTAGATGACCAGGCGCGTTGCGCCGCATATCTTTGCCATCCTCATGCCATGGATGAGGGATTCATATTCGGCCTCGTTGTTGGAGGCTCTGAATTTCATCCGAAGAACGTACTTCATCTTGTTGCCTTGCGGGGAGGTCATTATGACCCCTGCCCCTGCTCCGGCTTCACGCTTGGAGCCGTCAAAGTGCATCGTCCATGACTGTGACATATCTAGGGTGTCTGGCAGCTGCAGCTCCATCCAATGTACCAGGAAATCCGGAAGGACTTGAGATTTGATTGCGTGTCGCTTCTCGTAGACGATGTCCAAAGGTGACAACTCGATGCCCCACAGGGCCACCCATCCTGTGGCCTCTGGATTATTCAGGATGTTGTTCAGGGGTGCCTCGTTGACGACCATCACTTGGTGCTCCTGGAAGTAATGACTCAGCCGTCGAGCCGTCATGAACACGCCGTAGTCTAGCTTCTGGTAGTGAGGGTACCTCTGCTTTGTTGGTGTCGACCGCTAAGGTAGTAATTGGACCCCGTGGGTCTTGCCTTCTTCGGGTCGTTCGACCACGAGTACGGTGTTGACCACCTGGTGTGTGGCGGCTATGTACAGCAGAAGGGGCTCGCGCTCCTTTGGCGTAACCAAAATGGGCGAGGTGGAGAGGAGCCGCTTGAGGCTTTCGAATGCGTCGTTGGCTTCTGGTGTCCACTCGAACTTGTCTGCCTTGCGCAGCAGCTGGTAGAATGGTAGGGCCTTCTCGCCCATGCGGCTGATGAACCTTCTTAGCGCTGTTACTCGTCCTGCGAGCTGTTGGACGCCTTTGCGTTTTTTCGGCTTCTCCATCGTCATGATGGCTCTGATTTTCTTCGGGTTCTCCTCGATTCCTCGTTGAGAGATGAAGTACCCGAGCAGCTGACCCGATGGGACGCCGAAGGCGCACTTTTCGGGATTGATCTTGATCCTGTAGCGATCAAGGTTGTCGAACGTCTCGCGGAGATCGTCGATAAGTGTCCTTGCCTCCTTGGTTTTTATTATTATGTCGTCGACATAGACTTGGACGTTGCGACCGATCTGGTCCTTGAGGCAGGCCTGCATGCATCGCTGGTACGTGGCACCCGCGTTCTTTAGTCCGAAGGGCATTGTGTTGTAACAGAATACTCCGAACGGTGTGATAAACGCCGTTTTCTCCTGATCTTCGACCTTGAGTCGAATCTGGTTATAGCCTAAGTAGGCGTCGAGGAAGGAGAGTTTCTCGCAACCTGCAGTCGAATCGATGATCTGGTCGATCCGAGGAAGAGGGAAGTGGTCCTTTGGGCAATGCTTGTTTAGTGACGTGAAGTCCACGCACATCCGCAGGATGTCCGTGTCCTTCTTTGGGACCATCACTGTGTTTGCGATCCACTCGCTTTTGATTTCGATGAAGTCTCGCATGAGTAGTCTATTGATTTCATTACGATAGCTTCGTGGCTCGGCGTCTTCGGATGGACTGCTTGACGGCTTGGTGTCTAGAAAGACATTGAGTGCGTGCTCGCGAATTCCACGAACTCCCGCATGTCCGCAGGACACCAGCGAAGATTTCCGCCACGGAGGAATTCGATGGCGCGCTTCCTATGCGCGGAGCTGAGGTCGTTAGCGTCAGGCCGTCTTGGAGGCATCCGTCGGATGGACATGTACTTTCTTGGTGTTGATGGTGGATTCAAGGACATGTCGTGTGCTCGCCTTGTGACTGGGGTACCCGTTGTCTGTCACCTCACGGAGCCTTACAAGCTCGTCTTGCATGCCGAAAGACTGGGAGATTTTGTTGAAATCCCTGTCTCATTGATCCGATCGGGTGAAGCTCCCGTGGACTGTGATGACGCCCCTCGGTCCTGGCATCTTGAGTAGGAGGTATGCGTAGTGTGGGACGGCCAGGAACCTTGCGAATGCTACACGCCCCAGGATGGCGTGGTATTGCGACGGCCAGTCCACCACTTCAAATTAGAGTCGCTCCTGCCGAAAGTCGTTCGGCTTCCCGAAGATGACGTCGGGCCCTATTTTGCCCAGGGGGAATATGCCCTTCCATGGGACGATGTCGTGGAACATTGTGTCTGATTGTTCCAGGCTGCATTGCAGGATCCGCATAGCTGCTAGAGTGCTTGCGAACATTAGGTTGATGCCGCTACCGCCGTCCATGAAGACGCGACTCATCTCGAAGCCTCCGATCTGCGCCTCTAGCACCAGGGCAGCATGACCTGGGCGAGGGATCTGGCAAGGGTGATCCGCGCGAGTGAATGTGATGCAGGACTCTGATCCGCTGAGGTACTCAGGGATTGCAGGCGGAGTTGCTACGGCCAAGTTGATTTGTCGGGTGATTTTCTTCTGCACCCTATTTGTGGTACGTCCCTTCTGGATCATATTTAGTTCTCCTTTTGGTGGGGGGTACCCGATCCCGGTGTTGTTCTGCGCTGGTGTGACTGGTTGGTTTGGGCCTCTAATAGGCGGCGGCGGAGGAGCTACGTGTGCTACTTCACCTGGCGCAGGCGTGTTTCCGAACGCAGGGATTGGGGCTTGTTGCCTCATCTGCACCATGCTTTCGCTGAGTTTCTGGAACTCGCGGCAGTCCTTGAGCATGTTGCTGGCTTTCTTTTTGCCATCCTGTTTGTCGATGTAGAAGTGGATGGTGCATGGACCCGAAAGTTTTTCGAATGCTGAGGGTCCATTGTCGCGGTCGCGCGTTACACGATCGTGTTGGTCGTCGCGGAAGTTTCCTCCGCGTATCCTCCGTTGTTGCGGTTGTCATTGGCGCGGTCGGCGAGCCGCCGCGACCATGTAAGGTCCATCGCGGTCCTCGTGACGCCGCGATCTTCTCTTCATGGCGTTCCGTCTTCGGGTAGTCGTCCTCTTCATCCGATTGTGCTCGGTGAATGCAATCTTGGCCGCCCCACCACATTGGCGATGTCCATGAGGTGGTCGAGTGTCTTGGGCTTGACGCACCCAAGTTCCTCCTTGAAATCTTGGCGTTTGACGCCGTCTCTGAAGGCGTCGATGGCCCTCTCCTCGGAGATATGTGATGTGGAGTTCTTGGTGGTAGACCAGCGTAATATGTACGAGCGAATAGATTCACCCGTTCTCTGAGTGCAGGCTCGCAACTCTTCGATTGAGGCGGGCCTCTTGCTGGTGCCCTTGAAATTTCGGATGAAGCTGTTGTAGGGGTTCGTAGCATGGAAAACAAAAATTTTCTATCGCATACAAACAAACAAGCCAAGATCTATCTACTAGATTGTAGCAACGAGTCGATGGAATAACTTACCCTCGAAGATTCCAAAGCGGTTAACGAGAGCAGATTCTCGTGGGTGATGTAGTCGTACACTTCCGATCTCAAGATCGCGTAGCGATCCTTCCTGCGTTCAAGCAGCGCTCCGATCATCTGCGTTCGGTGCTCGACAAAGACCTTCCTCTCCCTTGTTCCAAAGCGAGCGGAGGTTGTAGCACTCTCCTCGCGATTCCGGGCGACAACGGCGTGGTACCGAAGTAGAGGGGAGATCTCAGGCTTCGCCTTGCCGAGCGAGTATGGTGGAGTATGAGAGAGGCTTTAGTGGTCTAGGGATTAGACACACCAATTAGAAGGCTCTAAACCGAAGGCTAGGGCAATTAGAAGATCTAAACCAAAAGCGGCTCTAAACCGGAGGTTGTGGCTAGGGTTTAGATTTAGAGGATAGGAACTTGTGTGTCTAGAGGAGGCCCTGCCCTCCTTTTATAGGTGGGAGGGCGGCCAAGGGAGGAGTCCCTCCCAACTCGGCCTTGGGTGGTGCGCGGCTTGGAGGAGGACTCCTCCCCAAGTCGGTTTCAACCTCCTCCTTCCTCTTTCCCTCACTTTCTGTTTAGCCGTTTGAATTTCAAGCTGGCGTTTGACTTTTCAGTTTGGGATTCAATTTAATCCTTTATTTGGAACAGCGAGAACACTTAGTACATGATGCAATCATTCCAATATGCAATGACACATTCATGTACCCTTCCCTCTCGGAGTGCGGACATTCCGAACCTTCTAGAACATTCCGATGAAAACACGGAATCATTTCCGAACTCAAACAGGACTTTCCTTATATGAATCTTATTCTCCGGACCATTCCGGATCATCTCGTGATATCCGGATCCCATCCGAGACTCGAACAACATTCGGTCTCTTTCTCATAATACCATAACTACTCAAACAACGTCGAATCCTTAAGTGTGTCTCCCTACGGTTCGTGAATTATGCGGACATGATCGAGACACTTCTCGAACAATAACCAATAGAGGAATCTGGAAATTCATATGGCTCCCACATGTTTCTCGATTACTTGCGATCGAATGAACCACTTACATACGATACCAATTTCCCTTTGTCTCACGATAGTTTACTTATCCGAGGTTATGATCGTTGGTATCTCTACATACCTAGTTCAACCTCGTTCTCGATAAGTACTCTTTTCTCGTTCCGTGATATGTGATCCCTTGTGAGCAGTCACATGCTTGCAAGCTAATTGGATGACATTTCACCGAGAGGGCCCAGTATATCTATCCGTCATATGGATGGACAAATCCCTCTTAATCCATGTGTTTCAACCAATACTTTCCGAACACTCAATGCCACCTTTATAGCCACCCTGTTATGGTGTGGTGTTTGATGACATCAAAGCATCCATCCGGAAAAGGTGATATGCATGATCTCATGGTCGAAGGAATTAGGTTACTATGTATCAGAAAGCATATAGCAATTGAACTATTGAAATGACTTGATCTTTATGCTACGCTTATCTATAGGAGTATGTCCATCACATCATTCTCCTAATGATATGATCCTGTTGTTAATAACATCTCTATGTTCATGATCAGGATACCATGATCATATATTAACCAACAAACTAGTTTAACAAGAGGCTTTACTAGGGACTCTTATTTTAGTTTACAAATCACACAAGTATTAATGTTTCCGGTTAATACAATTATAGCATGGTATGTAAACATTTATCATAAGTGTGAAGATATGATAATAACCACTTTATTATTGCCTCTTGGGCATATCTCCAACAGTCTCCCACTTGCACTAGAGTCAATAATCTAGTTTCAAATCTTTTGTGTTGTCAACACCTATGGCTTTCCGGTGTTGTATGTACACGATTGCTAGTGGTCAACTGATCTCCGGATCTGACACTTCCAGGTCCGTGTGTAATTGCATGTCTTTGCGTCTCTACGCATCACTCATTTTCTAATGAGATGGCTTTGTATAAATTTGGTCTTTCGGTGTGACCTTTAGCTCTTTGGGGTTAAAACATGTTGATAATATTGTCGTACAATATATCTTCATAGTATTATCCCGCTGTGAACTACACCTAGTTTGATAACAAACTACTTGACACAAATGCCCTCTTTTGCTGCTAAAATAGCAGTCATATACTTAGCCTTTTGTTGTAGTATCTGTCACAATGTCTTAACTTTGGAACTCATCCAAATCCATTATGGAACTCACTTTCCATTATATTGTGCCACCCTTAGTTTTGATTGAGATAAACTTAATTTGTACTTTGTGACAAAACTAGTATCAATGTAGTACTTTTACAATGAACTAACCATCTATTTGTCACTTCTACAAATATTATACTCTTAGTTCTTCCAAAAGATCATAAGAATATCCTTACTATTGTCCAATAATCATCTTACGAATCATTCTGGTATATGCTCACAACATTTAGAGCATAGGACATATCTGGATTTGTACATATCACAGTATGATTGATATAAATACTCTTTGTGATTTCATACATCAAGTATCAATCTATACTTGAATCTTTGTTTCACTTACCCTGTGTCAATACACTTGAATATATCATCAATATTGAACTCATTCAATCCTTTCTGTGCGACAAGAACTTTTCTTGTAGTTTCTATATTGAACTCATTCAATATCTCATCTATGTACTTCAGGCACAACCATATTGGCGTCTATTAATGCCAATTATTTGGGTTTTGCCTAAGTCTTTCATCGAGATGAAATTCTTATCTTGTGTTAATAAAAATATACATCACTTCCAATCAACAATATGTCTCCTACATAATGTATTAGAAATATGTCTTAGCGCTCCCACTTAATTTCTTGCAAATGCAAGCATCTTCATCGTCTCTAATGAACTTTTAAACTCCTTTAACAGTTTCATCACAGTGAAGATTCCAACTCCGCGATGCTCACTTTAACCATTGAAGTTTGCATATGCTTTTAGCATCCTTTGAATTAACAAAACCCTATGGACCGTGTTATGCACATGTCCTAGGTAACGATTCTATTAGAAGAACTTGTTTTGTTTATTCAACTACCATATAACAAATTATATGTAGTGGTTGCTACATTAATCCGTCTAGACTAAATATCACTATGAGAGATCAAATCTTGTCATAGTCAACCTTTAAACATTTTGTGAACTCTTTCCCAACATGTCGACTATTTCATAGATGTAAAACATCCATGTCTATTTCTTTATAGATCTAGACACAACTGTAAGGTTTTACACCTTTCTCGAGGGTCCTTCAAGTTCAAAACTTGATTTCTCGTGTATGGAACTATCACGGATTTTATGGCTTCAAGCCATTTGACGGAGTCAGGGCTTCATCATTGCTTCTTTGCATGTAGTCGGATCATTATTGTCAAATAATTATTTAACTCTCAAATCTTGGTATTTGATTGTTTATCCGACCTACTTGTTTCAATAGGAACTTGGATCTCCGTGACCACAACCTTTGAGGTACGTGAGCCATGAGCATTGTTGCTAACTCTGGAACACTTTTCGGCGCTGCGCAACTTTGCACATATAGCTAAGGTTCTTTTAACCTTATCAAAGTTCTATTGTCCTCCCACTTAACTTTTCACGAAAAATTCCTTCTCAAAGAAACTTGACGTTCTAAGCAACAAACACTTTTGTCTCCGGTGTTTATGGAGGAATACTTAACAGTTATACAAAGACAGATTCATCCGACTTTGGTTGCACACATCTTTCTTATGCATAGCATACCAATGTTTTAAGAAAGGACTACTTGGGTTTTATCCCAAACCATAACCTTATATGGTGTCATTTCAACGGATTATGATGAAGCTCTTTTCAGTGGAAAAACGGTAGTCTCTAAAGCTTTTAATCTATAAAATATAATGGCAGTTTTATGAATTATACCTTTGATCTTACCATATCAAACAAGGTTTAATTACATATCTCGAATGCTCCATACTCTTATGGTGTTTCGGGAAAATGCAAATCCACGAAACGATTCCTTAAATCTTAGGTATTATGCTAAACTTGTAACTCAAATATCTTCCTTTATGATCTTATCATAAACTATTTATATTCTTGTTACAATGATTTTGCACTTCATCTTGAAAATCTTTGAACTTTTAAAATATTTCAGACTTCATCCTTATTAAGTAAATATTCATATATTCACTCAAATTTTTGGAGAAATCATATGAAGTTGAAATCCATCGCTCTTGACTACACATAATGGATTTCGTACAACAATATGTACAAGTTCCAATAAGCTAGTCATTCGTTCCCTTTTGGCCTATGAACGAAGTTTTAATTATCTCTAGGAAAGTTTCTGGCGTCATTTGATCAAAATCAAATAGACTCCAAAATTCCATCCATATGGAGTTTCTTCATTTTTCTTTCCAATATAATTTAAACTGGATGTCACTTCCTAAGTGATCTTTCAATCAATTTGTCTTTTCGACATTTTAGCACTAGTTTTATGGATGTGATTTCTCCAACGAGATTTGTGAATCATCCATCTTTTATGGATTACGGCAATTATTTGAACAACCCTTTTGTTCTCATAATACCTGATAAAACAAATCTTTAAAGGCAAGCTTTGATGTTTAACGAGCAACACAATAACCCTTTATTTGTTCTCGATGAACATCATCACATATTCTTTTGCTAGTTACTTAGGCCATTGTAGTTCATGAATTGTGTTGTTTCGTATGACGATTCATACCAACAAATTCAGTATCAAATACTTGAGAACCACATTGTTTAATAAGCAAAGAATATAGCCATAACATGTATATCATCTATATACTTAAACTGAACAATTCTAGTCTTTTCTTTTCTGCCATATATTTATGAGATTCTCTTTCAGCATTTCCTTTTCTGTTTGAAAGAATCTATCAACATCAATAGTGGAGTCATACATATGACACATAATCCAAAGCGTGTATAATTAAATACCAATGTCTTTGGACTTGCACTTTGAAGTAGATCACCTATCATCAAATGTTTGGTGTTCTTTCAAATTCCTTTCTTTAGTAATCTTTTGTTGTAGTAAATATTTTACCTACATCAAATATTCACCCTTATCATGGAATTATCCATGATCAAGCTACTTTTAGCTTGTAACGGTGAATCGTGAGTATAATGTTGCTCTCCCAAAACTTTTGGAGGTTTAGGACAACTAGTGTCTCCAACCTTTTGCAAATTCTCATTAAATTTGAGAACATGACTTTTGCCATATTATACTCTATCATGTTGTAACCAATACTTTGTTTCAGATATCACAATATCTTCCACACATCATGGTTTCTGAAACAACTCTTTCAGATCCTAGATAACCTTGATATTAAGAGAATCCTTTGAATATCAAGAATCATGGAGATAAAACATGATACTTATATACTAACACTTGAATTGTTACTCTTGATTTAATACTAATTATTAAACTTCATGGAGTAACCGGAACTTACTGAAAGTTTGCAATAGGACTTTTAAAATTTAGATCAACACTTCAAAACAATACGATACCAGTTCGTAAAGTAACTAACCAGAATTCTATAGTTCTACCATCTCAATTATAACTAAGCGCAAGGTGGTAAACGGATGCCAATGACTAAAACAACTATGCAAATTCACTTTGATTTAGTTTATGATAAATTGAGTTCTAATTAATAATTAAATTAATCTAGGTGAACTCCTACTCAAAACAATATCCCTCACATTGTTTTAGTGATCACACGAACCAAATCCAGCACATCAAAACCGATCATCACGAGAGTTGATGTAACTTCAATGGCGAACAATCAACATGTTCATCATATCTACTATACGACTCATGCTTTACCTTTCGGTGATCCGTGTTCCGAGACCATGTCTGTACATGCTAGGCTCGTCAAGATCAACCTTAGCTTCCGCATAAGCAAACCTGGCTTGCTTACGTTGTATACACTCGCAGAATCTAACACACCCGATCATCACGTGGTGCTTCGAAACAACAAGCTTTAGCAACGGTGCTAACTAAGGGTGAACACTTAAGAACTTGAAATTGTGTGCTTGAGGGATCATCTTATAATGCTACCGTCGTCTACTAATCAATACAAGATGCATAAAGGATTAACATCACATGCAATTCATAATATGTGATATGATATGGCCTTTCTTCTTTGTGTTTCCTATCTCCATCTTCAAGCACGAACATGATCTCCATCATCACCGGCATTGCATCAAGGTCAATGACGCTTCTCCATGGTTGTCGTCCACCGGCTTCAACTATTACAACTACTTTGAATAGACACGCGGGTCTTAACATAAATTAAAGACAACCATATGGCTCCTGCCGGTTGCCAACTTACAATAAGGAACATTGCATACATCAAATATAATCACAATCATGGCCATATCACATCATCGCACACCCACCGCAAAACAAAGTTAGACGCCTCTACTTTCTTTGCATGTTTTACGTGGTTTGGGGCTTTCAATAAGTGTCGTTCTAACTTACGAACATGAACCACAACATTGATACTAGTATTGTTAATCACCCGTTGTAAATTGGATCTTAACTATGCTAGGAAAGCAGGCACCATAAAGCCACTTATGCAATACAAGTTGCATGTCAAGCGTGGAGCAAGTCTCATGAGCGATGTCATGTAAGGTTATCCGGCCGCTTCATCCCAACATACGCAAGATGCAAAGTACACAAGAAGCAATCGACAATAAAGCATCAATGCCCACAATGACCATTGTGTTCTACTCGTCAACAGATCTACATATAGACACGGCTCGATACCCTTTGTAGGGGTTCGTAGCATGGAAAACAAAAATTTTCTATCGCATACAAACAAACAAGCCAAGATCTATCTACTATATTGTAGCAACGAGTCGATGGAATAACTTACCCTCGAAGATTCCAAAGCGGTTAACGAGAGCAGATTCTCGTGGGTGATGTAGTCGTACACTTCCGATCTCAAGATCGCGTAGACGATCCTTCCGGCGCTGCGTTCTGGCAGCGCTCCCGCAGTCGGTCACACGTTCGGTACTCGACGAAGACCTTCCTCTCCCTTGTTCCAGCAGGCAGCGGAGGTTGTAGCACTCTCCTCGCGATTCCTAAGACAACGGCGTGGTACCGAAGTAGAGGGAGATCTCAGGCTTCGCCTTAAGCGGGCAGTATGGTGGAGTATGAGAGGCTTTAGTGGTCTAGGGATTAGACACACCAATTAGAAGGCTCTAAACCCGAAGGCTAGGGCAATTAGAAGATCTAAACCAAAACGGCTCTAAACCGGAGGTGTGGCTAGGGTTTAGATTTAGAGGATAGGAACTTGTGTGTCTAGAGGAGGGGGCCCGCCTCCTTTTATAGGTGGGAGGTGCGGCCAAGGGAGGAGTCCCTCCCCAACTCGGCCTTGGGTGGTGCCGGCTTGGAGAGGACTCCTCCCCAAGTCGGTTTCAACCTCCTCCTTCCTCTTTCCCTCACTTTCTGTTTTAGCCGTTTGACTTTCAAACCGGCCGTTTGACTTTCAGTTTGGGATTCAATTTAATCCTTTATTTGGAACAGCGAGAACACTTAGTACATGATGCAATCATTCCAATATGCAATGACACATTCATGTACCCTTCCCTCTCGAGTGCTTGGACATTCCGAACCTTCTAGAACATTCGATGAAAACACCGGAATCATTTCCGAACTCCGAAACGGGACTTTCCTTATATGAATTTTATTCTCCGGACCATTCCGGATCATCTCGTGATATCCCGGATCCCATCCGAGACTCCGAACAACATTCGGTCTCTTTCTCATAATACCATAACTACTCAAACAACGTCGAATCCTTAAGTGTGTCTCCCTACGGTTCGTGAATTATGCGGACATGATCGAGACACTTCTTCGAACAATAACCAATAGAGGAATCTGGAAATTCATATGGCTCCCACATATTTCTACGATTACTTTGCGATCGAATGAACCACTTACATACGATACCAATTTCCCTTTGTCTCATGATAGTTTACTTATCCGAGGTTATGATCGTTGGTATCTCTGCATACCTAGTTCAACCTCGTTACTGATAAGTACTCTTTTCTCGTTCCCATGATATGTGATCCCTTGTGAGCCAGTCACATGCTTGCAAGCTAATTGGATGACATTTCACCGAGAGGGCCCAGAGTATATTTATCCGTCATATGGATGGACAAATCCCACTCTTGATCCATGTGTCTCAACCAATACTTTCCGAACACTCAATGCCATCTTTATAGCCACCTCATTACGGTGTGGTGTTTGATGACATCAAAGCATCCATCCGGAAAAGGTGATATGCATGATCTCATGGTCGAAGGAATTAGGTTACTATGTATCAGAAAGCATATAGCAATTGAACTATTGAAATGACTTGATCTTTATGCTACGCTTATCTATAGGAGTATGTCCATCACATCATTCTCCTAATGATATGATCCTGTTGTTAATAACATCTCTATGTTCATGATCAGGAAACCATGATCATATATTAACCAACAAACTAGTTTAACAAGAGTCTTTACTAGGGACTCTTATTTTAGTTTACAAATCACACAAGTATTAATGTTTCCGGTTAATACAATTATAGCATGGTATGTAAACATTTATCATAAGTGTGAAGATATGATAATAACCACTTTATTATTGCCTCTTGGGCATATCTCCAACAGCTGTAAGCTAGCTCCTCCCAACTTCGGATGGACCCTGATGATAAGCTGGAAGTCGACCTGCGTCACCATCACCGCAATGGAGGCATTGCATGGCGGTTTCTTTGTTACCGCCGTGCAGCTTGACGGATGACAGATGGTCGCTGAGCCAAGATTTTGGATCTTGCGTGCCATTGAACTTTGGAGTATCCGAAGGAAGCTTGAAATTGTGTGGCACCTGTGTCCACCGAACAGATCTGCTGAAGCATCGAGCTCCGCAGAGTTCTCCTTCATCTTCATCCATCTCGGACTCGGACGAGCATGTGCGTTTGGCTCATGCTCTGTCGATTTTGCGCTGTGTAAGCGCGTCTCTGGCGTCGTAGTCGCGTTTATGGCGATGCGATCTCTTCTTCCTTCGAGGAAGGTTGTGTTCCTCCTCTTCTTCGGATGAAGGGGTGGGGCTCCGGTCGCGCCTGGCCGAAGCTTTCTTCTTTGGCTCCGTAGGAGCGTCTTCGTGGAGCGCAGCTCCGACGAGTCCGAGTCCGGTGAGTGCGGACTTATGCATGGCTCGTTTCGGGTCCCCTTCCGGAGGTTGGTGGGCCGCGAGATACGCAGTGGCTGCCATGACCGCAGCTTGCGGTGTCTTCGGGATGATGTTGCCGTCGGCATCCATATCCATGAACGATGTGTGGAGTTCGGTCACATCACGCGCTCCTTGGGATCCATGTTCTCCACCCGCGGCGGTGCTTGTTTCCTTGGTTTCCGTTCGTGCTAGAGCGGGTGCTATGGCGGAGAGCGCAGCTCGTCGCGCTGGACTCGAGGGCGCTTGCTTGCGTTTGTCGGCGTCTCCATCTTGACTTGCTTCTTGTGCTCCTCGATGAGGAGGTAGTGGTATGCCATCGATGGTCACGTGGGGAGTCCACAGGCGGACTATGTCGCTGACGGCACGGGCGTGCTGGAACCATCCTTCTTTGCTAAGTTGGATGACGTGGCGTTGTTTTCCCGCCGGGGGGCGGCTTCTCATTCGCCGTTTCCGCCGTCTCTGTCCTGCGGGTTGCGGTTCGTGTTGGGCGGCGGGTTAGGCGTTTGCTGCTCCTGGATGACTATGGCGCATTGGTAGCGCTCGTAGATTTGTCCGCTGCTGCCGTAGCTTTCTGATCCGGAACCGTAGGTCCCTTCATCCGAAGGTGGATCGCACAGATCGGAGTTGCAGCTGTTGCTAGCGTAGAACTCATCTGTTGATGGTGATGTGCGCAGCACGGGGTGTGGAGCCCACGAGGCGGGCCTGATTGATGGCACGGGCACCCCGTCGAGGCGGAGGTGCCGGTTGTCCCACCCGGAAGCTCGAACAAAATTTCGAGTCCGTCTCCTACGGGCTCGAAATCCTTCATGGTGGCGAGTGGGCGGTGAAGTCGAAAGTGCCGAGAGGAGGTGATTCTCCGTCGCGGAGTTGTAGATTGATCGGGTCGGGACCGTCACGATCGCACAATCAACAGCCCGGTTCCCAGACGGCGCCAATTGACGAGGTTTAATCTCGTCAATGCCCATTGTTATGGACTTGGGTTTTGGAGAAGATGGGGATCTTTGGAGATCATGGAACGGTTAACGGACAAGCAACTGGGACACGAGATTTACCGGGTTCGGGCCCCGGAGGAAAAACCCTACTCTGTATGCGCTCTTGATTACTGGCGGAACCGAAGGTTCTGAGTCGCAGATTCGATCTGGCGTGAGGTGCGTATGCGAGAGTATGAGTCGAGAGATCTAGGACGTGCCCTCCTGGCCTTTATATAGATTTAGGCAGGTCCCGGGCATAGTCCTAGTCGGTTACAAGTTCTAGGGTTTTACCCCTTTAAATTTCCTATCCAGGCTAGTCTTGCTCTCCAAGGATCCGAAGACGTCATGGGCCTTGGCCACCCGAAAATCCTCATGGACCAGCGTATGTCTGGTTTGGGCCTTCCTTGGGCTGGACCAGGTATGCTGAAGTCATGTACCCGTAGGGTATAACCATGTCAGCTGGCAACGTGGCGTCCGGTAGCGAACCATGCACGTCTGGGAAGACGCTGAAACGAGACGCAAGGCCACAGGGGCGCTTCCAAGGCGATTCCTAGATGTAATCAGGACAGGAATTTGTGCGGTCTGCTTCTATCGTTTCTGCATCAGATGAATCATTATTTGATGCGCCATTCGACCCTGTTTCTTCAGAACTTTGAGGAGAATCTTGATTTGAATCGTGAGGATGCTCATCAATAATAGCCTGCAAAGGAACAACAGGTGGAACAACTTGCAAGTAATGTTCATTAGCATGCACACTCATATTGTTAGATTCCAAAGGTGAATTAACTGGTGGAAGAAGGAGAATTTCTTCTCGGAGACGACGACCAGCATTTGGATGAAGGTTAGCAAACGGAAAAATATTTTCATCAAAAACAACATCACGGGAGATGTAAACACGTCCAGTGGTCACATCTAGACACTTGACTCCTTTGTGGCGAAAACTATAGCCAAGAAACACACACTGTTTGGAACGAAAAGAAAGTTTATGTTTGTTATATAGACGAAGATTGGGCCAACAAGCACAACCAAAAACACGAAGAGACTCATAGTTTGGTTTGACATGAAGAAGTTTTTCAGTGGGAGTTTCCATGTTAAGGACTTTTGTAGGCAACAAAATTGATAAGAAACATATCCGCAATGAAAGCATCATCCCAATATTTAAATGGCATGGAAGAACCTGCAAGTAATGCAAGGCCAGCCTCAACAATATGACGATGTTTTCTTTCAGCGGAGCCATTTTATTGATGAGCATGAGGACATGAAACATGATGAACAATGCCTACACGTTGAAAAAAGGTATTAAACTTTTCATATTCACCACCCCAATCAGTTTGCATGGTGAGAATTTTTCTATCAAATTGGCGCTCAACATATTGTTGGAAGTCAAGAAAAACTTGATACACATCGGGACGTTTCTTAAGCAAATAGATCCAAGTATATTTGCTAAAATCATCAATAAAACTTACATAGTATGCATGTTTGTCAACAGAAAGAGGTGCAGGACCCCATACATCAGAAAAAATCTGTTCCAAAGGGAAAGTGGAAATACTAGTGGAAACAGGATATGGTAGCTGATGGCTCTTAGTCTGTTGACATGGATCACATATGTAAGGGTTTATTTCAGGAGTGTAAGACAATGTATTCTTCCTAAGAACTTGTTGAACAATAAAAGACGATGAATGCCCTAAACGACGATGCCATGTGGAGGATGAAGGCTTGATGGTGACAAGAGCATTCTTGGATGATGACCCCATGGACACAGGAACAAGGGGATAGAGACCACCATGACAGGGCATGTCCTTGTCCTTGATCAAGAAAAAGAATGGGTGAATTTCAATAA
This sequence comes from Avena longiglumis, assembly GCA_030063025.1. Lineage (NCBI taxonomy): Eukaryota > Viridiplantae > Streptophyta > Magnoliopsida > Poales > Poaceae > Avena > Avena longiglumis. The sequence goes on from CP125979.1 coordinate 578,245, forward strand.
AAGCATTGTTGTCTAGGGTAATTTTGTGAGCAGAAAGCAAGTTCATGGTAGAAGAAGGAACAAGAAGAATATTTTTAAGTTGTAAAGAACAATATGGAGTGTGCACAACTGAATGACCAATATTATCAATTTCCATACCTTGTCCACTAGCATTGTGAACTTGATCACGTCCTTGATATGTTTCATGAACTTGAAGCTTGTTGAGCTGTCCTGTTGTATGGTTTGTTGCTCCAGTATCAATAACCCAATTGCTATCAACTCCATAAGCACCCTTGTGATCATTACGAGTGTTTTCCTCATCATCATCATCATCCCCAAACCTCCACCAACAGTCACCTGCAGAGTGTCCCTCTTTTTTGCATATCTGACAAATCACTCCTTCCTGCCATGGTGTGGCCACCCAACCATGATCCTTGTTCTTCCCACGCCCCCCTTTGGGCCGACGCTGCTGCTGCGGAGCCCGATTGGGAGGAGGTGGTGGCGGGCGTGGAGTTGGCGGAGGAGGTGCCCGCATAGGAGGTGGCATGTAAGGCGCAAGATAGGGGGCATGTACTGCTGCGAGTATGTATGGGGAATGTAGTATTAGGGCTGTGGCGGGTATGGAGAGGGCATATACGACTGCTGATATGGTGTAGGAGGAACATATGGTGGCGTGTACTGCTGCTGGTAGGTGGGTGCAGGGACATGTATGGCTGCGATGAAGCTGGACGAGGCTGTGCCATTCCATGGGGGGAAGGAGGGTAACGAGCCGCAGCATTAGCAGAGGAGTCAAAACCGCCAGGAGCTTGACCCGTGGATGAGAGCATAGCATCACGGTTCTCATAGGAGAGGAGCTGCGAACACATATCATTGAGAGTAGTGGTGGGTACAACATTGATGGCAGCAACAAGAGAATTAAAGGTACCATCAAGACCATTGAGAATATAGTCTTTCAGCTCATCATCATCAACCATCTTGCCGGCAGCAGCGAGCTCGGAAGCAAAACCCTTCATCTTGGTAATATATTGCCGCGCAGTCATGTCAGGGTTTTTTGTGTTGGTAAGGGCACCACGGAGAGTAGAGACCCTAGACTTGGATTGGGTGGAGTACATGGCATGAAGGGCACTCCACACATCAGCAGCATGGTGCAGCCCAAAAATTTGAGGCAGCACATCTTCGGAGAGAGAGTTGACAAGAAAGCTCACAACTTGTTGATCTTTAGTGGCCCAAGCATAATAGTCAGGATTCGGGATCATGATCTTCCTTTTATTTGCATCTTCAGCTTCAATATGCTCTGCCGGTGCGCGATCAGTCCCTTCAAGGAGGCACATCACACGGGCACCACGAAGAGTGGGCAGCACCAATGACTGCCAATAGAGAAAATTTTCTCTCGTGAGCTTCATGGCCGGAGGAGCCCCAATGGAGGAGGAGCCGGCTGACGAGGAAGAGGGAGTCGCCATGAAGGAGAGAAAAAGAACAGGAAAGTCGTCGGGAGATCGTGAGATCCTGAGAGAACAACGATCGGCGTGGTCATGAGCAACAAAGCGATCAAGGTCGGGTCCTGAGGTTTTGACCTAGATCGGATCCTGTAGAGAGAGAAGGGAAAGGAATTTTGGGAATTTTTCTGGTGGAATTGAATCAGAGAGGAAGATCTCGTCGACAGGAAGGGTTGTATCCTGAAGGAGGTCCTTGTGGCGGCGGCTCAGAGAGGATCTCCGGCGGCGGCTAGCTAGAAGGGAAGAGGTGTGTTCGTGATACCATGTTAGATACGATGGTGGAACGGTATAACCTCGTGGGAGGGCACCGGTTACGTGTAAATAGGTGAGAAAGAGCCTCTCACGTGGCGGTTACAGAAAAGGAAGCGTATCCGGTTGGTATACTATACCATACCGGAATACACATATATTACATCTAATATTCTTTACTTTTAACTTGTCTCCACCATCCAATATTTAAAATATGTTAGGAAATTGGCTGAATGGATTTAAGAAGAAAGATAAGGCTCAAGTACATATTAGTGTACCAGCTTTATGTTGGGCAATTTAGACGACCCGAAATAATTTTGTTGATAAAAAACAAAAGAGTATAAATTTTAAGGTTATTTGTCTACTGGTACATTGGATACAACTATGGTCACACCTTCTCCCGGTGTAGCAGCGAGAACTCATGGATACTGGACAACCAGCTGCCGACGGTTGCTCGAGACTTCTATTTTCAAGCTACAGGTGACGGCACATTAGAAGAATCCAAAATGGATAGTTTCTTGATACACTTTATTTTTAGATGGTTGTATCAACCATATCGGATCCATGATTGTAATACTTCGAATTTTTCCTTGTTGAACTTGTGTTATTTCTGAGATTTTTGGACTATGCAGTTGCTTTGTGTGAAAAATGAGTGAAGTCTAATTGTTACCCCTCATATGTTGTTACCTCTCAGATGTGCATTTGTGACAGATATTGAAACTTGGAACCTCTTTTTTTTACGTTTTCACATAATGTTAGATAGGATCAGCATGGTGCGTCATCGCCCTTCCCATCTGCTCCATTCTCCGAAACTCGTTCATCACCTCATAGCTTGTGCAATGGATATACCGCACAGAAAAAATGGTCCAAAGTTTTTAACATGGGGTAATCTGGACAAATTTCCTGAGAAATGCTGCTGTAGGGGGCTCACTCGGAAAAATATCAAATCGCAAGTAGATAAAGACTTGTAGATCTTTTTCTTGTAAACAAGAGAGAATCGGGTGATTTCACTACCAAAATGATTTCTCGAACTTACTACTTGTACTCCTTCCATTTCAAAATATAAGATGTTTTAGTTTTGTGAAGCAAATGTATCTAGACTTCTTTTACTAAGTAGGTTCACTCAGATTTAGAGTGAATCTACACACTAAAATAAATATAAATATACTTTTTCATAAACCTAAAACATCTTATATTTTAAAACGGAGGGAGTACCCTCTTGTACATTGGCCACAAAGCACATTATTTTAGATTGTCCAGCTTATTTCACAAAGAAAACATTTATTTGCAACATTCTCACCACTGCTTCTGCTGAAGCAGTTGCTTTGCCTCCGCACATAGCTATTCCTATCATTAGCATATGATACGTTTACATATACATGTCATACCCATTTCTCCTCGCCTCATGGTTCTTGCATCGACTTCGTTTTGCAGAATCGCACAGCGTCGGAAACTGCGAGAAAAATATTGCTGCTTCCTATGTGCTCGGTGAGTTTGGATGCTTGCAGTTTTTGAATCACAATAGAACCAGGATTTGACAAGATGAGCTGCCAAAGTACACAATACAGGAAAAATGATCAGCGGTAGTTTTTTTTAATGTTTTAAGTTTCAGTGAATCTACCTGGATCTCTCTCTTCTGAAGATTCTTGTATAGATCTTCAAGAGAATGGATGCCACTTGTATCGATATCGATAACCGCTGCACCAACATTTTAAATTGAACCACATCAGTATGATGATTGTTTAAAAATTTGAGTGTTCTCAGATCAACTGATCATTATACTCACGGGACATTTCTACAATCAAGAAATTTATTTTAGTAAGTCCTGATGCCTTAGCTTTGTCTTCTTCATCTGTCAACCACCTAAGAATTCTGCAATGGAGCACCAGATATCAGGCCTACCAGGTTGGCATTACTGAATTTATGTACTATTCATCATTCTTCGAATTAGAAACACCGAGTGGGGTAAATTTTCCATTTTTACCTTTCTCGGACGTAATTGGAGTTGGAAAAATAAATAGCAGAATCAACCCTCACTATCACCACCCCAGGAACAAGTTTTGCTTCTGGATACTGACTGGTGTTCCTGTATATTGTGGTGCCTGGAAGGTTTCCAAGTAGGGATGTCCTTGGCCTTGTTACTTGAAGAAGTATTTTAGCAAATGAGATCCCTACCTGTTAATATCCGAAACAGCATGTAAGTTCTACTTATCTCTTCAAAAGAAGACATGAACACATTATTATCATTTTTTCAAGATATGCTTGGTCCTTACAGCAATCAAGAGACCAATCTCGACGGATACAAATACAACACCGAAAATGCTCCCATGCAAGCGATGAAGTCCAATTTGTCAACTTTCCAGATGAGAATTGCTGCTTCATAGTCCACAAGGCTGACTACAGCAGAAATAATGATCGACCCTAGGATCGCATTTGGCGTATACTTGAATAGTGGCGTAATGACCAACAAGGTGAGAAGCACAACTAATGACATAACCACATTGGATACAGGAGTTTTGCAACCAGCCATGAAGTTAACCGCGGAACGTGAGAAAGAACCTGAAAGAAATGCAGGGTATGGGTTGAGCACTGGATTTTTCAGATAGTTTAATGCTAGCTCTGTTAGGTAAAATGGGCTGATCAACCTGTTGTGACATAGCAAGATGCCATTGAGCCTACTATGTTCATAGTTCCAAGTGCGACCATCTCCTTGTTTCCATCTAACTGATAGTCCTTAATAGCAGCAAACGTCCTACCAATTGCCACAGCTTCCTGGTAAAGTAGTCACACACATATTTACGAGGAATGTGGAGAAGCACATGACAGTGTAAAAAAAATTCTGCATTTATATCAGCATACATACTGTCAAACCAACTATGCCGCAAACAACACCGATCTTGAAACCTTTTAACACGAATGGACCAGTGAAAAAAATCTTGTGTGCTGACGATGGGTTGATGCCCTTTTCAATGAACTTCACCTGATGAAGAAGTACAAAATTTCCATCAATGAGAAAATATATATGGTCCATATGACTGAGCCTTAGTAGTACTAAATTTTAGTCACTTACTATCTGAACACCTTGCTTGTCAGCACGGGTTATATATACAAAAAAGGTGGCCAGAATAACTGAAATTATAGGAGCAATAGCTGGCACCCAGAAAAGCTTCTTATTCTTCTTGCCCTATGTAAACCGGACATCCTTAGTATATAAAATAAATTTTCAATGTTAAAGGTGTTAAAGACATGTGAAAAAAAGATATGCTTACAATGTACTTGGCAAGCAGAAGGAAAGCCAGGAAAGATGTGCCAATCACAATTGTCTGCCAGTTCCACTGCGTAGTCAAAAAATTCCCTGTAAGTACTTTAGATAACTCAGCTGGACAATAATATTATTTCCAGCCATAGAATGTAATTTTGGCAACTAGTTGCCCGTGCACCCCATATTCTCTCTATTTTTCATATTCTGAGTTTCCAAAAATTGTGAAATAATTCATGGATGTTAGTAATGCTATAACATGTGCAATTGCAAAACATTCATCTAAATGGCTAAAAGTATGACCATTTGTGAAAGATAAATAGGAGAAAAAATATGGGTTGACGGCCAACTATTTGCACAAAATCTGCTCATCAGTCTATGCCAATGTCTGACATGAGAAAAACCATGAAAAATTTGAATTCAGCTGCTATTTTCCAAATTGGATATGTCAAGCGAGCACTAAAAATTCCGAAAAGAGTTGACCTCTTGTAACCAAAAAGATTGGAACCAAATAAGTTACTTCCAAGTTGTGATTGTATTTTTCATTAGTAACAAAATATATTTTAAGTTGTTGAGATTATAAATGCCTTTGTATGGTTCCAGAAAATTCAGATAATAATGTTCTGACTAAAATATAAAGTGAGATATTACAGATAAATTTAACGTAAGTACCCCATGATGAACTGAACTCCAGACAGATTTCATAACCGAAACTATGTCCGTTTTCCTTGTAAAATTCGCAATACCCAACACATATTTTAACTGCTGCAGGGCAATAGTAATGGCTGCTCCCCCCATGAACCCGACAATTGCAGCATGGGACAAGAACTCGATGAGGAATCCTAACCTGAAAACTGCAAACCCTTAGTTCAATGCATCTACATTATGTGCAATATTCTAGTAGATATTTGAATTTACCTTAGAAATCCTAGGGCTGCTTGAGTGATACCAGCAAAGAAGGTTGCCGTGAAAGCAAGGCGCATGTATTCCTCCTTGTTTTTAACATGGTCAACCTCATTTTGTAGAAGTGAACCTATTAAAAGAGAAACCACGGCAACTGGTCCAATCGCAATATCCCTTGAGCTACCCATTGCAGCATATATCAATGGGGGAACGAAGCTGGAGTCTGAAACCAACTAACACAAGTAAATCATAATGGAAAATCAACCTTATTGTTTTACAGAATGCTCCACAACAGACAAAATGGGACAAACTTACATAGCCCATATTGTGGATCCAAATTAGCGAGCTTCGAATAGCCGATGTCCTATTAGAGTCCAGTATTCCAATGTCAAGCACAGTAAGTATTCGAATCAAAGGTGGACTAGTCATTGTTGATACCTGAGGAATACAGAGACTTGCAATTGTCAATCCGGCAATTAGATCGCTTTTGAACTTGTTGAAGTTGTAATTCCTGCCCCATCCAACAACTGGAAACAAGAACTGCAATCCCATCATGAACCTTGTCAATCCAGGTTGGCCCTTGTAGTGACGCAGCGGATTGTCATGGAAAAAGGTCTCTCTGAATGTCTCTGTGAACTCCGTGGCCAAGTTCCTTTGTGGGGGATAGCCCACCTTATACACATGTGGTGCTGGAGAGGGATCACAGGAGTGTGTCTGTGTGGTGATGCTAGGTTCATTTGCTGCTGCCTCGTCGGTTATATGATGAACCATCTCTGATATTGAAACAACCTTTTGTTATCGTAGGGGAAGTGTTGAATTAATTCTAGTAATTGGACTTGGTATGGACAAGTTAGAGGTCGTCCAAATTTGCATAAAAGGTTATCACATTGAGAGGAATGGCAGACAATACAAATTTAAGAGTCGTTCAGTACTACTACATGTGTTCCTAAATATAAGACGTTCTGAGTCCAAACTGAACTTCAAAAAAACTTCTTATATTTAGGAACAGAGGGAGTAAAATAAAAGAAGTAGAGAATTCTAGTTAATGGTTTCAGTTTGTCCTGAATTTTTGCAGACTGCCACTAGAAATCTACATTTTTGCCCTTTTCCATCTCAATAGAAAGAAAAGGGAAGTTCTCTTGTGTTAGCAGAAGTTGCGTGTATTAAGATAGTATCTATTCTACGGATTATTATTATCCCGTTATTTAAACATCCAAGGGAGAATTGTAAAAGGAAAAAAATAAAAGTCGACTGTATTGTCTTTTTTTGGGAGAAATGGTTGTAATGTTTTCAACTCAGTTCAATGCGAACTACAGTGGAGAGTATGCATGGTGGACTGTTGCACAAGACTTTGGGGTTTATTCAATCTGAAAGGGCGATAATGATGCTTATTGAAACAGCAATAATTGATGCAGAAAGTTCCAATGATTCTCTTGGACGTACTGCTGACCCAATGGTAAGAGATGAGTAATAATCTATTAATAAGTAAGTAAAATAAAATCCCGAAGCCAAATGAGTCAACTTGGCAGATATTTCAGTAGACAAGGCAGAGAGAGATTAGCTTTCCATTCTAGTCATATTCCAAATATACAGATAAATGGAACCAGTTGTTTGCAAGCGTAGGAATCGATCAACCTATGCGCCATATACACAAAATATTGGCGAGCTTAATCTGTTGACTGATCTCTATTCCTCTCTCGGAATGAGGTCACACTAATGATAAGAAGCTGATCTCTTATCACTTGAGTTCTATCTACTCCGTAAGTGGTAGAATTAACTAACAAACAATATACTAATTGAATGGAAATTTATCCGCCAATCATAATTATTTCTCCAGTAAACCCGTCAGTTATTAGGCCGTGGATAGAATGAAGAACACCTTAGGTTAGAGGAGAATCAAGAGCACCTTGTCAGAGGTTAGAGGATGCAAATTAGGAGCCGACTGACAAATTAGTGAGGTATATGATCAACTACCAAGCACTAGTCGTCCCTCTCGCGTACAGGCAGACTAGCTAGAGCGTTAATTATTACCTGTTTCTCATCCATAGGAAGTAAGGGATAAGTTACTGGTATTCCCAAAGAAAGAAAGAAAGAAAGAAAGAAAGAAAGAATTTATCCGGTCAGGAAAGGCGCCCTCCAAAATTTAATGACAGCCATAATAATAAACAAACAAATGCAGAGTGAGTTCCCAAGAAACAAAAGGAATTTTTTTTAAAAAAAAAACAGCCCATGTTGCAATCCAAGGCTGGGAATGAGTTCTTGAGAAGGCTGGAAACGATCGAGCATACTGTGGAATCGATGATGACCAAATCTTACTGAATACACGGCGAAGAGGTTGAGAGCCAAACGGGCGGATGGAACCGCCGCTCAAGCCTCGCCACTCCACGAGCACCAGCGCCGCATCATCGGTATGTGCGCGTGGAGGAAGGGGAAGGATCTCCCTTCTTGCAGTGTCCTTTGGTTATAGCGCGGGCGGGGTCTGCTGCACTGCAGGCGGAGGACGGCGTCGGCGATTGTATGCTGGCGGGGCCCGCGTTACATTGGAAAGGCATAGTATGCTGGCAGGTAGAGACGGGACCCCTCCCTGCCGGCGGTGCTCGGGGTCTTAGGTGTGGACACGGCGGAACGGGGCATGAACGGTCGGTCGCGAGGGAAGAATGGTTTCAGTGTTTGACCGTGGAAGAGTATATGCATGACCAAGAAGCGAATGACATGTGGGCCAAGACGTTGGAATCGTACGCTGCGTCGCTGTAGCTCTTGCCCGTCAACGCCGGTCATTTGGAGCAGCCTGTCGTCGTTTATGAGGATGGGAATCCGTCCCTATACATTTCAACCTCGTGGGCTCCGGCGATGGCTACGTTGCCGTCCAAAAACTTCAAGGTTACAATAGTAAAATCTACACTTTCTATAACTACCCGCCCTTGAAAGCAACTGCTAATTTAGGGACTCAAGCGTCGAAAATCTACTCCGTTCATCTCAAAATAGTTGATATAGATTTTTCTAGATTGGCATAATACTATTTATGTATACTCCCTCCGTCATAAAAAAGATGTCTCAAGTTTATTTGAATTTGGATATATCTATATACTAAATAGTGTGTCTAGATACATTTAGGTTTAGAAAAACTTGAGACATCTTTTTTTAGGACAGATCTAACCAAATTTAAGTCACTTATTCCCCTCCGATTCAGATACACTTATTTTAGTGACAAATAATATGGGTCGTAGAGAGTATTTTAAAATAGAAAAAGTATTATAGGAGTAGCATATTTTTCTCATAATTTCATTTGCCCGTTTAAACGCGCATAAAAGATTTTTTGTTTATAGCTAGCGGGAGGTTTTTTGTTTTAGCATAATTTTAGGACCTTGGAGATATAGCTAGCGGATCACGAACTCTCACCGATGGGAGGTTTTTTGTTTTTTATTAGTCTATTTTTCAGTAACTTTTTAGGGATGTTGAGGCAACGGCTATATCCTGAGGTCAGAATAAGGTTCTCCCCGCATTATCGTCGCTCAGATGATGCATCTAGCATCAATGGAGGGCGTATGTAGTCGTTTGTCCAGCGGATTTTCTGGGATCCGGCCTATTTTTGCATTCGTTGGTTTGTTCTCAGGTTAGTCTCTTACGATCAACTCTTGTCATAATTTGCGAGGGTTATTGTTCTCGTGCGTTGATCTTTTGTGGGCTTAGCACGACCACTTTTCGTCTGCCTACTACAACAAACTCTACTATGCCTAGCTTTGTCCGACTCCGATGATGGAGCGGCGAGGATTGCAGCGCCTTTGACTCGTACTAATGTATGTAGTCGTCGCTAGGTGGTCCAATAACCTATTTGTAACTTTATCACTTTTTAATTTTTTATACTGCTATTAATGATTAATAAATCGGTGGAATTTCGCGAGAAAAAAAAGTGTTGTCTCGACCGTACCAACTTTGGCTCTTCCTAGCTATGACTTTCTTTTATGCAAGCTCCCTTCGATCTCTACCGTCGATTTCCGGGTGCCTATGATGTTCTACGGCGTCACACGGAAGTCCTCGCCCGCCACAAAGTTCCCTGCCAGGCTCTCGTTAGTTACATACTTTACAGTCACCTTAGCTTATACTCTCTCGGTTCACAAATATAAGGTAATTTAGTTTTATAAAATATATGTATCTAGACGTTTTTAGCATATAGGATCACTTTAAATTTTTATAAACCTATACATTAAAAGATGTTTAGATATATTCGATTCATAAAACTCAAATGTCTTATATTTCTAAACAGATAGAATAGATAAGCGCGTTAGAGTACGTCATGGTTAGGTACTAGAATAAATTAGAATTGCTATATTTGATAGTTTAGAATTTTATCTTTATTAGGCTTACTAGTAAACACTACTAGGAAAACAGCTATAGGTAATCAGCACATCCGTGGCTCACATGGTTGAAGTGCCCCACGGCTAAAAGCAGTGGCTCACGTGGCAGATGCCTACTAGTAACTAGAACAACCGTGGCATGACTATAGTGCGCCACAGATGTGTGTGGTCCAGTCCTGTTGGGCCGCCAAACATCCTGGCGCACTATAGTCATGTGCGCCACTTGTTAGTGTCATCTGTGGCGCACATGGGGTGCGCTACGCTAAGCGCACGCCTCCTGAAGCGCCACAAACTTCTGTGGCGCACTCGGCCTAGTGCGCCCGCAGATGTAAACTAGCCGTGGGGCACTCGCCCTAGTGCCCTCGCCTAAGTGGCATGCACCAACTCCACCCCCGTGGATCGCCTTTTTAGGGTTTGCAAAAATAAACGAAAATGATAAACACTTCAAAAATTAAATCCTTTCATATTTAGGTAGGTAATGTGGTATAGCTTCTAGTAAAATTAACAGAAATGAGTTTCGACTTTATTTGCAAAAATAGTTATGCCACAGAAAAGGTCAGAACTTTTGCATACGATATCGAAAAAATCGTATAATATACCAAAATGACGAGAACGAGATTCCAGATCCGCTTGCAACACCTTTAGGTCGTTTAGCGATTTTTAGATTTTCAAAATTGAAAAGAGTAAAAGTTATGGTCAAAACCGTTTTTCCTGCGAAAAAAAATGGTGACTTATCCGTGGCACCTACACCTAGTGCGCCACGGATAAGCTTAAGCGGATTCAAATTTGAATCCCCACCCCGCCTCCTCCCTTTCCTTTCCCTTTCCCCTTTTCCCTTCCCTTTCCTCTTCCTCCTTTTCCTTCTCCTTCTTCCTTCTTCCTTCTCTCCTTTCCTTTCCCTTCTTCCTTCTTCCTTCTTCCTTCTTCCTTCTCCCTTCTCCTCCTTCCCCTTCTCCTCTTCTTGCAGTGATGGCACGACGTCGACCTCCTTCTCCTCCTCCTCGCAGTGACAACGGGCGACGGCGGTGCAACGGCGGCCTCCTTCTCCTCCTCCTCGCGACGGCGGTGCAACGGCGGCCTCCTTCTCCTCCTCTTCCTCCTCTGCCTCCTGTTCTTCTCCTCCTCTTCCTCCTCTGCCTCCTCTTCTTCTTCTCCTCCTCTTCCTCCTCTTCTCCTCCTCCTCCTCCTCCTCTTCTTCTCCTCCTCCTCTTCTTCTCCTCCTCTGCCTCCTATTCTCCTCTTCCTCCTCCTTGCGATTCCGACAACACCGACGCGACCGCCGACGGCGATGGCGACCTGCATCGACGCAACCGCCGTGACGATTTAGATCCGGATCTCTGCTTTTTTGAATTTTGAAATTTACATCCGTGGCCGCGGCACCTAGTGCGCCACGGTTATCGTTCATCGGCGTGGCGCTGCCCAAACTTCGTGGCGACCGGCATGTCGCCACGCCTTTCTAAACTTCACGTGGCGCTGGCATGCGCCACGTTTAAACTTCTATAGCGCAAGGCACATGGCGCACTGCTAGTGCGCCACAGATGATGTTTCATGGTGCGCCACTAAAGGCCATTTTCCTAGTAGTGAAAATGCCCGCGCGTTGCTGCGAAAGAAGTTAGTCTATTTCCGTTGCCTTAAAGTTCTGCACCGCGCCAAGTTTGACCACCAGCACTGTTGGGCGTCCCTAAGATCATCCTCGAGCCCGTGCCTCCCGCACACGTACGCAAGCGCGGCCACCTTCCTGTTGTGCGCCCCCACAAGCTCGTCAAGTCCGATCGACAGATCCTTTGCGTCTCCGTTGACAATTATATGCATCCATAATTATATGCGATACTTCTGGCTATGGATACTTTCGGGAATTCTGAACCACCTGAGCTTGGTTGTGCGGTCTTGAGCTGAGGTCTTGTGGGAGCCCCTGCACTGTCTGACAGAGCTTGCTGGTATTGCCTGACGGTGAAAGGAAAACTTGCAACACACACGGAGCAGACTCAGACAAAGCCAGGTTGTGCCGTCTTGAGCTGAGCAGCCGCAGGAATTAGCCGAAAAAGTTGTCGAGAAATCACACGCCTTTGGATTTGGATCAGGCCTGAAAATGATTAAGTACTCTACGAAAAGAAGTAGTTCAGGACAGCGCGCGCGACTTTTCCGTCCCTCCTCACAACAGAAGAACGCCTCGCGGCTTCCATGCTCCGTTGATTTCTTCTGCGTCCACAACATACTCGTCCACGGAATGCCTCGTTGTGCCGGACCGCCAGACAGCCGGTAAGCAGGTGCTGCGTGCCTCCGCTGTTACCGGTAAGGACTCGCACAAGGTCCGGAAGCCGCTTGTCGTGCCGCTGCGCACGGCGCCCAGCAACCCCGCGGCCTAGCGTACCGTTTTCCACTTAGCGGTGACATTGTTGCAATACTTGGTTTGATGGAAGGGTAAACTTGTCTAAAAAAGTGTAGGTACTACAAGAAACAGTCCTTCCTTTATTATTAGGTATAGATATAGATATAGATTAGTTACCAAGTCTCCTGCTTCTTCACCGACGTCGGGGAGGCGACGGCGCGACAATGGCGGGCGCGAGCAGAAAAGAGCGAGGGGAATGAGGCTCGGATGCGGCGGCGCAACGGTTAAAACCGTGCCCTAACGCGGCCGTTAACGGCCGTTTGGTTTGTCCGTCCGACACCCTGCCCGTGTGCACTGACAATGGGCCACACCTGCCAGAAACATGGTTAGAGGGCTAACCACGAGGAATCAGTGCCCCGCGTCACAGCCCGTCCTCTAAAATAGTCTTTATGTGTCAAAAAACCGTAACGTGATGGTTTCGTGTCTTCTCATTCTTAAATATAGTGGTTTTTATAAATATGGTGGTTTTTTGTCATTTTCTCCACCAAAACGGACCTGACCTATAGCTCTGTTTGCGGGTGCGCATTGGACCATGTACTCGATCCGATCAGACAGGAACAGAAAACGGATAGTGTGTGCGGGCCGCCGTTGGGATACGCGGACAAGGACGAAGAGCGCATCCTCAAGCCATTGTCCTGCCCCCTGCAACGAAAGGGCACAAAAGCGAAGGGGAGAGCTCTCGCGAGTGGCAACTGGCAAATGGGGTGGGGGTTGCAAAACAGTGTATTATTAACGATAAACATGCGCCATGGCCCCATCTCTTATGCTATTTAATCGTCCCAATGGAGCATTTTTCTACCCAAAAAAAAAGTCTGCATTCTTGTTACGTTCACTAATGTAACACCCTTCTAGATATTTCAAAGTAGACTGCATTCGAAATAAAATGGATGAAGCTAAACAATAAAACATGTCTACTTCCTTTCAAAATATAAGATGTTTTAGGTTTGTGAAGAAAATATATCTAGAATCTATAACATCTTATATTTTGAAACAGAGGGAGTAGCTACGTGCATTTTCAAGAAAAGCTAAGGTCTTACATTAGTGAATGGAGGGAGTACTTTTTTGAGTCAAAAGTGTGGAGCTCTTAGTATTGAGCAGCCTGTATGTCGCGAGAGAGTTAATTTCTGATATTCTTATGGCCAGGTCATACGCTTGAGACAGACAGAATTATCAGATGAGACAGCTACAGGCATCAAGTTAGGGACTCTTCTTTTGGGCTCCTGCTTATACATAAGCCGGCTTATAGGAAACGATGGGGAGAAACAACGGTGGGTAGAAGCTCTTAGAAACTGGTCCCTTCTATTCTTTTGGGCTTCTAAAAATTTAGCTTATTTGATGTATTGAGTTATCAAATGTCTGTAATACCCTTAAATTAGATATGTATTCTAACTAAGTGATGATATCAATATGCATGCTTGTTTTTAGGAGAAATAAGCTGGAGCTGAATCAAGAAATTCACGAAAAGTCAAATGATATACTGAAAACGTGGTGTTGTAGTGTAGTATTGATCAGTACATGCAAAATTAAATAAACGTGTTACTGTATAGTTCAGGGAACAATGCAATGCAACGATATCCAGGGAACAACGGATATCAGAAAAATATAATTTACAGCGAGGGCGTGAGACGCAGAACCAGGGTAGCACTGTACCAGTCTCTCTTCTTTTTATAGTAAGTCAAACGTTTTTCCCCTTTTTTTTGACATGGACGAAGCGGTATCTCAGGCAGAGTGGCATTTTGTTGTAAAATTAACTGAACAGAAGGTCAAAGTGATATACCGGTTTGGGTCTCACAGCTAGAAGCCCGGGAAACGAGTGCTGATCAGTTTCTCGATTTGCACTGCATGTTGGCTTATCGGTGGAAATAAGCTGGCCTAAGTAGTTCTTTTTAAAAAATAAAATGCTGCCTCCCAGAACTCTCATAAGTATATAATGTTTTTCAATTAGTTATGAGATAATTAGTTTGAAGCCAACGATAAATGGTCGAACATGAGAGAAGGTAGGGAAGGGTAGCTTATTTTTAATTCTTAAGAAGATGCATTTAAAACTGGAGACTTCTTTTAAGTTTCAGCGGCCCACAATCTAGAAGCCCAGCTAGAAGCTGAAAAGAAGTTCCCCTTAAACTGTTTGCAGCTGTTCAATTGCCTAATAAAATTCATGCAATATGAAACCAAATTATTCCCTAATGACAAAACAAGATCTCAAACAGAAGCATTGGACGATGGGAACTTCAGTCTTTGTGAGAATCCATCTTTCAACGAGAAGACATACTGTAGCTTAACTGGCATCCATTGACCAATTCTGTGATGGCCAGCAATCATCCATATAGCCAACAGCACATGTTCTGACATTTAGTCAAGCAATAAGTTTTAAAACATCTGTTCCAGAGACAAGTGTGTCCTCTACAAATGGTATGGTCTTCCATACTTTTAACCCACCTGGCGCTGGATGATTTTCAAGACCTGAAACATATACACAAACAAATAATGGAGCTGACTGAGAACAAGATAACCAAACTGTTTCCTAAGCTGGCAATACCAACCTTCTTCATTTCTGGAGTCGTCCTCTATACACACTGACATATAATGAGAACTATTTAGCTCCGCTAGTGTAAATTGCCAATTCTTAGACAGATGATCAAAACCAGAGGTGGAATCATCACATACTTTTGATGCCTGGCAAATCCAACAAAAGTCAAGGCAGATTGATAAAAAAACGACTTACTGTTAAGTTGCAACGATGTAACAATAAGGCGCCTGATTTCTGTGGTGTACCATGATGCACGATTTAAAATATACTCCCTCCGTCCCAAAATAGATGTCTCAAATTTGTTAAAATTTGGATGAATCTAGACACTGTTTAGTATATAGATTCATCCAAAATTTGAAAAACCTAAGACATCTATTATTGGACGGAGGGAGTACATGAAATTTGCTTAACATGACATCTGGCAGTTGGGCCAAAATGTGTCCAGGAGACGCACATGTCAAAAGGTGTCACAAAATAACATGTTCAAGCGCCCTTACACATGTAGCATATGTTAAAGACACCAACAAATGAGAAAGGTCAGAGCTGCATACCTTTGAAATCCTAATTCCCTTGCCTGTTTCCAACATGATTGAAAACGTATTGAATGGAGCACCTGAGAAACCCATCCCAAGAGCCTTTACATATGCTTCCTAAAAATTATACATCAATGTGAGCAATTTACTTTGCAACATTTCATCTGCAACCAGTATCACGAATATTTAGTTTACATAGGCGAAGTTTTCTGCAAACACAACTTTGGTTCTATCTCTTCTCACAACAAATCACTTTTCTTCAAAGGGATAATCATAAGAGATGCATCTTGTGTCCTTTAATTTGATTCGTTTAATATAACCATATGTTATGTAAGGAAGGATTTAGCGATTTTGCATCTAAAAATGGGTTCGCACTAGATACATATTCCAAATCTGCATTTCTTTAGCAAAGAACAACAAAGTCAGCAACACTACGCTCTAGGTGGTCATATTAGACTACATGATACTGGTCAGTTCATAGATTCTAGTGTAGTACTGGAAAATAACATCACTGCTCAAAGTCTATAAAGCAGAGAACCAAAGAGAGCCTCACTAACTTTAAGAGTCCACAGTTTTAGGAATTCCTTTCTCTGAGCATCCGAATCTGAAATCTCAGTTAGATGATCAACTTCAGAAGGGGTAAAATAACGACGAGCAAGAGATAAAATATTCTTGGTTGTATTCCGCTTCTTCTCTTCAATATCAATACCAATCTGAGACAGTAAATAAAAAAGCAACATCCACTTAGTAACTTCCAAAGAAACAGAACCATGGTCATTTCTTTCAATTTTGGTAGTCACAGGGATAAGGAACATACATGTGCCTGCATCGCAATGCCACATGCAATCAAAGAAGTGGTGTGTGAAATGTTGAAATGCAAAGGTCGCTTGACATTGCTACCATCCGGTGGCCACAATATCTGATTATGAACATGGAAAGCACCCAAATGCGAGTTAATTAAAAGTCATTAAATCACAGGAAAAAATAACTGCTGAAAGCTAATCTATTACCTCAGGTTTCCCAAATTTGTTCTTCTTAAACTCAAATGCCCTCGGATCAATTTTACAATCTGTATCTAGTCTAGTTCAAACAAATTAGCAATAAGCATATCAGTAATCCTGTTATGCTATCCCATGACAAGTTTCATGCTGTATAAAATATAATTTGAAAGAAATAACAGAGAAGAATATATTCTAATCATTGGAAAGATAAAATGCTGATAAAGTCAAACATTGAGCAGCATGCCAAACTTCCATATTACAGGTCAAATGGAAGATAGTTTCATCCTCCATTAATTGACTATCTACGAAAACGGTGCATCAGAGAGTGATCATACACTGATACACATAGTAGATCCTAAAGTGTTGCTTGAGGTAGAAAATGGAAGATATGGATGTAAGAGGTCAAAAGTAATATGACATCATTGATCTTGAATCATGTCTTCCATATATGTAAGACAGGTGAATGCACACCTATATACAGTTAAAGTATAAAAAGAGGAGCAACTCAATGCATCTGAGAGCAATAAATTACATGAGCAGATGAAGCTCTCCAGAGATATTAAGCTGTTTTTCTCACAAAGCTACAGGTTTTTTCTCTTGATTTCAGAAATTACAAAGTATATATACTGAATTTTTTTTACATGGTTACCCTCACCCATGGAAAGGATTACATTTTCTGTCAATCCTAACCAGTGTACACTCGTGAATCTAACATCTGCCACCAATTCGCGATTCAATAAATCATAATAGCAAGAATTACATCCAACATAATTTCGTGAATGATAGTAAGTTAGTAATAGGCATGAAAATTCAATTAAGTGAGATCAACCATGCAATAGACAGTTGATGATTACATACATCTTGAGAGGGTGGTGCGCAACAATGCACGGGACAACATAGCATCTTTCCGTAGCGTCGTTCCTTCCATAGAGGCAGCATACTTTCTTTCAACAGGAGAAAGGAGTTCTTCATACATATTCATTTGTGACTGATCATTCAGCTCATCAGGGCAAAGATACCAAACATGCACCTCTCTACAAAAGAGATAAGCGCATAAACCATCTTCGAAATATTCTAACGCACCAAATAACTACGAGTCTATGACAAGAAAAAGAAACCAACCATTTGTGAATGTAAAAGAATTTCTCTCATTAAGTAAAGCATTGCCTAACCCAGGAGAAAATTTGATGACCAAAAGCTATATCATGTACCTGTATGTCAATATGGGGGGTAACAGTACCAGGGAGTATCTGGGTATATTAGATTTTCAAAAGAGATAAATAAAACCCGGCACTAACTGGTAATTACGGGCCAAAACTCCTTCAGTGAATGCTCACCACCAGCTCATCCGAAATTTACAAACTACAACCAAAGAAAAAAAATCTGTGTGCCTTCGAAACAAAAGGCAATCAGTTGTCTCGTCCTCTAATGATTGGGATATTTCTGATTTGTTCAATCTGATGTGCTATCTTATTTTCATGCCCATAAGAAGGGTAATATTTCCCATTTAGTGAACCAAAATTGGTTTAGTAATAGCAGGTAGAAGCTAGACATGACATTGTCTAACATACAGATCTTTCCTATTTAAATACATGTTCTCGAAATGCCATATAAAAGAAACTCGACCAACACGTACCATCAGCACCTGTGGATTTTTTTCAATTCAGGAGAGACAGCCACAAGGCACCCCCCTGCGTGGAGCAGAGTGTCACGCCTCCCTCACCGGTCGGCTGCCACAGCGAGGTCACCGGACACGGGTTTATCGAGGATAGGGGCAACGTGTGCAAGCGCTGTAAGGTTGTGTGTGAGTGACGCTCACCTGCCTTACGTGGTGCCGATATTTAATCTGGCGTAATCGAACAGATCAGTATGCTGAATGAAAACACCCTCGAATTCCCCCATCTCCTTCTCCATGGTCTCACCCCTTGATGCACTGCTTGAATCCCCCAATTCCCCCGTCATAAACCAGACACTACACAGGGCTCGACCACAGGTGGAAATGGAAATTGACATACGTATCTGGCAGCACAACCTCTACCTCTACCTGCCCCCAGATCTAGCATCGTCCTTAGTAGGCTCGCAGGAATCACAACTTGCACGGCACAGCGGATGGAAGGAAGGGGAAGTGCGCACCTTCGGGACTGGAGAGGCGGCGGGGACGGAAGGGAGGCAAAGAGGCGCCCGCCCGAAACACCCAGCGGCGGCTGGAGAGGCATCACGCGGCAGCTGATGAAGCGGTGGTGCTTGCGGCTTCCCGAAACCCCAAGCGTCCTCAGCGGCCGCTGCTGCAGGAGAGGCATCGCGCGGCAGCGGAGGAGGCGGCGGTGCATGCGGCCCGCCTCTGCCCGTCCGGTTTGGCTTATAGCGTGGGCTGCCGGTGGCAACAAGGGAGCTTGTTCTTGAATCCGACGAGCCTCCTGTCCTGTGGCGGACCAACAAGAAACAGCGACAGGTCAGATTTGTAGTGCCATTTCACATTCCAACAACCTTTCACAAATCATAGATGAGACTTGCTTAGAGGGCTCGTCTGCCACGGAGATCTCGAGCAGGGGCGCGTGGGAGAAGCTGCAGGCGCCGGCGGCGAGGGGCACGCGGGGGGACAAGTCCAGACGTTAGGGCTTGTAGTCTTCTGTTCTGCTCTGCCTCCCGCATGGTGCGACACGGGAGAGGGGCTGGGCAATGGGCATTCGGTTCAAACCTGGCCAACGGGCCGGGTTTTTTCGGGCCGGCCCACAGCAAAAAAAAGCACGGCACGGGTCCATGACATGCCAGCCCGCAAAGCGACGGTGCCGTGTCCGGGCTGCGATCTCAAGCACACCGGGCCGTCGATGAACCCCTAGCTTCATTCTACAGTCTTTTGTAAACGATGTAATAATTGTTGTATAAGCTGCAAGTGACCAAAAGGTTTTAATGAAACGTCTTGTATGCTTAATATATATGGAAAACGATACTATTCTCTCGGGATCTCGTCACTCGATCCCCCGGTCGTCTCGCGAGCCAACTCACGGCCAGTTTGTGGTGGGCCTTCCTCTTTCATTATCCCTTCCTTGAATATCTCGCTCTTTCTTGCTCGCATGAACCAACACTTTTCCGGCGTGCCATGCGCTGCCATCTTTGCGTGATGCTCGCTTTCAAGCCGTCACCGGGGCTGCCGCTTCGCCGCCTGCTGCTGACCCAGACGTGGCTCGGCGTCACGACCCGCGTCGTCGTCAGCTCTCCGATCGCGCGCTGCTTTCGCCGAAGCGCTGTCGCCGTCCGTCTCGGCATACGCGCCACCGCGCACCTCGCCCGGCGCCCGCGTCGGCGTCATTCCGCCTCGCCCGTGCCTCCGCATTCGCCGTGGCGCCACCGTCGCCGTCGAGCTCCATACCTCGCAAGACAAAGACTATCACCCTCTTGGCGGCGTCGCTGCCTACCTGCTGGTGTTGTTGGGTTGGTGGTGCCACGCTGCTACCTACTGCCACTGACTACAACATCGAGGTTTGCTACACGGGGTTAATGGCGCTGCTACCGTCGCTGCTACCTATGGCATCGAGATTTGTTGCGCGCAGTCGGCGGCTGAGGTAGTAAATTGGGCGTTGTACCCCGTGGGTCTTGCCTTTTTCGGGTCGTTCGACCACGAGTCTTATCTTGACCACAGTGCGTGGCTGCTATGTACAAAGACAGGGCTCGCTCTTTGGCGTGACCAAAGCGGGCGAGGTGGAGAGAGCCGCTGAGGTTTTCGAATGCGTCGTTGGCTTATGGTGTCCACTCGAACTTATGCGCCTTGGCGCAGCCCGATAAAATGGTAGGGCCTTCTGCCCATGCGGTGATGAACTCGCTTAGTCCGCCATTACTCGCGAGCTTGAAACGCCTTGAGGTTTTCGGCTTCTCCATTGTCATGATAGCTTTGATTTTCTTCGGTTCGCTTGATCCCTCGTTGAGATGAAGTACCCGAGGCGACCGAGGGCCGAAGGCGCACTTTTCTGGATTGAGCTTGATCCTGTAGCGGTCAAGGTTGTCGAACGTCTCGCGGAGATTGTCGATAAGTGTTCTTGCCTTTCTTGGTTTTTATGACTATGTCGTCGACATAGACTTGGACATTGCGACCGTTCTGGTCCTTGAGGAAGGCCTGCATGCATCGATGGTACGTGGCACCCGCGTTCTTTAGCCCGAAGGGCATTGTGTTATGTGAGAATACTCGAGCGGTGTGATGAACGCCGTTTTCTCTTGATCTTCGACCTTGAGTCGAATCGGTTATAGCTTTGAGTAGGCGTCGAGGAAGAGCTTCTCACAACTGCGGTCGAATCGATGATCCGTCGATCCGAGGTAGAGGGAAGTGGTCCTTTGGGCGATGTTTATTTAGTGGCGTGAAGTCCACGCACATCCGCAGGATGTCCGTGTCCTTTTGGGACCATCACCGTATTTGCCGACCACTCGCTTTCCTTGATTTCCGGATGAAGTCTGCTGCGGTGTCTGTTGATCTCCTTGCCAATAGCTTGGCTCGTGGCTCCGGCATCTTCGGATAGACCGCTGATTGGCTTGGTATCAGGAAGACATTGAGTGCGTGCTCGGCGAATTCCACAGGAACTCTGGCATGTCCGGGACACCGGCGAATATTTCCAGCGCTCACGGAGGAATTGACGAGCGCGCCTTCCTATCGTGTCTTTGAGGTCGTTGGCGATCAGCGCCGTCTTGGAGGCGTCTGTCGGATGGACCTGCACTTTCTTGGTGTTGACGGTGGAGTCGAAGGACATGTCGGGTGCATTCTGCCTTGTGACTGGGGGTAGCCCATCGTTCGTCACCTCGCGGAGCCTTACGATCTCGTCTTGCATGCCGAAGGACTGGGAGATTTTGTTGAAATCCCTATCGCATTGGTCCGATCGGGTGAAGCTCCGTGGATCGTGATGGCCTTGGTCCCGCATCTTGAGTAGTAGGTATGCGTAGTGTGGGACGGCCAGGAACCTTGCGAATGCTACACGTCCCAGGATGGCATGGTATTGCGATGGCCAGTCCACCACTTCGAATTCTAGGCGCTCCTGCCAAAAGTTGTCCGGCTTCCCGAAGATGACGTCGAGCCCTATCT